>JAIUCV010000131.1:0-1200000 GCA_026724425.1 Erythrophleum ivorense | reverse complement strand
GATGCCCGGCGTGCAAGTGGAAAATGAGGGTAATCTCAGTGCTCTGTCTCTCGCTATGAAAGAAGAAATCATTAGGTCTAGATAAATAATAATAATAATAATCAGAAGTTATCTTGTCATTTGCTTGACCGATGCACTCTCGTTGTTCTATGTTGTGAGCCTTGTCTTTCAATAAAGCAATGAAAACGCTACTGAAGTTTAGAACTTTCAACCAAGTTAGTTTTATTTAGATATTTTCTGTTAAGTAATTATATATATATATATATATCAACAACGGATAAAAATTAGAGTAAAGATTGTGGTGTTTGATTATTTAAAGTAGGTTGTTTGATAAATGATAATGTTTAAAAGATTTGGAAAAATGTATTTTAGATGAAATAAGTTTGAATAAAGGTGCACGCTTATTAATCGCAACATTCATTTTTTGATTCTGTTCAAAATTTTTGTTTGTATCAATGGGAAAGTAAAAATTGTGGTGTTGTGAGTGTTAATATTAACAATTTTTTTTTATCAATGAACTGGGTTGTTTGATAAGTGATAATATTTCATGAGTTGTGAGTGTTAATATTAACATTTTTTTTTAATCAATGAAAAGGGTTGTTTGATAAGTGATAATATTTCATGAAATGAAATATAATGAGTTGGTACATTATTGGTAGTCTCATTTTTTCTTCTAACATTGTTGAATATGGATTGAGTGGAGTTTGTTCTCAGTATTAAAAATATTATTGGGGTGTAATTCCCATGGATCAGGAAGCTTTTGTATATAATGGGGAGAATTTTTTTTTTTGAATTGATGGCAGAATATTCAGTAGTTAACCGTTAATAATATAAGATCATTACTAGAAAGTCCGTTATGATATGAAAACTGAAAAATATGGATAATGGTATGAAAAATATGAATAATACGGAAATAAAAAAATTGTAAGTCAAATGTCATATTATATATATATATATATATATGATTGGTGACAGGAAGGATGGTTAAACAAGTTAAGGATAAACTTACTTGCCCAAAAAATTAGTAAAAACTGGGTTTGGTTTAATAAAAATTTTCAGTTAGTAGAAAGAGTTTTTTAGTTAATGACAAAGAAAAGAACAGAAATTAGGTAAAAAAAAAAAATGAATGTAATATTGTGGAATATGTCATGAAATGTTTATTAAACTTCAAGGTGATGAACCACAGGGCACTTAGAGAATTTATTTTAGAAAGATTAAAATACTGAAAATAAAAGTTGTCATAGGTGTTAATTTAATTGATTTTTAACAGGGAAGATGGCTAAATGTATTTAAAGATAGCTGGTTAAATATAAATAAAAATTTATTGAATTAAAGAATATGTCTTGTAAGGGCAGAATATGTCAATAACTACGAAAGAACAAACAGAATAGCTCCAAACAAAAAGTATAAAACATAGATAGCATTGTAAAGTAGTTTTTTATCTTGGTAAGAATAGTGAAGAATAATTATTGTCTGAAGTCAATAATTGCCTACTATTGGCAAAAAACTATTGCCTACGAAGTTATTATTGTCTGAACTACAGAGATAAAAAGAGGTTTACCTTCTCTGCATTCCTACGGTGTCCAGTCTTCATCCAGTCAGCCACTTGGTCTTTTTTTTTTTTTATAAACTTAAATAAATAAAAATGGGGGAGAAGGGAAGGGTTTAACGTCGTCGTAGAAAAGATGAGAAAACAATAATTAAGTACCTTCCCTTTAAAGGTTTTAAGGATTGTCACCGTAGACATCTTCAAATCCATTATCTTTTCCTTCAATGATGTATATTTGAATAGGAATTCTTCCAAGAGATAAGCCACTTATTTGTGATTGGAGAAGCCAAAGAATTTCTGTTAGTATTGTAAAACATTTTGCACACTAAATTAAGAAAGATGCAAAAATAAAATAAAAGATGAATGAACAATTTTCGTAGAGATAATTTTTCAAAAAAAATTTTAAGGTTCCATTTGTTTGTTTTCCTTCTCTATTGATAATAAAATCACAATCATATAAATAAGAAAGACAATAAATATGTCACTATAATTTTGTTTAAAATACTTTAAGGGGCATATATTGCTCTAAATTTTTTAACATTTAGCTATTAAAAGGCTTTATGATGACAAATATGACAGTATAAAAACAAACAACACATAACAAAAGAAAATAAAATAGTAGAAGATTGAATAATCAAATGCTAGCATTATTTTGATCCTAAGGGAGAAATCTAACATTATCAAGCATCAGCACCCACAAGTCAGATTTTGAGAACACATCCCAATCTTTAATTTGCAATATGGCTAGATAAACCAAAGCATATTTTAATTGATCATAACTTATAACAATTATGTCCTGTGAAAATTTCTAGTGTTCTATAAGCCAAGATCTGTCTTAAATCAATCGTGAACTACATGATGATCAAGATCAAATCAAGCATAAAATGTGTTTCATAGATTATGCAATAGTTATTAGTTAAGTCAATCTCCTATGCCAATCAATATGGCTAATGCATCCATAATTATTAGTGCCTGCTATATCCTAAGCATTCTAATAGTAAAAAATGAATGACTGAATATAAAATAATAATGTATTAGAAATTGACTAAATTATTCAAAAAATAAAAACACCTAATTTCTCCAATTGCTGAAATACCAGGTTAATCCCCATTCCAAGCAACTAAGCTGAGCCATGGCTTGCATGTATATCTTCAAAACCAAAAGCGCAAGAATTACAATAATAAAGTCGTTACTCAGATGGACTAGTTTACTCAACATTAGCAACTATTAAACGAAAAGAGGAAATAAGAAAATTCTTAATAGCCTAAAACAAACATTAAAAAAGAAAAAAAAAACTCTTACAACGCAACTTCATGACTTGATTCAAAACTTCAAAAGCTTTGCGTTCTTCGTTCTTCATTGGTGTCTCTTGTGTCTGCCACAACAAATAATTCGAAGTGTACAAATTAATAAAAAGGTATATGATACCAGTAACTTGAATTATCCATTAGGAGAGAAAGCAAAACTGGAACATATTTAGAGTATCCCAATAAAAAAGAACAAAGAAAGAAATTTGCCACTATATGGAAGAACCCCTTGTAATGAAACATTGTGACTTGTAGTTATGCCAAGCATGGCCAAAGTTGTCCTTTAGATATATGCTAATTTCCAAGTGTGAATTGCTAGGGATGTTGTTGATTACTCCAAGATGTAGTTCCAGGATCCCTTCAAATATTGGAGAGCTTAATTAAAAATTAAAGTTATAGATTAAGAAGGTGCTTTTGTTTAGGGAGCAAGGGGTGTTTAGAACATGCCATGGCATGGAGACAATTTAAAAGCATGTAACAATATGTTTAAATATGCAAGAAATATTACTTATTATTGCAAACAGTAAGTGTATAGGCCATACAAGTAATAAATTAATGAGTATAGTACCATTCTCACAAAAAAAAAAAAGAAATCAATTATCAATTATCAAAAATTATTCTATTATCTTAATTATCTAATTTAAATAAAATTGATTAATGCAAATTTAAAAGTAATAGAATATTTTAAACAAGTACTAACTATGTATAAAAAAGACTTTCAAGTCTAGAATCTTCTATTTACATCATAAATATTATTTAGAATGGGCTTTTGCAACTAAATTTAATTGGATTAATAGCAATTATACTAGTGTAAATGAAATTTCCTTTTAGAGAAAAGTCATTGTGCTCATATTAAACCTATGTCTGTTTTTGTAATCATACACCTAATACAAGTCCATAAACCACTCAGATGCAACTTGTATTTTTATAAAATTGTCATCCAAATCTACTACTCCAGTAATTTACATTCCGATTAACTCTTGATCCTCTCACAATACATCAGATAAATGGTGGCCAATTATTCATTAACAAGAGAAGAATAACAATAAAATAATATAATTAAAATTTTCACAAGAGAATTTCATGTTTAACTCAATAAATAAATAAATTTATATAAATTCCAAATTAATAATCTAGTTACACATATTTCAATTAGCAATGAAACAATAATAAAATTAAACAAATCCATCATCTAAATGCAAAAGAAAAAGGTGAGAATAAAACTAATAACAAATTTGAGTAATTCTTTAGTACAATTTTCAAATCTTTAGTAGATTTTCAAAGTGTTCCTTTAAATCTCTTTTCCTCCTCTATATATTTACATCTCATCTCTCCCTCCTCTAAAATATCAAAGTTACCTCACAAAAAGTCCTAATTTTAGTTGAATTCATATAATCCACGTCAAAATCATCAATTTACACAACTTATTTGTATTATCTTCTAGTAATTCATTTGATGTGAGGCTTTTGCATACGACCATGCAAGTACACAAGGCTAGCCTGTATAGTCTCCTGGATTGCTCATAACCTCCTTTTTTAACATGTTCATGCTCACCAATATGGTTAGCTCATATTCTTTGTTGTAATTGCCTATTTTTTTACTAATTCTCTTATGCATTTTCGCTTTCATCTATTCCTAATTAAATCACATAAAAGCACATAATCTGGATTTTACTACTTAATTTAATTTCTGAAAAAACATGTATATTTAACACTTATCAAATTTTCTAAAACTTGATTCTTTACTCATCTTCTAGCAAATTAAATAATTCACTAACTATGCTCATATTCTATTCATGATATGTGCATAAATACTAAGTTATCAAATACAAATATCAATCAAACTAACTATATTTAAAAACAAATATGGTATCAAGTAAACTTAAAATTAGACACACTTTTTTCCTTTCATTTATATCCACACATACTTTTGCACAATCATATAAATTTAGAAGCTAACATAATTGAGTGATGTGCCCAAAAAAAAAAACTTTTCCTTTCTTTATAGGTTTAATAAAAAATACATAAATTCTATAAAAATATCAATTCCCTTTTTTTCTTTTCTTTCAATGAATGTATTTTATGCTCCATTTCATTTCATCATTTTTCCCCTTTTCATTATGAATAAGTGCATTTTATGTTTTATCTCAACTCTCCATAAGTTCTTGTAAATGAGTGCATTTTATGCTGCTTTTCATTTTCTACATGTGATTAGATATATATTATTTTTTTAACCTAAATTAAACCTATTTCAAAAGGAACAATTTGAAAAATTTTTACATAAGTCAACTATACTTCTACTACTAAATTCCTATGTAAAAAGTATTATTTTAATCCACCGTACAAAAAGAAAAATGCTTAATTTTATTTTACAGTATATTATAGTGTGTATAACAGCAAACTGCTTTTTACAATCTAAACATGCACTAAGCATCATTTATAAAAAAAAAAAAATTAGCATAATCAATCTTAATACAAAAATAATAGTTTATTCAATTTAGAGACAATACAATCCTTTTAAATCAATTCTCCTTTAAACTTAAACATTGCATTGTTCTCAATGCAAATAAGTAATACAATATAATCTTGTTTAATCTAGAGTTGAGTTTCATTAAGTCTAACTAGTATGTTTTTATGCCATGACTAGATAAGAGTTAACATTTCATACTAATTCTCTTGTTTGAATTATTTGAAACATATAGCCTCTATACATGCATTTCCTCGATAGTATTCATTGTGTGCATTGATATAGATTGAAATTTGCTACTAAGATTCTCCTAAGAATCTTACTCCACTTATTCCCCCACTCACCATGACAGGTACCTCAAGTAAGGCTAAAGAACCCGATAAAAGTTAAATTCTAGAAATGATGTTATAGGAGTCTTTAATGTAATTATATAATTGGTGTATGTATAAGACAATTCAGTGATGAATTATATGTATATAATGATGTCATGTAATGGGAATCCTTGAACAAGTTTGAGAATATGTGTGTATGCAATTTTAATGCTTATGCTTCCAGCTGAAACATATTCTTGTAGTTTGAAGGGCATGTGGTAGTTTAATGTATATTATGGAATCAAGGAGTAGCCAATTTGATGTATTTTATGATGGAATGATTTACCAATTGATGAACAAGATTATGATGATGAATATGTGCCCATTTGATGTTTTTACATAGGAATAGAGCATAGTTTTATGTACAAGAGGCCATGGGTTTTTTATGCATGATTAGGTATGAGGTAGTAATTTTTAATAGCTAGCCAAATTTCTTATATTGGTCCCTATAGAAATGAAGTTAAATAGATTGATTTTTGCTAAAAGAAAGAGATTGCATTTTGAAGCTCAAATGAATTGCTTTAGGAGCAAATTTTGATCCAAATACGCTATAAAATATAACCTTACCCTTGATAACTCAAATGATCTAATTTATAGCTAAAATTTGGTGGACACATAGAGGATTTATAGATCTTTCCAACAAGCTAAAGATAATATTTTTCTGAGCTCTATAGAATATCTGTCAAGTTTTTTAATTTGGTCCATAATTATAAAATTATGTAGTTGCTGTTTATGCTATCATGTCCCCGATTTTCATGTTCTTTTAAAGGTTAAATTGATTTATTTTCATTTGAAATTTTTACATCATAAAGTTTAGGTCATAAATTTTTTGTAGACACCTAATTTGCATAAATCAAACTTATATAAAATAAGTTATAATTTTTGAAATTTGACCTATATTATTTTCAAAAAGGCCAAATTAGGATATATGACTCCTTTATGCTTTTTGATCTTGGATAATGATTTTGTAGGTTGAAACAAATGTGTCTATGGAGTTTAAGAATTGAAATGGCAAAAAAATCAAATTTAGACCCCTAAAAGCTCATTTGGCATAAAAATAAGTTAAAACCTATTGCTAAAAGTTTTGCAATGATTGTAATTTTATTACATTGGAAAGGAAATGATATGAATTAGTTATGTAAAGCATGTTGTGACAAAGTGTATGTTTCTTGGCTATAATGGGTCTTACAAGGGTTTTAAATGTTTAAGTCTGACTGGCAAAATTTATGTATCATAGCATATAATGTTTAATAAACAAAATTTTTCCTTTACCGTTGATTTCATAAGCGTAAGATAGAATCTTAGAACTAAAGTTATTTTTGTTGAATTCTTTCCATTCTTTGGTGTGCATTTTAATTCAACAACAACTAGGGGAATTGAAGTTTCTATTCCTAATGGCTATTTAGATGTTGATAAAACTAATGATGTCTACACTTTATCTCTAGTAGGTGTAGATATTTCTACTAAAACCAACAGCAATATATCAAAAAATGCCCTTGAATTTAGCAATAAACAAGTCTCAAATGAAAAAGCACAACTTGTTTTATCATCTCAAAATAAGTTTTCAGAAATTGAAAGTTCAATTTAGGGCAATCCTTACTACCATATTTTAACCAGAAGCAAGACAACTACTATTGTTACATCTACTTAACAAAACACTTAAGTTTCAAACACCATACTAGACACTCAATTACATCATATGGTGACCAAGAGTAAAGATGGCCTTTTAAAGTCAAAATAACCTTTTGTTGGTATAAATAAGATTGACTTTACTGCAGAACCTATAAAAGCTTCAAAAGCACTTGAGATTTCACACTAGAGACTAGCGATGTAAGCTGAATATAATGCCCTCATGACGATAGTAGACCAAACATTTTTTTATTGCAAATAGGTCTTTAAGATTAAGTACAACGCTAATGACACCATTTAAAGGCATAAAGTTAAATTAGTTGCTAAGGGTTTTCAACAAGAAGCTAGGACAAACTTTGGTGAAATGTACAGTCCAGTGGTTAAGGCTTTGACTATCCAACTAGTTCTTACAATTGCTATTTCTCTAAAAAGGGAAGTGAAACAACTGAACATCAACAATGCTTTCTTAAGTGGTTACTTTCAAGAGACAATCTTGATAAGTTAACCAAAAGGCTTTGGGATCCAAAAAAATCAAATCATGTGTGCAAATTCAACAAAGCTCTTTATGGTTTGAAATAAGCACTAAGAGCATAGTTTAAGAAACTCATAAGTACTTTTTTTCAATGGGGTTTTTACAATGTTTGCAGTTCCTCATTTCTATGTAAAGATAAATCCTAAATTCTCATGATCTTAATGTATGTAGATGATATGTTGGTTATAAGAAACAATTTTAAAGGCCTAAGAGATTTTACTCATAAATTTAATAATTTATTTTTTGTAAAAGACCTTAGAAAGCTACACTGTTTTTTGGGCTTTAAGATATATTGAAATGCTATAGGGATGTATTAGAAACAAGAAAAGTATGCATCTAGTATACTAAAGAAACTAGGTATGATTAATGCTTCTTCTTGTCCTACTCCTATTGCTACAAGAAAGACCATGTCTAAAGAGGAAGGAGAACCATTAAAAAATCCATCTATATATTGAAATCTCATAGGTACCTTACAATGCCTTACTAGTACTAGGCTTGATATAAACTTTGCTATCAATAAGTAAAGCCAATTCTTAAATGCTCCTATCACTATACATTGGCAAGTAGTAAAAAAAATCTTAAGGTAGGATTCAAAGCACATCCTAGCTTGGTATTCACATCAAGCCCTCTGAAGTGTTGTCCGTTACAGGGTACACAAATGTTGATTGGGCATCATGCCCTAATGATAGGAGGTCTATAGGTGATTTTTGTATGTTTTTTGGTGATACCCTTGTCTCATAGTCTTTTAGAAAACAAAAATTTGCAAAAAGGTCAAGTATAGAATCAAAATATGGGTCCTTGATCTAACTATGAAAATAACTTGGATTAGATGCCTATTGATTGAAATTGGATTTCCTTTGACACACACACTAATAGTTTAGTGTGATAACTTAAGTGCAAGTATACTTGTAGTCAATCTAATGTTTCATGTTAGAACAAAGCATAAAGAGATTGATGTGCATTTTGTATGTAATCAAGTTCTAGCAAATCTTCTCTTAGTCAAATATGTACCTTTTTAATTGTAAATTGTGTTTACAAAGGCTCTTTCTCACATTCATTTTTGGGCCATGCATGACAAACTTGAGATTTCTTTCTCACCCACTAGTTTGAAGGGAGGTGTTAAGCCATAAATATTAGAAAGAGAATTTTGTTTATAGATTTTTTATGTAGATGAGTCTAGCTATACAATTTGTTGTTATGTGTGTGCTATCACTTTTGTATGATCCTTTTTCTATTGTAAGCTTGGATAGATGGCATTCTTTCATTTGTTTTTTATAACAAATTTTAGATTATATAGATATATTCTCTTGTTCAATAAAAAAGTAAGATTAAGCTACCAAAGGGAGTCTCACTTTCCCTTTCCTTTCGACTTAATCAAAGTGAATAAAATTGGATAATAATACAAAGTCTAATTGAAAAATCAGATAATTTCTTAGAGGAAGTTCTTAGGAACGATTTATATACCTCACATGAGAAAAGAAATAACCAAAAGAATTTTCTCATTGATATTACTTTTACATAAAACCCAAAAAAATATATATATCTAAGAACTGTTTAGCCTTCATTATAGTAGAAGAAAATAATAAATCTAATACATCATATTTAAAGGAATACACATGTGAAACATCAATTCTTAGCATACAAGCATTATTGTTCCTCAACAAAGTCACACCATTGGCTAAGTAGTGGAAACCCCCCGACCAGAACCAATTTCCAAGCATTTATTGCCCTGCTTGCAACTGTAAATTATTAAAGTTAAAAAGAGAAACAAATGCTTTAACCAGTAAATAATATTTACTAATTCTCTACTTTGTGAATTGATAGAAATTTAAATGGAATGAAATAAATTAGGATATTTAATAATTTTTTTTTGGACCATTTTCTCAACATATGGAGAAAACAAAATCATAGAAGCAAAAGAATTCTGAAAAATCCACCTACAGAAAGGAAAACAGAACATATTTGAATTAGAAAAGTAGAGTTATCAAACCAAAACCAACAGAAGATGAAAGCGAGATTCTTTGCATCATGCTCTATCTCTTTAGTTATGCCAACTTTTAAAATTTCATCTTTTCTAATTTCCAGTAGTCGCAGTGGCAGAGAGACTAGTAATATATTTCTTCATGTCTTCAGTTGCATCCTAATATAGCAGCATGAAGATCTAGTAATCTTATTATACACTATTGCATGAAGATCTAATTTAATAAGACGTGACTTTAGCACCTGGTTGATCTAATATAATGAGATTTAACTTAAGGTGTTAATATACAACTTGAAATTAGGACGTGGTTGATCTAATTTAATGGATCAACTCACTTTAGTTCTAAGAATCCCTTAACGTTTTGCCCAGCAGAAATTACAACTTCAAAAGTCTGAGAAGCTTGAATTATGTTTCAATCTTCGTGCTCCTTGTGACATGTTGAATGACTGTGTTAAGAGAGACAATCAGAATGAGATAACATATGCATACCTTTTACATGCTCAGGAGAGTATTGTCTAAACCTCAATACCCATCTCCACATACAGAGCTATCAACATAATAAAGTCTATGATTTAATACAGGCTATCATCCTTGGGTTGAACACTTTAAATAGATGGGCTGTCCCTTTTCTTTTTATTTTTTTAACATTCTTTGCTACACAATATTAGTGCTATGTAGTAGAAGGTCCACAAACTTTTTTTCACTTATTGCAACTCTACAGTAATTTGAAAATTCAGACAGTGTCCACTTATAATTATTCACAAGACAAGTTCAGATTTAGTGTTCATGGCAATGGTAAATATCAAGTATTGCGCTGCCTAAAGACTTTAAATTAAATCTAAATATTTTAGATTTCATATTTTTATGTTTATTTTTTAATTTTTTTAAATACTAAAAGATTTAAAAATATAAAATAAAAATCATTTTTTAACTATTAGCTTAAAAATAACAATCAAACTTGAGAAAACAAAAAAAAAAAAATGAAATTCGCTAGGCCGCGCAGCATTTTGTTGCTCATCACCGCGATAACCAACAAATCCGGACACTTTGGATGGCGGTTTTAATATTCAAATTTTTTGGCTAACGAGTTTCCGCAATCACTTACGTAGGGCTCTATTAGTCTATGCTGACCAAAGCCAACCATAGGCATTGGCTATTTTTTTTTTATTTAACCAAAATAAATAAATAAATAAATGTGACCATCGGGGTATATGCAAGCGTGGTGATTCCTTAAAATATTATAATTACAAATTACAATGAATCTATGAGAACTTCCATCTAACTAGAAATGTTTCCTTGTGGCTATAATATTCTACCATGAGCCTAGCTATTGTTAACCTTTTATCTTTAAACCAAGTAATCATAGTATCCAAAGTGCACATTTGAAAGTATTTTAAGAATAAAATTTCAGATGCATCAAATTAACATGAAAATATGTGTTTTAAAGTATTTTAAAAAAATTAGTTTTGGATGAAATTTATAATAATACCAAAAAGTAAAAGTACTTAGCATAATTAGGTCACTATAGACTCCAAAGTTGATGATATTCATAATCCAATTACTGGAGTTAAATGAAAATGAAATTTGGATCTTATTTTCTTTCGGGCCAATAAGAAATAAATAAGAGGAAGTTTAAATATACTTTTGGTTCATTTACTTTTATATAAAAAAAATAAGTCAACTAGTTGAAAAAAATAATATTGTTCTTTTTAAAAAAAAATAATATAATTTTTTCATCATACAATTCATATAAAATTTAATACCAAATTTCATAGTTTGATAACTTTAAAGATATTTATTTATTTCGTACCATTAATTTTACATTTTAATTTAGTGTTCAAATTAATAAATTATTAAATTTGAACATTAAATTTTGAATAAAAATATGATAAAAGAATAAAGTTAACTTATTTTTAAAAAATAAAAAATTATTTACTTTTAAACTTGAGTTACCAAATTAACACTTTTATAAAATTGCTTAATTAAAGAGATAAAATTGTAATTAAGTTAAAAAAATCCGTAGTTTTTCGAATAATCAAGACATAACATAAAAGTGCGTAGATAAGTTTTTCGGATTTTTTCGAATAATGCTGGCCAAAAAAAGAACAGAGCATAAAGGTGCAAAGTGCGTAGATAAGCGCGACGTAGGGGATAATGCCCGTAAATGGCCCTGGCACACTCCGAGGCTGCGGAGATTTTGTCCATATTTTCCATTTCGCCGCCGAGCATCTCTCTCATCTCTCTCTCTTCCCCAAAATACTTCTCCTCTCCTCTCCCCTAAAACACAGTTTTGAATTTCCTGCCAGTTTCGCATCCAAAGCCCCCTTTTTGGGTTCTTATACTTTTGGTGAATTCTCTTCTCTCTCTTATCCCCATCCTCGATTATCAAAAGCAGGAAACAGAAACGAATCGAAGAGCCTCAAGTTTTGTATTTGTATATATCTCGTAGTCTATCTCTCTCATCTTCACGGATGCGTGAAATCGAAGAATTCGGAGCCGACGTTTGGTATGACTCTGAATTCTTTTCTTATGCCCAGAGCTTCAACTCCCTCGTATATAATCTATGTCGCAATTCACTTTTAGTTGTTTCATGCATAGGATCTTTTATGGTTTATTGTGGGTTTCTTTATGTCTTCGAAAATTATAGGTTTTCCCTTAGAATTTGAATTGGCTTTTATCAATTGTAACTTGGTTGGATCATGTTCGCGGGTTATTTTGATTCATCCATTAGAAATTTCCAACAGTCTATTAAGTTTTATAATTTGATATAGGATATCGACGACTGAACAATAATTTCTCGTTTCTCGTTTTATAATTTACCTCAGCTAAGGAATCTTGCGGGAAGCCATGCGTGAGATTATCTGGCACATAAATTTTGTTTAAATGGGAACAATATCTGTTCTTAGGTCAGGATACTAACGAAATTTAGGAAATAAAAAGGAATGAAATTTTGATTGTTGATTATTAGTTGCTCTGGTACCTATACTAGAAGATCTTGCATTTTATAGTGTCATTTGGTTATGCAAGTTCGTTTCTATGTCTTTAGAGAGTAGAGACCAAACTAATGTAACCTTTTACTTCCAAAATCTCATCTGTTGTTGTTCCAATAAATTTTCTCATCAGCTAGGCTGAGAAAGATTGTTATTACATTGATTGGAGCATCTTTTGATAAATTTTGATCCATTGAATTACAGTTCGGATGTAGACATTGATGACATAAGATGCCAAAATATAGAGGAGAAAGATGTCAGTGATGAAGAAATTGAAGCAGAAGAACTGGAGAGACGGATGTGGAAGGATCAAATTAAACTCAAAAGGGTCAAGGAAAGGCAGAAGCTTGCAGTGCAGCAAGCTGCAGAGAAGCAAAAGCCCAAGCAGACCACTGATCAAGCTCGTAGGAAGAAAATGTCCAGAGCCCAAGATGGGATTCTTAAGTATATGCTGAAACTTATGGAAGTCTGCAAAGCTCGTGGATTTGTGTATGGAATCATTCCTGAGAAGGGTAAGCCAGTGAGTGGTGCTTCTGATAACATTAGAGCATGGTGGAAAGAGAAGGTAAAGTTTGATAAGAATGGTCCTGCAGCCATAGCTAAGTATGAAGCTGAGTGTCTTGCTATGAGTGAGGCTGATAACCAAAATGGGAACTCTCAAAGTCTTCTTCATGACCTGCAAGATGCAACTCTTGGCTCACTCTTATCTTCTTTGATGCAACATTGTGATCCTCCTCAAAGGAAGTACCCATTGGAAAAGGGTAGTCCTCCACCTTGGTGGCCGGCTGGGAATGAAGATTGGTGGGTGCAGTTGGGTTTACCACATGGTCAGAGTCCTCCTTATAAGAAGCCACATGATTTGAAGAAGATGTGGAAAGTTGGTGTGTTGACTGCTGTAATAAAGCACATGTCACCTAATATTGCAAAGATAAGGAGGCATGTCCGCCAGTCAAAATGTCTGCAGGACAAGATGACAGCAAAGGAAAGTGCAATTTGGTTGGGGGTATTAAGTCGCGAAGAAGCTCTCATGAGTCAGCCTAGCAGTGACAATGGTACATCTGGAATAACTGAGACACCACGTAGTGTTCCTCTGGAAAATAAGCAAACTGGTGCTAGTAGCAATAGCAATTATGATGTTGATGGGGCTGATGATGGTGTTGGTTCTGTTTCTTCAAAAGAAGCTAAGAGAAATCAGGTGATGGATGTTGAATCATCAGATAATTTTCACAGGAATACTACTAATAGTGTCCAAGATAAAGAGCATGCAGAGAAGCAACCGAGGAAAAAAAGACCCCGACTGAGGTCAAGCACCACTGACAAACTATGTGCACCATCTCATGATGAAACTCTAAATCTTGAGCCAAGAAGCACTCTGCCCAATGTAAACCACCCTGAAACACACGTAGTTGGACTCCAGATTCATGGAACTGAACAAGATAATGAGACAGATTCTGTTTTGAGACCTCTAGAAAAGGGTATCGAGATGCCAACTCAACTACCAGCATCAGAATTTGGTGATTACTCTTATCTGCATCCAAGCATTTCTACAGAAAGCATGTATGTGAATGGAAGACCATTGCAATATCATCCACTGCTAAACCCTGATATGCATCATGAAGCTACTTATAATCTTTATGACCCAGCGGCAGGATATGGGCCAAACCATGACAGGCCGCAGCCGCAGTCTGGAAACAATGAACCAATTAAGCAAGTGAACGATGCAGTCCTTATCCCACCAGTAAATGTGAAAGGGGATGAGATTATTGGAGACTTACAATATTATGGAAAAGATACATATCAGAATGAGGTTGATAGACCTGGAGACTTCTTTGGATCACCAATCAATAGTCTCTCATTGGATTTTGGGGGCCTTAACAGTCCACCATTCCATCTTGATGATTTCTTGGGCGATGATGAAATAATTCAGTACTTTGGGGCGTAGTCTTTTTAGAGTCGGTGACTCAGCTTATATTGTAAGTGTTATTCTTCTTTTATACTATGCCTGAATTCACCCCACGTACCTTGACTTATGTCTTGTTTTTGTTTCATTATTTTCCAGCAACTGCTAAATGCTAGCATTCAATTGCTCCTCTGGCAAGGCTCCTATATTAATGCATGTGTTTGTGCAATAGGAGGTTGAAGGTCATAAGATTAACGTCGAAAAGTCGATTTACAGGAACAGGATTAAAAGAACCATAGATCTTTGTGTTATAGGTTGCCTAATTTGACCATTGTCATATCAATAATTATGATTGGGTTGCATGTAAATGAGTCAATTAGTTGGACTGACTGAACTGCGGTATCTGGGAATGTTAACATAGATTAATTTGGAATAGGAGCCTCTTTAAATTTAATAAATGATTATTATCTTGACAGGCGTGGGACTCGGTACATGTTATCACCATCATCTCCGATACGGATCTCTAAAGTGAGGATTCGTAAATTATCTCTGAAGTAGGTGGCTTCAGAAGGTGCTTCCTTATTAAAAAATTAATGTTAAAAAAAAAATAAATAAAATAAGAGAGATGTAAGATACACTTTATTTCTTGCAATTCAAAGAATCCAAGGTCCTGTTTGATTTAATTCTGTAGAATAATTTTTTTGTTTTCAAGAACAAAAAAATAAAAAAATCTGTTTAATAAGGTGTTTTTACTGAAGTGTTTTGTAAAACAAAAAAATAAAATTTTGTTTTTAAAAATAAAAAACTCAGAATATTTTTTAAATGTTTTGTAATTTTTGTTCTACAGAATCAGATAAAAAATAAAAAATAATTACTTTTCAAAATAATGATTCAAATAGATTTTTTAATTTTTTTATTCTCAAAAATTTGTTCTTAAAAACATATGTTTTGAAAACATTAAAACAAAAACAATTTCAAACAGGTCCCAAATCTCTATCATCTCTCTGACCATGTGCCCTTTGCCCTTGAGATACTGGAAGAAAGTAAAGTGAAACTGATTAAACATGTTCATACATGGTCATGTACATAAATGAAAAAAAAATCATGTGCCTTTGGAGGAAGGTGAAAATTAAGGAAAAAAATTAATATGTTCATGCATATAAAAATAAGTATTGGTTTAATAATTGGCTATATCAGCAATATCTAAGGTAGGTCCCTTCTATGTAAAAGGTTGCGTATATACTAGGGTTAGGTCAAGACTTCATTCATTCAATTTATTCAAGCAACGTCCTAGATATTCTTGCAATGAATCTTTTTCTCCTTTTCTCGAGAGGAATAATTGTTTTTGGCCAAGGAAAAAAAAATTTTGTTGGGTAATACAATCCTAGCACATTGACTTAACTTACAACTTTCATACTGTGTATACCTAATTCAAAACTATTATCCTATTAAGCACTCCAAAAGAAAATAAAAAAAAGATTGTACTAACCACTAAAAATATTGGAAATTAAAAAAAAACTAAGGGCTACTACATAAAGTTACATAACAATGTAACTAGCAATCACCAAGAGAAAGTTGGACATATTTAGTATGCAGAAAAATAAAAATAAAAATAAAAATAAAAAGTAAAAATGTGATTTTGAGAATAAAAAATAGTTTTTTGTTTTTATTTTAAAATATTTATAAAATAGTATAGATATTGTTAAATAATAATTAGATAGGTATAATAAACATTAAGCAAAATTTTTCTTTTCCTTTTTCTTTTCTTTCCATCTACCAAACGGCTTGTATTTTCACCTTCCTACTAAGGAGAGAAGCTTTGGCCAATTCTCCACCCTCTTACATGTACTTACATATATATATATATATATATATATATATAATACAAAAATATAAATTAAAGCAAAAATATATTTTTTTTTTCTAATCCTAGTGGGTTGAATCATTCCATATGTTTAACACCCAATATGTTTATGGCCGCTCTACACTTCAACCGCGGCAGGGATTTACATAGAAACGAAAATGAGGGGAAGCTCCCCCCTTGTCCCCTTAAGAGCTGTCAATGACATTGTATTTAAGATTGTTTGAAACGTTGGTACTTGAGGAGGAGATTTGCACTATATTCTCCCTTACACTGAGGAGCACTTCTAACCATTTACATTCAATAGGAATGATATGTATTATGTGACACTGAGAGATTCTTTTTACTTTCTTTAGTCCCGAAAATATTAGTACTATACAAGTTAGTCCTATAAGTTTTAAACTCTGCCCCTCCATGGCTCCATTGTTTACCAACTTTAAACCTTAATAAGAACACTGATGTGGCACCTCAAGTGTCCAGTTAGTACATTAAAATCTTATATAAAAGGTGATTTTATGATGTATAATATTCATTGACGCCAACATGGCAATATGAAAATCTTAGCATCCCAATCCTTATTTCCTTTTACCTCCTTTCTCTCTCTTCTTCTTCTCTCCTATCATTCTCTCTCCTCTTCCTCTCTAAACTCAATGAAAACATGGCCTTTTTAGCAATGAATACTAGCCTAAAACAGCTGCACAACGCATTTTGTAAAATTTAATGAATTAAATTAATGTACTAACTTTCAGCTACTGATTTGGTCAATGATATTCTAATTGGGTACCAAAGCTTATCACCAGATTTATTCAAGGATTTAATAAGTAGTGATCGAAAAAATTGTGATGAAATTTGAAAAGAGGTGTGAATGAAATCGCTTGTTCATAAAGTCCACACCCTTATACTAATTTGAGATTTACCCATTTCTTTATTTGCATCTCCTCATACCTTAAAATAGTTGCCCAATCAAAATTTATGACTCAGGCAAAATATTTAATTAAGAGTGAGGAAATCCCCAGAAAAAAAAAAAAAAGACAACAAAATATCAAGAATAGACAAATAGTAGTTGATTTGAGAGGGTTGCCCACTTTATGAGAAACTTGCCAACACAGGCTTTTAGCCAAGGATTAAAGAAAGATGCTTATGTCTTTATTCAAACACAAAGTCAGAGAGACTAGGAAGATGGGTCTTTCTCAATGTGATGTCATTTTTCAGCAACAAGATGATCCAATTTGGCTTCCAAGTATCGAACCTGAAGGACATCATAGCAATGAGTGAGCTATGGTGGTGAAAGCTTCGGTAGCTGAGGAAGTGTTAGCTTAGCAAAGGAAAGAGAGATAAAATTGTTAAATAAATTTTATTAATTTAATTATAAATTAACATTAATTAATTATTAGAAAAATTACAAATTAATTAAGTAATTAGTTCTGTTTTAAATGTTAAATCCTAAACAAATTGAATCCTAGTTAATTATATATAATCTGTGATAAGTTGAATTATATATAAGCCTGTTGGGTAGAGGCTTTAACCTGCAGTTCATTAATAGTCATAGTTTCCTATTATAAAACTGACTAATTGAAAAGTGAGAGTTATTTTTAGTATATTAATTATAATTAATGAGAGATTATGTAAATTAAATAAATTATAAAACTTGTCGTACCTGGTATTTCCAAAATAGTTATGATAGTATATAAGGTAGAGAAAGGTAAAGAAAATAACCTGTTTGCCCTTTAGTTTTTTTTTTTTTTGAATAGTCTCTAATTAATAAAGGGTGAGAGAAGGAGAGTTATATTGATATTGGAATTATTGTAAAAAAGGCCTTAATGTGATTGTGTGTTAAAAAAACCTAACTAATTTCTCAATAACTTTCATTAATTAATTAATATACAAAAAATAACTCTCACTTTTCAATTAATCAACCTTGTGATAGGAAACTACTCACTATTAATGGATTGCATGTTAGGATTTCTACCCAATGGATTTATGTATAATACAACCTATCACAGATTATACACAATTAACTAGGGCCTAATCTATTCAAGCTTTAACATTTAAAATAGAATTAACTGCTTAATTAATTTTGTAATTTCTCTAATAATTAATTAATGCTAATCCACAATTAAAGTAATAAAATTTATTTAATAATCTCCTACTTGGATAGCCTTAATCAATTACTTAAAGCAAATTATAGAGCACTAGAATATATATATATATATATATATATATAACACAAGAAGCAATTAGTATTTGCTAATCCTCAACCAAAATTCAGAAAATGAAACAATACAAAATCACTAAATCTGATAAGAAAGCAAATGATGTTAAATATATGAACATAAAGTTCCATAATTTGAATAAAACAGAATTACATAAATGGTCTTAAACCAACAAATGTTACATGATTTTGACATACTCCTTTGGTCAATGGAGCCACAAGCATATGTCCACTAGAAATGTGAACCACACAAGTCTAAGATTTTGCAATATTCTCTCTAAGGAATAAGAGTTTTAACGTCAAAATGTTTAATACAATTAAAATTCTTATGATTCTGAAAGAAGCACACAACAGATGAACTATCACAGTAAATGGTTAGAGGTCACGATATAAAATCAACAAGATGCATGGTAGATATCAATTTCCTCAACCATATAGCCTGACAAGTGTCTTCATAACATGCAATATATTTTGCTTTTATAGTTGAGGTAGTTATGAGTGTTTATTTAGCACTCTTCTACGAAACAACCCCTCTAGATATCATAAAGATGCTTTCAGAAGTTGACTTACGGTCATCTAAATATAGTGCATAGTCTAAATCCATATATTCAATAATCTCAAAAGGATTAGACTTTCTAAAAGCCAATATATAGTGTTTTATACCTTACAACTACCTTATCACTTTCTCTATTGCTCTCCAATGATCCCTGTTAAGATTACTCAAGTATCTGCCAAGTACATTAATAGCAAAGACTATATTTGAATGAGTACATACTTGAACATATATAAGGCTACCAATAGCAAAAGCATATGGGATTTTATCCATTTCGGCTCTTTCAACATCATTCTAAAGGCACTATAATCTTGACAACATTTCACCTTTTTGAACAAGTACAACACAAGTATTGCAAGAATTTATATTGAACTTCTTAAGCACTCGATCATGATAAGTTGATTGAGACAAACCAAGAATGCCACGAGATCTATCACGATGGATTTGAATCCCAAAAACAAAAGAGGCCTTACTAAGGTCTTTTATATCAAAGTGGCATGACAACATATATTTTATTTTATTTAAAAAATTCATTGAATTGCTTGCTGATAAAATGTCATTTACATAGAGCACAAGAATAACAAAATTGCCGTCATCAAATTTCTAATAGATAAACTGATCTAAAATACTTTCAATGAATCCAAAAGAGGTGATAACCTTATCAAACTTTAAGTACCACTACCTGAAGGCTTATTTTAGCCAATAGAGAGATCTATATAATTTACATACTAGAAGCTCTTTGCTAGGTTCAATGAAACCATTTAGTTAAGTCATATAAACATCTTCATATTGGACTCCATTTAAAAAAGTAGTCTTAACATCCATTTGGTGAAATTTAAGATCAAGTTGTGCAACAAGAGTCATGACTACTTGGAATGCATCCTTGGTAGACACTGGAGAAAAGGTTTATATGTAATTAATACCTTCTTTTTATTATAACCTTTAACTACAAATTTGGCTTTATATATTTTAATCTCACCTGTGGCCCCTTATTTGATCTTAAAGACCCACTTACAACCAACAAGTTTATACCCACCTAGTAGCTCAGCAAGTTCAAAATAAAACGCTCAATTAGATTTGATAAACTTGGTAGTGTGAGTGGGGTAATAAAATTTGCTCCTTCTTGATCTTGTATAGTTTCTAATAAAGAATCTATTAAGAGTTCTAGAATCTAACTTCTTCAACTGAGAATTATATGGCCTCACATTTTCCTTATAATCCTATACACAAAAACATTTTAAAATTGGCCTCTTTCCAAAATAAAATTCATATGGTGTTTTTGGCATTGATTTATTGGATACCTAATTTAAAATATAAACTGCAATTTTCAAAGCATCACCCCATAAAAATTTTGGCAAGGAGGAATGACTTATCACACTCCTAATTATTCTATCAGAGTGTGATTATGCCTTTCTGCAACCTTGTTTTGCTGAAAGGTACTGGGCATCGTACATTGAGCTTTAATCCCATGTTCTCATAGAAATAGTGCAAATGAATTAAGATTTCTACCCATTTCAGTATACCTCCTATAATATTCACCACCTCTATCTGATCTGGCACATTTAATGGCCTTGTTAGTCTTTAACTCAACTACTATCTTAAAAATTTTGAAGGCATTTAATGATTCTAGCTTCTCATATAGAAGATCGATCCACCTATATCTGGAATGATCATTTATGAAGGTAATATAATATTTAAATCTAATCATAACAGCAGGTATAATAGGCCCACAAATGTCAGTATAAATTAGGTCAATAATATTCTCAGACCTATTTACACTTTTGCTTCTAGCTCTGACAACAAGTTTTTCTTTGATAAAGTCAACACAAATTTCAAAGTTTGAAAAATCAAGATTTGGCAATACATCTTGTCTTACCATCCTTTTTAGTTTTTCACTATAGGTATGACCCAAACATTGATGCCATAATATATAAGAGTTCTTATTGACTCTCTGTCATTTGTGCCCAATTGCAACATTAACAGGAGATCTAGGAGATTCAACTTAACAACAATTCAAATTCAAACAATATAAATCAATCTACAAAGAAGCTGAACCAATAATGATTGAATTAAAATAAATATCAATCTTTCCATTTTATTGCTAAAAAGAATAGCCACATTTGTCTAATACAAAATTAGAAATTAAATTCCTTCTTACAAAAAGCATATAAAAAACATTATTTAAATTCAACATATGTTCTAGAGGTAAATTCAAATAAACAAACCCTATACATTCAACTACTGCCCTACTTTAGTCTTCTCCTTCTCACTTGGGATTTACCTGTTTGTGAATCTATATAAAGAATTCACAACATAAATAATTGCACCAAAATCCAACCAATAAGAATTAGAAGATATTTTAAAACTATTAGATTCAAAATAAATTAGAGCTAGAGGGGTAAAATTAGAAGATATACCTTCTCTCTCTACTTTGTTCTTAAGCTTCAATCAATTAAATATTTTATGCCTGGCCTTTTTGTAGTAGTGGCACTCCCTTTTAAAGATTTTTTTCTATAGACCCTTATTTTTCATGCCACCTTTCTTTACTATAAATTTTGTAAAATTTTGAAATGTCGGCTTCTTTCCCTTCTTATCACTACCACCAGATTTATTGCTTAAACCATAGGACAAATAATTTATTGTCAATGGTTGAGAATTCTTTTTAATTGACTCCTCTTCTTGAGTTACTATAGAGATCAATTGGTCCACCGTCCATTCTACCTCCAATGAATTATAAGATGTTCTCAGAATTCTATATTCAGCTGGTGGTGATTAAATGATATGATAAACCAAAAAAAAATTTTCTAGGTTAACTCTATATGATTTCAACTTATTATAATAGTTGATGAGCTTTATAATATATTCTCTAACCACCTGACACTCAATCATAGCAAGTGTTGTCAAGTAGTGAGATATAATAGGCTGTCTAACTCTTATCAAATCTTTTCAATTTCTTGCCAATCACCTTAAGGTACTCTACTGCAATATCTTTGTCTAAGATACTTTCTTTGATGTCCTTCTCAATGGTGAACTTAATCACTACTAAACAAATTCGATTTGACTTGTACCATAGCTTATGACAGGCCTTATTTGTAACATTGGACTCAACAACAAGATTTGCTAATTTGGATTCTTTAAGAGCCAAATCCTTTTTAGAAATAGTCAAGTATATGGTAAGGATTCTTTCAAGTCATCCTAGTTAGTCCTATTGAGAGTTTTTATCATAGATAGTTGTCGAGTGATTAAAACCGATGAAACACAATTGGAAAATATTAATTATGCATGCATAACATAATTATTAAATAGAATTCTTAATCATATATAAGTTATGCAACTAGATATATATGTATATATATAACAAAATTATTTATTATAATCTTGTCTAAGGGTCTCAAATTACAATAAAATCAACAAAACTCATACTCATATATGTACTATATAGATTCGGCTTATAAAAGAACCTTCACAAAAATGTACTCAATATCTTTAGACTAACAGGATACAAGAAGTATTAAAACATTATAAATAATGTCACTTATCTACCCAAAAAAGTCTAAATTTTAAAATTATATTGATAACCTCACATTGATAAGATATAATCATTACCAATATAATATATATATTTTGAATACTCAACAATATAATATTATGATTAGACCCATGATAAGTGAGTACATAATCACTATTGTAAACACTCCCATAATATTTACAGAAGATCTATTAATTTATAATAAAATTTTAACATATACATATAAGAAACATAAATCTCACAAAATATTCAAAATTTACTTAACATATCAAAACATATTACTAAGGAGAGTACATCACATATGTAATTCATAATTATATATATATCACATAGAAAAAATTTCATACTAAAATTCTGAGAGTACAATATTAATTTTTACTATACATATTTATGGAAAATCAGAATAAAATATTTCCAAAGTCCAAAAAATTCTAAAAAAATTATCAATAAATAGGAAATAAAAAATAGAGTGCATTTGGGCCAAATGTGGGCCCAAAGGCCTTGGGAGTGGTGCACATCCAGTCCCCCACACATTTGAAGCCATGAGTAGGCCTTGTCTGCCAGCATCTCCTTCAAGCTTAGTTCATCCTAATTCCATCAATGGCAATTTTTCGCTATTGATACACCCCCAAACTTTTAGAATTTATGTTTTATTGCATTTTCTCTTCACTAAAATGTTTTAAACATTTCCCTAAACGTTAATCATGAACTAAACAAAGAAAAGAGGCCCAAAAAACACATGAACAAGGAACATAATATGGCCAAATTTTGGGTATTTGATATAATGTTTTTAATGGATTTTAACATGATTCAATGGCAACAAATCATACACCAAGTATCATATTCATGAACTTAAGCAATAATTAAAATCAATAATGCAATTATGCAATGAAATCCAAAAACCTCCAATTTTGCATGATTGTTCTTCACCTTTTTTTTTTAATATTACAACCTCAACAAATCTAATGTCAATTTGTTCAAAATATTCAAAATAACATGAACCAACAAATCAAATATCATTGACTTTGGCTCTAATACCATTTGATAACAGTATTTTCAATTCTTGATGGGAGATTATGTAAATTAAATAAATTATAAAATTTGTTATACCTAGTGTTTCCAAAATAAGATTAATTAATATATCAAATTATAAAAGTTGGTATATTAATTAATTATTAATTTAATTATTTAATTGGAGTTATTGGAAAAGTAGTCAGGTGTTTTTAGCACATGATCACATCAAGACCTCTTTTATGATAACTCCAATATTAATATAACTCTTTTTCTCTCGCTCTCTATCAATTAAAGATTATTCAAAAAATCTAAGGAGCAAGCAAGCTGTTTTCTCTGCATTCCTTTGCTTCATAGATTGCCATGATTATTTTAAAAACATTAAGTATGACAAATTTTATAATTTATTTAATTTACATAATCTCGATCAAGAATTGGAAATACTATTATAAAAAATGCCAACCCAAGTGTTAACTTTTTGGTTGTAGTGATAATAGGTTCGTAAAGTATGAGATGAGGTTCCCTGGCAAGCCTTGGTACGTGAATCACTCTACAAATTACACAAATGCGAAAATCCCCAAAATGGATATTCAAAATCAAAGAGGAAAATGGAGGAAAGGCACCACAGATGCATTATTCAGAATACGAGGCAAAACCAAGTAGAAACTATTCATAAAATAGCCAATTGTAGTATCTCAATTTGAATCAAAATAAGTTTTCTGAAACTCTTTCATGGAAGTTATTGCAGAGAAACGAGAAAGACGAGAGTCAAAGAAGAGAGGAAGGGGAGAGGAGAAAGAAAGTAAAAATTTGAAGAAAATAATGATTGAGATGTCGATTAGGGGATTATAACGTCCCGTTAAGATTAATGAAAATTACACATTATAAAATTACTTTTCAGAAAAGCTTTTAATATGCCAACTAGGTATTTAAACATACGTTAGCATTTTCGTCTAGTCGGACGAAAGAACTGTTGTGAATAGGGTTTAAAATTTAAAGGAATTAACTTAGATAATATTATTTTTTTAAGGGTTAAAGAAGAAAGATAAAAGAAATTTTTAGAGACAAAAAGAACATATTGTGCTTCAATGGCCTACCCGCGAATTTTCTCCCCAGTTATGTGGGGCTTCAACCCTGATCTTGTTCATGAGAAAAATCTCACCTAGCCCATGCAGCGACGAACTCAATAATACATAGGAGAAGAAAATCTCACCGCATGGTAAACTGTTACTGAATTTTCTGTACAACATAAAATACAATTCCATTCTAAATAAATTGTAAGACTATCTCATCTCTTTTATGAAGTTTTTCTCACGCAACTTCTTCTTAAGACTTTATGCATCTCTAGTTTAAGAAAAAAAAAATCTCTAATCGTCCATGAGCCATCAATATTCAGTACCATAAAAGTCGTCACCGATATATAAAACAAAATAAAAGAGAGCCATGGCATGACACCGGTGCGATCCATTGGTTCCACCCAAAATGATTGGAAGGATGCCATCCATACGTGGCCAAGTCTGTCCCAAAAGCACAGACTCACTAAACACCTTTCGCCATATCACGCCGCCAATCCGATACGGGCCATCCTTCTTACATCCGAGCACTGCTCAAACCCCATTTTGACCTTTCTCTCTTTTTCTGATTTCTTTTGTAAGTTGCCGGCAATTGAGGATTAGCTGGAGGGTAAAATTGTAAAGTCAATTGGAAATGCGACAGTTGAAGGAAAACACATCGTTGAAGGGCCATTTTGGCATTTCGTCCATTGTCCTGTATCAAATATCAATCATCACCCAGATAATTTCTTCAAAACCCTTCCTCATGTTTTGGTAAAAGGAAATTTCAAATTAGCAAAAAATAAACACGCTTCCTTTAAGCTCCTCTTTCCCTGGTCTCTACGACTCTCCGCAGCTGGCTGTTATTCTGTCTCTGTAGCTCCGTAAATATGGCCTTCAATAGAGCCTTCCCTTGGATGTCAAACATTCTGATCCTAACTTTGGCGATTTCGCCATCGTTTGTTCAATCCTTTAGTTCTTGTGAGTTCCTGGAGATCCTCTCTGCTCTGTCCCTTTCGTATCTCTCTTGTTCTCCTGGAAGTATATTAAACTAGGGCCAGCTCCACTTGCGCAGGTCTCCCTTACGGAACAAAGATGGTAGGAAACAGAGCCCCGTCAACAACTTCAAGCACAGAGGTATATATTTTATGGTTATTTACATGTTGAAAGAGGAAAAGGAAACAGCTTTCTGGTTCTTCATTTTTAAACTTGCTCTCTTTTAACAAAAGGGTCTTACTGGATTTTTACATTTTTTTACAGGTTGGGAAATTTGGGAATGAAGGTTCTGTTGGCACAGTGGTAGACTCAGCAAGGCAAGTCCCAACCGGACCTGACCCTCTTCATCACCACGACAACCCCATTGGCCCTTGATCTAATACCTCCTCTGTTCAAGTATAGGGTTTTAACTTATTTAACATTCATGCTTTAGTGGTCGGTCGCTACTTTGTAATCCCCTGTTTCCGCATGTTCAATGCTTCAATGTCTTATAACCCTGTTTATACTTTGTATTCAGAACGGAAGCATCACTGTGATTTAGTGAGTCCTAAATCCTAAGCCATCCACACACAATATGCTTAGCTAGTTTGGTTTGTTCATGAAGCAGATATTTATATTTGAAATTTTGTAATGGGTTTTATCTTTTTTGTTTTTGATCAAGGGTTTTAAGTGAAAAGAAAACATTGCTCACTGTGCCCCCCCCCCTTTTTTTCTTCTTCTTTTTCCTGGATTTGGGACTGAAACTCCAATTGGTGGGGTTGAGAGCTGAGAGCCTTGTTGATCTCTCTTGGGCGGTGAAGTTGTTGCTGTTTAGTGGAAAGAACACATACATTTTAGTATGATTTCAGAGTAGCAGCTTATTTTTCAATTTACCCAAATGCAGGCTCTTTTCCTCTCAGACAACAAGCTCCTCTCTTTCTATTTACGATTCATAATCTTGGTCAAAGTTTAGCACAGCCGCCATGGATGTCAATTAGATATTACAAACATTATTTGTTCGTTTCTAAGGGAAGCACCCGAAAGTCCTTGTCTTGGGTTCTTCTGAAGGGCAACGGCGAATATAATCATGGGGTAGACTCCAAATTGCAGAGAAAAACTAGGGCATTTTTCAACCTTGACGTGGACTCTTGCGTGTTACCCATTCCACGATCCATATTTGAGGAATAAACTAGAGATATGTAGAAAGTTGTGTAAAAAGAGGGGAAAAAAATGGAAAAGGATAATTATGGATAATTTTTAAAAAAATATATAATTTAATTATAATTATAATACATAAATTTTAAGACATGATAATTTGTTAATTATTATAAAGATATTATATATTTTTAAATTTTAAAGATTTAGAAAAAAAAACACCTATCGTGAATCATACATGAAAGCATTTTTAAACATAAGATATCACATGACAATTACATAAATAACTTATTTTCAATCAACAGTTTTAACTAATTTGTAATCTTTTTTTTAATGAAAGTTAAATGTTACGGTTTAAAATTTACATGTTAAAATTATAATTAAGTTATAATTTAGAAAGATATATACAGTTCAAAAAAATAGAAGAAGAGCAAGGATTATACTATAAGGAGGTAAAGCAATTTGTGTGTTTTAACTTTGAAGTTATGTTCCGCATGTAAACAGACTGCTATATGGAGAAGTATATACATTTTTTCTTTTGATGAACTATGTACTAACCCTTTTCGTAAACTTAACATTATAATCATGAATTATGTCGTGTTTATCCGAATTATATATTTCCCATGCGCTACCGTATACTATGTAAGAACTGAATATATTATCAAATAGTTTTTTCAATAGTAACTAAGCAGATCCCATCATAATTTGGGATTCTGAATAAAAGAATAACAACAACCCCAAAAAAAAAACCCACTTTTGATAAGATACGTCCACTATTAAGATATAAGACTGGGAAGTAAAAAGCAAAAAGTAAAAATTAAAAACATCTACTCAATATTAGATAATTGAGATTTTGTTTTACCTTGAGTATAATATGTGGCAGTCCCAAACACACGATTCTAAAATAACACCGAAAAATAAAACAGCAAAATTCTAATATAGAACGACCTTTTATAAGAATTAAGTATATGATAAATTTTTTTATATCTTTGAATTGTCCTTTATTATAATTATGTGTTGAATTGCTTGAATACGTGGCCATATTCATTTGCATTTGCGGAGTGACCCAATAATCATTATGCTTCACGTACCAAGGTGTAGGAAACATCACCATAAAGTAAAGAGAGGAATATCTCCGCTCTCACTTTTCTCCGCTACGCTAAACAAACAAGAGGAAAATATCTGTGGAATCTTCTACGCTTTTTTCGCAGTTCTAAGAAATATCTCCATTCCCTCCCTCTTGAATAAATATCAAACACTTCTTTACTTTCACACCCGCTTCTCTCGCTGCCTGAATATTACACATTCCCTGATAATTACATGTCGTCGTCAACCACGGCAGCCACCACCATCTCCGGTGGCGACTCCTCCGACCACCTTGAAACGCCCACATTAGACAGGGAGTCTTCCAGTCTCCTCCAGTCTATTTCCGAGCATGGAGGCTACGCTTATGTCAGCATGGCCACCCTGGCCATCGCCGGCGACTTCCGAGCTGCCGAAGCAGCTCGTGAGATGGCCTGGGAGCAGCTACACTCGGGGCCTTGGCACTCCGTCCTCCCAGTATGGCGCGACGCCTACTCTATGGCATGCTTCCACGTTGCGAAGCACCATTACATCAATTGTGAGTTCAAGGAGGCTCTTAGGGCTCTGGACATGGGACTGATCATGGGGGGAATGCTTCTGAGAAAGGACTTGAACTCTGCAGTTGAGAAAATAGCGGGGAAAGCCCGGAACATTAGGGCTTCTAAAGAAAGCCATGAAGGTTTGGGGAAGTCCGAGCATCGACTTGTTAATCACGAACTTAATCAGGCTGAGGTGAGGTCCATCCCTCTTGTTCCCTGGACAATGTTTAGCTAAAACTAGAGATGGCCATTATTATTTGATTACATATGATATGATACCTCAATATTAATTGCCGATTCATATGATAATTACTGCAATACGGTATGGCAGTTAGTGTCGTAGTGGTAAAGGATTTGGGTAGTTTGCAGAGCAACCCAAGTTCTGTCATCGTAACCCAAGAAAATTAAAGCATTCTATTTGCAACCGCCGAATGCCTGTAGGCTGTGTAGTATTTGTATTAATACTTTGAAGCCACTTAATGGTATTTAATGAGAAGCTAGATTATAAAAGTCAAATTAAATATTACTTGGTGCACTGCTGGTCTAGGTCAACTGGTAAAGTGAATAAATGATATAGTGAGCCTGATTATTAGAACTTGAACTACAGTGTAAGAAGGATTTACCTACCTTAATTATGAGATAGCAGACAATGTCTGCATGTAACAGAAGTTCCAGTAAAATTCAAAATCACAGAAATTGTCAGAATATATTGGCTGCATATGAAAAATAGTGTTACTTTTAAATAGGATACAGAATTATTAATCAATATTGAAATTTCAAGGTCTTCCTTTTTAGTTTCTCTTAGCTTTCTTTACTGTGCTTATGAAGCTGGATCTGACTGAGATCTTTATTGCCACATGTTGTCACTCTTCTAATGTTTATATTATAGCTTTTACACTTGTAGGTGCTCAAACTTCTACCTGTCAACTCCCTTTCCGGTAAAATTGTGGTGAAGAGGTCTTCTTTGTCATTGGAAAGGTTCCTTGAAGATTATTTCCTGTCTGGCTCCCCGGTTATCATCAGTGATTGTATGGCTCACTGGCCAGCCAAGACAAAATGGAATGACATAGATTACTTGAAAAGAGTTGCCGGTGATCGCACAGTTCCAGTTGAGGTAATCGCTCTAATTATATAGTTAAGTATGCTGCTTGAAAGCAAAAGTTTTTTGAAAGATATGCTTTGCATCAAATTAGTCCTCCAATAAATCTTTATATTAATTGACTACATCAATCTTGAAATTTGACTCAATCAAGAGGGAAATTTAGTCATCCATATATTGGATTTACACTCGTTTCAGATTTAATAGAGTCAAATTTCAAGACTGCTCTCTGGATGGATGCAGGATGCTCATTAGATCTGCACTGACAAAACGTGATGCATGTTTGGATTATATTGGCAGTGTACTGGACACGTTGTTCTAACTTATACCTCATCATCTCTTTGTAAATTATACTTACTGTATTATTTTTCAATAGCCAACTAAAAATGTTCATCAACTATGCAATTAATCTATATATAATGCAACATTTTTCGCTCTTACATCTCTGATTTTACATGCCTATATAAAAAGAACTAGAACTTTCTTCCTTTCTTGCACCTAACATATGAGTAAAAGCATTCTTTGCTTCACCAGTTTTTTAGTCTGGACTTCTGTTCTGTTTTATTCTGCAGAAGCAGGTCCCTGTAGATTCTGTTCCTAGCCAATAAACTGTTAAACTGAATTCTGTAATGAGATCAAACATTTTAGATGTTTATGATTTACATGATCTGAATGGCCATTCTGGTATCTCACCTCTTTACGTGATAGATCATATATTAAATCTAGTATGGTTCGTCAGCATGTGTTAATGTTATCTACCTCAAATAGGCTTGACCTTCATCTGAAGTAATGTAATGTTGTTAAAGTTTAGAGCTCTCCAATTGTCATGGCTCTTCAACTTTTCATTCATTATAACCACAATAGGCAATGAGTATAACTTAAATCCACATACACACACAGGAAGAGAGAGAGAGAGAGAGAGAGAGAGAGAGAGAGAGAGAGAGAGAGAATGTGATGTATTATATTTGTTGCTATTGGTTGTATTGATAAAATTTAGCATGCTTTGCAGGTTGGGAAGCACTATTTATGTGCAGAGTGGAAGCAAGAGTTAATTACTTTTTCAGAGTTTCTTCAGCGGTTAGAGTCCCATAGCTGTTCTTCTGTTGGTGCTACATATCTTGCTCAGCATCTATTATTTGATCAGGTGTTTACTATTTATATATTTTTAATTCCAATTTTTTGAATTTTGGCAGGCATTTGCAGACAAACTGCTTATTTCATTCACTGATGTTAATGAAATTGCAGATAAATGAGCTTCGGAAAGATATTTGTATTCCTGACTATTGTTTTGCTGGCGGAGGGGAGTTAAGATCTCTCAATGCTTGGTTTGGTCCAGCTGGGACAGTAACACCATTACACCATGATCCACACCATAACATACTAGCTCAGGTGAGTCAGTTATAGTACTCTGGACCGAACAATTACAATAGAAAGCTGTCTCTGACAATTTTTTCCCCTCTCATTTTATATATCACTGGCTGTTATGGTCTTACTTATTTTCGTTTTTTTTTTATAAATTAGCATACATATGCCCAGTTTATTATTACTGAGAACCATGTCTTCAACTTTTAGCAATAATACTACAGTATTAATGTGCTTCTTTTTTATTCTTCTTAGCTAGGGTATTACTGTATTATAATTCTAATTATGCACTTCTCAAAATTCAGCATAACACGGCTAACGCACTTCTAGTTTGGCAAAATACTAAGTTCTGATTTACTATGCTATATTTTAGCTTTAAATGAAGCACTTCAACATATGTGGACAACAATGTGGTTTCTATTATTTCCTTGTAACCAAGGATGACAATATTGCACATCCTAAAGACTATTTCTTCAAGTATAATTCATTTCTTGAGCCACATATGGAAATGATTATCATAACCCTGTCAATGTTATTGTGCATCCTCATTTTTGTATACACGCTTTTTCTATCCCAAGACACTACATTGGATGCCTGCCTATTTGGGTTTTTTTCTGGATGCTGTTAATTCACATACTTAAATGCTTATCTGGAGACCCGTTACATAATTGAACATCTACAATATATTTGGCTGAAATTATTGCCTTATATTGTACTTTCAGGTTGTTGGGAAGAAATATGTAAGGCTCTACTCCACATCTCTGTCTAAGGAACTTTACCCCTACACTGAAACCATGCTTAGGAATTCCAGCCAGGTATTTAGTTTTTTTTTAAAAAAATAGACTGCATAACTTCCTGTGCAGTATGCTTATGCCTTTGCATACCATCATTACTGCATTGCCATTTGATTGGCCAAAAAGCTCTAGAATTTTCTTCTTTCCTTTTTTTATCTCTCTCATTTTCCTTATGTTCTCTGAAAGTGTTTCTATCTCACTATCTATGTCTAGGATTGTGTGTTTCCACAGCTTACCTTTTTACCCTCGCAGTCAAGTTGATTCATGCCTTACTTGAACTTTTTATTTACAAACAAGTAGTTCCCATCGTAGGTTTTTCATAAGAATGAATCGATTGTTACCAAACAGATTCAACCCCCCCTCGTTTTTTTCTTTTTTCTCTGCTAATCTAGAACTTATTTTTGACCGCTATAAAGATATAGTTCTTAAGAATGGTGGTCGTAGTATACAGAACAAACGGAGTGTTGGGTTTTGTTCAGTTATAATTTGTTTGGGGTGTGGAACAGAAAGAGGTCAAACCTAGTAACCTAGTAGCCTACCAATCTGCTACAAACATATATGAATAAGTTTTAGATTTGGGATGGTAATAAATTTTGTTGAATGAGGTAGAGTGGATGAACGTGATTTGCTTTCCTAATTTCCTATAGCTTCAAGTTCTTTTTGGTAAACCACATGATTTCTACATCTATGATGAATACTACACCATATATTTAAATATATGTATGCCTTTGGCTCTGTAGATATTCATATTCCTGGGATGAGGTGTTTATCTGCTTTTTATCTATTACTTTGAAATCGTTTCATCCATGTTGATTGGGGCATTCGTATGTTCGAAGATTGATCTAGATAACATAGATGAAAGGATGTTTCCTAAGGTGCAAGACTTGGAATTTGTAGACTGTATATTAGAGGAAGGCGAAATGCTATATATCCCGCAAAAATGGTGGCACTATGTCCGCTCTCTAACTACCAGTTTCTCCGTCAGCTTTTGGTGGAGTAAGGGCGAAAGTTCGGCTACATCCTGATGTTTTACCGCTCCTGTTTAGATTTGTCATCTTCTTCTTCTTCTTCCTTTTATTAAAAAAAAAAACCAAACCTTAATGGAGAATTTGAGCATATGCGTTGCTGGCGTGGTATATCTATGCCCATTACTCATTTTGTATCACAATGACAGTATAATCCTCGTGTACGTAACATCATTTTTGGCAACTGGTGCTACCATATTTAATAAGAAAAATTGTGCAATAAATCATCCGTGTCTAAGAAAAAGGTTTATAGATTTATATATAAAGCTTGACTGTCGAAGGCATATATGAAACCTTATTTATATGTATGCAAACAAAGGTGAGAGGAACACGAGCAGTGAACTGAGTTGCGAACCGTTTTTCTGATTATAAACCTATAAGTGTGTGTTTGGATTGATGGCGAGTAAAATTAATTTTGGTAAACTTGATTTTGTAAAATTAATTTTGTGTAAAAGTAAATTAGTTTTTTACACTAATGTACTTTCAATGCAATTAGTTTTGCATTTGCAAGAAGCGTAAGATTCTTTAATCTAATATGATTTTTAGATATCCTAAAATTATAGTACAGTATAATAAATGCAAATTCAAACATGTTATAAACAAATTTTTTTTATACGATTTGGAGTAAAATGTAGGTAGATGAACACTCAACCAAACACAAACTAATACAATTGAAGAGCCACCTTCTCTACGACGCCGCTTATTTTTATATTGTTTACTTACTGCATGTTTTGTTGCCTGAACTATCAAAGTTAACTTTACATTAGTGTAGTGTATATTAAAAGAGAGGAAAAAAAAAAACACAAGCGGTGCGCACGCTCACATACATATACACACACACACACACATACATATATGCATATTTTAATTTAAAGTTTTACATTATAATTTTCTTACATAGCTTAAAAATAATTTAAAATTTGTTAATTTAAATATTTGTTAATTTGAGTCTTTGAACTGCGAATTTTGTTTACCTTAACTTGGTCAGCCCATCTTCATGAGACAAATGGTGCGGCCCATAATAGATTTTTCACTAATTTGCTTCCTTTCTTTCGTTTTCCTCATCCTCTACTTGATGGACAGATTGGATAGAGGAGGGGGGGGGGGGGGCGAAGCATTCTTTTTTTCATCACATTCCTTCTTCAGACCTATAAAATGAAGAAAAAAATCCTTCTTTTATTTTTCCTTACCTCTCTTTCCAAACATATAATTAAGCTCCCGTCAGGTCCAATTTATTTTTAATATGGCCTCCACACCCCCCCCCCCCTCCCTCTCCCCCTTCTTTCCCCCCACCCCAAAAAAAACCTGATAGATTTAAATACAAGACAACCCTTGTTAAACAGAGCGAAGCTCCAACAATCCAATGAGCGAGACCCTATCTCACCACCCCCGTTAATGGTGTGGAATCTCAGGTGTCACTTGAGAATAGAATTAAGAGTTCTATTGAGAGAGGAAGTCATTTCTAAAACCTTAGCCCTAGGCCGCTCTCTAATATTTCCACTAATCTTACTTTTATCCATTACCTCCATGATGAAGCATGGAAAAAGTCTTTAGAAAATATTAGAGCTCCGTTTCTGTAGGGGGCCGTATCCCTTTTTTTTTTTGGGTGGGAGGGGGGCGGGTGTTTCCTTCACTTGCTTTACCCTATACTACGCGTTGCAGGAGATCCTGGGCCAAAATACTTGTACCTAGGAAATGGTGAGATGAGTTTTTATCATCTATGGTCTTGTGCCTCTGCATTTATCATTTCTATATACACACTACATAGGACGTTTTGTTCCTCGTACGACCGTGCAAGGGGTGCATAGGAACATTGTTACACATAAATGCTTATGATAAGAAACGTTTTAGATCATGGTTTACGCTTCTTTTACCTGCTCAATGACAAGCATTCTAAATTTAAAATTGACAATAGAGTTGATCAAACTAAATAAGTAAGAAATCATGCAATTACGTAGTTACAGACTTTAGCAGGAGAAAGACTAAGAAAAGCAAAAGAAAATGAACTATGAAATTTCCAAATTCTTGTTAGGCTGCAGATTTGTACCTGCAAAGAACCTTACTCCTTAATACCCTATCCTTAACATAAAACCCTGGCATCACCATGAGCTTAACCCTGCTTGGACCATGTGACCTCTGCCTAATATCCGTAAACATATCTTCCATGTAATGAGGATCAAAGCTTGTATTTTCCTGAACCCTTAGAATTCCCAACGGCGGGTTGAAGGAAAACGCGAGCAAATGCAGCAACCATATGCATTTTGCAGCCACAAAGAAAGCTTGAAGTAGCTGTTCAGGCCAAGCTCTCTTCCAATTCAGAGTGTTTATAATGCTGCTCATTTTCTGGTCGCAGAACTTGCTAAATTCTTCACTGTAATAACCGGTCCCCTTTTTCAATACCTCATTCCAGCTCAAACTCCTGAGTGCTACAAAAGATGATAATTGCGCTTGACGATCCTGTTGTGGGTCTAACAATCTTGGAGCCCCATTCCTTTGGAACACACAATTCTCAAAGTCTTGGTATAGACATTGGTTAATGAAAGCTTCGAAATGGTATAATACCGCCTTTGAATACTTGGAATTTAGAGACAGCTTATATGGTTGAAGAAGCACATTTAAGTTGTTCATCAGGAAATGATCACTTTCTTCAACCTGGCTTAGTGTCTTGCAAAACTGCCTCACTGATAATCTAGATTCTGATACAATCTGCATGAAGCCCTCCACCAAATCTTCTCCATTTGCATCAAATGATTTTCCTCTTTTGGGAAGGTAATTAAGCTTTTCGTGAACTTGAGAATCCTTTGCCTGCATTGCTTGTCTCAGAGCTTTCTTCAGCTCTTCGCAGTAGCTCTCCAGATACTCAAGCTTTTGTCTAAGGTCCCCCAATGAAGATTTCATCTCAGACACTGCCATTAATGCTGCGTCTCTGTTCTCATTTGCTTCTGTAAGCTGCTTCTTCAATGTCTCAATGGACATTATTCCCAAATCTTTAAGAACCTGAGAAACTTCCTCGGACTCTGTTCTGTTTGGGGAATTCTCATTTTTGTGCTTCTTCTTTAACCGAGGAAATAACCAAGACATCACCCCCTTACCTTTGGGTTGTGATTGAACAGATGAGTGAGAATCCGTGAGAGGGACAACAATATTGGAGCTCTTCCTATTCCTTGTACTGTCAAATTCGCTAGTTATGATCGCAGGTTTACATTTATTGCAGGAAGACTCAGACTTGATGTCCTCCAAACTGTTTCTTCTCAGGGACTTGAAGTAGTCATTAGCGGGTGATGTTTGAAGAACATTGATGTGGTTTGCACTAGAACCAGTTAGAGATTTGGTATCATCAGTGGGACATATATGAGATTCCATTTCCCGATTGAAAATTCCAGAAGTTAGTCCCTTTCTTGAAGTTGATTTCTGCTTGTAATCTGGCAGAACAGTTTCTATGAAGTTTCCTCCTTCTAGTACATTCTCATCCCAACTCTCTGATATTGTTCGGCTTCTCACTGGGTTTTGGTGATACCCTGGAAGTGGGTCATCTTCATAGCTCTGTCAAAGATTCTCAACTTTTAGAAACTAACCTCCATCAAAATAGAAATAGAATCTTGAAAGGAAAAATAGAAAACATTCTAACAGCTTTCAAATGTGTTTGGATTGAGATAATAAACATCATAATTGTAAACCTGGCCTATTTTTGTTAATTAAAAAAGACAGTTGATCTTAAAAGCGCCGTGACACTAACACAGCAAGTTTAAGCAAGAATTATCAAAAGCAAGGAAGTCAAAATTCAGTTGTTACTTTGTGTTTCGTCGAGCTTAACACGCAGAAGAAAGAAATGGAGCAACGATTGAGGATAAAAGCAGAACAGCAATGATTTTTTTAATGTATTCAGCTTATTCAGATTTAGTTTCTGCGGTAACTTGAAGAACACAAGCAGGTTGCACCTTTAGAGCTCAATTCATCAACTAGAACAGTTAGAAGCACTTCTGAGAAGGGAGAACAATAAAAAGGATTAAAAGAAGGCTTAGAATGGAAATCAACACAACAGTGGTCTGTTAAGTCAAACAGAACAGTAGGTTGACATAACTTGAAATTGAGTAATGAAAAAGAAAATGATTGCTTACGGGAGTGAAAACAGGGTAATCTTGGGCAGAAAACTGAGAAGCAGGAGATGGGAATCTTGGATTGGCAGGGCTATTTCCTTGTATTAAAGCAGCATGAAGAGCTCTTAGCTCCACCGCTTTGGATATGGCACTCTGAATTTCCTGCCTGCTTATTTCAGAGGTGCCATTCTTTCTGTCTTCAAAAATCTGCGCGGGGGTAGCAGCTGCAGCCATGAACGAGGGTTGGATATGTATGACTTGCGGAGAAGACGATATCTATGGTAGAATGTGCGACAACCAGAAAATAGAATGAGAGATTGATTGAGGCATCTCAAATCCAATGAGTTTTGTCTTTGTTCTCGTGGGAAAATTAATGGAATGAGGAGGATATGTGAAGAAGAGAAAGACAGAGAGAGAGAGAGAGAGAGTAAATTCTAGTGTATATATGTGAGCATTAGCGGTGAAGTGTGAAGCCAGTTTACGAATATACCCATAAATTTGAAAATTTACCAGAAAGCACCTTTAGTGGTGGTGCCACTGTGCACATGATTGCTTTAGTCCCAACATTACAAGTTCCACGCCACTAGGTTCCACCACCAAATCTATCTATGGTCATATTTCACCTTTCGAATTGAGTTTTTCACCTTTTTGTCAACAAGACTTTGCTTTAATACTCATTCATACTCGGTGTGCAATCATCACCAGTTTGCCCAGAAATTCTTACGTAATTGTTGAACCAGCTGATGTCATAATTCAAAATAAAAGAAATTATTAAAACAGCAAATCTCATCATCTTAAAACACTTAATTTATTATTCACACGAATATTTAGTACATTATGTTGCATTCACCAAGGCACGGGTATAACTCATAACTTTATAAACCTCATCATGCTCCAGTTTCATCCATCTAGTTTTGTGATGTCCTTGCGTATCAATCACTCCCTGTTTCTCGTTTTGTTGGCATCTGAATCTAAAATCTACCCAATTAGATTAGAGATGCTTTATCTTTCTCTGAAAGGACATATCACACTATATCAAATTCATATAGTCGACCTCAAATTGGACAATTTTAAAGAGTTTAGCTTCTAAAAATGGTTAATCTACCGTAAATTAAGCGTCTTCACATCATTGTTTTCTTCTGAAAGCCCCCAATTATGCAATTGGGGGAAAAGGTGTGCAAAGGTGCAGGTTTTTCGCCCGAAAGAGAACATATCCATAACCTTCGGAACACTCTACAGACTATGAATCTTACAAGCCAATGACACAGTGGGGACCAAGTAAGCATTTCTTGGCAATTTAAATTAAAAACTACGTATTTCTACTTATAAAAAGTATAGTAAATTAAGTTATTTCAGAAAACTTAAAATATTTTTGCTTGCGGATTTGCTTTCTTTCTTTTTCTTAAATAATAATTAGAGATGGAATTCCAAGTAGGACAATAAATTGTTTGATAAAGAGTTCGTTGTTACTGGCTATGACTTTCATTTTTCTGTTTGGAAATGTCATTTTTCACAGCCAAACACGTCCAAAAGTTAGTAAGATTTGTCAACCACCACATGGAAAAAGCGTCTTTTCTTGTTCAATTGATAGCATTCGCACACGATGCCTGAATTAAATTTTGGTATTATCTATACTTAAAAGGTATATAACTTAAACATGTCACAAAGTTTAGTGGCTGGTAGTTTAGCTATATATTACAACAGAAACGCGTTTGGTTTTGACCATAGAAACGATGAAGTGGTTGGGACTTGGGATGTGTTAAAAGTCTTCTTCTAACCAAACAAGGATTTTCTGTTCCTACCAAAAGCAAAATAGGATTAATTGCTTTTGGTAATCGAAGTAATAGAATGGTGTATCCTTCAATACTTTTAACCTCTAAAGAAAAAATACAGAGACCTTTCAGAGAAATAAAGAAAAAAAAAAATCAACAAGAAGCCATTCAATGGAAAATGCTTTACTTACGTTAAGTTTTGTATTGATCTTTCTGTATTATCTGCCTTAATGGACATCAAATGGAAGCAAAATAAGGCATAACAGAGGACGTAGGGACCAATTAATTATGGTGGAAGGTTTAGGCAGGGAAGGTAGCTTTTTGTTCTTTAATAATTGACTTCATTAGAAAGGGAAGAAAAATGATGTTCCGTAATGAGATAAACGAGGGCAACTCTGTCATCCACCTTAATGGATTCAAAGTTCAAACAAAACTAATCCCTTACCTTCTCTTAATTATTAAAATTAAGGAGACAACTTTTTGCAATCACAGCTTTTTCATGCTTGTATTATAAGAGGAAAATCAGTTTCAAAGACACAGAGAGAGACGCAAATATGGGACCTTCATGTCGTCTTGTCTATTTCAGCTATTAAACAAATGCAACATAGCTCTTAAAATGGTCCCTTCACATTTACAATAAAATCTGTTTTTGCAAAATCTTATTTGTTGCTTAGCTCTGCCCAATTTGAAATAGAACTTGGAATTGTACCATGGTTCAAGCTGTGTGTGTGAAGGCATGTTCTCTTTCGTTTTCACAGGCAGCCCAGAATGAAAGAAACAAGAGATTTGGGTATAGTGTCTCTTTCTGAGTACCCAAAGGAATAATGCAGGAAACAGTAAAGAACACAAGGAAGCCAAAGTACAAGCAACGCCCCAGCAAGAGTAGATTCTCTTTCTACAGGAAGATGACAACAACTTTTAATGTACCCTTTTTTATGGGATCGCTACAATTTCATGTTACAAACATACTGTAAGCTGAAGTTGGCTTCACGGAATTTTTATCTACGTTATACTTACCGGCCTCCTTGTATGATGTATTGGGTTTTGTCCTGTTTTGCTTGTTTGTGTTCTTGCAAAACCAGATTCCCCCATTTAAATTGTTGTGTAATTAATTTAAGCTCAGCCCACTTAACTGTTTCCTCTAGTTTAAATGATTCTGTACCGTTTGACAACTTGGCCTTTGTTGATTTTTCTCAGGGATCTTGGTGCTACTTATCGCATGGCAAATGAGTAGTGTAATGAAACAGAGGAGGGAAAAAATTACCCTTGTTTTCTACTTCTATTTTCCATTAATTTTCCAGGTCTCTCAAGGAGCCAATGAGGATATAGTTAATGACATTGAAAATAAAAACTCTTCACCTTGTTTGTTGAACACAAAGAAATAATAAGCCGCTAAGAAAATGAGTGATTGGGTATGAACCTTACATAAATGCCGCTTAATTGATGGACTTTTAAGAGAAACTTAATGCTAGTTAAAAGTTTGGATTACGAACATGATGATGATAAGAGGTAACTCATTCTCATAAAACCCGTTCTATCCTAGCGATGGAAGATTCAATCCAAGTCTTGAAGTAATACTGCAGGTTATTTATACTGTTTTTCTTCTGCTGCATGCGTGGCTTGGGAATTTACTGAAATTTACCCTTTCTTTGGCACTTAGCAGCAAATTCTTATCTAGATTCCAGTATGTTACATGTTAATAGAATGTTTCAATTCCATTCTGTTCCACGAATTCGATTTATTTATTTAGTTTTTACAATTGTATTCTGTTCCACGATTGACTCATCCTTCGGTCCGTACTGGCAAAGGGGCCATTCTTATCCTTGACACAAGGCCCAATTGATGGTGAGATGACGACGCCCACCCAGCAATATTCTATATATTTCAGTCCCGAAAAAATAGACTGTTTATGAAAGAGCAAATTATCATTAGCTCCCCAGAGGATTAAGGAATTATCACTTGGTACAACTCTAATTTGAAAAATTATTCTGGTTTCCTTTGCCAATAACTATGAATAAACTAAGTTAATAATAAAGTTCAAATACATTTTTATCTTTTTAGCACATGTTTAAACAAAATATTTCACCGAACTCCCATCTTTTATAACTATTCATTTCAAAAGTGTAAAGACCATTTCAATGATAAGATCACCACCTCTCTTCTTCCATGTCCATCACCTAATATAAACACCATATCTTCTATTCTCTGGACAGGAGAAGAGACAAATAAACCACCTTTAGTTTTTGGCCTTTGTGAAAACTCTAAGGTCCCATTCGATTTATGGAATAATTTTTATGGGAATATGAATGTGAATAAAAATGAGAACGAAAATGAAAATAGGTTTAGATAAAATGAAATGAAATAATAATGTTTGATATGCTATGAAAAGAAATGGACATTTTATTCCATTTATGTGTTTGGCATTAACTATCAATATTATGGAATACATTATATATTATCATAGGTTTATTTTGGTTGAGTTTTAATTTTAAAAGTTAAAAGTTGGTAATTTTGTGTTAGTTTTAATTTGACTTTTTTAGTAATTTAGATGGTAGATTATAGTCAATTTGACATTGAATAATGATCAAGGGAATATTAGTGTTTTTTGTAGGGTTCAAATGATATTAAAAATTAAGTTTTGGGGTTGCCCAGCATCTAATTTGTGAAAATTTGAATCTTAGCCTTAAAACAGTACATAATCTAAAAAGTATGAAGTCCAAACCATAACCCTAATATCCTGAAATTAAAGGCAGAATCTCAACAACTTGAGCCATGACTTCGAAATTCTAGGCCATTATGCAAACTAATACACATGCATAAGCCTTTTAAGTTATTTTAGTTGGGTTATAAAAAGGAAAGGTTGGTCAAATAGAGGTAGATGTTTTTGGGTTAGTTTTAAAAACAAAAGAGACATTCTAAGGTTTCAAATGGCAAAATGAAGTTAGGAGATTGTAGAGATTACAATATCACTTTTTTATTTTTTTCTATTCTTTTTATTTCTTTTATATTTTAGTAATGTGATTACTGATTATTTAGATTTCATTGTTAAATTTCTTTACCATTAATAACAAAGTTTTTTATTGTAGGATTATTATGAATCTTTATATAGGTTACAAATTGATTAGTATATTTGCTTGTTATTAATGGTTTATATGTATTTATTCAATTTTACTCTTTATAATTTTTAATTGATTGGCTAGCAATTGGATTGTTGTAGTATTTTAATTGAACTTGGAATGAGATATTGGAATTAGACCTTGTTAAATTGAGTTAAAAGTTTTGATATTTATTACCTGCACATAACCTAAATAGGAAATTGTGTAATTAAGTTAGTTTGAATTTATAATGAATTATGGATTTTACTAAGAATGATACCTATAGGTATCTTGGGAAAGTGCTTGTAAGTAACTTCAAGCCCTATGCTAGTACATATACAATTAAAACCAAGACTTAGAGGTATAATTTGGATCTCTATAAAATATGAGAGGAGTTGATAATCTTATGCTCCTTTACCTATTGAACTTCACTTATACCACTTAGTTTTTTTCTTTGATTTTGTAAAGTTAGTTTAGCTCTTTCACATAATCTATTGATTGACTTGATTTGAGTTAGGATATTAATTTTACTACTTGTCAAATTTTCAGTGAACAAATCTTTGAAGGAACAATATTTAATTCAATACTATACCCCTTGTTCGATATATTCACTTGCGTGCAAATAGTTATATTTTGATGCAAAATGTTTTTGACATTATTGATAAACAAATGATCAAAATATTCTAGGTGCAAAAATACTTAATTATTAATTATTTTATTTTAGTACATTGGAAAACATTTTAAAATGTTCTTAATAAAAAATAAAAATTTCTAAAATATTTTAATATTATAAAATATAAATTTTTTAATCTTTTTTTAAAGTCAAACATAATATATAAAATAATACAGTGAAGTTAAAGTGGCTAAGGGCAACATAAATTCCAATCCCATTTCTAAGATTGCTCCTCCACTCTATCAAAACTTTTATGGAATCCAAATTGCTCAGTTTATGGAAATAGGTTACTCTGTGAAATAAAAATAAAATTACATTGGATTTAGATGAAATGGGATCCTCTGCACTAAAATCTCATGAGATGTGCTTGCAGTGTCTCTCAACTAATTTTTTTTTGTTTTATTATTTTTTTAATAACTTTTTTCCCTCGTCATAGATCTCGCCGCAGGGGCACTGTATGGGATCTCACTGCAGATATCCCAGTCCAATTTAGATCGTCTCAATTGCGGCCTTTGTCCCGCGCGTGTCAATTGCGTTATAATCCATGTTGTTCGTTTCATCTAAAGGCTTGTTTGGTACGCAGGAAAGACCACTCCTGGAATGGAAAATGGAATGGGAGAGCAAAAAAAGCATGTTTGGTATGCAACGTAATCTTTTTCTTGGGAAAGTCCAAACCCTCAAACATGGGAGAGTACAAACCTTTATATTTGTGATGAAAAATAGTCTACTTTGAGGGAAAGTAAATTTTTGAACCATTTTAACCTTGTGTATTTTAATTTCTGATAGTAGAAATAATTAAAATTAATTTTTTAAAATTAAATTTTATTAATTTATTATTATCAAAAATAAAAAATAATTATTTTTTTTTATTTTTTTGATAATTAAAAATAATTTTTTATTATATTTTATAATTATTAATAATAAAAAATAATTAAGAATATTTTGACCTTTCAATCTCTCTTTCATCCCATCTCAAATATAAAAAAAATAAAAATATTTATCTTTTTATTTTCATCATACTAAACATATTTATGGGTACAAGATTCCTTTCCATTCCTATTCCATTTCTCATTTCTATTTTATGAATGATCTCTTCCGCCTACCAAACGGGGCCTAAGGGCTATCAGAGGGACACGCATTCTGCCTTTCAGTATGCAATTGCAGGGGCTCCAATCCAGATCATCTCTCCTCTCCTCGGCTTTGCTTCTCCGTTCATCTTCCTCTCGGCTTTCGGTTATGGGTGTTCTTTCCCTCTTCTTCTTTAATAATTGTCGGTCCTACCATCACCACCGACAAACCTCCGTGAGATTCCGTACGACGGAAAGCGGGAGAGAATCAAGACGATGCGTTTCGAATGTTGAAATTGGAGTCCCTTGATGCGGTTCGCTTGCAGAACGAAAAGGAAAGCAATGGAGAGATAGAAAACGCAGATGGAGATTGAGATGTAGAACATAAATAGCAATGAAAACGCAAATGAGTCTAAAGGGAAAGAAGACCAGAAGTAGAAGAAGCTCAAGAGAACAATTTTACTAGTGTTGTGTTTGAAGACAAGTTGTGTGGTCCCAATGAATTTAAAAAATTGGAATCGATACCCGCGTGTGCTAAAATTTTTGCCAAACTGTTAAATTCATTGAAAAGTCAAGTATCAGCCAGAGAATTGGTAATGGTTTTGAATGCTATAGTCGTTGAAATAATTTTCATGTGTGGCAACCACCCCCACTATAGAACTGAACAATTTATTATAGTTAATCATAAAATTTTCTACTGATTTCGACTCTAAATTATTTTAAAGAATTTTTGGGGTTTGCCAGGAAGAGTCTGCATAATCTATATGTGAATTTTTTTTTTTAAAGCACAGGAGAGGTAGAGCTTCGGAGGAGAAGGAAGCCACGGTCGAACCTCATCAGGACACAATCAAGGAACTGAGGAATGACATCTGTGTATTTCTCCTTTATTTTCAAAGGTTAAAATTGCACCTCCAAAGATCTGGCCGTTCACTCCATCAATGTTATAAAAAGTGCCACGTCGCTCAATTACATTGCTTCCAGTCAAACATGATCCATGTGGGATAGCCTCCCCCGTTCCCATTTTGGACACCTTGAAACCAAATAGGACATAAGTTTAAAGCCACTTTTCATTTTCAGCTGTTATGTTTGACTGTTAAGCTTAATAGCCTAACATTTCCCTTTACGCTCAAGTTAGCAACGGCTTTGCTCATGGCAAAATTTGGTAACTGTCTTCGTGAAACACCACAGACTATGAAGCATGAAAGCATTTTGTTGTGGAATATTTTTGCTTCATTAGCTTTGTACAAAAATTGATGCACTAGAAGTTAAACTACAAACACACAATTATCTTTTAAACAAAGATATTTTTTCATTACTAATAAAAATGGCAACAATGTCAATTTTTTTTTTTTTTTTTTACCATTACAGAGAAGAATTCATGTTTCAAGAGAGGAATTACCGAAAATTGACATATTAGTTGAGTTGAGAACCCAAAGTGCATCTTGAACTCCAAATGAGGGTAAAGAAGATATTTTACTTTTGAAAAGAAATAGCATATATTATATTGTATCGTTTTAAACTTTTGTTAAATTGTTTAACGATATAATTCTTTGTTCATTCTTGAGATAAGGTTTAGATAGTTTATATTTTACTTTTTTTTTCATTTTTAATCTAAATTATTATTTCTTTTGAAATTAACAATTAATTTTTTTTATTTTTTATTTTACATCCTTTAAAATAAAAAAAAATCAAAAAAAATTTTAAAAGGAAAAAATCTGAATAATTTAGATCAACCTGGGATCCGTTTAAAACAGTACCAAATAATAATTCCTTAAATCTCAGAAAAAATAATGGTAGTTTAGCCTTTATGAAATTATAGCGCCAACGTTCCCCAAAAAACAAAAAGGAGGTTATAGCGCCTATTCCGACTGGTTAATTTAATTTTGAGTTGCCGCCCTTGGAGATCCAATCCTATTGGTCCATTATACCATGCCACGGATTACAATCCCACAATCCCAGCTTCATACAATCTGTACCGTCAGTTGCAAGAAGCATCAATGGTCTAAATCCACTATGGAGCAGCAAATTAAATTTCTAATTCTGCTTCCCATCTCACCTTCTCTTTTATATAAATCACCCGCCCAAGGAAACCACATTGTCGCATCTTTAGAAAAAAGGAGATTTTTCTTTCTTCTTTTCTTGAGAAAAATTACACACCGTCTCTTCATTGAAATGGCACGAACCAAGCAAACTGCGCGTAAATCAACCGGAGGAAAGGCGCCGAGGAAGCAGCTGGCCACCAAAGCGGCCAGGAAATCGGCTCCGGCAACTGGAGGTGTGAAGAAACCCCATAGGTTCAGGCCAGGTACGGTGGCGCTGCGGGAGATTAGGAAGTATCAGAAGAGCACGGAGCTTCTGATCCGAAAGCTTCCGTTTCAGAGGCTGGTGAGAGAGATTGCTCAGGATTTCAAGACTGATCTCCGATTCCAGAGCAGTGCTGTGGCTGCATTGCAGGAAGCGGCTGAGGCATACTTGGTTGGTCTGTTCGAGGATACTAATCTCTGTGCCATTCATGCCAAGAGAGTCACCATCATGCCTAAGGATATTCAACTCGCTCGTAGAATTAGGGGTGAGAGGGCTTGATTTCTCTTGAATTGTTGCCATCATATCATGGACTAATTATAGTTCTGCGCTGTGCATCTGATTTTTCAGTTGCCCACAAAGCTTTAGGTCGGATTGTACCTTTTGTAATTGAAATTCAACAGCTTGTCTTTAGCATTTTTTGTTTAATATTTGGTATTAAACGCTTCCATCTAATATTGTTACATTATGCAGTTACCTCACATTGTTCTTAAATCCAAGTCGTGTATTCAGTTTTGTGATTTACAAGTATGTATTTTATGGTCCAGATGAATTAACTTTTTAATTTGACAAATAAAAAGGAAAGATTGTCAAAAGGCAGCAGGTTTTATACTTAAAGTAAGCAATTATATAACCATTAAAAATGATATATATATATATATATATATATATAAAATTTTTGTTTCTTCCTGGAGTAACGAATCAAGAACATCAAACATTTTCCGAAACAGCTCTGCCAAATCCCACGAGTCCTCTCGAGAGAGAAGCTATTATTCAAATTATATGCGTACAATATCAAAACAAGGGGATAGGAGGTCTTGTATATCAGACAAGAAGAAACATCATACCCAATTGCTGGAGAGGGTGAACTCATGGAATCTGAAGGAGAGGTCACCAGCAGTGTCTCTCTCAAGCCTGGACTCTGATCCGTCGCTGCTGCTAACTTCACCAGTATCAGATGGTTGTGGGTGCAATCCCTGCGCTTGAATTTCGTTTGGATGGGGTGCGATTTGAACTTCAGCTTGTAATGGCAACACGGAGGGGGACTCATCTCTAAATCTAGTGCTCCCTTCGCTCCTTGAAGCCAAGGCTGAGTCCCAAAGGAAGACGTGCATTAGAATGGGAGCTTTGGCATGTCGGTGCAAGGACAGCTTCTGGCTAAGCGAAACAGTGTCAAAGCACCGAATGGCTCCTGTAGATGAAACGAGCCATGGAAGGACTTTCTGATTTGAAACTCTTGAAACAACCAACAACCTTGAAGTATTTGATGCTACGTTGTACAGATTGCTGAGCCCTGACCGTGTGGCAGGTAGATTTTCTTGACCATTAATCACTGATGAGATGAAAATAAATCCCTGTTGATTACACAAATATAATTATTAGTAAAATCTAATCTAATATCAACGGCAATGCTTGAAAGATCAAGAGGGAAACCTCTTCTGTGCGACTAATGGCAAACCCAAGCTTTGAGTCACCCTCTTTTAGTTTGATCTCAATTGAGAACTCTTCTCCAATTGGAGCATACCACAGGCGAACTGCTCGAACAACGCCTATATCTACCCCATGGTAATCCTCAAAGCCGTAGAGGCTTGCATTTGCAAGGTTTGCCAAGTCCGATAATGACCCTGCACTCACAGTTGAAGAAGCTGTCTCTCCAGAGATCTGTCTCACAAGCAAAAGAGAAATTTTACTATTCAGTTGTCACATGATAGAACAATAAACAGCCTAAAATAGAGAACAATGCTCTCAAAAATGAAGATAAAATTTGATTGTCTTCAAAACTTATCGTATTACAAGTCACTTACAAATTCCTAACATGAATGCAGAGGGCATATATTTGAGCCACCACATGTATCTGTGTGAATGGGGAATTTACCTTGGTAAGCAGGGACTCAGTTTGGATGTTGATAAAGACAATAGGAACTCCTGAAGCTTGAGCTGCATGAAGCCATGCATTCGCCCTGGCCAACGTGTCTTCTAGATCATTATAGCGAGAAGCTGTTCGATCTGAAGCTTTGGGAAGGAATAGTATGGAAAGAAAGTTGCTAGAATTGGGAACTGATAGCAACTCTTGCATCCTCCTCTCCCATGGATACGACACATATCCATCTTGAGGTCGAGCTCTATTTAGTTCATTCACCATCCTAGTGGTCCTTGAAGCTGCAAATTAACAGTTCATTGTTTCCACATTAGGTAAAGATATTATAAAAGAAAAAGTCAACAAATGCAAGTCAATTGCTGACCAAATTGTGACAAAGAAATTGAAACAAAGTTGTGGTTTAACTTTCAACTAGAAATTATTTCTAAGGCGAAAGCAAGATGCATTAATTTTTATGATGTGCGAGTTTAGTGCTCCTTGAGTTAATGTCAATTATACAAGACAGCCATCTGCACAAACATTGGGAGTAATTTATCCATCTTTTGTTCTATAAAAAGGAAAGAAATATGTTGGAAATTTAGGAAGGAGCAATGGAGAGGGGACATCAAATCTCTTGAGACTTGATATCAGAAGAGGTGCCATTAAATACATAGGACATTGGCTATGTTAACGTTTCTATAAGTTACTCATGAAATTACTGCTATGCTACTCCTTTTGTTGGATGTAAGATTACTCCTTTTGTCTTCACGTATTAGCGCTAATCGCCAAACAAAATCTTATTACATAGGTAAATGACTGTTATCAATATCCATCCCGTGGTAAGCAACACCGACGACAAGTTGACAATTTTTTTTCCTCTTCTTTTCAAACTGATTCTGAGACATGTGTAAAGTATTGGTTCCTACTCCTCCATCAACAAGGAGATGTCCCATGTTATAGCAAAAGGGACGGTGATAATGCAAATTAGATGACCCCTTTGTCGTTAGTCGTTGCCATTCCCCAGCAATGACTGAGGTCAACTTCGCAAAAGCAAGTCATAAGGTTCATGCACCTTGGTGCCAGAGTGTAGCAAAAGTTTCGGCTTTCACATGACAAGTTGATGCCTCAAATAAATATCATCAAAAAGGGATGTAGTCCATTCAAAGTATATATGCCTAGAGTCAATAATGTGAGAAGGCAGCGTGAGAAACGAATTTCGTCTTTTAACTATAAGGGCTTCTCACATATAATTTAGGATTTACCTTTTAAATTTTTTTTGGGGTAATCAGCCTCATACCATGTACGTACATACATTTAATAAAATCAGTGAACAGATACTAAAACATAAACTATCATTCTTTGAAAATTTGCCTAATTTAAGTATTGATATAGTCAACACGTGTGAAAAGAAAAGGTTGAGTGGTATTCTAAAAGGAATCGAAAGGCTGGGGTTTGGAGAAGAGAAAAACTGGGATTAATCACCAAAATCAAAGGAAGGCCATAGATGGTACCTTGATGCTGGAAGCACTCGGACTCGGTTCGATCCAAGAAGCCGACAACGTAATTCGGATCAGTGATGGACCTGAGGACGTACTGCTTCTTGTCACTGGGGACGATACAGGCCTGCAATTCGGCGAAGTCATGAGGTCCACGGCGGACCAGGACGAGTATGGAGGTATCCGTCTTCTTGTAGGAGTCGTGGAGGATCTTATTGACGCCACTCTTTCCGTTCTTGAAGGGCGCGTTGAATCGGATCAAGGAGTTCGGGGAGGATCCGATTCGGAGCTCCTCCACTATGTCGCCGGATTGAAGCATGTCCCCCGTCCATTCCTCCGATTTCGCGCTTCCCTTCAGGCATTCGATGGATACCACCTTCAGGTCTCGGGTCGGCGAGTCGGAGCTGCTCTGACTTGCTCGATCCATGGTCATGTTTACTCCCCAAGCTAGCTCACAACTTTAAGCTCACCCTCAGTTTTCTAATTTCATTGGGATGAGATAGATATTTACTCACAATTAATTGGGGGGGGGGGGGGGGGGGGGGGAAGAGGGAGAAATTGGATATGGATATTTATGCTCACGAGCATTATCATCAAGAGGAGTAGCACTGACTTATAAACCAAACCTGATGGGGTCGTTGAGAGAGACAGAGATGGTTATTAGTATTCCATAAAGAACAGGATGAATTAACAACCAAGGTCAATGCATCAGCAGCCCATGAGAGGTTAATGTGAACACAAAATCTCTTGTTATTCATTTTACACAATAAATATTGAGTGAAGCATTGACAAGTAATCTATGATATGTTAATATGTTCTCCACACGGACTAACCCTGCTCTTTCAAGGTAGTTTCGAATCATATTCTATGTATAATTGTAAAATTAATAATTGTATTTTGTGGAGCTTACATCTGACATCTATATCAAATATATATAGGACTAAGTCCAATCACGTCTCCCCTTCAGTCTTGCACATGTTACGCGCTTCATATCAGATCAGTTTAATGATCCACTTCAATATGTACCATCTTCGCATAGATCATGTAGCAAAGCAAGAAATTCATACAACTTTGAGTTGAATTGAATATACAATTCTAACAAATTTTAATGGTTCGAGCCTCATGTTTGGATTCTACTACCTTCGCTCCCACCTTCCCCCCTTGTGACAACTGTTTGAATCTTTCTCTGTTTTATTATTTAAACAAAAAAAGATTCATTTCATTTGGGTACCTCCAATGTTTCATGCGTTGACTCTAGAAAACAATACGTGGTGGCAAGCAACAAAATTCTTGGAAACTTTCTGAGTAAACGATTTTTGGCATTAAAATACCATGAAGTATCTATTTATAGATTGTTTGTAGTACATTTATACTCAATTTTTTTTTTCAATTTGATATTATTTAAAATTTTAAACTTATTTTTGATTTAGATATAGGCATATAAAAGCCAAAAAAGCTTAGATTAGGAAGCGGGACTTTATATTTGTCTATCCATAAAGATGAAAAAAACTATGTGTAGTTCTTAGGTTAAAAATGAGGGTAAAAAATATTAATTTCGGTGCAAAGAATGCATATCACAAAATTATTCGCTAGGAGGATGGAAGCTGCTCAAAGGTGGATCCAATGTTGTTATGGTGTTAAGGTCGTAATGCGTCGCCATCATCATATGCCACTAAGGGTTGTAGGTCAAGCCGCATGTTCTTGACTGTTTGAATTCAGTTTGTTGAAAGTTTGAACTAGGTATGACTTATTTATTAACTTTGTTTAGTTAAATGAAAGTCTAAAAATAACATTTGGTTCATTAGTTAATATATAAGGTAATCATATATGATTTTAAAAAAAATTATAAATAAATACAAGAATTCATGTACCATTAAAATAATGTTAATATTTTTGTCACATTTTTTTTTATATATACATTCACATACATAATATAAAAGTTTATAGTTTTTTTTTTATATAATTTAATTTTATATGTATATTTATATTACTTTTTTGTGAATTGGTCAAAATCAACTAATTTATTAAAGAAGCCAAACTAAATCATAATTTTTCATTTGTTTAAAACCTAAGCTCACTTTATTTTAAATAAACAAATTTAATTATGTTAAAACTCAATTGATTTATAGCCAAATTAACAACATGCCCTAATACTGTCTGTTTAACTTATGAGAATAACACAGGATAAAGTAATGGAATAAAGAAAATTTAGATGGATTAATGACAAGAAAGAATTACAGAGGTCTGTAAATGAAAGGAAACCACCTTCCTTTTCGAGCAAGGAAGAAAACTCCTATATCAAAACATCAAAACATCAAAATATTCTCCCCCCTCACCTCACTACATTCCTTTATAAAAAGGTTTGAAGTTTGTTATTCTCACTTCCTATGCATGCTTTGATGGTTTGGCGCACTAATGACTTTTATTCCTTCCCATAGAAAGATTTGCTTCTTAGCCTATTCGATATTCTTGGGCCCACCTAAGTGCTCTTTTGATTTGAGCATGCTTGGTAGTTATCTGCTATATCATTGTTCTTGTTGTATCATCCTTCTTAGCAATTCCCTAAGCTTTTCTACCTATGTTATTAACATTTTGCATATTCCCTTCCACATCACCTGTTGCTGATGGTTGACTCACATGAACATCCATATCAATACTTCCACTTTGAAAACAACCTTGTCCTCAAGGTTGAGAACAGGGTATAACAACTTTAGATTCTGGAAATCTTTCCAAGTGGCTTCATCCCTAAAACACCCTTTCCATTCAACTAAAGCTTGACAGTTTTCTTCTTCTAGCATTCCAACTGTTCGAAAATCCACAATAGTAACAGGTTGAGGCAAATGGGGTTCTTTAAAAGGAAGAGACTCCATTACTTGCTTTGGGATGGGACCTCAGAATTCCTTTCACAGGGAGACATGAAAAACGGGATGGAGGTGGCTAGCTTCTGGCAATTTCAATTTATAAGCAACCTTATCTATTTTTTGAATGATTTGGAAAGGTCCATAATAACGTGGAGCTAACTTGAAATTCAATCTCCTTGCTAGTGTTTGTGCTTATATTTATGGAGCTTAACCAGCACCCACTTACCATTTCGGAATTTCTTTTTTGACTATTTTTGATTTGCCATATTCTTTGCGTGTTGTTGAGCCCTTTAGAGGTTCATGCAGAGTTAACTTTAAAGATGATCTCTAAACTGTAAGTTTGAGTTAAATAAGTTAATTGAGGTTTTTTTGGCTCGTACCCTAGTAAGGGATTACAGTTGACTCCGCATAATGCTTGGTGAGATGTCATTCTAATAAAACTATGGTAAGATGAATTATAAGATAATTCAGCCACACCAAAAATGTATGCCAATGAGAGGGATGCTAAGGTGTGTACGCTATAAGATACTGCTCCAAGAATCTATTAAGAACCTCTGATTATCTATTCATTTGTGGATGATAAGAAGTGCTATAATAGAGGGTGATGCCATTATTTTTCATTAAACTTCTTAAAAAATGATTGAGAAAGATAAGTTCATGATATGAGATAATGGATCGTGGAAAACCATGATGTGTGACAACAATCCTTATAAATAAGTTAGCTACTGTGCTCACTGTGAAATTATTCTTTAGAGCTCTAAAATGGGCAACCTTGGTAAACTTGTCTATAGTAACTAGAATAGCTGTATACCCAGCTGAAGACAATAAGCCCACTATGAAGTCCATGGTGATGTCGTCCTATGGTTTCTATGAGATGGGTAGTGGTTGGGCAATCCTTTAGGTTTGGTAGTTTCATATTTGGTCTGCTGACATACTAAATAGTTCGCCACATATTGTTGGCCTGTATTTTTTAAATTCTACCAATAGAAAATTTTTGCTATTAGGTGATATGTCTTTAGACCTCCTGCATCACCTGTCAATGGTGTACAGTGAAATTCATGCAAAATTTGATTTCAAATATATTTATCTTCAGAAACTATCAGTTTATCATTATAGTACATCATATCTCCTTTTATGGAATAGCTTTTTGGCAAAGAATTGAGTTTGAATTGTTAATGCAAGGATAACAGCTTCTCATCCTCCTGATTGGCCTTGAGGATACTATCAATAATAGAATTTTGTTCTACTATGAAACTACATAGTTATTCTTTATCAATTTCATCAATTTCCTGAATTCGTGACAAAGCATCAGCCACTTGATTTGTTTTTTCACTACAGTAGACAATCTCATAATCAAAGTTCATTAATTTTGCAAGATAATATTGTTGCTTTGGGGTTTGAATCACCTGATGCATCAATTCCTTGAGGCTCCTACGATCAATTTTGATGAGGAATCTTGGACCCAACAGATAGTGTCTCCATTTCAATATTGCCTAGGCAATGGTGTGTAATTCACGCACATAAGCATAAGCTATCAATAATCTAAGTGTTAAACATTTGCTGAAAAATGCTAAAGGGTGTCCTCCCTGGGACAGAACATCATTTATGCTAACCTTTGATGCATTTGTCTCGACAATGAAGAGCTATGATAAGTCTGGTAAAGTTAGCATAGTTGTTTGAGTCATCTTTTGCTTGAGTTGCTCGAATGCCACTTGTGCCTTATCATTCCAAAGGAAAGAGTTTTTCTTAAGCAACTCTATTAGAGGTTGGGCAAGCTGTGCATAGGCTCGAATAAACTTGTGGTAATATCCTGTCAAACCAAGAAATCCTCTGAGTTGCTTGATGGTGCTGGGATTTGGCCATTCGAGCATTGCTTGTACCTCTTTAGGATCCACCTGTACCCTCTGTATCCAAATGATATGCCCTAAGCACTCCATTTATTACTAGAAAAAATGACACTTGGATCGTTTAACAAAAAATGCATTACTTTTGAGAACTTCTATAACGAGACGCAAATGATGAACATAGAGCTGTAGGGTTTGATTATAGATGAGGATATTATCGAAGAACATAGCTATGAATTTACATAGATATGGCTGGAAGATTTTATTCATGGTGACTTAAAAGGTGGACGGCGATTGCTTAATCCAAATGGTATAATAGCGAACTCATAATGCCTTAAGTGAGTTCGAAATGCTATTTTATGGATATCAGGCTGCCACGTCCGTATTTGATGGTATCCTGACCTTAAATCAAGTTTTGAGAAATAGGTAGTTCCATGAAGCTCATTGAGTATATCGTTTATCGTCAGAACAAGGAACTTATCCTTCACTGTAATGTCATTAAAAGCTTGATAATCGATATAGAAATGCCAACTCCTATTTTTTTTAACTAAAAGCATTGGTGATGAATAGGAACTTTGACTTTCCCGGATGATACTAGTTCTCAACATTTCATCTACCATACATTCAATCTCAATCTTTTAGAAGTAGGGATACCTATAAGGTCGCACGCTCACTGGTTTAGCACAAGGAATTATAGGTATTCTGTGATCAATACTCCTAGGAGGTGGTAAATGGTCAAGTTCTTTAAACCTGTCTTTGAATTGTTGCAAGACCTCCTTAACCTCCGTTGGATAATCATCATTCATTAGTTGAGTTTTCTTTGTTATCATTTGTAATTGATATAGGGAAGCTATAACCTGTTCACCTACTAGTTTATTTAGAGTCTGGCAATTAAGAGGCTATCATTGCATGATTGTATCTCATTGCAATTGAATACAGTTGCCCCATGGTCAAACTCCATAGTAAGTTCTCTATGATCAATCACTACAAGACCCAGCTCTTGAAGCCATTGAACTCCCAGAACTATATCAAAAGTTTCATATCAAGTACATAAAGTTCCACCTCCATACAATGGTCTTGAATTGTGAGTGGCACTTGAGGACATTTACTGTGGCATAACAAAAAAACACCACTGCCACTTAAGACCTTGAATCCTTTGGTTTCCACTATCTCCAGTTGAAGCTCCTGCGCCAGCATAACTCAAATGAAATTATGTATACTGTCATTATTAATTAATACTTGCAATTTATGCTCATTGCAATTCCCTTGCATTCTTAACATACTTGGGGAAAACTGTCCCTTTAATGCATTGAAACTTATTTCAAGTACCACTTCATGGACATGATCTACCATTACTTCAATCCTACTATCCTCAAGTTCAGGTTCTTATATCACCTCTTCGATTTCTTCTTGGCCCACCAATAAAAAATAAGTGTTCTTGCACTTATGATTAGGGTTGTACTTTTCTTCACAGTAATAATAGAGGCCCTTTTTCTCTTTTGGCCTTAAGTTCTACCACTATCAGCTTCTTAAAAGGTATATTGGAACTTTGTTGTATTGAAATTGGGGATGAATGGTTCAGGTTGGATATAGAATGACCTTGTCCACTGTTGCTTTGATAAACTATAGGTTGAGGAGTACAATTTGGCTTATATGACACCATTGGTAAGGATGAAATAGAGTTTTTAGTCATTTGAATTGGTTTAAAGTGATTTTGTGATAGAGTTGATTGCAACTACAATTGCTTTTGTTCATGCAATTTAGTAAGTGACACAACTTGGAAATATGTAATTCACACTTAAGGTAGTCTTGCAATCTCGCAATAAAAAAAACTTATAAGCCATTGTTTAGGGAGACCCATTGCCTTTGTTGACAATTCTTTGAACTTACTCTGATATTCAACCATAGTATTGGTTTGTTTTAGCTTCTTAATGGTAACTTTAAGATCTTCATATAAGGTGGAGCCAAAATGTAGCAACAAGGCCTTTGAAAACCCACTCCAATCTTGAATAAAATTGTTTTTAATGACCCATTTATACCAAGAGTATGCTGGACTGAACATGTGGAAGGAGGCTATCTTGATGCGCTACTATTCTAACACTCTGTAAGTATCAAAGAACTCTTGGATTTTGAATATCCAGTCTTCGACTTTAGTTTCGTCAAAGTGTGGTATATCTATTTTCAAATTCCTACTGGCTATAAAATGATGAGTGAAAGCAATGTCCTCAACTTCTCACTGCACCAATGATGACGCTGAAATGGTTCTAGGCGTATTCTGATTTTGATTCTGTAGCAGCTTTTGCATCATAATCTCCATGCTCTGAAATAAATCATGATAACCATTGATAGTTTCTTCCAACATACACATTCTGTCTTCTAACATGCCAATTGTCTTCTATAATTCACCTTGTGTAATTCACCTTGAACAACTTCTAGTCTATTGAATCAAGTCCCTTCTGCCATGGTAATGTGATTCTCTTAATAAGAGCACCAAATATTGATACTGCCCATTCAACTTACGAGAATTAATACAAGATAAAGTAATAGAGTAAAGAAAGTTAAGATGGATTAATAACAAGAAGGAATTATAAAGGTTTGCAAATGAAAGGAAACCACCTTCCTTTTCAAATAAGGAAGAAAACCCTTATATCAAAACATCATAATATCCTCCCCTCTCACCACACTACATTCTACTGTGAAAAGGTTTGGAACTTGTCATTGTCATGCCCCATGCATGCTTTGACAACCTGGCACACTAACAGTTTTTATTCATTTCCATCGAAAGATTTACTTCTCAGCCCATTCGATATTCTTGGGTCCACCTAGATACTGTTCTTATTCAAATTTGCTTGGTAGTTATTTGCTGCATTATTGTTCTTACTGTATCATCCTTCTTAGCAATTCTACGTATTGTATCATCCTTCTCAGCAATTCCCTGAACTTTTCCACCCACGTCATTAACATTTTGCATATTCCCAGCCACATCACCTGTTGCTGATGGTTGACTCACGTGAATATCCGTATCATGACCACAATGATAGTGGAGGGCAATGATACAATGTCGTAATAAGGCTTCACGGTGTCAGAAGCATTAGCGTATAGTTGGGTTTTTATAAAAACTTTCAAGCCGGTGCCAGTTTTAGGACATCCACTGTTATCATCTGATGATACTAATAGTGTCAGATATTCAAATTTGTATAATGAATAAGAATATATATATATATATATATATATGTGAATATATTACTTTTGAAACTGAACTCAGGTCCTGAAAATCTCTCCCAAATTTTAATCATGTAAGATTTAATCAAAAGATTACTCATTACCATACCCATCACTTATGGCAGTTAAATTCTTCGTTCCACTAAGATCGTCTTCCACTCTTCTTTAAGTCCCCACGAGCTGAGAATTGATTTGGCCTTGAAGAAGCTGCAGTAAATTTCCGATTTGCTGAAACTTCTTGAAGAGGACTCACGGAACGAGATTTTAAGTGCTGTTCAAGTGCTCTCCCTGAAGAACTGATGGGTTTTGCTGGCTTAGATTTCTGCCTACCCGCAGAAGCAGAACTCTGGTTCAGGACACGGACATCATCAACCTTTGCAGCAGATTTTTTTGAGCTACTAAGAGGTGTACTATCTGAATCAGAGGATGAGGGGCTGGTAGTACTCTCCATATCATATAGTAGGTTATCTCTCACGTGCGCAAGCTGGCCACCACGTGAGTCACAAGCAGAGAAGGAGGGTCTACGGAGTCTAGAAAGTTGCACAACCTGCAATCAATTGTCAAACAACTATCTTAGAAGCATGTTCGATTCGCAGGATGCAAGTGCTTCTAGTATTGCACAGTGCTTTCAGAGTTTGATCAAGTGTAATGCTTTCCCGCTTCAATCCCAGGTTTTAATTTATTACCATGCTATACCAGAATTGTTGACATTGCTATATCGACATATTAAGCCGCTGCTTACCTTTTGTTCTAGAACCACCAACTCCTTCTTTAATTTCGTAATTGTCGTACTCTTCCTACGTATAATGTCTTCTAATTCAGCGACTCGCTGTTTCGAATAGTAGTGGATGTTATAAGTGGATTAGTTAAACAAACCGAACAAAAGTTGCAAAAATGAATGTCAATGAAAACTAGTAAGGTCTAAACTACCTTGGAGTTAGCAGCTTCAGAAGAGTTGAGAAGGGTGGTTAGCTCCTTTATTTTGGTATCCTTCTCTTCACAATCCCTCTTAAGATTATAGAAATCTTGCTCTAAAGCCAAGCTGTTTAACTGTGAGTAGCACAACACATGATAAAGGTGCCACCAAGTAACAAGAAAAAAGGGATTTTCAGCAAGTATTGGATATGATGGAATTAACCACCCCCCCCCCCCCCCCCAAAACAAAAAAAAACTACTCAGTAGAGGTTAACAACATGCATATGCGTTTACTGCAAACACTGTCAAAAATAACAGTTTAATGGAGCAATTTCTATTTAAGGGTACTGATTCCAATTTAAGTCAAGGCCATGAACACAATTAACAAGAAACAAGATATGAAAATGTTCGAGGAGGAACTTCTCTGACAAGATTTTCAAAGATTAAAAAAAAACAGAGGATGTAAGATTGTAAGCGATAGGAAGACCCACGCAATGCCAATCATATAAAGCAATCTACGCATTATTTGTGAAGCTCAACCAAATGGTCAACTCATCTATGATTGTTACTGATCTATGTGACTTCGCAACAATAAAGGTAGACCAGGATACAAATGATGATTATGGAGGTTATATGACCTGGATATCAGCAGCAGATGTAACACTTGAAGCCCAAGACAAGTCAGACATTCGCCGCTCTTCTTGTTCTTCGTTGAAGAAGGGCATTTTATTTAGCACTTCATTCTCACTGGACACTCTTGTTACAGAGCTTCCCTGCTAACAAAGTAAACGAGAGTCAAGTTGCTCAGCTGAGACATTCAAAAAATGCATAGTCATTACTTACAACTATAAAATCAACTATTTGGTGGATACTGTGCAAGTGCCACCGTAATTCGAAATGCAGCCAACCACCAATAAGAAGTAATTGCACAGTAGAGAATGAGCTCTTACCATCAACCCGTTAAATAAGTCAGAGTGTTGATCACAAAGCCAATAACTGCAATCAGCAAATTGAGCTTTATCAAGGCCACAAGTTTCATTCAATGGTAGTTCTCCATTCTTTGCCAATGACTTTTTCATCACCGCAATTGAGTGTTCCTTAGAATGGTTCACGTGCTCGCAGAGATTGTCAAGTTTCTCCTGCATGCTTGATAGCACTTGATCCTGATAAATGGTCACAAATGTTTTGAGTTAGAGAAGACGGCATCCGTAGATTCAAAAATGAGTCTAGCATATAAACAATTTTTTTTAAAAAAAATGTCAAGTATACAGGGCCTACCAGGAGAACAACATAAGTATGACAATTATATTATTGTTTAGTACCAAACATGACCTAAGAAGTCTCTGTTTTAGGCAAAATCAGAAAAAACCAGTCCCCACATCTCCCACTCAACTCAAAGGAAAATGAAAAAGTGAGTCAAAACTGAATGTAATTTTCTTTTTTAAAAAAGGCACATAATAATTAAAGGGAGCAATACTGAAACCCAATAACCCAATCACATTATATGCATCAATTAAAAGATGAAAAAGACGAATAGAGCTGAAATCAATAGTGAGAACCAAACCAAACAAATAACGGACCCTGAGTTGGACGGACTTCTTCAGCTGCCATATCTGCTGGTTTTTGTTAGATTCTGCAACTGCAACACCGATGACGGCGACGATGAGGAACCTCTGGATGGGAGTAAAGAGCTCCCAAGCGAGGGCTTGGTCTGGGGTTAGGCCACCCCCAATGGTGCGGATGGAACTGGCATCTTCCGAGTTAACCAGTCTTCCCTGGAGGGAGACCCAAGCAAGTTGTGTGGGGGATGAGAGAGGGGGGATGGGGTGGACGAAGGTGGCGGAGAGGCGGCGGCCGGATGGATGGGAGATGGGAGCAAGAGACACAAGAGCAGGAGGCGCTTGATCCATGCGGTGAAGGGAGTAGAGGAACGTTATTGAATTCGAATATTGATTCTCGCCAGTCAATTATTTTGGCACCGTTTCCAGCTTTCAAATTTTCTGGTTTGAGAGGGAAATGTGCGGTGCGCACATTCAAAGGGAAGGTGAACGTTAATTTCGTGGAGAATTATTTTATTTGTTTTTTAGGAAAAATATATTTTCAAATAATTACTTATTGGGTCTATTATATTTACACTAAGTTAATTTGAATCTCACTGCTAGATATATGCAATTGATATTTTATCATCCTATAATGGAATTTAAATATTATAATATTTTGTTAACTAATTACTAATCTATTAAAGCATTAAAAATTATAAATTTTATTTAAATTTAATTATAGAATAAATTAATATTTTGTTGAATACTCAAATAATATTTTAAGTATCTTACTATATTCTTTAGCACAAAATGCAGTAATTTTTTAAAATAGCAAACTTTTTTAAATAAGACATTGATTATATAATCATTGACATATATTTTTCGAAGTTTTTTCCATCTCTTTGATATTTTCAAAGCATATTTTAAATACAAAATTGTATATAACTTGTTAGAAATTTGTGCAAATGTACGGATTTTTTTGGAGTCAGAATATAAATAAATGAATATATAGTAAAGAACTTTTTATAAAAAATTTATAATAAAAATAAGTTACTCTAAACTTATAATATAAGATAATGAAAAAAATATATACAAAATAAATGCACACATCTCAATAACTTTCTTAAAAGCAATAAAATTTACCGAACAAATGCTGAAAACTTGAATGCTCGGACTTTTATAGCCCGTCTATTATTTATATAAAAGTTACACTTTTAGAATGATGTGACTCAGACAAATATTTATAAGATTTTTGTAATCGCAACCTATATATATATATATATATATATATATATATATATATAATTCTGGGACTGTCACTGTTTTTTAAGTATTGCTCATTATTATTTATGTTTGTTTTTTTCTACCGTATGAGGGATCCACATTTTGTTTTTTCAATTTTATATGGGATTCACTGAAATTTTTTTGAACCTCTTGCAAATACAAAAGTAAGTCCTAGTTATATATAATTAAATAGCATTTTTTTCTTTTATTAGTGTGGTTCTAAAATGTGGTAGGGGCATGCTATGGGGAGGTGAAGCTTCCACAGCTATTGGATTATATTAAAATTAAAGTTTATGGTATATAATATTGTATTATCCTGTATGAATGTCAAAAACGATTCAACAACCGAAGAGTTCTCATAGCATTATTTCCAAACAATGTTAAAGGCAGGTTTAATTGTAACAAACCCAAATTGTTATAGAGATTTTATCTCATTTTATACAAACTTTTTTTTTTTATGGTTTCCTTAGACTTCCTTGAATGAATTTAGTTTATTTTTCATTTATAAAAAAGTATAAGTATCTTAAATCTAGACTCTTAGGTATTTAATTTTTGATTTACCAACATAAAAATACTATTCTTTTCCTTCTTTCTTTTAAGTCATCTTTGGTTATGAAAATGGTTGAAATGACCTTAAATTTTCAAGTTAGAGCCCCAGTCCCCAAATCCATGGATTGCATTTAAGACAATAATGCTGATGTCATTGAAGGAATGTCCAAAGATAAAAATATCAGAAGTTTTTTTTTTTTTTTAAATGTAATCTGATAAAGTTTTTACGGGACAAAAATTTCATTGCATTTAAAAGTGTTGCATTACAGAACTCGTTGATCGATTACAAGATCAAGTATAAATAAAGTATTCTAAAGGAATAGGAAAATTATTTAAGTAGAAAATGCAAATGTTTTGAGTTACATGTAACTACATGTTTGCTTACTATCATAAATTGATGGGTTGCAATTTAATCAGCGGCATGTTTGATATCGTGAGAAATGGAAAAGAAAAAGAAAAATTAGGAAAAATTTTAATTTTATTTTTTAATTATTATTTAATTATTAAAAATAATTATATTATAATAATTTTTTATTTTTAAAATTATTTTTTTTATATTTAATTTTTTATGTACTAAACAGATTATAAATAATATACCAATCACTCAAATATAATATATAAAAATAGATCTGCAATTATGTGGTGCAGGGCCTCTAGGTAACTCAACTCTTGGAATGTGCAAAGGGTCGCCTTTGCCATCAATCTCCATATATATGTGTGTGTATATATATATATATATATATATATATATAGATGGGTTGGTTTTCCCATCTCTTTAAACCAAACCATAATATTGCATCCATAAATCTTCAATCATATGTTGCTCTACACTCTACACATCGCCGAATTCCACAAGTTGTCGCATAATGTTAAACGTCTGTCTTACTGAGACTATGTTTTTAGGGTTTTTTATCATAAATAATATATATTACATTATTGTAATTATTATTCAATAATTTTTACTTGTTTTATTATAGTAAATATTATTTTCTATTCATTCAATTTTCTTTTTTTTTTTATTATCTAACTTTTTATATATTAAAGAGTTATTTAATTTTGTCTTTGTGTCTGTGAGATGGAGAGAGAGAAAAAGAGAGAGAGAGAGAGAATTCCAAAAAAGGAAATTGCCTTTTTTTAAAATACAAATATTTTAATATTAGCCCGCTTGTTAAATAAAACTTTCTTTGAATGTTGATCCTAAAATGTAAAAACAAATAATAACATTTTTTTAATTACTAAGTTAAGCCCATAAGATTAATTACAATACGGTTGTGATGTAAGAGACTAAGAGGCCAATATTTAATGGCAAAGGCTTGCTAATCTCTATAATGATTTGAAATTGCTATAAAAGCCTATTCGGAGTTGAAAAACAAATTTGGAATTTGAAATGATAGATGAAGGATATATAATCCAGAGAGTAGTAGATATCTGGAAGGGCAAGAGTGTCTCCCCTCTTATCTCAAAATAGAAGACATGAAAAATGGATGCCAAAGATGTCACATTCCCATCTCTCTCTCTCTCTCTCTCTCTCTCTCTCTCTCTCACTTTCTCACGCACACACAGTGAAGGTCCCCACGTCCAAAAAGGTCATTGATTCATTTTTGTCTTTGTGTCCCTCCACCCTCAACCCCACTTGCTAATGCTAGTTTCTACAAATAATCAAATATCTCTTATTCCTTGTTTGCTTTTTCAACTTTCAACTTGGATTTAGTAAACGGACCCTTTAGTTATTACTAATTAGGTATTAGTATTTCCCCATAACAGGGTTAATACTTTTGTTAATGATAAAACCTGTTTGCTCTTTTACTTCAAATTTAGGGCAACTTTCGCCTGGTGACATCACTTTTGACGTGATCTTCCATCGCTCCATCAATGTCTCCTTCAACCTTTGCTCTTTCCCTATCAATACCCACTTTAGGTTATTTAAGAAACTCAACCTTTTATTACTCATCATCACACTACAAATATAATTAACGCTCAATGATAGTTGCATCACTTTGGCATGTAAAAATTCAAACATTACATGTTTATATTTTTATCACTTATCCAGCATTAAAAATGTGAGACTCCCATAAAACTTGGTTGGTAAGATATTAGATGACAACCGTAAAAGGGCCAAAAAAAAGGTAGAGTCTTTGAACCTTATTAAGCAAAATAAATAACAAAATTCAGTTAAATTCCATTTAAAATAAATAATTGAATAATTTTTCTACATAAACAGGTATCCTTCCCCTCCCCCCCCCACCCTCTTTTAATTGAGGATTAAATTTTGAATTGTGAGTTTGATATTTCTTAATTGACTAATTTGTAATCATTTTGTACCCAAAATTAAAATCCTACAATTATAAATTTTCTAATGTTAATCGTCAATCATCATGTGGCAAAAGGAAAGATAAGAAAAAAAAAAGGGTCAGACTAAGGTAAAAGGTAATTTAAAAAAAAAAAGAGAAACAAAAAACAAACATAAGAAATTAAGGTAAAGACATAACCTAAAGCACTGGAATCCAAATTAGCAATAATGGACCAAATGAACAAAAAAGAAAGAACAAAAAGAACAAAAAGGCAAAGCCAATAGCCACCATTCAAATGGATTACGATCATGAATTCCGAAAATGGAATAAGAATCACTAAAATAACATTATTGGAGAAACCTAAATGCAGAAGAAGAAAAGGGAAAAAAGCAAACATCAAGCCTCGTGTGTATAGCCATGTTAGACCCTTCATGATGTTTCCCATGCCATTTAATGTGAAAGCAAACCCTCACAAAATATCTCCTCTTTACTACTCCATGAAGAAAGAAGCAAACACAACATTCAAACTACACTCCTAAATGGCCATTATCTCACAACATAAATTTTGTACAGCCATGCCTACTATATGTTGCATCAAACTGCATCTTACAGTTAGCTGTTATAAGCAAACTCTCTCCCTTGCTCTAGTTTCTTTCTTTTGAAGCATATTATTACAGATCTGTACAAAAGATGAAGCCGTGTATCCTCCCTCTTTTCCATTATTGCCGTTGCTTGTGAGAACACGTGCACTTTGCGTGACTGTCTGAAAGCGTCTGCAGGAAGAAAATGAGTGAGTCAATAGGCAATTTCTTCATGACGAACATTCTTGAGATGAGTCGGTGTTTTATTTGACACACCTGAACTTGCTTTCGAAGGTCTTTAATGTAGTCGACAGCCAAGTCCAACATGTCTGCTGTGTTTGTTTGCTGCAAACGTAGAGAAAAAATATCAACATTAATACCTTCGTTTCCACATACTGGTTTACCATTTATGTGGCAAAATCTTACTTTGTCCATGTTGGGGACCAGATCTTGCAGTTTCCTCATACGCTCACTGATCTTAGTTCTTCTAACCTGACCCCAATTCAGATCCACATAACCATAAAAAGTTAAAAACCAACGTGGTGTAGGTATACTACCATTTGCCCAATTATACCTTCTCATTGCAAATCCCCCCCCCCCCCCCCCAAAAAAAGCAAAGAAAAAAACAATGAAAATGTATTTTAGAATCAAGATTCTAGATACAAGTGAACAACATTGGGAAAAACTTTAGCTAGAATTATAAAAGAGAAAATGTATTTTATAATTCTTGAAAGATATATGCTTAAACTATTTGGTCTTTGAATTTTAGAAATACTAGATTTAATAAGTTTTCGACTCACTACTCATTAGTATACATCAATCAAAAAATGGACTAAATCATATAGTTTTAAGATTCATACACCAAATAATTGAGGCCGGACCAAAAAGCACATTTCCTCAATAATAAACCGTACCCTCTCTGCAATGCTTCTTGGGTGAGTGGCACAGCCTCTCTTGGCACGAATTTTGCAGGGAACAGAATCTGAGAAGTGCAGAAACTTTTCAATGGCTGCCATTTCCGCTGAAGTTTTTGGCAAACTCAGGTGATGAGCCAGAGGAGCAGGACGAGGCTGGCTTCCTGTCTCATTCTGTTCAAGGATAACTAAATGGGGTCAACGACATTCCACTTACAAATTGTACATCAGAACAATGTTCAATAACGTTGTACCTGAGTCTCAGAAAGAGTTTTTGCATCCTCATCTCTAAATCTTTTTAGTCCAGCAATATTGTCAGACATAATTGCAGAATCATCCCAAGGACCTGCGGGGAAACCTGTGATAAACTCATTACCTTGGCTTTCAGCGAAAGATTCACTGTCTTGATTATTTTCTGTGTTGCCTTTGTCCCGAGTTTCAGCTATGGATGACATTAGGCCTGTCGAGTATTTTCGTGGATTCTTCAACCTCATCGCAGGAGAAAAGTTTGCTTCTTCGCTAGTGTTATTACCAGCTCCTAATATGCCTGTGCCTCTCATAGCAGCATAGCCTGCCAATTAAGCTTGCATAGCGTCATTATGACAACCTATTCAGGAAGTAAAAAAATGAAGATTGGCATAAATATGAAGCCCTCAACAAAAAACATCGATCATTGTACCCAAGATAAGCTCAATCAACCTTGTCCTTAGCAAAGCATGGGATATATTCCACCCCCCCCCCCAAAAAAAAAAAAGGAATCCCAACAAGATGATCCCTTCTCATTTTTCATCACAAAGTTGCTCTACCTACAAGTACTTATGACATAACTGAGCATACACAAAATTTAGCAGCTATAAGCGAGAGATATTAAGTTCAAACCTCTCCTTGGCCATGTATGAAAAAGCAATATGGAGACCATGAAGCAAAATTAAAAAAAGGAAAAAAAAGGAAATATTTCAAGAATAGTAAATCTTGAGATATATTTTTACCAAGATTAAAGTAAAAAATAATAAAAGGACAAGGAAATATTGAAGGATAAGAAAAGGTGAAGAGGGACATACCACTTTCAATGTTTATGGTGGAAAAGAGTCCTGCAGGTGAGCTATTATGCCTGATTAGATTCGAATTATTTACATCACCAGTCTTCATATGTGGCAATCGATGAACTGCCCTTGAATAGGCTCCTTCCACACCTGATGAGGTCAGGCTCTGACTTGGCAAAGGTGGACGCCCTGAGCTTTGGTAAAGATTTTGAGGAGCAGAAGCAAAATTATTAGTAGTGTTCTGCTGCTGCTGGAGAACCACGGGTTCATTATCCATGGAAGGCATAACCTGGGACTGCTGATCCATTTCTTCCTTCACTGCAGAATTTTGTCGAACAGATGAGAGATATTGAGCTGGTGAATCTTCTGCGTCATTAGCAAGGCTATTCATAAAACGTGAAAAAACTCGCTCTGTTTCGGGGCTGGAAGGCCGATTGAACATGTCCTCATAGAACTCCTTGTCAATGATATTCGTGAAATATGAGCTTGGTGCTGATCGGTACCGTGTCAATCCAGAGTTCATCTGCTGCTGCTGATGACCCCGTAATATTGAAGAGTGTTGTTCAAGATCTGATTCCATTGTTTCCCAAGTCCTCTTCAAATTTCTATTCAGATGTACTTGATTTTGAAGATAGCGAAAGTTTTATACTTTTTTACGAATTTGGTTCCAAATCCTCTTTTCAGATCAACCCACGTTCTTGGAAAAACCCCCCAGAGCCTCTGTTTCTTTGGACTCTGAAGAATTTTCCAGGCAATTCCTAGGGAATTTTTTCACTTAAGTATGCGTTGAACCCATCAATTATAGACACTTTATGCAGATCTAAAACTGATAACTCAAATCCAAATCCAGATAATTCGCTTGGACACTAAACTGCGAAGCGTGGTGCAGCTAAAGTACAGAAAAGGGGACAAGAAAAAGAAGCAAAACAAGAAAAAGAGAGAGAGCAGGGAAACTACAAGTTGCAATTTTCTTCACAATAAGCTCCAAAAGTCATGACTGATAACAGCAACCGGGTTCTCTGTTCCTGAAAATGAATCACTCAACTCATCAAAAGATAAGATTCGCAACAAAAGCAACAGCTGAAAGAAAAAATTAGATATATATATGATAATAGAACGCATATGCACAGGAAAACAATGATCACTCACCTGCTACTCTCAAAGTAATATGGTGGGGAGTGTGGGGGAGAAGGTGCCAATATGTTCAAGAATGAGCAGAAAGAAAGCGAATTTTTCAGTATAAAAGCCTAAAAGGCATCAAATTTGTTTGAGCGTGTGTGCAGCCAATGAGAAGTGAACACATCCATGAATCCAGGCTCTCAGATTTCGTATGTTTCCAGTTCTGTTTTACTATAATGCCCCAAAAATAATTGGATATTATATTGGAGTAGAGAGGAACGTGACACAACACTATCAGAAAGAAAGGTTTCGGATTTCGAAAAGAAGAAACAGCCCCTATTTAATTCTATTTTAAGAGTGAAGCACAGATTTTACTGCCCCACCGCATTAAGTAGCTGTGCACGACTGATATTAGTATCTCTGATCCACCAACAAACTCACAATTGTACAACTAACTCGACTTAATCATAAATAGTTTTATTTATATTTTTAATAGAATAAATCAGAGAAAAATATGATTTTAAAGTCCCATGGATGTGTGCTTGGCGAATGAAATGTTTCTGATACTATTTATTTGGGCATTTGGTTTCCTCTAAAATGAAATTACATTTTATTTCATTTCTTATGTAAATTTTCATGTGTTGTAGCGCTGAATTTGAAACAAAATTATAATATAATTAAATAAAGAAACATAACATATTAAATTCATGTATAGATATTATAATATAAAATCACCCTTTTATATTTTCTGTATATAAATCATACATAAAAATCCACATTCTCATAAAATATTTTTAAGAAATAAATTATTATCTTGTATGTCTTATAACAACATTGCTGAAAATAGAATTAAAATAGAAGCCTTTTTTCCGGTTAAATTATTTTTCAGATCTTATAATTTTTTTAATTTTTAATTTAATTTTTATAAAATTTATAATTATAAAAAATTTAATTTAATTTTTATCATTACGCTGTCATTAATATGTTATTAAATTTTATTAATATAACTAATTATGTGCCATGTTGATATGATGAATATGCGTATGATTGCTTTCAACAAAAAAGATAAAAATTGATAATAAAAATGAAATTAATGTAAATATATAATATGTGATGCAACATATATTAAATAATTTAAGTAAATTGATTTAAATTATGTATATTTAAAGTATCATTGAAATGATATATAGTTGATTGCATCAATAACATTCAATAATATATTAATAAAAATTTAATGATGAGAATTAAATAACAATTTTTAAAATAATAAAAAATAATTTAACGGTTCTTTTTCTATCGATATAATTTATATTAAAGACAAAACTCTTCCATTGTCGATGGGGGATGGCCCTGACGTTTGGGTGGTGGAAAAAGATTTTTGTTTTATATTGGATCCAAAAGATTCCGAATAAATAAAGTTTTGTTATTATGTTTTCTAACCAAGGAAGGATAATAAAGGAAAGGTACCCACGCAAGGGAATTTTGCCCTTGTTGGAAAGAAAAATAAGGGTTTTGTAATGAAAAAAATTTAGGTACAAAGTTTTATATTTTTGTTATTAAATTTTACAATAATTACATAATAACTATATTTTTTATATTTTAATACAATTTTTATTTTTATAAAAAAATTTTATAATTAAAAAAAGAGCATAATTGTTCCGTTTTATTGGGGTCTTCGAATTAAGCATTGTTTAATGAATTTGTTAATCCTCGTATTATGAAATCCACTGACGGACGGACCAGATCTATTATTTTATTTTATTTTTTGGTTACATAGATACATCTGTTACTTTATTGAACATATTGAAACCCCGTCCTGTTTCCCACACGTTCACGGCACCCCGAAATACCATATATAGCCACATTAGAAAAAAAGAACAACTTCTTATAGTGATAGCTTCCAGAATCTGTACATCTTTTATTTCCATGGAACATAACATATTATTTGGTTAAATTTACAGGGCGCATTTTATTAGAATAAAATATAATTTTTAATACAAAATCATGGCCCTTTAGTTGTATGCGTATGTCTGACTGAGTATATCCAGCCAAAATTAAATTATAAATTTATAAAAATGACTGACTGGATATCATGTTACTTATGGTCCTTTGATAATTACAGAAAAACCCTAATATACCCTTGTTTAGTACCATGTTAAATATTCATTCTATGACTTTCTTTCCTTTTTTGGATAAAAAATTTTCTTATATACTCATCAAACATGTTATTAGCAAGTCAAATGCAAATTTAGAGATCCAATAAATGAACAACTCATTTATAGGTCTGACGTATTAACTATATCATCGACTTTGACCATAATTAGATCGCACGAATTAACAGACAAAGTAATCTTAAATCTTAATGAAGGAAATGTACCTTAGAATTAAGCTTCCGGGAAATATTTAGGTTAAGGGCCTGTTTGAAATTATTTTTATTTTAATGTTTTTAAAATATATGTTTTTAAGAACAAATTTTTTAGAACAAAAATATTAAAAAATTTGTTTTAATCATTATTTTGAAAAGTAATTATTTTCTGTTTTTTATCTGATTCTGTAGAACAAAAATTACAGAACATTTAAAAAGTGTTCTGAGAGTTTTTTGTTTTTAAAAATAAAATTTTATTTTTTTATTTTACAAAACACTTTATTAAAAACACATTATCAAACGGATTTTTTTATTTTTTATTTCTTGAAAACAAAAGAATTATTCTACAAAATTAAATCAAACAGGGCCTAAATATTTATGTTTTAGTGTTCTAGTCAATTTTTAATTTAGTTTTTATTATTAAAATTTTTTTAATTAAGTCTCTATTAATAAATCACCGTTTGTGCTGTATTAATTAGGGATGACGTGGTCATACAAATGCCATAACACGTCCTTCTCCATCATCTTTCTTATCTAGGTGGCTTCTCCTGCAGTGTTGTGTTCAATGTCACAGTGGTCAGAGGGTTCCCCAACCTTATGGATGCAACAGCCTGGGGTATGATAGTTAGAGGTGCCACATTTTCACAGAACAACGCCAAGAAAGAACTCGAAATTATCTTCCAAAGACACAGTAAATAGGCTTGAAATTGTGGTGGTGGTAGTGGTGATAATGATGATGATGATGATGTATATATATATATAGAGAGAGAGAGAGAGAGAGAGAGAGAGAGAGAGAGGTTCGGTAGAAAATGAAGAAATTAGTGAATATTATTATTTGGTGAGTCAGACTCCTTAATTTAGACTTGGATGTTCGGCGAGTAGGGTTTGGCATTTTGTCAAGTTTCTTTTACTTGCCTGTAATAATTATAAATTTTTTTTGTGGTAGGATCAAAGTTTTGTGTCTGTTTATTAGTTCACAGGGTCATGTTTTGTTTCTATTAAGGAATACTATCGTGCTTTATATTTTTATAAATTAATAAATAATGTTTGTTTAAAATTTAACATTTAATTTAATTATAATTTAATATTAAATATATAAATTTTATCTTAAAATAATTTTTAAAGTATGTGACAAAATTTAAATAACAAAAGTGTCGAGTATTTAATACTACACAAGTATAAAAAATAATCCAAATTCAAAGGACTGAAAAGTGATAGATCCAAGTCATTCTAAAGTTATAACTATAGTAGTAGAGATGAGTATATATGTAATATATACAAATGCATATGCTATTTTTTTTTAAACAAAAATGACACGCATTGTTTAAAAATATTCAAAAGCAATTTTTAAATGATGTATGCATATATTTCGATTTTAACTATGAAGCAAATCGACCAAGTTAAAAATTACATATTGATTGAGGTATATATATATATATATATTTTTTTTTTTTTGAATTTTAATTTATACATATCAGGACCTTCTAACATCTACATTCGTAAAAAAAAATACAACTTGGGCCAAAACTTCTTCGGTGAGGGGAATAATAGGGTGATTCCAACATCATCTTACGGTAGTTAAAAAAAAAAATAGTCTAAAAGTAAATAATTAAGATTAGCAAATCTCGTCAGGGGACTTTTTTATGATTATAAGTGTTTCTGAGACTGTCAAAATTTGACTCAAAGAAAAAGAGTTGGGTTAATGCACGTGTCTTGGCGTAACATTATGATTTGGAGTTGATGAGGGACGAAGTTGCGGCCAACCAAGCAAAAATTATAAAATATAATACGTAGTTTTCAATCAATCGCAACCCTACAATGTGCTTTCATGCCAAAAATTACTGGATCTCAAATTTTTGTTTACATTACCCTTCACCATTGCTAAAAGACAAATCCCTTTTGAGTGGAGTACAGACTACGACATTATATAATATGTACAAAGTACCGTATACCCCATGTAAATTATTGTTCAATATTTGTCACTCTCAATAAATGCTGCTGCTCTCTTATTTTAATTATGATTTGTTTACATTGATTATCAAACAAAAGGATTGGACTCAAGTAATAGTTCAATTAGGGTTTAATATTTAATCTTACTACTGAATGATTCATATTAAATTGTCTTCAAAATTTAGTAATTATTCGTTTTGAATTCGCCTTTAATTTATCTTTGGTGCTTTCTTTTATGTATTAATGTTGTTAAATTATGTCATGTATTTCTTTCCGTAGCATATAATATTGGTCTCCACTTAGTTATTTTGTAATGAATAATATATTACATCTGAACAAAACATTAATTAATTAAATATATATATAAACTATTTATCAGATCAACAATTTCACTAATTAACCGAGTAAAAAATGAGTCAATTTATTCTTAATCACATGAAATCATATCTTTTAGATCTTCTTTTAGACTATAATTAAATTTTCCCGTGCCGATAATCTTAAGCATAGTTATCAAACTTATGACTTGATTTATTGAATTTATTAAGTCTACGTTTTTAGCTGAGGAGTACATGTCAAATTACTTGTAGATTTGAAATCAAAATTAACTTATGTAGACTTATGAAGAATTGATTAACTCACTGAATCTGAAGCAACTTAAATGAGTTTGAATATATCTCTTCTTAGCTTAAAAATTATGTCAATCTAACTTAAAAAAAAAATCAAAAGGCTTATAAAAAAAAGTTTAATTCAGAATAAGTCTTTTCAACTATCTGAAATGTTAAGATCAAAAAAATAAAAATAAAAGTGTGCAAATGTTATGTTTAGATCTGAGTTGACTTGCTTCTCATGATCTCATCATCATGCTTCTATTCTATGTCTTTGCCTTCTGCTTTCCGTGCCCTAGCTAAAGAAAGAAACACGGCCCATCTTTGCACACTTGCATCATCATGCAACCCCGTCACACCAACAGCTGCAATTTTACGTGCATTTTGCCATTGCTCTGTTCATTCTTTTGCTTGTTTCATTTTGCGTGTGTTCTACATTGCTTTTTTCATTATTGTACTTGCTTTGTTTTGCCCATTATACATGCGTTCTGCATTCATTCTGGGTGCGTTCTGCATAGTTTTAATTATGTTGAAGAATTATTTAAATATGAACTTTATTAAGTCAATATTAAATACTATGGACAAATTTATTTTAAATTCATATAAATTTCTTTTTCTATATTATATTTTAATTATTATATGCAATGTAATTATATATTTCAATAGTTATTTATTAACAAAAATAAACTTTTATAAATTTACATTACAAATATACGTCTTTTTTATGAATTTGTTTAAATTCATGAGTTTAACCATTATTATTGAGTGATATTGTTAAAATAATTAATTACTGGATGCTGCTTGTTGTATAGAAACCCTAGTTTTAATTTTATGGTTAATATATATATATATATATATATATATATATAAAATTGGACCCCGCACCTAATGTTGTCAACATTTACATTTATGGAAGCAAACGGGACTCGATGATCGATGGTCCCGTTAAGTTTGATAAGAAATTAAGCATGTCACTGTGAGCATCTAATTCTAATTGACAAGTGACATAAATTGTGGGTAAATGTTCCAGCAATGAACGCAATCTCTTCATGACGCCAAGCAAAATGGCTTTATGTCTCAAAATCATGGTTCATTAATTGAGTTTCAGTTTGCTGCACTCACCCTTTAGAGGACTTTCTTTGATTAAAATCATGAATAATGAAGCCATGCAAAGAAAGAGAAAAGTAGTAAAGTCAAAGATTGATGAGTATCATGTGAATGTGATTCAACTTGAGCAGGTTTGGTCGGTGAAAAGAGAAAATTAATTAAAATCCGTAGTAGCTTACCTGTGAAGCTGCGATAACTTGGTTCTTTTTCAAGGTTTATAGTTCCATGCATACAGCTTTGGCTTTGAATTGCCCCATCATGGGTAAAGAAAGTTGAAGATGACACTTGCTTGCAAGAAAAACACGGCAGCCCAAGTTGAAATACGAGTGTTTGAGGATCAAGATTCAAGATTCACTAAAAAGTGTTGGATATATAGATAGATGAACAGGAGGTGACAGTGAAGTCTCTGTCATTATTGCCAATACACAACAATGCCTTTTAAAACGACTAAACATTGCTCCTCACCAACCGCCCACTTCTCCCATCTCTGCTAATTCTTTCCTTACTTTTTAATATTCATTATCCATTCTATTTAATATTATGCCTTCTCATATTTTTCCCATTCAAAACTAACACCTAAATTTTGGTCATTCTTTTAATGGAAATATATATATATACAAAATATGTTTTTGGAACTTCAGAAATACTTCAAAATGGGAACGAAGGTTGAGTTTATTATGGATGCACCAGAGGAGCAGAAAGAGTTCTAGAAGGTGTGATTGAGCATTTTTTTTTTTTCTGTTGGGCGCAATTAATAGGCAAAATCCCATAAATCCTATAATCCACTCTTGGCGCATGAACACACATGTTACCTCAAGAAATAACACGATCCTTCGTTAGCGTTCTTTGGTCAAATCTAAATACAAACTTCGTAGGCAACATTATCTGTTTCTTCCATTAATTTCTGAAAAATTTTTCTTCGTGAAAAGATGAGTTTGTATGCAAAGTAACGCAAGTGTCACTGTGCAAGATCTGTGAAGAAACAAACAAGATAGCGCTTTTAATTTCATTATTTCTATAATTAAGAAACACATGTGATTACCCTTATCCATATCTGACATTTTAATTGGGAATATTGCCTGGTAATCCTATTCCTGATCGATAAAACGGAACCCAAAAAAAAAAATGATGGGATTCGTCCTTAGTTATCCGGCCTGCCTTCCGTATCTTAGAAAACTGATGCTCATCATATGCAAAGTGAGGGATTTTAGGAACCTGGGGCTAATTACTCCTTGTCACCGTATATATTGTGTTTAAGTGTTAACTTGCACCCTTTTGATCATCATATCTCGACTCCTTCTCCTTTGTTGGCAAGCCCCTCAAACCTTGCTCATCATCACCCCCCATACCCATTCTACCTCAATATTATTTTCCCTTTGATTTTTTTTCTTCTTCTGATATGCATTTTGTACCAGGAAATTACCCTCTCTCTCTCTCTCTCTTCCATCATTGTGTTTGCTTTTTTATTATTAGAATGGGGTTCAATGGAATACAAGGTTGCATGCAAATCATCAATGAGAATGGGAGGAAAGGAATTGTGAACAAAAAAGAGAAAAATGTAAGGCGACTACGTCTTACAATGTCTCAAATTTTTTACCTTCACTTTTCATTTTGTTTAGAAAACGCGAATATCACCAAATTTAAGCTTCATCTGAATTCTAAATCTTTTGATATATGATCGACCAAGGATTCAAATCTAAAATCTCTCGTTAATTACCCATAATTTGAATTGTATTTGAACATCAGATTTTAATCTCTTCTTTTGGGGGGGTGTTGGGGACTGACTTTTAAGCCCAAATGGAGCTTACTCTATTTAATTTTGGGCATTTCAGTCATCGATGGGAGTGGGATTACAGACACGTGGGCCTTATCGCTACAATATTGCACTTTAAGAGTGTCACAATATAGATGTTAAAAACCTGAGGGGCCATGAATGGCATCAAAAGCCCAAATGAACTATGTGAAAAAAGAACTTCCTGGGCTCCACAGGAGATTCGGCCCTCTGTTTAGGTGTTAATTTCACCAACTACCCATAAAAAGAAAAAAAAAAGTTAAATGGACGTCATTGTAAGACGCAGCCTATGAAGGCAGTTTTAACGTTTATGTACACCTTTACAGACTTTGATAAAAAATACAAAGAAAAAGAAAAAGGAGTGTGGGAGTTGCCAGCTGTGGGGCGTGGGCTAATAAGCTAAGAATCAAAAGACTCTTGTACTTGGTGTCGTCGTGTTGCACGCTTGCATTCATGCATCTATAGCTTATTCTAGGGAGAGCTACTAAATTCTGATTTTGAATATCATAAGTATTACAAACAGATACTTCAAATATATATGTTTGGTTTTCTACAATCAAATCAAGGTTAACTATTGAATTCTGTCAAAATCCAAATATTTCTGCAGACTATCTAATAATGAAGCAATGCCAATGTCAGGCTCACTCCCAAATATACTTTATCCAAGTATTTTTTTTTTCCTCTGGCAACTTTAACCGTTATCGGTAATTGAAAAATTATGCAAGCAATTATCGATGCCACGCTCTAACTGGGAAGTCGTAATGGATTTGCGTGTCACTTACAGCTTTGAGTATGATTACCTTAAGCAAGCTAGGCTTCTAAAACGGTTTGGAGATTTGATCGTATATCTAATTAACAATTCATATAGCTGTTGAGCTCTTTAGTCCACTATTAATCTACCTAGCCTAATCACTTTTCCTTCTTTATTCTTTCTGCTTCATCCTCCATATATAGTTTCTAGTCATTCCTCTGTATTCATTTTTAAGTGCGCTATATATGTGACTACGTAATTATTTCCTCAAATAGGTCGAAGCAAACAAATTTACTTAGGGCCGAGCAATATTATCTTAAGTTGTAAAAGTAAAGTATAATATTCAGTTAGAGATACATATCATGCATTGGGGTGTCATATATATATATATATATATATATGTATATGTATATATCTTTGTCCATTCACCTCGTCACCTCAGAGAGTCATTTAATACAATATATTCTATATGTTTACAAAGCATTCGGTGATTTAATTTAACACGTTGATCACGAAGAAGTGAATAGAATTACCGATGGATGTGAAATTATCATCAGCTAATCGATTAGATAAAGAAAGATAGCAATATACTCTAACTTGAATAAAGAAAGATATTACCACACACAAAAGTGCAATCCTTGATCTCTTTTTGTTGCAGTAAGCAACACACGATCACTTGGCCTTCCCATTTAACATGTCTAAAGACATTCCTCTGATCATTTAATTCCATATCCTTGATCAACCTGCCCCCACCATCAGTATCAAATTGAGCATTTATAAAATTACATATAGTCCTCTAGTTTCAGGTTCTTTCCTTGCTTCCTATATCCATGTACATATATCTGCGCCACATACAAGCTTCCAAGGTTAATGCTGCTATAAATTAAGTAGTGCCTTAGCCACAAATTCCATCCCCACTCTGCACTCTACCTACTAGCTAATTAGTTAGTTAAAAAGAATGGGTGGAGTTTCTTTGCTTATCATAGTGAGTGCACTGGCAGTTAGCTCAGTGGTTGAGTCCTGCCCTTCGTCTGAATGGGCAGCCCTAATGGCCTTCAAGGCTTCTCTCAAGGAGCCCTACGTGGGAATCTTCCGTTCCTGGAGAGGCACTAACTGTTGCTACCACTGGCACGGCGTCCACTGCGACCCCACTACGCGCCGTGTCGTCGACATCACTCTCCGCGGCCTCCTCGACGACCCTATCTTCAAACACCTCAACCGCACCAGCTACATGTCCGGTTCCATCTCCCCTTCCATCTGCAACCTCACCCAACTCTCCACTCTCGCCATCTCCGACTGGAAGGGCATTTCCGGCACTATCCCTCGCTGCATCACTTCCTCCTTGCCTTTTCTCCAAATCCTTGAGCTCTCCGGCAACCTCCTCTCCGGTAAGATCCCCAACGACATTGGGCGGCTCCACCAGCTTACCATGCTCAACCTCGCAGACAATCATCTCTCCGGGAGTATCCCCGGGACTCTCGGGAATCTCTCCAATTTAGCCCACCTTGACCTCAGAAACAACGCGCTGGAGGGTCCCATTCCGTGGGACATCGGGAGGCTCCAAATGCTGAACGGAGCTTTATTGGGCCACAATCGGATCACGGGTCGGATCCCTAGGACAATATCCAGATTATATTGTCTGGCGGATCTGGACCTGTCTCTGAATCGAATATCAGGGCCCATTCCGACGTCGCTGGGTACAATGCCGGTTCTGGATACGCTCAAGTTGCAGTATAACAAGATAAGGGGCAGTGTTCCGGCAAGTTTGCTGAGTTCGAGAATGAGTCATATAGATTTGAGCCAGAACGAGCTTCACGGGCATATGGCGGACGTTTTTCACGAGAAAACGTATTTTATAAATCTGGATTTATCGCACAACAAGTTGACGGGGTGTATACCCGAGTCCATGAAGTTGGCGAACTATATTGGTCACTTGGATTTGAGTCACAACCGTCTTTGTGGGCGCATTCCAAGGGGTTCACCTTTTAGTCATCTCGACGCCTCCTCCTTCGGTAACAATCAATGCCTCTGTGGAAGGCCTCTGAAACCTTGCTAATGATTCATGGACAATTTCCTATTCAATTGATTCCCTTTCTTTCTTCGTTTTTATTATAATGCAATTGCTTTGTGTGAGTGTTTGTTGAGGAATGCTGAGGTTTGTCACCTTCTTAATTTGCTTGAGTTTGGATTATATCTGTAATATATTTAATCTTATATATTAATGTATTGGTTTGCATCAGGTCATGTAACAAAAGCATATCATTTTGTTTAGAACCATCAAGGTGGGCTATCACGGGTACCAAGTCAAATGGGTCAAATTGTTTAAACCCACTTAACTGAAAAAAGTTAAGATCTTCAACTTAACTCATTTGAAGAAAAAAAAAAAAAAACTAAAGTTTGCTAATTCTCTAAAGTTAATAACACTTTGTAAAGTGCTGTCATTGCAGACCAACACAGCACCCAGATCCAGAAGCATTGTCTAGTACTATACCAACACAACACACCCATATCTAGAAGTAAACAGTAACAGAAAACAAAAACCAGCTACCTTGAATCCTTTTGTTAGTGCTTCCTAGTCAAGACGAGATGAGAGTGAGAGTTAGTGACTGTTGAACGAAGATGAACTCGAGTTGAGATTAGCAAGAGATGGAGATAGAGATGCCAAGATGTTGATACAGAAACTGCAATGGTGAGACAGACATGAGACAAGAATGAGAATCAATGAGTGTAGATTTGATGTAGTTTGACTCTAAGACTTCTAAATTGAAACGTTATGTTGGATAATTGGGTTAAATAACTTAGAAGAATTTAAAAATAAATAAATATTAAACGAGTCAGCCTACATGTGGCGTCGACGGGTTCATATAATAAGCGGGTTAAATAAAAAATGATTATACTACTAGACAAGTTCAAGAAAGAAGCAACCTCAACGTGAATTAAATGTTTGCAAGTATATAATATTTTCACAAGGGAGAAGTGGATTTTTTTTTTTTTTTTCAGTAACTCATTAAAATTTCATGCCAAATTATTGTTATCTGAGCTATCAATAAATTTAGCGTGTAAAAAATACAGTACCCAAAATACAGTGCACTCTCTAAGTTTAATTTTGAGATTTTAAACAAGCTGATATGTAACAAAAGTATATTATTTTTCTGATGTTTGGCTTTACGTGCATTTTGGCCTTTAGATTATTAAAAGCATTAAAGGAGAGAACATATATAACTAATTTTTATAAATTAAAAAACGAGAGCGAATTAACAAAAAGTTGGGGTATGCAGGAAGATAAAACTTCAAATGGGCCACTATATTTCTTTACTTTTATTGCAGACAGTTCAAAACGGCCCAATATCAACTGTAGATTTAAAAGAATCCAAACGAACTGACAAAGGCACTATAGTTTGATAAAATGCTTTTAAGTGTAATATATGATATACGATTTTTTTAAAGAAAAAATCGAATTATATTATGATGGGTTTTAAAAGGATCCATTTATGAAATTTTTATTCAATTTTATAACAAATTCCTAAGAATTTCAATTGAGTTTTTTCAATTAGAATGTGACCTGTGCATTGCACGAAGCGTTTAATCTTTTTTTCGTTGAGTCAGATATATAAAATACATTACTTAAAAAGAAAGGTTAATTTAAGAAAAAAAAAAAGGGCAGCTCCAACTTATCGTATTTACCTGTTTGTCTCTTAAAAATGAATTATAAAAACTATTTATTTATCTTTAAAAATTATGTATATCATACTTTCATTAAAAAACCTAATTTTAAAAATATAAAAATTATATCTAAAATTTCTGTCACCAACTCCAGCTGAAAACTCAAGTTTTCAATGGAATAACGTGTTTTCAATTTGCACATTAAATGGGACGGATTTTGCCCATTTTACAAAAGAAAGAAACAATTGCCAATGAGTTGAATCAAGTAATGCGAGCCCAAATGTAAAATGCCTATCATGTCCTCGTCATCTTCAGCGACTTGTGGTGGGTTGAAGAAATTCAAGAAACTTTCACAATTTTCAATTGTAGTAATTGGTTTATTTATCTTTGCAGCATTCATAGGCTTTCGCTTAAGCAGCTTGTGCGTCAAGCATTTTCCTGGGTCCCATTCAATTTCCATCCCACATGAAAAGGACAACAAACCAACCCTACCTAAACCATAAACAAAATGGAACTTATCCAATTACTCTTTATCCAGTACAGGCTCATCTTCATCAGCCATATGATATGTTTTTGTCTACACAGAATTCTTAAAATAAGAATTAGTATCAAAGTAACACTCAAGCTTAAATCCTTTAGGAATTTCTATCCAATCCCACTTAATATCTTTGAGATACTTGAAAAGCACCTTCATCTCGCTCGGAAATCTGATTTATAAAAGCAAGAGGACAATTATAATTTTGCCCATTTGCGAAAAAGAGAAACCATTGCAAGATTTCCATTGGGTTGAATAATTACTCAAAACATGTGTCATTTGAAATCCTGTGTTCAAATATAATTCCTCGTCACCTGTGCTCAAATTACTTAATTTGATCCGTGTTTTTTCTTTTTGAGAGATTATCAATTCTTATAATTTTAACTTGATGCTCATTTTAAAAATCTAACAACAAAATTTAATGTTTAAATCACTTATTAATGGTTTTTGTACAAAATTTATTTACAATTGATGACTATATATTTTAAACATTTATATTAAATGTTTTTAAGTATGATTTGAATTCACAAGGCACAATAAAAGCACATAGAGAAGTACAAATTTTCATAAATAATTATAAAAATAAAAACAGTGACAATAAAATCAATCCAGCAAGTTTAAAGGATAAGTACAAAACTCTCTAGATGTTTGAGAATAATTTACATAAATCTGACTGACACAATGCAAAAGCCAAACTAATCTACTAAACATTCTGACTTGGATAAGAGCTTGAATTCCCCTTCTTAGCCAACTCTACAGAAGCCAACAGTTTGGCTGATAATCCTCGTTTACATATTGCCATTGAAAACAACTTCCGTCAAAGCTATATATGATAGAAAAATTTTGCCCACATATTAGACACGAACTATCAAATCAGTTGCACGTTTTACGTAAACTTAATGCCATGTTCTTCCGTAATGTAACAATCTTTTATTGAAATTCTCTTTGAATGGGCTCATCATGGAAGAAAAACGGAGGAGACATCTACTTTGCCAAGTCCATTGCCAATGGAAATTAAAATATGGAGCACTGAGTTCCAGAAGTTGAAACGCAATGAAATAAATCAAACCTTGCAAAGGGAACATTTTACAGGTTTTGCAGCTAGAAAGGGCCTTGCTGCTTCTGAAACTGATCTTGAGCTCGTCCTCCTTCCCTTTTTTTTCTTTTTTATTTTACTTTTTTTCCAAGGTGCAACAATGATAGGATTTTGCTCTCTTCTAGACAGTAATCATCTCATGCTAAACCAATTTAAGATGCATACAGATTTTTATCTTGCCAGTGATGCATTTATCACTCCAAGAATATGGTGCACAATGATGTCTACATCTTCCTCTTATAGATTAAGGAAAAGGAAGTATAAGTTGTCAATACATATATACATTATTTGTCAAGTGGCACAACACACTCATAATCTGCAAGAACCTATGGAAAGACTGGATATTAGGTGACATCACTATACCCACGTCGTGCCAAGGTATTAAGATGCATAAGATACTGGAAATTGCTTATCTCCATTTTTCCACCTTCTAGTAAACGATTTGTCCATTATCTTAAAAAGACAGCTACCCTCATTGTTTTCTTATTATTAGAGGATGCGGAAATAGTTATGTCCAACCCGATGCAACACAGATAAATTATGGTTCAAAAGCAAAAATGATAAGTAAACAGGACAAACATAAATTACGAATTATTAAGCATAAAAACAGAGCTCAAATATGTAAGAACACCAAAGCATCTATAGAAGGCCAGCACTTGAGTGATTGCAATTAATTATTCGAACCTGTTGCTTCTTCAACCTCAGTCACTCTCTCCATAAAACTCCCTGCTTGGGTGGCCTAGGAGATGGTTATCATCAAGAAATTATTAAGCATAAAAACAAAGCTCAAATATGTTAGAACAACAAAGCATCTATAGAAGGCCAGCAATGGAGTGACTGTAAATATATCAATAGAAATCAATCATCAAACATGTCAAGCATATATTGAACGAATGTCAAGTTTATAGAAATGCTTGGGTGTTTTAGTGACCTAAAAGATGGTCATCATCAACAAACCAATTCACTCTATTTTCCTCCTCCTTAACTTCTTCGTTCTGTACATGTTCTTTGCCATCTTTATTATGCAGCTTATTAGAATCAACTTTAAAATGGCTACAACTTCTACCAATCTCTAGCAAATATAGTCAATATGCCTTTTCCCTATAATTTTAAGGTAACAACTTATCATTTTGTTCAACAACCACTCTTTTCTAGCCAAAAGAAATTATTATGATTTTAAGCATGGAAAAACTACGCGTGCCAATAACCATACAAGTACTTAAAATATAAAATTTCTTCAAAAATCAATATGACCTCCTGATTAGTCTTTTAAAAAAAAAAATTGTCATCTGCTTTACTTTATACAGTTTAGTTCATGTCAGTAAAGCATAAAGTGGTTGATAGCTTGTAGTTTGAGTTTCAAGTATACCTTGCTGAGTTCATTGCCGAATTCATACAATCACAGCAAAATCTGTAAAAATTATTTAAATTCCAAAGGAGAGATAACTCAGAAAGGGAACTCACAACTTTCTTCGTGCAGAGTAAGTGGAATATTACCAAAGAACTTGGAAAAGCTCACATACCCTTGTGCCAGTGCATAGTCTTACTTTAAATGAAACTATTCATCAGCCTTTAAGCACTAGAAATAGCTAGATCAATATGACAACTTACAACTTGGTTATGTAGGATATGTACATATAGTTTATTCTTTTAATCGGAAGTACATATAGTTATTCAATGTACTTTATTATATTTGTTCTTCAATAGCATTAAACTTATATAAAGAAAATGCATTGCATTTGTCAAGATATAAAACAACAGAAAATAAATCAAAGAAACTAACCTCTTCTTGATAGATTAACAGCCAACATCTCCAGGCAACCTAATACATACTTGACAAATTCATGAGGCTTCAAATCTGATAGGTCAAAAACCTACAGTACAAGTCAATCATGTCAAGCCTTTCTAGAAGGTTTTCCTTTCTTAAAGTTACAGAACTTGACAAAGCAAATTGAGAAGAAACATAAACAACTGAATACGGAATTGTCTATAGCAAATTTCCTGTAGTTTTATTATTCCTTTATGTTAATTTGCTAACTCATATATTCTCCCTATACCGACAAAGAAGTCAGGCTAATAGCTAAAGACACTCCCCACACGCTAATAGCTATAGAGGCAGCACAGTAAAAATAAACAAAAATAGAGACAACCAAAAATCAAGCTGAGATCCTTTAGGAAATATTTCGTTCTTCCAGACATAACGATGACTATAATTTTGTTAGATTCTACAATCCAATAACAAACCCCTTAAATATTCTTAACAAATGGCACATTAATGATTTGAATCTTGGGGTATGGTACAGAAACAAAATTTAAAGAAAAAGGATTTTAAAAATTCCACCAGATAAGACCAATAATATTATATTTACAGTTGCATTAATTGGATGCTCTGTTCTTAGCAACTTGTGAATAATCTGACAATGGTAAATAATGAGCATATAACTTATCCTTTTCTCTGTATTCTCACTGAAAGCGACAAAACAATGTAATTAGGAAAATGAGGACCACATTTTAACTAACACTATCATTTGGTTAAGATTAACATGGAAGTTCTCTTATAGTTCCACCAGTGCTTACCAAGGGCTTGTGATGTTCAATGATTTCCTGGGATCAGTTCAAGAACATGACGACAACAACAACAAAAATAAAACAGTTTGAGGATCAGAATTGTCAGTGTAATAACCCAAATTAAAATGATAATAACAAAATAATTAATTAACTTAGACAAAATTATTTTAAAGATAAATATAATATTTAAATAATTTTAAAACTTTAAAATTATTTTAAAGAGTTATTTTAATATTTATCTTATACTCATTAAAATATTTTTATGTCTTAAAATTTTAAATAGGTCAATATACAAATTTTAAATAATTGTAAAGTCTTTATTTTTATATTTAAGTATGTACAAATAAATCTTCATAAGTTTCAAATAAATTACACTTAAAAAAAAAACTTGGATACTTTTGATAATTTCTCTTTTTTTCCTTTTAATATATTTCCCTTCCTTATCACTCCATCTGTGCAGTACGTCCTTCTTCCCCCATTCTTCTTTTTCTCTTTCCTCAAAGGTTTCTTCTTCCTGTAGCTTCAAGACGCAGCCCTTCTTCATCTTCTTTTCTCATTTTTTTCCATTCTTCCTTGCTCATTTGCTACGCCTCACCATGTAATACCTCTACCACCTTCCAGTTTTGATCATTAAATGCTGTGGAGCCATGGGTGATGCATTGAAGGGGGGAGCCATATAAGGTAAACTCCATTTTTGCTCTATTTCGAGTCCTTCTTTTTTCCTCTTATTTTTGGCTTGCATTTTTCCTTGTTCAGCCTCTATTTTTGTTCCTTTTAACGTTAACGGTGCAATGGAATATCAATTTCAGCTTGCTTTTTCATTCTGGCCATGGAAAGCCTCTCAAATTGAGGTTTTTTTATTTAAATCCTATAAATTGACATTTTCAACATGCTCATTCTTTAAGATATATTTTAAATTTAAACTAAATTTTAAAAATTTAAATTGAATTGTAACAATTAATTTGTGAAATTTAAAACTCAAAGTATAGTGTTATTAAAAAATTTAAATTATAATTATAAGTTTAGATGTTAAAAGGTAAAATTAATTATATTGAACATATTAAAAATTAATAAAGTAAGTAAGATGATATTTTTATGTTCAATATAATTATAGGTGATATTGAGATTATCATTTTAATTGAAGATCTCTTTAAATTTTAAAAATTTGAGATTTCTACAATCGGCCCCTACAGCTGAATGTGTAGATAGCAAAGTGGGATTTTTTTTTTTACTCCATGCTTTGTATTGCTAGCCAACCTTCACATTTTATGATTTATCTTGTTCACATTGTCGAGAAAATAAATCTTGCATTTTAAACTTTATGTGAATCATAATATACGTGTGAAATTATATATATATATATATACACACACACACATAATTATTATGTTGGAAAAATGGTGAATGATTTTTATTTATAATTTTATTATATAAATTTGTTGATTCATTGTTTATATTTATCTAAATTACTTCTTTTATTTGATCTAATTTTTAATTATTTATTTACTTGTTAATATTTACTTTATTTAAATGATTTCATTTCAAAATCATAGATGAGAATTTGATTAAAACCCCGTAGCCATTAACGAAGGTAACGATTTAAGTACACTTAGTTAGAGTAATGAATAATCACTTTGTGGTGTCACATAGTGATAACTATACTGAATATATCATCAGATGCACACCGTATGGTGGCACTCGGTGATGGTGATGATATTGTGATACTGTACAGTAACATTAATTATAGTATTGAATCCTGTGTGGCGACATTTAAGATTGTTTATAATTTTTTTTCTTGTAATACTCCTTTTATTTTATTTTCTTTAATTTTAAATTACAATTTTGTTGGTAGCTTGCAACATAATTTAATTGTTCTCAATATATATATATATGTATTAGTCAATTATTTGTTCAAATAATTTATTGCGAAAAACTCTAAACCTATTTATTTCTCTTTTCACTTGTTTTGTTATCTATGTATTCACTAAGCCATTGGTACACTTATTTCTTTCCTTTGTCATATTTTAAATCAGCATAAAATAGATTGAGGTGTTCTGAGATTTGTGTACCACCCAAACATAAATAGTAGGATATTTTTGTCGGTTGGGTTGTGTAGGGACTCTAAGACACACAGGCTACTAGATGCTACATTATTTTGAGTCATATGGATGTTATACTTCTTTGTAGACCATATAATGACCATTGTAATGGCATTTGATTCTATTTTAAAAAATTTATGTATTATACTATATTGTGGCAAGAATTTAACAGTATAAGATACAGGTGAATTTTTGAAATGAAATGTATTGGGTTATATTAACAGGGTTGAAATGTCTAATTTTTAGGAGAGGTACTGTTGAATTTTTGACAACTTCTAATCATTTGTATGTATGTTTATATAAAGGTATGAGTATTGAATGAGTTGTCAGATTTACTAGGCTGAACTAATCTTACTTAGCTTAGTCTAGATGCCGGTGATGACTCGGAGTTTGGATCGGGATAATTAGCAAGTAAAATTAAGGATTTGATTACTTACAGGATTGCTCAAGCTGCTTGTCGAGAAGAGCATTGATTCGCTTTTGATCAACAAAATCCACCCGATACTTATGCAGTTCAGTTTCGGGGGGAGAAGCTACTCCATTTTGATTTAACTTTTGCACATTCAATATTTTAAGATTCATTAATTGGACAACAATCTAACCACAAAAAAAAAAAATGGTGTGCCTCTATTCAATATAACCACAGCCATGCTGTTTTATCACATGAGATGAAAAGAGTCAGTAGGTATTTAAAAACTCAATTGAATATTGGATTTTTAAACCAAAAAAACAAATAATTGGAAGGTGGGAGAAAAGCTTACAAAATTTATTCTGCCAGAAGTTTTTGATTTTTTTCACTAATAGAGGTAATAAGATTAAATGCCACTCAAAGGCTTAATTTAACATTCCAATTATAATTATTGGTACTTGTCTCAAGTATGACATTCTGTTATTTCTTACAATGCTAAGCAAAATTCTAGTAGTAAAAAAAAAAAAATATATATATATATATATATATATGTATATATATATGGATCTAAAAGAAGAAGAAGAAAAGAAATCAAACAAAACTTTAAATTATTACATCTAAAGATGAAGTTTACCTTTTCACAAAAAGAAGATTAAAGTAAAAAACAACATCCCAAAAAATTTAGACGTGCACCTGATGACGATTACTACATCTAAAGATGAAATTTACCTTTTACAAAACATAAAGAAAATTAAAGTAGAAAACATTAATGTCCAGTAAAACAACATCCCAAAAGATTTAGACATGCAGCTGATGACGCCTCTGAACTTGACAATATAGCACAAGATATCTTACAATGATTTCATAATTGAACAATGGCTTTGGGAAAAAGGTTATAAATATATAAATGATCCATATTAACAAAAAATGAAGAAGGGTGTCAATGGTAGATTTTACCGTTTACTCTTACACTTCTTATGACATGATATTGCAGTGCCTTTGTTGGGGGACAACATCCATATTTGATGACACTATCCAGAAGGCAAAGAAAGTTTTTCAAGTATATCTTGATCTTTGCAGAGAAAAAAAAAAAAAAATCAATGTTATCTTCTTTCACAAAAAGAAAAGAACATTTAAAAGACCAAATAGACACCCATATGAGAAGAATAAATGTTTGCTAATGACAGTATAAACATTTTTGTTTCTGATTTTTGTTCTGCATGTGCCAGAAAAGGTTGCAGGAGATTTTGTTGTGAAAGGTGGAACCTGTACTTTAAACCATATATTGATAATCGTGCAGCAAAGCATAATATACAAAAGGAAGCAGTTATGCAATATGAAATGCATTAATTTCCCAGAAATTAGGGTCTCAGGTATTATATTCAAATATCATCTTGACATACTTTTAAAATACCGCAATACCCATTTTCATGCACCCAAAAAAAAAAAAAAGGAATAACAATTTAAATCAAGTACTTCCATCGACATATCTTTCTAATTGATCAACCAATTCATCTTAGCAATGTACATTCATCACTCAGTCTTGTTAAATAACAAAATTCAGTTTTGCTCAATTTCATATAAATACACTTTGCATTGAAAAGTAACAACATAGGAGCAAACCAAGTCAAGGTTGGATCATCAACACACTCTGTACTAATTACATGAGAATAAGATGTCGCAAAAACTTCCTGAGGGCCTAACTATTTAATCTGATGAGCAAACAACTCTGTTTCAACCTAACTATTCAATCTAACCACACCAAAAAAATAAAGGTTTTCGTTTATTCAATATAACCACAGCGGTGCCTGTTTTATCACATTGGAGGAAAAGAGTAGGTATCAAAAACTCAATTCAATACTGGGTTTTTAAACCATAAAAAATATCGTATAATTGGAAGGTGGGAGAGCAACTTACAAGAGCTATTCTGCTGAAAGTTTTTGATCTTCTTCGATAGTACAAGTATTAGTTTAAATGCCTTTGAAAGGCTTAATTTAACATTCCAATTATAATTATTAGTAAAACTTGTCACCTTTATAATTGCAGAACTCGTTCATTAATTTCACCAATTCTAAACAAAATAATCAGAAATCCAGGAGTCTTAAAAAGTAGACCATAGGAGCTATGAGCCTACAGGGGAAGGAAATGTACAAAAATGTGGTTTCAATAGTCGTAAAGACCAAAATTTATAGAAGCTATGCAAAAAACTCAGATGGAAATAGGATAAGCAGGTTATCACAGTAGTAATGCAAAAAGCATATAAATGGAAAATTCCATTATGAAAACATGTTTAAAGAATTATCTCCGCGGGGGGTGTCCATCATTATTAGTTTTTGGTAGTATGCAAAAAGCATATAAATAAAGATTTCATAAGAGAAGCTTATAAATGGAAATTCCATAAGAGAAGCATACAAAATTCGAAAAGCATAGCAATCAATAAAATAAAGATTTTTGTAGTAGATGCTAACTCAAGAATGAAATCTTTCCCTTTCTTCCTCCTTGTGATTAGACTATTAGTTTCTTCCAAAATGGTGTCCATTATATCTTTGAGTTTTCTTTTTCTTGTCTCTTCAAATTATTTTAGTTGAGCCAGAACAGCACTAAAAAATTGAATTGGTATAAATATCACAAGGGTTATTATTAATGCAATGCCTTCCAAAATGCTCCTCAATTTCTTTTTCTTGTCTCTACTAATATAAATATCACAAGGGAAAAATCACACTTTGGTGATGGTTTCCCATCCTATATTATCAAACCGAAGTTTATCTTCATAAAAATTCAGTGAAGCAAGTCAAAACAACATTTAGAAAATAACTATATATTACCTCTTGCACAAGCATCCCGTAAAGGAATTGCGTCCAACTTTGCTCCCATTTCCAGTAGTAGCTACATTTATTTTAAGGAGATCAATAATAATGCATAATGTTCTTTATAACAAAAACAGGCAAAATGATGAATAACAAACCCAATGTGGCCAGTAAAGGCAAACCCAAAAACGAAATTAGCCAGAAATGTAACTGCAGGTTACAAGTAACTAAAACTCACACAATCATTATCAGGGCCTTTTAATAATTTAGGGAAAACAAATTCACCCAAATTAACACTAACAAAAATAAATACAGTTGGTGCATCATATCTAAGGCTAATGCCTAGGTGTATGTTTAAAACCCAAAGAATCATTGTGTAATTGGAGATGTTGCTGTTGATCTAAAGCCATTTTAGTATCTTAAGGAATAAAAATCAGCACAAGGTAACTCTGCAGGCCACCAGCAAAACATGATTCTCTTTATTTTTTTCTTACGGAGGAATGCTTTCAATTAATTGAAAAGTAAAAAAAGTAAAATGCATAATAGTGGAAACCAATACTTCCTAGAGCTTTCAATCCTCTCAGTCTCCGGACAAATTCATAAATCCATTGGACAATTGAAAAGGAACAATATTTCGAGGAGAAAAAGCTAACAGAGTATATGCAAAAAGGCACGACCATTTTCTTAGGTATGTGTAACAAAGAAAGGCGAAAAAGAAGCATTAAGGTGCTAAGAGTGTGTCTTTGTCCAGGTCCATCGTGCATTGCAATGCACTAAAGAAAACCTCTGTTATAATTTCAGATTCATCATTGCAATGCACTAAAGAAAAGGTTAAAGATTCGCTGTATTTTCCAGTTAAACAGGCACCATCACATTTTCAATCATTTTTGCATATATTTCCTTTATATTATTATATCAGGGCACAGCCGTAAATTAATATATGAAGCCAATCATAACCTTGAAAAAAAGGTCCATGTTGATAATTTATAAACATGGAATAATAGAAACCAATCATAACTCATTAATACTTCTGTTCATATTTTTTAAATATAAAAGAATAAAATTGTCAGCAGAAAAATAAAGGTATAGTCACCGTGTAAATAGAAACAGCAGAAGATGCAAAAGCATGAAATAATTACATTTGGAGAGAAGATGCAAGAATAAAATTATTAGGAGACTAACAAATTTCAGCCCACACATATCTTTCCAATAATATTTGGTTCAACAAAACATCCACCCCCATTAAATTATTAATTTGGACTAATTATCATCAATGTTTAGCAAGGATTTTTAAAAAAATATAATCTCCTTTTTCTTTTTCCAATAATTTATCAGAAAGATTACACAGAGCAGGGCAACAACATAGAATTACATCAAAATCAAATCATGCCTTGCTAGGGTCATCTACAGATATTGGCTAGACAAACAATCAACAGCAGGCCTTCAGTTGGGCCCGGAGAAACAATTGCCCGAAAAGAACTCATAAAGCCCATATAATCTTCTCTAAGATATAAAACAGGATATAGCAAAATTCCAGGTTGGTACTAGGAATCCATATTTTGCTTATTTATTATTTTTTTATTTTTTATTTGGTTACAAAGGAGTGGGAAACCCGCTGGAGATCGGATCCCAAGCTTCTGCTAACAGGCAAAGGGCAGTGCCATTGTGGGACAAGGTCACTTCAGACTAAATTGCTCAAACAGACTACACTTTTTAATTGTTATAGTTTCATCAACTTACATCTTAGAAATAACGGCAAGAGCTCCGAAGCCTTCCACAATCGACCACAGCCGTTTCCGTTCTCTTTTTACTGCTGCTGCTCGCCTCGTTCCTCGTTCTCCTGGCCATTTCCATGTCCTTCTTTGTTAGCTCAATTCTTCACGATATTCTTCAAAGGGGGAAGGGAAGGTTCTGAAAATATAATATGGCAAGCGTTATTGTAGAAGCAGAGAGAGAGATAGGAAGAGAGAAAGAGGAAGAAAATCCGTGAGTTGATATTTCGGATCAGATTTTAAGTTCAAATTTGAAATTTACACATGAGTTCATGATTGAACGGGAAAGTAAAGCTAACAGCGTGAGAGAAAGATTTTGAAGAGATTGAAAATAATAATAATAACGCCAGAAGGGAACGGGCAACGTCATTAGCAACAGTCAAGCACGAAGATACCCACACACTCAAAGCAATTCACGCCATCTTTGCCTGAAGCTCTCTGTCTCCCTTCGTCTTTCTTCGTCTGAGTCTACATCTGAGAGGGAAGAGAGAGAAATACGGCCAGAAAATTCGTCTCACTACGTCTGAGAGGGAAGAGAGAGTTTGTTCATGAATTCAAATAAAAAGCCAGAAAAGAACAGAACTCTAGGAAATGAGTCGGTTACTGTTCCGAAGCCGATGAACAGTAACCAACTCCCAACAGAGTTTCTTTATAAATATATTGATTGACATTGATGATAATAACACTAAACCTTTAAAAGTAAAGTGCACCTTTATTTACTGAAAATCATAATAATAACAAGACTTACAAGATAAACTGCTCGGAGTGTCAACTCTAAAGACTGAATAAACGACTTCAAAATAGACAAACTGACTATTGAAATCCTAACAACGGACAATTTTATTGAGATCCTAAAACCTATCAAGGGTAAATATTGAGATAGGAGGTGTAAGGTTCATCCCTAAAGGCGAAAATGGGCTCCATGAGATAATTCTTGTTTGACCCATACGCAATGAAGCTAATGGGATGGTACTCTTTCAAACTCTTACTGGCAACGAAACTAGCGGCCTGGTTGAAGGTAGAGTCATCAGATATACCAGACTTGCATTTCAGCTTTACATCTTGACCTTCATTATAGTTGACACCACTATACAAATAGCAACCCTTGTCGCTGTCGGACTCGATGGATATAGTACCCTTTCTTCCATCCAATCCCGGAACCACACGAAACACAGAAGTTTCCGAACCAGTAGAAGAGTCCACCACCAGAAAAGTACCTTCTGGTCCTTGATGCATTATGCGCATCCCAGGAAGGTGAACTGGTTCGATCAGGACGCGTTTGTTAATAGCATCTTGGATACCTGCAAATGGAGCCTGGTCTAGCATCACGAGTCTATAGGTCGCATGTGTGGCATTGACGGTGCCAGGATCAGGTACGTGCTCCATTGTGAATGACTGGTTTGCACCTAGGTTCAGGTTTATCATCACGAAACGTGATTTTCCGAAGTCTTGAGTGAAAGAAAATAGGTGACTGTTGTTATTGGCTGGGACTGCAGTCAAGTAATCTACAGGTTCCTTATTCGGCCCAACTTGAAGATCCCATGTGTCCGAATTGGTATGACTGACAAGCAGGTATGGACCATAAAGAATCGCATGAACAGAAGAAAATTCTGGTCTATCATCTGAATTTAATCATAGAAAACAATCCATCTATATCAGTTCTGAGATTGTAATTACAAATTAGGAAGTTTATTATATATAATTGATGAACACATACCTTTCACATGTTCCGATCTTAGGGTGATAGGCAAGTGGAGGGTGAGATTGTCACCAGCGCTCCACTTTCGTGTCAATGACAAATACGAACCTACAGGAATATTTACACAATCATTAAATATTAACTTTAACTTTCCAAGGATTAATTAAATTAAATTCCTTTTATGGAGGACCAAATGATTCACCTCCGTTAACTGGCACTTTTAAAGGCTCATCGTTCAGTATGGCATTAGAGTCGTCCAAGTGCGTCCATGATGGTATACGGAAGTTTAACGTAGAAGACGGGACTTCTCCCTACAAGAGCAAGTATATATAGAACAAAGATAATTAAGATATATAAATTTAAGTAAGGAACATGATAGAAATACAGCAACTTTTAGTCCTTCAAAATTTATAATTCACTGTATGTTAATTCTTCTACTAGACCTAAATTATATATTCAAGTTAGTTTGAGAAACTAATTCAATATACAAATATAGCGAATTCTAAATTGAGAAACTAAATTATATATTTACACTTTGAGAAATCAATAAAAATACCCCATTGGGAGAAAATGTGAAGGTGATGCGCAGGTAAGGATCCCATGAAGAATATGGAGCAACAGTCTGATTAAGGACGAGGTTGGCAGCTTTCCAATTAAAAGTACTTGAGATGTACTGAGCGACGTAGAGAGTAGGATCATTGGCTACTTCTTCAAAATAAATAGAATCTCCCAACTTAGAGAAAGATTCAGCTCCAGTGCCATAGCAGCACCAAAAGGTGTCAAACTGAGTGCCCCAACCATGGTAGGATCTCGCCTTTGAAACACCACGACCTTGTGGGAGCATATATATCATAACTCCAGGATCTGTTCCTCTTTGTATGCTCAACACACCATTGGTTAATGTGCGCTCATAATAGTCTGCATACGATACATCTTTGGTCCATCTATATAGATTACGAGCAACCTAGCGATTCATTCCCATTGAATTAACATATTAGTTACCTTTCATTTATTTTTTATTTTTGGGGAAAAAAATGACATATGAATTTGGCTATTACCTTCAACATGTTATAAGTTGTGCAAGATTCTTCATGTTCGGTGTCTCCTAGAACGCCGGCCATTCGGTTAGGCTTTCTCCTAATAAATCAAAATTTGAATTAATTAAAAAAATAGCATAGAGATTTAAATTAAAAAGTGGTTATGTTATATGTGTAAAATAACTTAATAAAAAATATATATTTGTAATCCTTTAATTTTATCTAAAGTTTTACTTTATACTTATAAAGAAGAAAATGTTTAAATAATTTATATAAATTAAAAGATTAAATTAGAGCAAAATAAAATCATGAAAAAAAATAAAATTTTAAATAAATTTAAAGGATTATATTATAACAAAATAAAATTAAAAAATAAAAATAACAATAAAACTTGAAGTAAAATTAAAATAAAATAAAAGTCAAAAGTACAATTGGACAAAAATGAAATCTTAAGTAAATTTAAGGGATCCTATTGTAGCAAAATAAAATTAAAAAAAATAAAAATAAACCTGAAAAGAAAATTGAAAGATTAAATTAAAACAAAATAAAAATAAACATATATTTTAGCCTAACTGAAAATAAATGAGATTTTAATACCAATGCTCCGCAACGGAAGTCCCTCCAGTTGCATACGTGTGTGAAGAGTTAACAAGATCCAAAAAGTATGTTGATATTTCCTAACATAAAGCAACAAATGTTAGATATTCAAAAACGAACATACGGTCAATTTCAAAACTAGAGTTTGGTTTTGGATATGCAAAGGTAAATACCTTATACAGCGGGTCGCCCACAATTTCATACCGCATTTGAGCTCCAATAACGATTGGGATATGAGTATTTGCATGAATATCGGATATATCACCAGACTAAAAATTAAAAGAATAATAATATTCAAAACTTAGCGCGAATTTAATTAACCCAAAAATTAAGGAAATCACGAAGGAAGAATTAGATATATATTGAGAAACCTTCACTGCAAGTAAGCCCAGAAAGCAAGGCTTATCAAACATGTGAGCCAAGGTCTGATACTTGGCATCTCCAGTGATGTTGTATATCCTGTAAAGCACATCATTCATTCCACCAAATTCCTCGTTTAGTAGGTCAAAGAATTTGGGTAGAGTGTTCTTCTCAACAAACTTCATGACGCGGTCGTAGAAGTAATCGGCCATCCACGTCACCATTTTTAGAGCTTCAGAGTTGTCCGCGAATGTATATTGATCCAACAGCCCCGCCATGATCTGTATATATTTAATTAAAGTTTGATGATATTAATTAATCTTGGTTTAAGGTTTAATTAGGCAGACTCGATCAGTGTAGTTCAGTACCTTGTGAACGGTGTAATAGGGAGCCCACACATATTGAATAGCTTCAACACGATCAAAGTACTCGGTTGGAAAAGCAGAGAGATATCCGGTATTCATTTCCTTCTGACATTCGGAAAGACTGCGAACAAGTGCAAACATTTTTTCCCTCAGAACTTCATTGTGAGTGCTGGCCCACATATGAGCAGATGCACTCAAGTAATGACCTGGCATGAGTGACATGTATTTACGTGATCAGAATTTTAAAATCAAGTAACTAAGAAGAAATATTAAGAATGGTAAACAGTACTAACCAACAAAATGACCCCGAAGCTCAATATTTGGAGCCTCCCAGCCCCCATAAGGTGTTCCAGGAGTGGGTATACCAGCAGTCTTCCTAAAGCTCCAAACCAATCTGTCCACGTCAAACATCAACAGATACTGGAGATTAGTGTTCTGAGCACGATGCTGATATGAATACTGATGCAATCTCACATCATGCAGAGACACTGGTTTCAGAACACCTTGGGGAGGGGAATATTCACCCTCCTTCTTGATTTTTCTATACATAACTTCCCATTCATACTCAAATGGACCTTGTCCTTGACCTTTCAACATCTTTCTTGCCTTTGGAAGCAAGTCAGCCCAAGCCGATTCATCAGAGGGTGTGACATGTACGTGTTCGTACTTTGCGATCATCTCCATTTTCCATGTTTCATTGGTTGATATTGCCAAATCGTATCGAAAGCTGTGAGCTGCCCCCGGCGACGGAAGGTTATTTGTGCACTCCTTTCCCACCGCACACCCACATATTGCAAAAGCAATAAACGCTAATAACACTAAACTCTTCCTCATCCTCATCCTCAAAAATCAACAAGCTCCAATACTCATACATCAAAACAATGACCAATATATAAGCCTATGTTAACCGTTTTTTGAATATTATCCAAAATTCAAGGAGATTATCAAGGGATCATGCAGAATCTTGAATAAATCAATACGTTAGTTTTATATATACACACACACACAAAATGTTAGCGGGATAAAGAGATAAACGCGTCTTTTCTTTTCTTTTTTTTATCTAAAATATATATAAGGGATGAGTTGTTGTGAAAATTTTTTGATAATTAAAAATTGAATATATGATAATTATCCGAAAATGGATTCGGCAAAATCTTTTAGTTCCGGATAACCCTGGAATGAGTTTGTTTTTTTTCCTTTTTGTGGTTGATTTGTTCACAAACTTTTAAGTGAACCTGAATAGAATATTGATAACATCTATTATCAAAGGATCTGGTGTCACAACTTCTTCTTGTGGGACCTGTAGTTCCAAAATAAAATTTGCAAGAAATTATATTTTTTTGCTGTTTCTTTGGACCACAAATTCTTTATCTTTGAGCGACATTTTGGAAATTTACGATAATATTATTTTATAACAAGTACACCCAAGTCATGGTCCATATGCCACCCCTAAGCGGAAAAACTTTATCTACATGAATACTGAGTCAGCTGGGGAATTAGGAAGGGAGAGAGAGAGAGACGGTATTTAGACTTCGGAGAAAAAAAAAAAATTGACGATACAAGAGCTTCAAGGCTCATAAATGACTTGGATTCTCTGTTTCTTATACGATGCTAACTAAGAATGCCGCTGGATCACTATGACCAAATCCCAATAAGAAGTGATTTATATTTGGAAATGATGGATAACATGAGAGCCGTAGGTGGAGTCCAGGGCAAAACTACGCAAGGAAAATGATGTTGGGGTTGGACTATATTATGGCCCAAGGGCTTCTTGAGCTTGGGCCTTTCGGGATTATTTTAGAAAGAAGGCACAGAGTTCTAGTGACACACTGGCATTAGAAGCATGGCCCAGAGTTGGATGCTTCGTTGGTGAAGAAAGATTCCTTCCAGTTAGTGAAAAGGACAGGTTCAAAGCTGCGATACTAGGGTCTCATGGTCAGAAAAGTCACTAAATTGGTTCTCAAAAGTGTCACTCGCATGCTTCATATGATGTTGAATGAAATGAAGATCGCTTAATTAGTCTGATTTTCGTTTTGACTTCAAAGCTAAAGCATTGAACTTCCCCACTATTACAACTTATTGCTTTTCCTATCACTTTCCCATATCCACATCCAATGTTAAACTAATATATCTTCTTAATTATATATGATAAGCCTTTGTCTATATTCTTTCAACTTATAATTATATCCATAACTTCCGGCAACAATTTACCGGTTTTTGTATTCTTAAATTTGATAAATTTAAATGACAACTATTATTATTAAGAGTTAAGAAAGCAAATAAAATTATAGATAAGAGACAAGAAAGAATGCAATACAAATAGAGACACAAGACAAATAGAAAACATTTAGTTTATAAGTAGTCATACGTGGGTCCTCCAATTGATCACTCGTCTTGTCCATAAACTTTTAATTAATTTGGAGTTTATGTACTCTAAAATTTGCATCTTATTCATGTTGAAACCCTTCTTGCTATTGCCCACTTTACTTCATCTGAATAATTAATACTTAAAGGGACACAATACAGAAGTAATCAATCAATGATCTTCAGGTTTATCTATTATTGCTCTTCTAAATTAATTTGAGAATCAAAGAGGTTATCTCCCCTCCATGCAGTTGTTCTCATTTTCGTTGTTATGAGAGAAAGTTATAATATGATGGAGTAAATATGTGGGGGCAAAGGTAAACATGAGCACTGGACCACATATTGCTTTGCCGTGAAAGGCAATATGTACAGTCCTTGAAGTTAGTAAACTTACACATATTTAGGATATGCATTGGCCTTGGCCCCCTTTGTTCTCTAATCACAAAATTCCATCCCAACTAAACTCTAATTATTTTTCACAAAATCAATTTTTTAAATTTTTATTATTACACATATAAAACAAAGTGCTCTTTAATTACATGTTATTAATTATTAAAAAAAAAAACTTGAAGTGAGAACTGCACCATAAATTTGATAAAACTTAGAGGAAAGAAGTAGCTTTGGCCTTTGTTAGAGCATACAAAACTGTAGCTGCTCATCATTATATTACGTGGAAAAGCCCAGTCTGTTAAATCACCACCCTTCACGGAACAAATAGTGTTATTGTCATCATCATCTACTTGTTGCAATTGCTGGTCTTACTGATACTTTCTCCCTAGGACGGTCGCGCCTTTACTGCTTTACCAAATTAAATGATTTTCTTTTCTTTTTTTTTTCTTTCCTTTTGGGAGAGAAATGTATTAGAAATAAATTAACCAATAAGGCATTCGCCACCTCCCACTAAATGCACCTAAAACATAATAATAAATTTGGGATGGTTACATTAACTTTACACTCAAAACAACCGTACCAGTCGAAAAATTTTACACCAATAATTCCTTCTCAATGCACCTTCGCACTTGAAGCCCTTTTGATGACCACAATCTCTCCGTCCAAAGTCCAAACCATGCATAATAATCATGTCACTTTTGAATAAGCTTAGCTGAACCGTGGTAGCTAGGAAACTCAAACACATTTTCAGATTTCGATTATCTACACAAATGAAAACAAATGCCTTACCTTCTCCCCCAGTCAATTGCATTAGTTTCTAATGTCCAGCTTAAAATTGGCTTCTATGAAAATGAAAGGAAAGGCATGTTTATTTGGATTTTATTTTTCTTTTTGGACTAAAGGGAAAAGGCAAGAGGTGTATGTCACCTGTTAGTTTTTTTAAATTACTATTTAACGGTTCTTCCATAATGACAATTAAAGAATTATGCCTTGAAGTGGAGAATATGTGAACCTTCGAAGCACATGAAAAACACTTTAACGTATAACCAACCGTATTGTACAACTCTCACCCCTTAGCTATCAGTATTTTATGCCAACTAAATAATTTCTCTAACGCCTTCTTTGATTGATTTTTTTTTGGCGTTCTACGGTAATTCTATGTACACAGATATTACTGGCATGCAAAAAAGAATAACTAACTATTTCCTCCGTGCTTCAAAATTCTGCGAACGAAATATTCCTCTGATACTCAGAAGACGACGAAGGAGGGAACGATGGCGGCGATTTCAGGCTCCGGAAGTAATCACTTATATCCATACCGCTGGCAGTCAAGTCGTCGCCGTCCTCCCTCGGCGGAATGAAAGGCGGCCGTACTACTTCCGTCAGTAGGTCCCACCTCACCCCTCTGAAGAACTCGTGCTCCTTGATCTCCCCCGCGCCTCGCACGTAACCCAATCGCTTTGTGGGGTCCTTCTCCAGCAACCGCTCGATCAAGTCCGTTAGCACCGTCCGCTTTCCTATGAATTCCGGCGATTTCAACAGAACATTTCGAAACGTTTCCTTCCGGTTAGTCCCCTTGAAGGGCGTTGTACCATATAGCATCTCGTAAGCCAATATTCCCAGGGCCCACCAGTCAACGGCAAACTCATGACCGTCGCCGCGGACTACCTCCGGCGATACATATTCTTCCGTGCCCACAAACGAGTTAGACTTCTCACCATTTGAGAAACTCGGTTTCCGTCGACTCACCGGGCTGACTCGGGCCGACTTCGCCTTCTTCAACCCCTTTTTGTTCCCCGATGCGGCGGGAAACCACCGCTTGAAATTCCGGCGATTTTTCCGGCGGGTTTCCGGGGAATTGTCTTGAGCAGGTATTGTTGAAATGACGGTTCTGATGGATTTGGGTGTGAGCTTATGAGAGAGATCGAAGTCAGTGAGGGTAACGTGGCCGGATTGCTGAATGAGGACGTTCTCGGGCTTCAAATCGCGGTAGGCGATGCCAATGCTATGGAGATGGTCGAGAGCACAGAGGATCTCAGCCAAATAGAAGCGAATGACGGGGAGGGAGAAAACCCGATCAATTTGGCGGTGAAGGAGGACGTTGAGGTCGCCACCTGGGCAATAAGGTACAGCCCAACCCAGAAACTGGTCGGACTCGATGGTGCCGAGAAGGGAAGGGAGGAATGGGTGGGACAAACGAGTGAGGACGTGGATTTCCCAGCGGGCACGGCGGTCAGCGTCGAGGTTGGTTTGGACGGAATGAATGGAGGATTTGTCGAGGACCTTGAGTGCGAAAGGTGAGTGGGCAGAGGGATCGGCTAAGATGTCGTGGACGAGGAAAACGGTGCCCATGCCACCCTTACCGAGGACCTTGATTGCCCTGAGGTTGTTGAGGTGGAGCTCCGGCGACGGTGGAGCTGCAGATTCCATATCTCTCGTGTCGAAGGAAAGGCGTTTTGAGACACAGATGGTTATGATCGTTTAGATTTTTGGCTTTTATAGGATTTTCTCTTTCTTTTTTATCTTATTGGTTTGTTCTTTCCATCTCTTCTTGTTAGTGACGGTCATTATTCATTCCTATTTATCTTGTTACATCCTTTCTTTCTTCTATACCAACATTACCCCCGTTCCTTGAAAATATAATTTATTCCATTAGTTTCTTCATGTGGGACTCCTTATTTTTTTATTTCTCACATGACATGCTCCACAAGTTAAGATTTTTAAATTTAAGGCTTTAAAATTAGCCATCTCATTCTTATACGCGAATTATAATTATCGATATTTGACTATTCACAAATAAGAAATAAACAGTAAACCACGCCCTCGTTTTTTTTTATTTCTTTATCTTTCCTCTATTTTTATTTCTTTTTCTTTTCAACTGCCCTTGTGCAATTCTTGCAAAGTATTCAAATTGAGTTATAGATTGATGATATGGATCGCAATCTTGTAAGTTGTAGTGATGATCAAGTGAGGAGTAGAATTGAGTGCGGATATTAATTTGCGGAAAGCAAAGGAAGGAGGGAGGGGTTGGACGCACGTGTACGACACAAAAGGAAAAGACAGAAGGAAGCGAACAAAATGACAAAATGAATAGAATGGGTAGTGTAGTGTAGTGTTGTCCCACGGCCATTGGGGTTCCCCCTAATCTAAAGGGAATGGGAACGTGCCCCTCTACCCTAGCACTCCCTTGTTTGGATGCTGTCACCTTCTCACCTCCCTATCCATTATTTCCCCTTCAATTTCCTTACACTTGCTTGCTCTTTTCAAACCCCAATTAATCAGCTTAGAATATTATTTCATTCAATTATTAGATTTGCAAATGTGTGTGTATATATCTAGGAACGCTAAAATCGCCACCCGTCCTAAGAAATGTTTAAAATTAATTTATTAATCAGTTACGTTAATGTTTGTATCTATTTATGTTGAATAACATAACCATATAGACCAATTAAAAAAGAGCAAATGGGTGGAATTACAAAAGACAAGGCAATTAATGGAGTTTCACGCTTTGGATGTTTGGGTACTAATAAGGGTGGCATGCAGGTCTGCACTCACATGTGGTTGAATAAGAAAGTAGCACGTCCTTGTCATGTGACACATTATGCTGACCAGAGAAGTAGTTTGCAAAATTAAAAAACGATCTAACAAAATTAAAAATAAGTGATCATATTTACATTTTAGCCCCACTAATTTTTCAAAGTCTTTTTTTTTCTAATTTACAAGATACTTCATAAAAATTATAAATTTATGCAAGGATCTTCAATCCCTTGGTGATTGGATCCTCTGAAGTGATTTTTTCTCTGAAATAGTGAAGTCTCTTACATCCTTTATTTTTTTTTTTCTCAACATACATCTATGTTTTTTTTTATAAGACTTTGCCTTGGTTACCTCTCATTTCAGGAAACTGCATAAGATCCCCATTTTAGAGGATCCTGATCCCAATCCCTTGTCTTAGCCCCACATATTTGAGGTTGTGTCACAACGTATTTGCTACCTTTCTTTTGCGAAATCCTAAGATACTCTCGCTTGTAGGCGTAAGGAAGATTTCGGATTTATCACCACTTAGACTTAAGCCCCAAAAAAAATTCAAAAATAATTTGGTGATCTAGATTAGATGGCACATGGATTCTTTGTTGCTCGGCAGATCTAAACCTTTGATCTCTCTCTCTCTCTCTCTCTCTCTCTCTCTCTCTCTCTCTCTCTCTCTCTCTTTGGGCAATCCTAGCCATCTATTGTTTTTTATTTTGAAGGAAATAAAATGACATATTTTACTACACATAGCAATTATCTTAAATAATTCATCACTATAATACCAAAAAATCTTTAATCAAGTCATAAAAAGTGATAACAAATTTCCTCTTTGACAATATAGTTATAACATATTCACCCTTTATTTCATCTTATATACCATATTTTTTTACATGGTTCACATAATATGCATTTCTTAAAACTCATAATTTTTCACCAAATGATTTACAGGTGGTGCCATAGAAGCCATGCACTAAAACGGAAAGAAAACCATAACTAGTCATAACATGCGTTCCAACTATAGTTTTATACTTTCTTTTGACTATACTTATAAAGTGAGACAAATTTTAGGACATTAAACATTTACTAACATACTTCATGCATGATACTCAATTATCATGAGTGACAATTCAAGACAATAACTTTGTAACCAATATACCATAATTTCAATTAAAAATGCTGCATAAATAGATCTGAAGTCTTAACTTCAAGTAGCCTCAAACATAATTCTTTGCATTCTCTCAATAGTTCATTTTAAGTGGCTTCAAAATTATTCTAAAAATTACTCATAACATCTATATGCACTTAAAGACTCAATTAGCAGCTAGTCTCATTAATGCCTCAATTCTAATAGTTCAAAGTAAAATAATAATTAAAATATTCCAACTCCAACAATAAAATATCATAGCCATACAACATTAAACCATAATTTTACAAGTTTTTCTCGGCCAAACAAGAGACAAGGTGACCAAAAACAGTTCAATCCATAATTACATGCACATTCTCAATTGTAGAAAAAAATGAGGAGTATCTAAGAAAAAAGTCTATATAAAAACATAATCATGCATAGTCTCGACTATAAGGCAAGAATTAAGGGGGGAAAAACTAGATATAACTTCACTTTTTTGATCAAAACTCATTCAATTCCATAATTCAAGTATCAAAGGCTACTTAGTTTAGCATATTTACACATTTCCAATTTTGAATATATGTTTATGCTAAACTAAGGTTCAAAAAGTTGCATCAATATTCTCCAACTATGATCCATTACTCAAATTAGTTACAATACAAAAAAGTACTATAATTCAAAATGATCAGCCCCAAAGTCATATCTAATATAATTTGCTACAACAAAAATAACTAAATACTCTAAAAGTCTCCAAACAGATTCTCAACCCCTCGAATGGCAACTTGTTTACCCTTATCCTTTATGCAACTTTAACCTAGTATGGGTTAGTTTATATATTAAGAAGAAGATATACAAACTTAGTAGCAAGTTCTATTATTCCAAGCACACATAATATTTCTCATGTAAAGGAACACAAATGTGCATAATGACTATTAATTCATAACTTTCATACTTTTCTAGGCTTTGAAAGAACAACTATACTCAATTTCCTACTTTATCATATTTGATGCCACAAGGCACCCTTACTCACAAGGGCACATGAACATAACATACATAGTCAACTCATGCCATAAAAACATTTATAATTGCAACATACATTCACATGCAAGCATTCCAATACCAAGCAATATTTATGCACACAAGGAAGGATAAAATTGATACCTTGAAAGTTTATCACCAATGCCAAGCAAGCTTTTTAACTCCTATGCACAAAAGGGTCCTCTTTCTTGGCCTAACACCCTCAAGCAATACCAATCAACTTAAATAGCCAAAAAATATCATATTGGGTAACATAACAAGCAACTATGTATTTAACCATTCAATTCTATACTTATTATAAACTTAACATGTAAAAAAGGCTTTCATACCATGCTTTAAGGTTCTAAATTATGCTTTAACTTTTTAGACTTTATATTTAATCATATCATAGTCTAAAACATGCCATTCGAGAGATCAATCTAGACCAACACTTATAAAGCTCCATTGCTAGCATATTTTTTTATAATTTCTCCTTTCTTAGGCCAAAATTAAGACTTTTAGTTGGAAGAGTTTTCATATATCTTAGGGTTTTTAAATTCTAATTGGTCTATAAGTTAAATTTACTCTTTTAAGCCTTAAAATTCAAGATTGCACCAAACTTAGGACTATTCGATTTTCTTAGTTCAAGTTTCATTTCTAAAACTTAAATAATATTATTGGATCAAATGCAATTCATTTTGGCAATTACAACAACCAAATTTTAGTCTATGCATCACAATTCCCAATTCTTGCATCAATATAGCAAATTTTTAAGAATGGACAAACTTAGCAAAATTGGCATCATAATGACTTAGGACCAACTCTAATTTATTTAATTAAGCCTCTAATTATATATTTAACAAAGCTATTCATTATACTTGGACATAACCTTGGCTGAAACACATACAATAAGTCCCAAATGCAAGCGTTTCCTTCAAACCCATTTAATACCATATATAAAACATGTATTCTTACTTCTAATTATCACTTACATCCATGGAAAGTATCATATCCCAAACCCCTTATGTTGACTAAGAATTAGCAAAATGCAAGGGAAAGGTCAGGATAGTTAACTTAATTCCTTTATTAAAAATTTCTTCCATAAAAAAGCTTTTTAAACTACACATTTAGCCATAACTTAATTCCTTTGCTCTCTCTTCTTTCTTGTTCACTTCCATTTTTTGTTGAAATTTTTGTTGCATTTCCACTCTCTTTTTGCTACTAGTACACTAGGTTTAGGAAACAAATAGATGAAGATAAAGTGATTTGTTAGGTGTATACACTCAATAGCATGAAAATGATACTTTTTTGGATAATTTTTCCCTTGATTTGAATTTTTTTTTATCTAACCCATGAATCCTATATTTTTCTTTTACTCTAATAACTTATTTATTTTATTGTGTCCACATACTTAATAAAATAAATTTTGGGAAATTTTGGGCCATCAATAGCTTTACATTGCCAAATTTACCCTTATGTCATTGGATTTCTTAATATGTGTAATATTAGGACCCTAGCTTATTTTAATTGTTTTGAAACCTCTAATAACTTTATTTAACCTTATATTTGGAAAACAATTATTTTCTCATCATACGACTACTTTTATATAATTGTTATTTTGTCCATATTTCTTTACAAAGTCTATTCATGCATCCTTTTTTAGGTTTTGAGCAAACTTTTAGCCTTTTTTTTAATTAGGCTTTTACTCCTTTTTATCATTTCCTTTATATTTGTCTTAGAGTTAGTCTATTATAAGAATTATTGGTTGTTATATAAAACATAGAATGAAAACAATTTTTAGACTTCAAACAAATAAAATTATCTAGGATTAAAAAAAATAGATGGTGGTATGCTGGCAATAAGTCAAAGCAATCACTTGCAAAAGATGAAGAAACCAAAGTTGAGGGAGATATTCCTCTTTTGATATCATTAAACAAAATTGTTTGTCTATTAGAGCAATCACCAAATAGAACTATCTATTTGGTAGAAGTTAAAAGATTATCTTTATCCTATATTTTGTTTCCTTCAAAATAAAAAGAAAAAGTTATTGGAATATTAAAAAAAAGAATTAAAGTAATCAAAGAATCCTTTTTCGAAATAGTTACTGGTGTGCTAGCAATAAGTTAAAGCAATCACTTGCAAAATGTGTAAAAACCAAAGTTGAAGAATATATGCCCTTTTTGATATCATTGAACAAAATTGATAAAGATTGCAACTTTTCTTTACTTCCATTACATTCCACTACAATACACCTCAAATCCAAAGATGGAGGATAAAAGGGTTAAAGGTTCCATTCAATACCATGGTTGATGTTGACAATCGATGACGCCTTTACTTCAAAGAACCAATACCATCGCTAGCACACCACCATCTACTCCACATTTTAAAAGACTAAAAAACCTAAAAAAAAAAAAAGAATTAGACAAAAGGTGCTATCCTACGAATGATTTTTGAACTCTAGGATCCATTTGCGAAGTGGGTTCCCATGAATGACCAATCACACTAATCATAGGTCATTCTCAGATCTTACAAAGTCACTAAAACTATGACTTTTGGCCTCACCTTCCACCATTGCTCTTGCCCAACAACACCATTGTGTTATCTCACTAGCCAATAATATTCAATGCCCCAACAGAGATGATGAAGCCTAATTTCATTGGTTATTTAAAGAATGATCTTCATTAAGAAGCCTAATCCTAATCCCAACATTTTCACTAGTATTTAGTTATGTTAATTTGATTTGTCACTTTTGTTTCTACTATTGAAAGATGAAATGTAGCTCAAATTTAAAGATATGAAAGGAAGTGCCTACTGATTTGGAGACTTGAAAGATAAAAGATAGAATTAAATGAGACCTAAGATTTGGGACTAGTGAAATGGGTTTGAGGCTTTTGTAGAAATTAGAAATCTTAATAAAGTAACTTGTAAATCAAAAGATAAAAGGGTTTTGTTCTAATGGTTAAAGTTAGTGTATTAAAATATAAATACAATTGGTAAATTCTAATTATGTTGAATTTTTTTAAAAAAAATTTGCCAATTACTTTTCTAATTAGCACAATTTGCTATGTGATAGTTAGGTGGCACTATAAGAATGAGCCAATGGTGCACCCTTGCACCCCAATCTTGGAGTGCATGTAATAATTTACCACTAATAGAGTAGTTTGAATTTTTTTTTGGTTAATTTTAAAAAGAGATAGATACAACATATATAAAATTCACTTATGGGGTAGGTCCCATTTGAATGTGTGGGACCCATTTAAATGATGAATTTCACATAATTTATGTCTATATCTCTCTTTAATTGACAAGAAATGAAAATGATCCAAACTCTCAATAGGGAAGACTATTTGGGATCCTCTAAAATTTTTTGTTTAAATTTTTCTATAAAGTTATAAAGAAATAAATATAGTTGTGGGGCTTTAAAAGGTACTTCTAACGATGAAAGTTATTTTTAAAACATTAATTTTATATTCTATGTTTATCTCTCTTAAATTTTATAAAAAAAATTTAATAAAATATTTTAGAAAATTCAAACTTCAGAGAAGAGATGCCAGTTTGTACATTTGGTGAAAAGGTGATTAATCAAGGTGGTATCGCGTTGATGATCCATTAGGTGGATGTTACATTAATTAATTAGTGGTGGGTTGATTGTCAAAAGTGTGGGCTTTATGCCAACATAAAAGATATTAGGGGAGTAAAAGATGGCATATAAATTACAAGTTAGAAGTGAGAGTATGGTTAAATAGACAAAGTGGTGACACAATGATTATGCTTCCTTTAACACAAGAATTGACAATCTATAGAGAGAGCTTTCGATTTGCAAATCTTCCACTTGAAAATTCTGACTTTTAGGAGGAAAATATTAACTTAAGAAATCCTGGGTTTAAAATAAAGTGGAAAAATATATAGTGATTTGGTTACATGTTAGGTGATTGTGTGGTTGATCAAATCCTTGATAAAATTCCCTACCAATTACCAATAACTGTAGAAAAAGGAATACACGGATACTTCATATGCTCTTGTATTATATGATATATAACGGGACTATGATTCTTAAGTGGGTTATATATCACAATCTTTATATATGCCTCAAGCTTGAGATGCTTGTTTTTTTTCGGGTTTTTAGAGGACATCCCAGTTGCTTTGCAATATTTATCTCTCCCTGTACATTCTCTTTGTCTTCTCGTGGACATAAGAAATAACCAAACACTAAATTATAAATTAGAATCATGAACTCATCAACTAGATTATTATTATTCTTATTTATTATTTTTTATGTAAAAAAATAATTATAGTTGACATCAATACGCTTCTTTTTTTGGATTTTGAAAGCTAAGGTAAATGATAAAGACAAAAAGAAGGAGAAAAAAAGTAAGGTAAATTTGGAAATGGAAAGAAAGATAAAGAGGAATTACTGGGGTTGCTCTATTGGTGCATCACATGAAGCATTCAGTGTTTGATGGCAACAACTCACAAACGTGTTCCAATGTGGGTCCTATATGCAGCCCCTCTCCGGGATGACTTACATGGTATTGTCCATAGTCTTCTTTTGCTGCCACTCATGTATGGCTCCATCTTTATGATATGTCAAAACCACTGAAAATTTATTAAGATTAAAAAATAAGATTGTTTTCATTTTTGAATCACTGGATAAGCCCACGTGGAAATTAATTTTCTTAATATTCATTACCATCATACAAACTCAACTGATCAATGTAAAAAAGTAATAGAATATGTAAAATGTTAATTTCTTATCTTATTAACATCTTTACTCTATACATATAATTTATATAATATGGTAAGGTAATATTATATAAATAAGAACAAGCATCATTCAATTAGTCTACATTCTCAATTGGAGAAAAAATATATATATCATCATCCACATCAAATAAATGGATTTACAGTTATCGTCAAAGATTCTACTCTGCACAAATAGAATTTGAGGGTAATAAGGTTTTATTCTATGGTAACATACTAACATATGCATCGTATATTTGACTTTATCATTCTCACTAGATTAATCCTACGTACCCATTTTATTTTATTATATATATACCTGGTGTTTTTTTGGCGTAGAATTACTTCAAAATCTGTGTGTAATAATAAAAAATTTAACTTAATCTCTTAAAAAGTTGAGCTCTTCATAATATTATTTTAGTATTTTGTGTCTTAATGATATAATATTATTTATTTGTAAGAGAAAAATCCTTTAAGATAAAAAGATAAATGAATATAATGAATAAGATTAGTGCAGGTTTTAATCTTATAGTTAGTGCTACTCACGTGTGTGTCTTGTAGAATTGATCAATCTATTATTGTAATGCCGACTAAGATATATGCCACGAATCTTTGATGATGTAGAGAATCATGATTTAGGATACATCTAACAGCTGGTGCACCATTCATAACCGTGAACCATTATTTGATTTGGTAGGGTAGGATTCTTACAGCATCCTACTTTCTCAGCTTTCTTGGCCTATATAGAAGGCCAAGTTAAAATCAATCAACTGTCGTTTTTCTCCTAGCTATAGCTAGAATTAATTCAGTGAATTATGCACCGAATATAGGTAATTCCTCTATATATTGTACAATCTGATATCATAAATTAATAGCATGATATAGAATTTTTCAGATTTGATGAGATTAATTTAATATTTTATTATTTAGTATAATATTAAAAAATTATAAAAAATGATATAAAATTAATATTTTATGAAAATAATAAGGTTAACGTTTTAAAAATGTGAGATTCTTATTATTTTTTAAAATGATCGATCGCATCATATACTTTCAGATGTTATAGACGTCCTCATGCATTTTTAATACCAGTATGATAAATATAATTATCAAGAAATCTCTAATATTATAAGATAAAAAAAAACGATGTACTAAGTAGCTCCATAAAAATATCGCACCACATTTCAATCAGCTTCTATAAAACGCTTTTAATGTGCAATGGAATATACTCTAGTGTGGCAAATCTCTCAGAAGATTGCTTGACAAGCCTTTTTAAATGCAATCAAGGATAACCATCTAGTTTCTTCTTTGTTTTACCGAAAGTTAGCCAAGTTGCCATGTGCAGCAGGGCAAGCATGCAAGTTATGTGCAGCATAGTTCTACTGTATATAGCAGTTAATAAATGTGTGCATATGTGATTGAGATTTAAAAATTAAAAGAAAAACAAAAGAGAAAGTACTTCATCGGTTTTAGATTTTGGTACCACACAGAGCCTACCATATGCCACAGATGAGAGAAGGGACTTTTGGCCTTGGGAAAAAGGATGCCCATATCTTTAATGTCATATAATACATGTTGAAGTTACATGTGATGTTTGTATACTATTTTCCTTTGGGGTTATATGCTGGACTCGGAAACATGGAAACCCCACTTCCACAATTTTAAGAAAAAGGCTTCTCATTACCTTTGAAGTTTCACCCTATGTGTTCTGGTCGGTCATCATTTGGTAGGAGAAAATGTAAGCTTCCACCTAAGCTCTCAATGCAAGAAGTTGAAACTATACTGATTATATTCCTCCACCCATGTCAAAGTTTGGAACATATTTGTACTTTAAAGAAAAAAGCACTTTACACTTTGTTGATGCCTTTGTCGGCCATCATCCTAACGCTATTCCAATCTTTAGGAATTTAAAATTTGTTTTGAATGAAATAAAAGGACATTGCTGTTCTAATTACACAAAATTATGTATAGTTTTTGGGGGCTCAGAGGGGTAAGGAAAAGAATTAGCCTCCCTTAATAAGCTAGCGTAATGCTTTTGCTACGGCTTTGTTTGGGTGATTAACACTCATGCATGTATATACATATATATATATATATATATATATCCACAGTACGTGTTTACTGAGGAGCAAGAAATAATCTTATATTCATAGAGGAAGTCATTAATTTTTTGGGTCAATCTTAGAGCTGACACTATGATAGTGGTTAAAGTTGGAAATTACGCATTTCCATTACTTTAGTTTATATTTTTGGTACATTGCTTGTATATGGTGCTTAATCAAATTGTGTAAAATTTTAATTTCAATGACCCCACCCCCAATGCACCCAATATCATAGGTTATATTATTACTCTGTTATTTTCATAACAATTGCACACGGAGTATTATCATTAACCTTTACTCTAAGGAAGGTCTTATTTTTCTTTTAAAAGTAACCCCCTATGTTTTTTTTTTTTTTTCCACAAACCCTTAATTATTACGTTTGGATCAAATTCTGAATACGATCATTTCGTGGGCCTTTACTTTTCTCAGTAAAGGGGAAAAAAGGAATATAGAATCGAACTCAGTTATTTTAATTAGCATTATCATATATACAGTTGCTTTTGGTGAGTAATGGTTGCATCCACCTGGATCCCTAAGCTACGTTTTCAATTTTTCATGATGAATAGGAGAAGATAAACCATTGTGCCTTCTTTATGTTGCCTATTGCCTTATAGCTCTACCACAAAGGGTGAAGTTTGCTTTTTCTTCCTTGCATTCAGCTTTCTTTTTGCTTTTAGGGCTTTTGGGGATGTTGGGCTCCTAATTATCATCGTTATTGTTGTGGGCATTGATCGCATAAACGAAATTCAACTATAACATCATTACCAAGTGGTTGAGGAGATTGCAAATTTGGTTATAGCATAATGAGGTTATATATATATATATATATATATATATAGCATTTTATGTCAGTATATATAAAATCTCATTTTGCTTTTGCCAAAATCATAAGTTATACTGGCTAGAGTTAGTAGTACTATCATATTAAGAGGTTGATTTGACAATAATGAGTACATAATAAGAATGGTGTGTTTTCTCTTGGAATCATGAAGTGAAAGTAAAGGCGAGGAAGTTGAGAATAACATGTTTTGGCTCAGAAACTAATTATGAATTCGTCTTTCTTTGAGTCCAAGGTACACAAATTTTGTAAGAAATGGTTTACCTCACCAGTCTTGTAGAATACGTCCATATCTACAGGGAGCGCAGTACTTTTGTCGTATAATAATAGTGCTAAAACCTTCATTGTTATTACGGTGGACCTTAATTTCCTTTTTACTTTTTGACGCTTCTCATGGTAAGCAGTGAAAAACTTTTTCTAATTTCTCTGTAATGCATAAAAATATTATTAGTTAGTTTTTTTGGAATCAACTAAAGAATTGAAAATTCAGAGTTTGATCAGAAAAATAAGTTGTTAAATTTATAAGCATACTAATTTATGTTTTAATTAAGCAATTAGTTTTTCATTTTTGCAAGTAAATAAGAAAAACATATTTAAGAAATACACTAATCTCACACCAGCTTTATTGAAATTACATTCCTCTCCGATTTTGTCATCATAAAAGTCGTAATTGACCTCTATTGTTTTTCTTTAACTTTTTTCTTCATGTACATACTTAAAGGCGGTATATGAGGAGATGTACATAACATATATGTTCTTTTTTATTTTTCAAGAATTATGAGTAAATTTTTTAATAGATACTATTAAATATAGTTATTTAATTAATTACATATACAATTATTTGTTATGAAAGTAGATACTACAAAAACACGTTCACCGGATGCGTGTTTATAATATTTTGTAAAACATTTTCTGTTCTCTCTCTCTCTCTCCCCCTCTCTCTACATTTTTTAATATTTATTTGTTTAGGGAAAATTTCACCACTGACTTCATAGATCTTTTTGTTTTAGGGCGGTGGAAAATTGGAGGTGGGCAACGGCCCACAGTTCTCCTGTTCTGATGGTCTTGGCCAAAATTGGGCTTCACTGGTTTCTTGAAGTTTTGATAACATTTTATGACTATTTGTCTAAAAAGCAAAAACCAAAGGCCCAATTTTTATGAGTACGCATTTTGCATTTCTAGTTCTTCCTTGTGTCATCGATGCCTCCAATGTCCCATGAGATCCTTGGCGTCATGAATGATTTCATCTTCGGGCATATTATTGTTGTTGCTATTATCATTATTATTATTATTATTATTGGTTATGATAGGACTGATGCTATTTTGACACTGAGAGGGGAGAGCCAGAAGAACCAAAGGTAAAAGAAGAAGAAGAAGATAATCCTATCACATTAATGGTTATTTTTAGAGAGAGTTTGGAGGATTTGTTAGTTTTGTTAGTCTTTTCTTCTCAAATGTTATTGTGAAATTTAATTATACAATACGGAGAGGGTGAAATTCAGGACAAATCATGCAGGAACTCCGCTTGGTGTTATAATCTTTTTTATATGTGATATTATTGAAAAGAATTCATATGGCTCCTTAAATGAACTCTATGACATTTAAAATTTTTAATAATTTGATATTTTCACCCAAATAATAATAATAAACATACACATACCATAGATGCAGTAATCTATGGTCTCAAATCCTTGCAAGAAAGATATAAACAAAAAGAAATATGAGAAATAATGATTACAACTCGCAATATCCAGAAATCTTGAGATTTATCTAAATACATTTTAGGTTAACCAATAAATCCTAATTAGTATTTAAATAAGATTATTAATTCTAAACAAACTATAAGTTTAGGCACGTTCTCTGAATAGGCTTATGAATATATAATCTAGCACATTACAAGTTATCTATAATATTCAAAACTCAATCCAATTAAACAGTACCTATAATATAATATTAAATATTTGATATGATTAAAATATAATTTTTTAATTAGGCCAATAATTAATTAATACAAATATAATAAATTTTTGAACAACTAAAGTTTTAATTGTTACTTTTAGAGAGAGTTTGGAGGATTTGTTAGTTCTGCTAGTCTTTTCTTCTGAAATGTTATTGTGAAATTTAATTATACGCAATAAGAGAGGGTGAAATTCAGGACAAATCGTGTACGAACTCCACTTAATTACATTCTTTTGTGTTATACTCTTTTTGGTCCAAAATATAAGTCATCAAAAAAAAAATTTGATCCAAAATATAAGTTATTTGACAATAATTGTTACTTTTTTCTCATAATACCCTTTATTTAATGGTAACAGCTATATTAAAAATCTCTCATTTAATGGCAACAGCTGTATTAACTACAAGGATAAAGTTGGAAAGACAAGGTAATATTTGAAAATTTTAAAAATGTAACTAATTTTTTTTAAAATGTGTAAATCTGTTAAAAGTGACTTATATTTTAGATTAAAAAAATAATGTTTTTAATATGTGAGATTCTTAAAAATAATTCGTATGATCCCTTAAATGGACTCTATGACATTTAGAATATTTAATACATTGATATTTTCGCCCAAATAATGATAACAAAGATATTAACTACATATATATACACACACACATCTTATAACTGATAAATAATGAGGATTTTAATTTCTTTAATACTATGAAATATTAATTAATGACCTTATTTTATAATTTTTAATTATTATAATAAAAATAAAATTATAAAACAAAATACTATGTGAAATTTGAATATATATATATATATATATATAATATTTTTAAGTATGTAAGAAATATAATGAAAGTAAGATGTGTCATGTAGAAACGAATTCTAATTGTGCGCACTCCAAGCATTAGGAAGCCCAAATTGCGAAATGCTTAAACTTCTATGTTTTCCAAATCCCACTACGAAGGACCACATGCATGAGATGAGAGCCCACAAAAAGAGGGTTGTTTGTTTGTTTAAGTCATAAATATAAATCAATAACCCCAGCACTCGTGCTTAAGGAACAAGCCTAATCCTAAGCTAATTGAGATTAGGGTTAGGGTTGAAATGAAGTTGATAAGCATATTGAGGCTTCCCACCAAACATAACACACAATACCCTTTTCCAGGGCGTCATTTCGAGGCGACACGAGCACTTTCCCGGCGTTTCCTCCCACCTCTTTCCATTTCTCTGGATTCTCGCCCCCCTCCTTTCTCCCTCTTTCCCCTCCATCTTTCCATCTATTTACGCATGTATCCCCTCACCATTCATATGTATGTGTATGTATATATAAAAAAAACTACTTGAATGCAAAGATGTACCATTTATGAATATCTTGCTATAGATCACGTTAAAATGAACGAAAATAAGGATTCAAGTATTCTGCTACATGAATATATGATGAACTGAATGTAACAATAAGTGAAGTGAATAAAAAGTGGAACCGCCCAAAATAGAAGAGGTTGAAACTTGAAACGACGTGAAGGGTAATGGGGTAATTACAGAAGTTAGGAGGGTCACAGGGTGGTCAAAGCTCTTTTGCGAGATGTGTTTTGTAGCGCAGGCATGCACACCGGATAATTGGCCCCTCTGGCACCAACTTTGAAAGCAAAAGCCCAAAAGGGCCAAAGGGTAGCGCAAGCAGGAAACGACAACCGACACGTGTCAGTCACATTCCTCTGAAACGGCGTGACGACCTGATTCATTGGGTTGACCCAATATGGCCGACGGCCAATCACACCCCCTCCCCTCTTCTTCCGTTCTCTGCTCTGCTTCCACATTTTCCAAGAGAACATAGCACTCTTGAGACAGAGAGAGAAACAGATTCTTCCTGCTCTTTTCAAATCCGTTTTCTTCATTTTATTTTCTATTTTTTTTTCACATGCTATATTTCTTCTTCGTCAAAGTCTATATAGACGAACAAAAGGGTTTTGGCCTTTTGCTTCCCTGATTTCTTTTATTTTTGTTTTGTTGTCCATCAATAGCAATGCGTTTCAGAGTTTTGGATTCAGGGATTTTCACTGCTTGGAGGTTCTAGTTCGTGGAGACTTTAACTTGAAAAAAAAAAAGAATTTTGGAATCGAAGACACCGAGAGACGTGGGGTTTTGCTCCCTTATTGTGGTGCACTTCAGTCAAAATAGCCTTTTCTTTATGTGCAAGAATTTGGCTGCAACTGTGCCTCATCAACAATGACAGGTACTCCCAATTGTTTAATTAATCCCACTCTTATTATTATTATCATTAATATTAGTGCAGTGCTATATGATAGTTAATTAGTTTAGATTCTTGCTGCCTTGGGTTCCAACGTTGGTAATGACTTACTAATAAACGTCTGCCTTCTGAAGTCTGAACGGCTCAGTAAGCTATATAAGTTTATAAATGATAGAAACATGGATTCACTGGCCCCTCTTCAGACAGTGTATACCCAGAAAATATTGATAAGGAATCCTTTCTTTTCTTCTTCACATAGCGGCGCTTTTACTCTTCTCTCACTTTATCCCCTCAAGCAACATTTAAAAAAAAAAAAAGGTAGCGCATGACATAAATGTGATCCATTCCTGCAGGCACTAGATCACATTCTATATACATATATATATATATATATATATATATGTATGTATGTATGTATCCACTTTTTCTTTACGTGATATATGGATTATTTCGCAACTAGCTGTATATATAATTACTTACAGTAAGGGGAAACTTCTGTGTACCAATACCAAGATCCAGTTTATATCAATTGCTGATTCAAGAAAAACATCTATAAAAGTTTACATGTCGCTGATTGACAGCAATGAACACATTTTTTGTTATATACTACTTTTCCTCCCGTCAAATAAATGCAATATTATCGTATAACATAAAGTAAAATTTGAAATTCTCAAGCCTTGAGAGAGGCCCTTAGACATGGTTTTCTTTTTCCCCACAGTTTAGCATCACTACAATACAAGATATACTTCTTTTTATGGGAGAAATATTTGCTTAATTATATACAATTTAACACTTGTACCTTGATATACAGATAACAAGAGATAAACAAACTAGTCAATTACTAAAACCTTATGATATATATGCATGGCATACTTTTTTTTTAAAGCTTGCACATATCATCACTACAAAAAAAAAACACGCAAGTTTAGCCATACTTTATAAATAGTCTTCACTAGAATTATATCTGTGGTAAAGCCCTTTAGTCACGGTTACTCAATCCATGGCTAAACTATTTGTAGAGAAAGATTTAATTATGATTTTAAAAAACTATCGGTGAGACCATGCTTAAGAAATAATCTAGCCACCATTTAAACACGGTTAAGATTGGGCTTAGCCATGGTTCTATAGCCGTGACAATGGCGTGGGCTTTAATAATAAGGCGTGAGTTAGCAAGATCAGTTGGTAATGCTGTAATCTGATTAGGAAATAGGAAAATATTTGAGTAACAGTTTACGAGATTATTATTTTTGATATTTTAATTTACAATATATAAATGAAATTTATATGTATTATTTTTGTCTAAAATATATATAAGGGATAGCTTTTTATTGACCGATATGTATATGTCCTTTTGCGGTTATGTTGGTGTTATTTAATTGTTGAGCACTACGAGATCCAAATGTAGCTATTAATTAATTAAATTAATAAGCAACAACTGTATCAAAATTGCTAATTCAATAACCCAACATGTGTAATTAGTAAGAAGTCTTAAGTTTAAATTTCTGCACTGTTATGTATTAAAAAAATTACACATTCCGTAAAAGAGTTTTCTGCCATGTTCTGTAATCATTTCAGTCGGATAGGTGAAGATACACTAGGTCAAAAATGCTACGAGGGAGGAAGTCTCACACTGCATAGAGAATGGTTAAAAAGATTTTTGTGAATCCCAGATTTGGACCTAACAGGATGAACCTGAACCAACGAAGAATACAAGCTTCTAGTCTGCATAGGAATAAGACATGAACATGAGCTTCTCTTTTTAAAATTTTTAACCTATTTCCACTGGCCCTCTTGACGGGTGCGGAAACCGATTAAGGTGGTCAACAGATTTCAACTTGGGGGCATAACCAAACGAAATCCTTAGAATTATATTTCTTAATTCCCATTTAATCGAATCACGTTCATAAACTAATATTGATACATCAACAGGGGTTGGTCTCATTTTGAACAAGAGTAATTCTTACTCTTTCTTTCAGTACTTATATTATTTAATATGTCAGATTTTTCTCATAAAATACTGCATGTCCGTACACAATCATCTTTAACACATGCATGACTCGGGGATCCACAACTTTGGGTTTCTTTGGTAAAAACCTATTTCCTGATCTTCTCTACCTAATGCATGGACTGGTTCTTTTTTTAAAAAAAAAATTGTTGAGTTTTAGATTTGTATCTCTTTTTGTTTCGTAAAAAAGTGAATCTTTTGGGGTTTTAAAATTATTTTTTGTGTAGTTAGAGAATTCTTTATTTGAACCTAAATGTAGTTCATGATGACTTTTAATAATAATATTAGCTCATGGTAATTGACAATGATAAGAGTAAGTTTATAGTAGCAAGTTAAAATAAAAATATATGATTTATCTGCTTATTTTTAATACATCTTTTTTTTAGTAAAATTAGATTGGTAAAATTTTTTTTTGGAACAAAACAAACAGAAAAAAGTTTTTTAATCAAACAAAGGGAGCCTTAGTTTAATCTTGCAGCTAGATTAGAGAGAGTGAGAGACGTCGGTAGTCTAACTTTACGTATAGAGTGGATCCTAAGAGTGGGAGATAATTTGCAGAGTGTGGGAATGCTGGGCTTTCGGGAGTCATTTATTTCACGGAACGAGGACGAGAGTTCCAATAAACCCAAGTGGGAAGAGAGAGAGAGAGGTTGGATTTTTCCAGTTGGAATTGGGTTTGTCTCAGTACAAGGACTGAAGAGTTAGAGTTATATAGTTTAGTATGACACTCGTGTCCATCTTTATTAATATCCTCTACACATAAATATTATTTAATAAACATTGTAGGCAGATTATAACTTTGTTTTTTAGTCTTGGGAACTGTTCGGCAAAGCGTCCGAGTCCAAAAATGACCACTGGAAAAGGGGTGACACAGGAGCCTGTTGGTTTAATTAAGAGATAGGATAGAGGTATAGGAGAGAGGGGTGCACTTTAAATATTATGTGCCTCTCTTCAAAATGTTTTCCTTTCAGCCCCCTCCTCCTTTATCTTAAACTTCAAAGTTGAAAGTTTGAAAGAGAGAAGAAACAAAGGGTTCACCGCTTTAAATCCTTCTCACTGCCCTGGGTAAACTTTGAACTCTCCACTGTCCACTTTCTTGTCATCACTTGCTTTGATTCTTGTTATTACCTCCATATCTGATCTCATTCAAAGTTTTAGATGCAGGTGATTCTTGATTTTTGTTGAAGCTATGGGCTCAATGAACTCAAACAACTGGCTTTCCTTCCCTCTTTCCCCTACTCATTCTTCCTTGCCTCCACAACTCCAAGCCACTCAGTCCCACCAGTTTTCTCTTGGCTTAGTCAATGATTCCATGGAAAACCCATTCCAAAACCACGGTACCCTCCTCTCTCTCTCTCTCTCTCTCTCTCTCTCTTTTCGTTAAATAAATAATTTAGAAGTAAGTTATTTCAACTAGCGCGCAATACAATTAGTGGGGGCGTCGACCTATCTCTCCTTTCTTCTTTTTTTTCTGTGTTGGATTTTTTGCATATATAAGGCTATAATGCTATTTATACTCTCTTTTGTTCACAAATATTGGGGGTATTTAATTTATTTGAATGAACAGATTGGAATCTGATGACTACTCACGGCAGCAACGTTAACGAAGTTCCGAAGGTTGCAGATTTTCTAGGAGTGGGAAAGTCTGAGAATCAGTCAGATCTTGCAGCCTTTAATGAAATTCAGTCAAATGATTCGGGTTACCTATTTCCAAACAGCAGTCTGATGCCGATGCAAAACTCAGTAGTGGCCACATCTGGCAGCTTCGAGTATCAAGAAAATAATGCTAATAGTAACTTGCAGTCATTGACATTATCCATGGGTAGCGGTAAGGATTCCACATGTGAAACCAGTGGTGACAGTAGTACTAATACTGCTGTCGAAGCTGCAGCACCTAGAAGAACTTTGGATACATTCGGTCAGAGAACATCAATTTATCGAGGTGTAACAAGGTAGGATCTAGCTAGGTCTTTGTTTCGTTCAATCAATTTACTGTATAGTACAAGACTGCAGATTTAAATATAGTTGCTGAAGTGTTGTTGTTGGTGGTGTAATTATGCAAAAACTATATGTAGACATAGATGGACTGGAAGGTATGAAGCTCATCTTTGGGATAACAGTTGTAGAAGGGAAGGGCAATCAAGAAAGGGGCGCCAAGGTAAAATATCCACACAGCTTCTAGGGTTTCTTCCTTCTTCCCTTCAACTCAATTTGAAATTTATAATTAACTATTTCGATTTTAAGCTAACATTTTAATTAATTTTTCTACTTTTTGGTTGTCTTGGTTCTCATACGATTTCTCGCAGTCTATTTGGGTAAGTGTCTCTCCCTCTCCAATTATTTCCGACTTTTTTTATTAACTTGGAAATAATTAACATCGATACGTTTTCCTCCTTTTTTGGCAGGTGGGTATGACAAAGAAGAGAAAGCAGCTAGAGCCTATGATTTAGCAGCACTAAAGTACTGGGGAACATCCACAACTACCAACTTTCCAGTAAGTTAATGTCGTTACTTTGCAGAGTGGGTGCCAAATTCAGGTTTAAAAGAGACTTTTTGGTGATGTTGCAGATCAGTAACTATGAGAAGGAATTGGAGGAGATGAAGCACATGACAAGACAAGAATTTGTGGCCGCCATACGAAGGTGAGAGCTAGCAATTAGCATGCACTAATTAATTGGTTAATAATATTCCGCAATAATTTGTACTTTTGGTTTGGAGTACCCATGTTGTATATTAAATCTAAAATTGTCCAACATAGCTAACTATTCAATGTCTGTTGGTGATATTTTTCAGGAAGAGCAGTGGGTTCTCTAGGGGTGCATCAATGTATCGCGGAGTCACACGGTATGGAAAGCGATAATGCATCAATATGCGCTCGAGTTTTCTCAATCATTTCCTAATATACATCTTGTCCTTTTCTTTTTTTGGCTTTTTTTCTTTTGTTTTGTCGCTATGTAGTAATTTGTGTAGCATATATATATTTTATTGCAGGCATCACCAACATGGTAGATGGCAAGCAAGGATCGGTAGAGTTGCAGGAAACAAAGATCTTTACTTGGGAACTTTCAGTAAGTCACCATTTACAGAAGCTGCATGCAAATACACATTGGAATACAAGAACTGAAATAAATGGCAATTAATTATCAATCCTTTTTTAATTTGAATAACCTGAATTAATTACAGGTACTGAGGAAGAAGCTGCAGAAGCATATGACATAGCGGCGATAAAGTTCAGAGGACTAAACGCAGTGACAAACTTTGACATGAGCCGTTATGACGTGAAAGCCATACTTGAAAGTAACACGCTTCCAATCGGAGGAGGAGCTGCTAAACGACTTAAGGAAGCTCAAGCTCTAGAATGTTCGAGAAAAAGAGAGGAAATGATAGCACTTGGATCGAGCTTTCAATACGGAAGCGGCAGCAGCAGCAGCAGCTCTAGTAGGCTACAACTACAAGCCTACCCACTCATGCAGTTGGATCAGACGCAACCATTGTTAAGCCTACAGAACCAGGAGATATCTCAGTATTCGTCACTTCATCATCCGAGTTATATACAAACCCAGCTTCAGTTGCACCACCAAACTGGTTCTTCTAATTATAATTTTCACCAATCACCTAGTAATAACGCTCAGTTGTACAATAGCTACCTTCAAAACCATCCGGCTTTGCTTCAGGGTTTGATGAACATGGGCTCTTGTTCTTCTGTGATGGACAATGATGGAGGGTCTAGTGGGAGTTACAGTGGAGGAGGGTTTATGGGGATGGCTTCCAATACGACGTCGGTGGGATCCGCGGAGGAACTGGCGCTGGTGAAGGTTGAAAATTATAACATGCCGTCAGGGGGCTACGGCGGTTGGCCGGCGGAGTCCATGCAGGGATCCAATGCTGCTCTTTTTACCATGTGGAATGACTGATCCATGAGCCAAGGAGGAGGAGGGGTCCTACCTAACAAGTAACAAGACAGTTTTCTTCTTTTATCTCTTTCACTTTTTTTTTCTTTCTTTCTTATCATTCTCGCAATTGGAAAAAAACGGATGAAAAATAGGAGTTTATTTTGAACGAAATGACTGGTGAGGAAGCCATGTTCTCTATTGTGGAACTGTACCAGATTGTTGGCTTTCGCTTGATTTAGGTCATTTAGTGGTGAAGTACTGACTTGTACGACATGCAATATTTCCGATCCGGTATGGGTCAGTCTTGCAATATATGGGTGTCGAACTATAACCCAAATTTTGTATGCAGACGGCTCACATTTTCCATCGCTTTAAATTAGAATCTTAGTTATATTTCTATAGTTGCAGACCCTCTCTTAACGAGCTTCAACCGGGAAAAATATGTTAAATAATACTATTGATATTAAGCGAGTATTTTACCTAAAATATATAAGACGGTGGAGTGGATATTAAAAATTGTAAAGTATAAATTTATCAGAATATATTATAACAAAAAAGTTACCAGAGTCCTAACTTGAAATCGAAACTGAACAATATTGCTTGACTTTTATTAATATTCTACGGGATCAAATATATTTTTTGGCCATGTATATGAGCTTATCAAATATTGGTTTGTCATTATATAGGTAATAAGAATTTTTTTTTTGATTTTTTTTTTTACAAAATGCTAAGAATATTTAATTATGGACTTTTTGGCAAACTAACCAAATTTTCATCATTAATTACCCTAGCTTCAATAACTACAAATTCTTGAGGTATTCGCAGAGATAGTCTGCATGCTTATAACAAAATAGGAAAGATGATAACTTTAACGGACTGTTTAATAAACAAAATTGTTAGGTATTAAGATAGAAAGAAAATGGAAATGTAAATCATTATTGTTAAATTCACAAGTTGACTCTCTGATTTTAACGAATTTAAATTTTTATTTTAAAAAATTGTGTTAACTCGTTTGTAAACTCAAACTCAATATAAAACGGTTTAATTTATTTTGACTTAGATAAATTCAGTTAATTTAATGTGTTTTAAACCAAATTTGATAAATTCTCATATAATTAAATCAAACTGTGTTTAAAAAATATAAAAATTCTTAAATCTAGTACAATCCGAGACTTAAAAATAATTTTTACATGTAAATTTTATTAGAATTTTTACATTAAAAAATATGAATTATAGAGTATAAATAATTTCTTAAAAAAATAGGTATAATTTAAAGTGTATTTAAATAAATTTTTATTTATATATTATATTTTATAAGTAATTATTACTAAATATAAACTTTTACGAGTTTACATTACAAGTTTATCTTCTCTTAATTTACTTAAACTCACAAATTTAATAACCTTGCTATAAATCAAATGAATCAAAATAACAAGCTATAAAGATTAGCCAAGTGAAAGCAAAGATCTATTATGCAGGTAGATTCATTATTATATATAGGTTTAATTTTCTTTTTATTATGAATCTTAGTCTTAATTTGGATGCTTTTGAGTAACCGATAAAAATGAACGAAATAAAATAAGCACCCACATGATGCGATAGTTTTATAATTTATTTATTTATTTTAATTTAGTCTCATAATTTTTTTAATTTTAATTTAGTTTCTTAACTTCCAATAAATAATATATTCACCCTTTTTTATTACATCAATCAATGATATTTTGAAACTGTTGGATCAAAGGCTTTATTATTTTAATTATGTCAAACATTTCACATGAATTGATTTTAAGAAAATATAATTTAATTAATTAATTAAGAAATTGTGTTTTTATTGCCTAATGTAGCTTTTGAGTTTATTTATTTGAATTAGGCTGGAAAATGTTTGTGTTGAGCCGAAATTATACTTTCTGGTAATATCAACTTTTGGGCCTTAGTTGCTATATGTCTTGACTACTTTGAATTAAGATGGTAAATGTATTAAGGAAATATTATACACGAAAATAATAATGTGAGTCAATGATTGTATATTAAAAAATTCTCTATGATTAAATAATGGAAAGTTTTCATACAAGATTATATAAGGATTTCATAATTCTGAAAAGCTTCTTAAATTAAGAATTCATTCGAAATATGCATTAAATGCCTTATTTAAATCTTAGCACATGAACTCTTAATTGATATGATTTATGCTAGCTATATTCATTTTGCAAATATCAGGAAATGAAAATGGAAATTCCAAAAGCTGAAATATGTGCATTGAATGAAGCGATGATGGTGCACTGTATGAAATTTATTTTAACACCTTATTTGGACGTTTATGATTGAAGAAGTCTACTAATGAGTGATTTAAGTAAGGCAAATAATCGTTGAAGCAAATCATGGATGAAGATGTGATGGAATGAATGCTTAAAGGGATGATATGCCATTTGTGAAGAAATTTTAAAATGCAACGTTCATATGCCACAAGTTACACTATTTGAAGAAGATTATTTTGAAGATGAAGATACAATTATGAAGTCCCATCATTTGAAGCGTTACTTTAAAAGTTGTCAGATTTACTTGTATTCCTTTTGCTCCGTGTGAGTTAACTAAGTGTTGAGGTGCTTTTAGTGAAACTAAAGTTTATTATCATTTTTTTTTTTGTATCTGAGTTATAAGTATCTTGAAAAAAATTTAGGGATTGTGAGGTTATAAAAATCAAAGGGTTAAGCTTATAAAGTTGCCTTGGAAATAAGCTATAAAAGTTAGTGAGCTGAACCTTTTGTGAGAGGATTGTTTTTGCATTTAGAATTTTTAGAAATTTTGGGAAAATTTAAAGGTAAATAAAGTTGTAAAAGTCAGATCCTTAAAAAATTACCTTGCAAGTAGAAAGTAAGAATTAAGATACCAATCTTTGCTTAGGGTTACCTTATATTTGATTGGTGATTATCCATATTAATAAAATTCTTTTACTTTATATTTGAAAAGTAGATATAAAACACATTTAATTCGAACTATTATAAATTTGGTTATATTTTTTTCCTTGTTATTACTCTCTTTATTTTTTGCCTAAAGCATTTTCAAATTAATATGAATCAAAGCAAACTTATTTTAGACATTTAATTAGGAAACATAAGTTCTTAGTAGGAAAACAATTTTTTTAAAAAAAAATTAGAAATACAATTCAATTCTCTCCTTGATTACTTCCAAACTAATAAAGAGACTAAAAAGTATGAAGAGAAATTATTTTAGACAATAAAAAAGTTAAAGGACCATGTTTGAAAATAGTAAATTGAATTAAGGGATGGATATGATTTAAATTAGTAGTTAAGAGATCAAATTTAAAAATTAATAAATGATCTAATTAAAACAAATAAATAAACTAATGAACTAAATTAGTAATTAAATCTAATTAAAAAATTACACTCTCTGCAAGTGACATGAAAGAAAAGGAGGAAAAACAATCAGAAGGGCTTTTTTCTGTTGGGAATTGAAAACAGTTTGTTATGAAGAGGACAAGGTGCGGTGTAACTCAACAGGTTGCGGTTGAAATGGACTGCCTTGCGGCTTTCGACAACTCATCCACAAGCAGCAACCCTTGCTTCCTCCGAGTGCAGGGCTCGTGCATAGTATACACTATGCCACAATCCCCATGCTACAGTGGAAGATGTTTTACGTGAAGACATCATGGTTCTGTTTGCTTTGGAGATTTTGAGTTTTTCAAGAAACTAGACACACAAAACTAACAATATCACCTTTGGTGTAAGCTCTTTAATATAGTTTCTTGTTTTTTTGGTATTCAATTTTTCACAAGATTTGGGCAATTTAATTCGAAATACACCTATAAAATTTCTGTTTTTTCATCTTTATATGTATATGTGTGTGCGTGTGTGTATCTCAAACACACTTTTAAGGTTTTGGTTCACACGTTATGTTGTCTGGGCTCAATGTTTTCGCGGACCAACTCACGGCTTCGTGGCTTTAAATGGGCCGCAAGCAAACGAACAAAAGCCCTTCTTCCTTCCTTGGACCTCCCTGCTCCCTTCCCTCATCAATACAGTAAAGTCGCTTGTTGCAGCACTATATCAGGGTAATCTCGTCCCAAGGGCACAGCCCTTTGAAGCATGCTGTTTTCATTACATAAGGGCTGAAATTTAATCGGAACCGTAACCTCCACTTAGACCTCCATCCTCATCGTCCAGTCAAATCCTTATTTTCTCATTTCCTCTCTCTCTGGGATCTTCGAGCCTCCATTGATTTTCTGCAACGTTTTTCATTTAAGGTATGTCATTTGCTTAGATTCTTTTGCTTCTTGAATCTGGGTTTTCATTTAATATGCGTTATGCTTTGCTCCCTGCCCAAATTAAACCAACAAAGCAGAAAAGAACAAAAACGAGAATTCATTGTCCCTTTTATCTAATTGTGAAGGAAATCTATGCAAATCCGTATAATTTCTCTTGCCCAGCTCGGACCTGGTTACTTGAGGGTTGTTTCTCTGAATTTTTACCCAATCACCATTTGTTTGTTACCAGTGTATGTGTGTGTGTGTGTGTTTTTTCACCTTGTTTATATTTTCTGGGTAGGCAACCGATTACTTTTAAGTTCTATTTCTTCAACATACAAAGCTTAAACTCTCAGGATGCAAATTTAATTATAAACGGCATGAATTGATGGAATTTTAGGTGTTTTGTGAACCCTTCCTTCGCGGTTGTTTTGGATGAAGTAAGCGTTTGATTTATTCGGTTTCCCTGAGATTCAGCTTCAGTTAATTGAATTATTTCTATTTCGTACTTTGTTGAGAAGGGTTTAAAAGTCTTCTTTGATATTTGCATCTGAAATAAATAATTCCGGAAAGTAGAGCATCTATGGTTTTAAATTGCGGTCCACATCATGTGATGCAGTCACAATATTGCTCACCGGCCACATCCGCATTAATCGATCGCAACATTTGCAATCCTTCTTATATTATGCGCAATACCCGTAACCGCAATCGCAGGTAACTGCAACTGCAATTTAAAACCATGAGAACATCTATTTCAATTACTTTAATGCTTTATTTGGTGTCTATAATGTGAAGTACCACTTACAATTTGATTGTTTGTAGTAGAAGTAATGATGCCTGTATTATGGAAATGCATTAGCTAAATCACATTTTCCATGTGTTGACTAATTTGCTTTTGCTTATCGAGGGTGAAGAAGGAGAGCTATGGTGAAAGCATACACACAGGAATACACCTACAGGCACCCATGGGAACGGGTAACTTCTGCATCTTGGCGCAAGTTCGCTGACCCTGAGAATAAGCGCATATTATCCCATATTTTAGAAGTCGACACATTGAACCGCAGACTTGACCCTCCATCCGGGAAGCTTTACACCACCCGAGCTATCACTATCCATTGTCCAGGACCATGGTTTGTCCGCAAAATTCTTGGTCAGGATATTTGCCACTGTGTTGAATCAACAGTTGTGGATGCCCAGTCTCGGTCGATGCAGTTAACTACGCGCAATATCAGCCTCCAGAAGTTTGTAGAAGTGGAGGAGAAGATACGATATGATCCCCATCCAGATAATCTGAATGGATGGACGATTTGCCGGCAGGAGACTCGCATCCGCATTAAGCCATTGTCAGCATTGGCATCCATGGCAGAAAAGGTGGAGCAGCGATGTGCTGAGAAGTTCGTTCAGAATAGTGCCAAGGGAAGAGAGGTTATGGAGAGGATATGTAAATATCTTGAAGCAGAATCTAGTGGGCTTGCTTTGTAATTCTGTCTTGATGATTTTATTTTAGGCTTGTAGTTTAGCTCTTAGATGTACAGATAAATGAGAAAATTGTGTTAAAGAGTCATGCATAGGAGGTGAACTTTGGGTCTGTTATCTGAACTTTGATACGGCAAAAGAAGCAATTTTGGGACAAGTGATATGTCGTGAAAGTTTGTTGCATTTCCTGCCCCATTTAGATTGATGTAAGAGAATTTTAATACTTTATGTGAATCTTGATCAGGGCTTTAGACAATTTGAGACATGTCTCTTGATGTTCTTGTTAGTCGCCATTTCTTCTTTATAAAGCATGACTGCATGAGATTATGTCAGTGTTGACTGGTTAATGACAATAGTTTAGCTCCCATGATCCTCACCACTGAGGCTAGTTTTTTCATGCGAAGACATGTGAAAGTGAAGCTGTTGGTTTAATTGCTTCAGTTGAAGAACGTGACGCAGCATCCAATTCCAGGCTCTTACGGGGAGCCGGAGGTATTAATAACGAGCCGAACAAGCTACACGTTTTACTTGGCAAATAAAATAACGAACAGAAGAGGTAGCCGAAGACTCTTTCACAGTTCTATCCCATCAATTAAGCCAACTCTTGTTGGCAAAGAAACCTCACTTCCTAATTATCTCTACACGATGATTAGACAGGATCTTCGGAGTTTCAGTATTTTTGGCAAGATTTTTCTAATTAAGACGTGTGACTTTTTGACTGCTCATTTCTCCTTAAACCGTTTGTCTTGGATCATCGTAGAAGTTTAATCCAATTTTTTATTACTCGCATCATACTCATATTCCTGCAATTCTTCCTGCGTTTCTTAAGACTAGCAGCAATAATGTCATCCTCTGTTTTCATAACCTGCAGCAATGACCTAAGTCACAAGAGTTCAAAAGGTCCGTATATTGGTTTTATACTCGCCCTAATACTCCGGTCTGACATTGATATCAAAATCTCAAGTTCTCCAAATATCATACATGCCACTTTGTATACTCTGGAATATGGAAACTAGCGAGCCCAAACGATTCCCCTATAGCGTCACTAAGAGAAGTTTAGTGACAGCCATGAAACCATAATAATTTACAATGCCAACAAGTCCTTGGATGCCCTTGAAATAGTCTTGCATATTGCACAATCCATTCTACAATGCTATCAAACCAACTTCCACCAAACCAGCACAGATTTAAAGGCTTAAACACTTGGGCCGACATATATATTTTCACCAATCACATGAAAGAGTGCTTCAAACTGCAGAGATGTCCTACAATTCCAAATTCCCCACCACATACAGCAATATAATAAGAACACCATTAAAAAGAGAAAAAAGAAAAAAGCAGGAAAATCGGGTCATCTCATGATGAAATTGAGCATAACATCAGCTCAGGGCATGACACTTCAATACACCAGATCTAGATCTTATCAAGCTTTTCAGCCTTAACAACCGGGTTTGCTTTAGCTATGGCATCCCTTGCAGCAGTGCGGTAATCAAAGGGGCAATCATGCTTGTCTGAGTAGCGATGTACAGCACAAAAAAGGTTACCGCATCGGCAATTGAACCCTGTCAAACCAACCCGCTTATTGCAGCTGCTGCAGCGTTTGGGACCATCCTTCGGCTTTGCCTCACCAGTCTCCTTTGAGCCTGAAGCAAAAAAAGGTTGTGCAGATGTAGTTTTAGGCTCTACTGAATTGACTGGGATATCCACATTCGCAGAAACAACAGGTTCATTTCCACTGCTGCTTGATGACCCATTCATAATATTCCCAATGGATGATGCTGCAAGCTTGGCCTGCTCCTGTTTCAGCATCATGTCTTTGTGGCACTTAGAACACATGTTCATGGTGGCAGCACTTCCAAAAAATCCACAGTTATTGATGCACAATATGGGACCTTCTGGGGGAGCTTGACATCCAGTCTTGTCATGGTCCATCTTTTCTCAACTTTCCTACACCAAATAGAAATTTATACATTTAAACATCTAAAATCAAATCACTGTCTTAACAACAGATATGTTTCACTTCCGAGTTGACCCTGTATTTCCTGGTAGTCATATTGATCAACAGATGTAAAGCATCAAGATGGCCCTGATGTAAATGGAAAATATACCAAAACAATCTATGATGCAGAGATATATACTCACCCAAGGAACCAGCAGATAGATGGGCTCCTTGTTTGACTCAAAGCATGCATATGCAAGGTAGAAAAAAATAAAGACCAAAGTTCAAAACTTTGATCTTGCTAGTTAACCAAGAGGATCACTTTAAGTTATCAAGTACTAACAGGTGAATTAAATCACAAAGCAACACCATAGTGCGATTTGTCTTCTGTGTACTGCAGAGAAACAAAGTGGCAAATAAAAATAATTCCACCACTCCACCCCATGCCCAAAAACGAAAAGTAAATTATCAATAAAATTCCACCTCCAACTACTCAGAACTGCTCATACACAAAATGCAGTAGTAAAATGGTGTGTGCAGCATATTTATTTCAGTAGCATAAACCACACAAGGGAGAGAACCTTGTATGCACCACGTACATTATGTTAATTGTTCACCAGACCAAAGGGAACAGCTAGTTGATTAGACTAGTTTTACGTATTGGAACAAAAATCTAAAAATGTCAAACCAACTGCATGGTCCCATTGTCCTGGTGCACAACTGATATGGTGCACCAAGTACACGCAATAATTTTCCTACACAAGCTGAAAAGATATCAAAGTAAACTACCACATTTCTTCCACCATATATATTGATCTTATTTCTGGATACATGGTTAAGAGGGTCATGCACCAAAAAGCATAAGCTGAAAATGTTATAAGATCACAGATAGTAGCATACTAAGCCATCTATTAGCTAGTCCAATGTTCAGCAAAGCTCCATTTTTCCAATGCATATATGATTCCTCAGCTCATAATTATGCTCATACACCTGTTTGATTGGTGTATCAGACCACAAGCCTTTCCAGGTCATATACAATTAAAAATATTTCATCCTTATTTGAGTTACCAAAATAGACTATCCATTGAAACCCACCATCTATACAAGAATTAAAACCATTTGATCCAGGAAAGCGTGAAGACAATGAATATCAACTATTGACCAATATGAAAACAAAATATGCAATCAAAACCTCTGAAACAAAATGCAAAATAACAAAAAGAAGTCAAAAAAATCATTGAGTGGTGATCAGGAGTAACAAACAGGTTTATAAGCTATAGCCAGAAAATTTATACATATTATCAGATAACAGGGCCCTGAATTGAAGCATCAAACGAATACATGCAATTAGGTGTGTGCACTGAAAAATTATATTTTTAAAAAAATTCAATAAGGCAGCATGCCACGTGAGCAGAGGCCCTGCCCCCAATTATTTGTCCAAACCCGCATATAACTTAGTGTTTCCACCCAACAAGAAGTCATATTCTTTCATATAAAACAGACAATTAAAACTAGACAATAATATTATGAAGCTATCGAAAGATACGCCATCCGCTAAAATATTGCAACACATAATCTAACCTGTTGGCCAGGAAGAAAAAGAAAATTATGGGAAATGAAACCTTCAGCCCGATCTATAGGCTCAGAGTCGCATCGGATATTAATCCTGAATTTACCAAATGAAACACCAAAGGAAAATGAATGATTGATAATTGAAACACATAACAGAATAACATGAAAAAGAAGATGATAAAAGTTCAAAACTAATAACAAGAAGAACGAAACCCTAACCCTAGTGGAATTGGGATCGATGAGGAGAGAGAAAACAAAGCCGAAGAAGGAGGAAAGAGAGAAAAAGAGATGCGTTTCTCTCTGTCAGTCTCTCTCTTCGTATTTGAAAGCCTTTCTTTCTCTGCCAACGAACGTCCCTTACTGATTAGAGGCGACGTGGGAAGTTATTATTGGGCGCGCGTGTTACTCTCACATTCCCACTTTTCTACCTTTACGAAAATACTATTAACGGTTTTGCCATTCCATGAATTTTATATGTCAACCTCTCACTCTCACTAGCTCTGTGGAGCATTGAGCAGGGGGCTAATAGATTTTCTTTTAATTGCAGAAAAAAAAAATAAATACTGAAAAAATCCACCGCCAAAAATATTTTTTTAAACATCCCATAGCCTTATTATTATTATTATTATTATTATTATTATTATTATAAGGGATTTGTCAGCCTACAAATCATGATTCCTTTTACGCAGAGTTGTTCGTGGATAGGTTAGGTCGAACATCTACTATACTCGATGTTTAACCCAATTAAGACATCAGACTTTATTTTTATGCTTATAACCCGACCCAGCCAGAACAAACCTAATTTTATGTTATGTTTGAGTGGGTTAGGGCCACCCGGGACTTTTTTTTTTATAAACTGATACTTGTAATTTAAAAATATTTTTTTACAAACTCATAAACATATATTTCAAAACAATAGACTTTTAGAACTTTCATATTTTTATCAATAAAAAAATAGCTTGGTATTATCAAGTAAAATATAAGTTATACTAATATAATTAACTTTAAGTAAACACGTGTATTTTCATTATTCAACAAAAGAAATATCAGTAAACATGCACATCAATAATGAAAACAATTAAGAAATAGGAAGGGTTTAAGTAGATAATGAAAGTTGCAACATATAAAGAGCATCAAATAAAATAAAAATAATATATATATATATATATATAAGATGACAATATATTAATAACTAAAAAAAATAACTATTAAAACAAGTTGAGCAAAATATGTCTTCATCCTTAGCCCGCCCTGACTTAATATAATTTTGTTTAAAGTTTTGTCTATTTATATTTTTAGCCCAACTCAATTAGGTCGGGTTAGGGAGACTCTTAGGGCCAACCGAGCCAATGAACACTTCTACTTTTACGTAATATTTAATACATATTACAAAAAAAATTGTTTATAAAATTATTTGTTATATTATATTTTTTATTTTAAAATATAATTATAATTCTATATTTAAATTTAATATCAATTTATTTATTTTCACTGTTATATTTAAAGACAACTCTAATGCTAAAGTGAATGTAAAATTTATTAGATAATACATACTATTGAACTTTCTTCCTATCTCAAAAATTGAATTGTTTTAAAATATGAAACCAAAAAAAGAATCAAGTTAATATGAAGTTTGAATATAAGACTACAATTTTATTAATAAAAATATTTTAAAATAAATATATAAAATATGCAAAAAATTAATTTTCCTGACCCTTTTTTTTTTTGGCCTGGATTAATTTAATGTAGTAAAAAAAATCGTGCTAATAGGTAACATGGTCCAATTGATTTATTCTTTTTTATTAAGTGCTTATTACGTTAATTGATTATTTGGTGTGGTGGAAGGTTAATCATAGCGAAAACACCCTTAAATGCAGCTCTCCTTCTTTTAATTGGAAAAGGTGAATGGGGTGTTCATAGTCTTCTACTTAACCCTCCATTCTTTCTCTTATTTATCATCTTTTTCTACGCATATTCTTCCATTTAATTCTTATCTAAACCTCTTAATACGAATGACAATACTTTTTTTTTTTCAATACAAATGAAGGTGGTTATTATAAAGTTGTCCCTATAATTTTTTTTAAGAAAAATATATTAAGATACAATTTAATCTAGATACACCTTTATGTTTATTTTAAAATTTTTTCAACTTTCTTTTGCTTTTACTAGGAGCACTCTTTAGCTTAAACCTGAGATCTTTACCTAAATTTTACCTGTCTCAACTTGAGTTAAGCTTGCGTGATATACCAGTAACATTATTAAAACAGATATAAAATTATCTTTTACACTTTTGGGCTCTTGAATTGGTTAAAACCTATCAAAAACATTATGCATAAATTTGAACTGAGAACTACATGAATGTATGAACGTGAAATACTAATGTGATTCTTAAATGACAAAATAAATATTAGGTTAAATTATTATTTTGATCTTTATAGTTTTGCTCAATTTTTTATTTAATCCTTATAGTTTAAAAACATGTAATTGAGTTTTTATAGTTTAAAATTTTTTTAGTTTAGTCCTATTATTAAAATTTTATTAAATTTTGTTATTGTAACCAACTAACTCTATAGATATATATATAATTTATACTAACGAAGAGATAAAAGTAGATAATCAATTTAAATTAACTCACATATATAACATGTGATGCAACATATACTAAGTGACTTAGAGAATTAATTCGAATTATACATATATATATATATATATATATAATGACAAAGTATTAAATTAACAAAGTATTAAAAAAAAAATATATATATATATACATATATAATGATAAGGACTAAATTAAAACTTCTTTAAACTATAAAGACCTAATTGCAAATCTTTAAATTATAAGTACATAAGTAAAAATTAAGTGAAATTATAAGGATTAAAAATATATATTTTCTTGAATATTATATATGATCAATTACTTGTCGACTCAGGCCCAAAATATTCAATGGGTTTTCTGTCTTTTTTCTTTTTAGTGGGCTGCTTGTTTCATTCTTTGTAAAGCTAGTTGTTCATTACAACCAACTGTTGACAAAAAAAACCAAAATTCGAACAAACAACTCAGGTTAAAACAGGGAAATAAAATAAACAAGTAAGGGCATCAAGTCAAGAAATTGTTGTTCAGCTTCTCTGCAATATTTCATACTTTGTTAGGCCAATTAATCAAATGAGTTCCTTTCATACACGAATTATAATTATAAAGGCACTTCAGATGTTCAATTTAAGTTCAGCGATTATTATATGCTTATTTGTTGTGTTAATTTTTGCTAATGCCTTTGTTTTTAGTTGTTGCGCTCTGCTTGATTATCATAAGAAAACCATTTCTCTGTGCTTAATAGATTATCATCGACAAGAACATGTGTACTCCTCTATTTTTTTCAATAAAATGTCATAAACTTGTGATTGCCTGAATTATATCATTGCCCGTGGCTTAATTAAACTTGTGAAATTCTGAAACCCCAGTAGTAGAGTTACCTGCATGAATGTGGGTGATGGCATGCTAGGAAACACTATATTGGATAGGGAAACTTGTACCTGTAAAACTTGTAAAAAATCTTGCTTCATTTTTTGTCCAAGCATGTATAATTAATGTAGTGCAGTGAAGAGTGATGATCTTGTGAAATATCCTACAGGTGATGAAGCCACATAGCTTAGAGCTTCATGTTCTCAACGTGAGTACTAATTAGGTGACCATCATATTCTGATATTCTCTTGTCATTAATTTTTAAATTTTAGTTTCTGAAAAACAGGCTTTGAGAATCTGAACCAAAGTAGACAAGCATGATAAGTCCAATTCTTTTTTTTTTCCTTCTTCGCCCCTTACGAACCAAAATGATAACCAAAGTTACCTCCTACCATCGACTCATCAGGTTGCGGAGGACTTGATTGTTGATTGGGGTGCTTTAATTTGTCTTCCATTTAAGATCTAATATATTAATTTAAGCACAGTGATTGGAAAGTTTGAACTTAGAATAGTTGATGAAGAATATATGAGATGAAAAGTGTAAAAGGCTTCAGTATAATAGATATGAAGACGTGAAGAACAAATAAGGCAATACAAGGTTAGGTAGAGTCGGCAGAGAAAGAAAGTGGAAGGCCCACTTTTCTTGGCCAAACGCGACAAAATGATCTCTATCTTTCCCTGTACTGGAATATTAAATTTCTCTCCCCCTTTCAGCATTAGTTTTGCATTATATTAATAAAAATACAACAATGTCATGATATATGATTTCTCTTCAAAAAGAATCGATTCTTTAACCTAATATCATGTTTGGCATTTGTTAATAATCTATAATTGACTCAAACTCTATTATTTATCTTCTTCGTTTCTATCTTGACAGGAGTAGTAGAATGTTGGAAAAAAAAATCATACATGCAAGGATTCTCGTAAAAAAGATCAGTTCTTATGTTCTTATATTAATTGAGCTTTTGAATTCTAATTGATTGAAACGGCTCCACTAGACCACTGTCAGACATTTCGTTTTGCTCCGTTAACTTTTTTTTTTCTCTACAAGTTTGCTCAAGCTAACCCAAATAAATGATAGGAAGCTTTTCAATTGGATGTTTCAGAATTTCATGTAGGAAATGATAGGAAGTGAGCAAAGTGCAGCTGTTTTCAATCAAGGAAAGGCGAATCTATTTGAAGTAAAGAAAAAAAAGGTGAAGGAAACCAATATTTCCTGTAACCCCTTTATTGGAAACATCAGATCAAATGCAATTATAGATGGCTCGATTTATCGCTTTAAATGAAGGACACTATCTAATCATTTCAATGGCTATTATTCATACGCAGGGATGATAAGGGTGTGGGGCATGAGTAGAATACTATAATTTTCACTTTTGGATATGAAATTTTTTTTCTCCACTTTCAAAATTATACTTTAATGAGATCAAACTCACAATCTATTTGATACCCAAAAAAAAAAAAAGAATTAAAAAATTTTATAAATAAAAAATTATATATTTAATTTAATTATATAATAAAAAATAATAGATATTTTTGAATAATCATTATAATGATATAATGAATATTATAGACAACTTTGAAAAGGGAATTCCACACAAAACTCTTTATATTTTTTAACTCCAATTTATTTATTTGAAATAAGTATTTTTAAAATTAATATTTATTTATATGAAATTTATTCATGTAAAATCTAAAAAAAAAAAGCTTAACTATTGATATTATTTAAATACAAAATTAATATAACTTAAATATACTTAGTTTCAACAAGTATATATCTTAAATATAACAACACACGTACACCCACACACACACACACACACACACACACACAAACCTATTTCTCTATTCCCATTATTTGGATTCAAATAGATAAATTTTTAGGTAGCCATTAAGTATGAATATTTTGATCATCTCCAATCATAATCATTGTTGAATTAGGCCTATAAATTAACCAAAGATGAATATGGCCAGTTAAAAGTCTAGCACACATATTAGAACAATATATATCGTTTCAAGCCTAATACCCTATATCATTACAATTGGGAGTGCCATGTAAATATTATATAGTAGTCACTATTCTTTGACGTTATATGTGTAAGAGTAATTTATATTAACTTTTTATGAGATTTAGATCAATTATATCTAATTTTTTAAAGAAAAATTTATACTTGACACTCTTAATGTTTAATAAAATTGCAAAATTTTATTTTACTCTCTATCAATATATAGAGTTTATCTTTTGCACAATATGTGATCTTTGGAAAAATAAAAATTATTTAACTATTTTTATTATCATTTTAAAAATAAATTTAAAATATCATTTTAAATCTTATGAATTTAACATGAACTTAAGTATCTTTACTATCATATTATAAGTTGGATTATAATTTCATATTATACGAAAAAATAATTTATTAACAAAGAGTAAATTGTGGAGAAGACTTTTTTTTTCAATATATATCAAGTACAAAAAAGTTGAGTGTAATTTTTGAAATAAAAATATTAAATATAATTTGATAAAAGTTTAAATAAAGGGAGTGTAATTTAGTATATGTGTAAATTCGAGTGAGATATTCCAGCTTGCATTCAAATCATGCACTCAAGAGGAGCAATACAGCTGGTTAAGAAAAGGCCCATTGTTAACCCGAACGATGATTATATATAACAGATGCATTTTGGCGTACAAAAACCTGCAGGCTAATTGACGTCTGCAAAGCATAGATCATAACTACATAAATACATAGGTATATACATATATGCATATGTGGACGATCTTCAGCTTCTCTCTTTTCTATTTTCTTTTTTTCTTTTTTCCATTTTGTAATTGATTATAACGTTCCAAAAAAAAAAGGAAAAAAAGAAACCTTATATAGTGAAAACTCTAAAGCAATTTGCAGGCAGAAGGAAATGGAATAACCTGAATTTCAAAAGAATGAGAAGGTGGTTTGGAATTGTTGTAATTTTTTATTTATTTTTATTTTTTAAATGGAGTTTTAAAGAAAGTATTATAAGAAAAATATTTAATGTTTAGTAAAATTATTTGATAAATGCTTTTATTAATATTATTATGTTTGCTAAATTAAATAAACATTTTATTCTTGCCAAGAAAATTTATTGTTATAAATTATTGAAAAAACATGTATTCAAGATGGCAGTTTAAAAATGTTATGCAATTATGTACGATTATTTCCCCAAAAAAAAATTTGAAAAGAAAAACTTTAATTTTTTACTTTATTCTCACAGGAAAAAAAAACTACTTCTATTACTATTCAAAAACAGTTTTTTGGTTAGAAATTAGGCCAAATACACCACAAAACTAAAATAAATACTTTTTAAAAATATAAGTAGCCTTTTCATCCTCAAAAGCTAGATCAGGCAGACTTGTCCATAATGCTTATATATGAATATAGATATAGATAGATAAATAATATAGAAGATAATATACGTATAGATTCTATCAAGTAAATTCGTTCACAAAAAAATAAATTTAGTGGCTTGTTTTGTAAGAAAGATCAAGAAGGGAAAAAAAAAAAAGAAATAGTAGATGGATTTTATCTTTTTTCTGTTTAATTTGTATAAATAGAAAGAAAAGAAACAATTACATATATATATATATATATATATATCCGTGAGACCCACACCATTTGTTGTCCGTCCGACCATTGAGCGACGAAGAGGGAGGGAAAGGAGAGAATACGTTATTGCTTCATATTGCACTTACTAATGGCGTAGATCCCAGCGCCAAAGGACCCACAGATGGGTCAGCGGATGCCAAATTGAGAATTATATAAATTTTTGTTTGAAAAGAAAATTATAAATAGACAATAAAAAATATAGGAATTGGGACAAATAAAATGTATATTTATATTAATACAAACGAATAGAGATGGAATATATTATATTTATTATAAATATTTTTGAGTAAGTAAAAAATAATAAAATAATTTGATATTTTATTTATATATATGTTTTAAGAAACTAAATAAAGAAAAAAATATATCTTTATTTTTTTTTTCATCATATTAAATAAAGTGAGTAATAATTTATTTATTTTCTCTCTCTTTTCTTATCTTTTGATTTTTTTTTCTTTCTCTCATACATTACTTAACAATGCATTAAAAAAAAGTTAAAATTCACTATTCTAAGTTGTTTATTAAAAGTAAAAATAAAATATATCTTCATTAAGTTTTGTTAAAATTATATGTATATTTTTTCTATTTTTAAAATATACATAAATATTTTTTAAAATAAAAAATTACTTTATACTTTAGTCTAATTTAATTTTTTTTATCAAAATATCATCTATTAAATCTAAATACATATTTTTTGTAACTAGAAAAAATTGAAATAGAGAGTATTTTGGACAAAAATTTTAAAATTAAGCTAAAATATATAGCAACTTTTTATTTTAATAGAAGTATATATATTTTTCTAAAAAATTAAAAAAAATTATGTAATTTTAATAAAATTTAAGAGAATTTTACTTAATTTATTCCAAAATTTATCAAAGAAAGGTAGATTCACCCTTAAATATGTCTTGAACCATAACAATTGATAATCGTGGTGGATCAATCCTTTATTCCAAGTTGGATCCTACCAAGTTTGAATAGTTTTTTTTTTTTTTGGGTTAAAGCGACAACTTCTATATATACATTAAATGTCATGATATTTTCACTTCACAGCACTAAAATCCAGCCATCCAAGAACTTCTTCTTTTTTATTGTTTAAATAATGCAGGCCTTCCAAGACTTTAAAGGAAATAATTTTGTTTCGTTTTTCCTTGAAGGAGATCTTTAAAGTCAGGAGAGAAAGGAGATAAAGATCAAATTTATATACATTTATATATTTGTAAGTAAATGTCATTCAAGTAATTTTTTTCATCACATTATAGTATGAAGACGTGAGCTTAATTCTTTTTATATAAATAAATTCAATCACAATTAGACCATATTTATTGACCTTTTTTTTTAAGAAGTATTGATTTACTAACAAAAGTTAACTATGCCAACATGAGTTGGCCAGGGAGATTCCTTGAGAGGATTTATAAATATCATGAGTATGAGTGTAGGGTTGAAGTAAAATTTTGTACATGTACTGACCAGCAATGTTGAAATAATTTATTTGATATTTGTATTAAAAAAATCAATTATCTTTTACATATCAATTGAATAGCGTAAAAGATAATTAAGTTGTGTGCTTTGTTTCTCCTTTAAATTTTTAGCGCAAGCAAGGATGTATGTATTTAATGCGAAAGATTCAATTAAAGTCTAACGCTATGAAGATCGGCTTCATATTGCATATCTAATATTGTTAATGTGAAGATTCACAAGCAAACAGAGGCTCTCACGCTCCATCTGTTGTCTTTATTATTATTATTATTAATGTTTTTCATGATGATATTGTCTATACCTTTTTGGGCCAACCAAGTCTTGTTGGCATTATTGTCTCCCTAATCTCTTTGTTTATCTGGATATTTTTTTTACGTGCCTTTTTTTAGCAAAAAAAAATATTCTCTCTCTCTCTCTCTCTTTTCACTTAAATTTAAGCTAAGTTTCAATTCGGTCCTAAATATTTTATTCAATTCAATTTGGGACAAAATTAAGAATGAAATAAGTTATATAAAATATTTAAAATGTAATTAAAAGTCACTCATAAGTTAAAGAATAAAAAATAGACACTATTAGCAACCCCCTTCTTCCCCCCCCCCCCCCCCAAAAGAAAAAAAAAACACACACACACACATGTATAAACACACACTGATTAGTATGAGTATTTCATGATAAGAACTCCACTTTAAAAATATGTATTACATGTGCTCGATCGGATTGATAGGTATTGATTAAGGCGGCAAAGTTGTCCCGCTTTAAAAAGGGAAACGACTATAGAATGCAAATTTCTCTTATATGTAGTTTTATGGTCTCTAAACCACATTGTAATAATGACACCAATAACTAATTAGTAGTCTCCAACCCTACTTATTACCCCATTGCTAGCTAGCAAGGAGATGGCGTACAACATGAACTTTATTCGCTAGTTACAGCTTTGGCAATGGTCCACAAGTTTGTCACATACTCTGTTAATTTAAACCATTGGACAAGCACAGGAGAAAGACACGGTAAAAAGCAAAAACCAAAGATATTGCTTCAATTATTAATTCACCTACAATCATGGCATCAGCATGTAAAAGATAAAAACTCCATTTTACATTATATAGATATATATATATATATTGAAGATGAAAAACATGTTAACGTCTATAAAGGTTTCATCACTTCTCTCTTCCTGACGCTGATAGTTTGGTGCCATATTTCGGGTTGTTGTGACGGATTGACGTTAGCAGCTGGATACCGTAGGTAAAAAGAATCACACAATTATTATAGTTATGGTTTTCATCACCCATTTTTACTGTTCTGTTAAATATGTATGGCGCTGTAAACTTTTGATAGATGATAATGATAATCAAGGCAGCATTCACCCCGTGATTATCAAAGATTTCCTGTATAGATACACATACACCATATATATGTCATGATATCTTAGGAAAAAGAAGGGGTTTTACTAAAAGGGCGAAAAAGAGAGGGAGAAAGACAGAGAGCAGCTGGAGACAGAAGATGTGGAGCCCCATTTTTGTTGGTTGAACTCATCTGAGGAATTGACTGAAGAATGAAGCTGCGTTACAGTTCACACGTACTCTGAATGCGTTGTACTTCGAAATGACATTTCAAGGAGCTCTGACCCTCTGACTTTAGAGCGAAAAAATTGACATCAGGCTGTTATTCTCGATGCATTTCTTACAACCTTAATTCGTGGGATGAGATTATAAAAGCTTTGTTATGATTGCATTTTCATCTTTCTTTTTTTGTTGTCCATTAGAAAATGTACATAAAAAATATAACTTTAACTTTTTTTTCCCGGCAAAAGCTTTTTCATTTAGAAGAAAGGCTTAATCAATTTAATATAATATTTTATAAGGGGAGTCTAAATGTCTAACATTATTTGAGCTGTCCATCATGTTGGACATCTATAACAAAAGAGGAATAGCAGCATCATATGAGATAAAGCTGATCGTGGACAGGTTCAAAAGTTTTGGGCAACTGCATTAACTGCACCTACAAATTAGCAGCTGTAGTATTTTTTTAAAATAAATTATATTTTTAGTCTATATTATTTTATTTAATTTTTATAATTTAAAATTTTATAATTAAATCATTATAATTTAAATAATTTTTAATTTAGTTCCTATTATTTCAATTTTATTAATATTTTGTTAAATTCTATTAATGTGAATAACTATCTATTATATTATCACTTTAAACATATACTATTTAAATCACCTCCTCCAAGTCATTTGATATAAATTGCATTACATGCCATATATGTGAGTTACTTTGTTTCATGATCTACATTTATCTCTTTTTGTTGACATAAAATTACATATTCAGAATATTAAGATAATATAAAGTTGATTATATCAATAAAGTTTAATAATATAATGATAAAAGTTCAACAAGAGGGACTAAATTAAACAAATTTAAATTATAAAGATCTAATTATAAATTTTTAAATTATAAAATCTAAATTAAAAATTGAATAAAATTATAAAGACCAAGAAAATAATTTAACCTTTTCTTTATAATTAGTATACTTGTATTTAATTACACGTCTTTCTCTGTGAATTCTATCACATCATCAACTATAACGTGACTAAAATTTCTGAGTTGCTTCAAAACCTCGGACCCTTTCAGCATATGAGCTTTTGTTTAATTTTCAACGGACAAGTGATTTTCTTTGCCATAATAGTAAAATAACTACGAAGTGTCTGCCATTAGAAAAGAGTGAGGACAAGACTTCAACGAATGTTGGATATAGAATTTCTTCACCTTTCTTAAGTGGCCAAAACTATCGATACGCATCTATAAAGATAAATATAGATACCAAATCGTAGTATAAGAGCTTATTCGTTGAAATGGGCAAAACTGCAAGATAATTTCACTTGATTTTAACAAAAAATAATACTACAAGCTGCACGCTGCACAGCACATAATTATCCAAGTGATTTTTTTAATCAAAAAATGAGATTTAGTTGGCTGTGCAATTTTTTGTACAGTTTGATTAATATATAAATGTAAAGCGTAAACAATTCAATTCAAATTCTCTATATTCATAAATTGAATATATATAATATATTTGAAGAAAAATTAAAAAAAATGAAAAAAAAAACTCTATGTATATTTTACACCTTTTGTATTATTTTCTCTACAAATAAACAGTTGCCCCTTCAAGATTTCCACAGAATAGCCTGGCCCTTCTTAATTGAATAAAAAGTCTTGGTATATATTGACTGTTAACGAGAATCCTCTCACAGTGAATGATGGTTCGAGTATACTGTTACTTAAAAGATCCAAGGTTGCCGTCTCTATGCGTATATATATATATGTTTGCGAGAGAGACCAAGAGTTAGGAAAAAGGAAAAACAAAAGGGATAACTGGAACTTTTGCTCCCCTCTGAGAGTATTCGTGCAATACTAAAACATTCGGAAATCTCAGTTGTCTAAAAGAAGAATTAGTTCACATATGAGAAACCTCAATTGTCTTTTCACATATAGTTGGAAACCTAATTGCTAATTTAGACTGGAAGGGTTCATTTCTTGTTCAATTTCAGAGCCTGCTTCATCATCTTGATCAAAAGAGTCAATTCCATAAGCCGTGTGGCCATGTCCAAACGCCTTGATATGATCTTTGAGGGATCTTTTATGCTTGAAATCAGAGCCACAAGAGCAATACCAGAGCTTTCCACAGTTCTTCTCATGAGTTCTCCAGTCACCTCTCACAGCAAATGCTTTGTAACATTTTCTACACATAAAAGGCTTCATTCCATGCTTTCTCTTGTAATGGGTCTGAAGGGTTCTGAAGTCTTTAAGTGGTTTAGCCCTTGGATGGTCAATGTTGTTCTTGCATCCTGGTGCACAGCAATAGCAAGGCAGCCTAAGCATGGCTGTTGGCTGCGTCCCCCTTAGAGACTCTGGCCCCTTTCTATATTCAGATCCATGCCCCCACATATGCATCTGCACATTTTATTTCACTAGCAATATAATCCCATATATGTATATATATACACACACACACAAGTGGGCATAATTAGTTAAATTGTGTAACAGCATTTACTTCAAGGGTCATGGTACCACACTTATGGTATGTGTTCACTATCTATGTGATAAAATTTTGTTCACTAAATAAGTTATTGGCCTTTGAAGCATATCATTTATTAATTTAATGAACAAAATTTGTCTACGTGACATGCCACAAGTGGTAAGATATAGAATTGTCCTTACTTCAAAATAGGTCTTTTTGCATGTAATTTTGTTAAGATTTTGTCCCTTGAAGACCATGTTTTAGGGTGAGAAGCCTAAAAGGATAATCCAGGAGCAACGTCCTTTTCAACATATTTCCAACACTACTGCTTCATACACCGTAGTGTATGATAAAAGAAAAAGGTGACAGGGGGTAGGGTATCCTGATAAAGAAAATGGTTGGAAGACCAACAAGGGAATATTGTACAGCTATATATTTACATATATTCATTTGTGTTGATATGGAAAACAAATTCATTCCATGCGTGTACTAAGAGTTTAAAACCGATCAATCGACCTTTGTTTCATCATTTTATTTCTCTTCTAGTTGGCATTCCAAAAGTTCCTGGGTTTTCGCTGAAGTCGTTTCATAAGCCCTAATAACTAGAGAAAAATCTTCAGTTTAATTTGAAATATTTTCAATTTCTTTTGACGGCATTAAAGCTATGATGGCTGGGAAGAGTATCAGCTACACCTGCTAATACACACAAATTTGAAGGTGCACAAAGAGACAGCACTAAAATTATACTGACATCTTCTCATCAGTTTTTGTACGATGAATTTTTCATTTTCGTCTCCTCAACAGCAGAAGAGGCGTAGCTAGCTAGCTAGTAAAACAGTTCAGGGGGAAAAGAATTTACTTCTGAAGTTTCTAGGCCTTGAGAGGGAAAAACAATAAGAAGAAAAGAAAAGTTACATACGAACTTATAAAGTTCAAGAGAAAAGGAAAGGCAGTGTACTCTATCCAGGGAGAATATTGGGGGCAACCCTAAAACATTCACACGCATATCTCTTTTCATGAATTTAAGCCTAAGACTATAGGTTTGAAATATTAAAATCAGGCTATGGAAATAAGCTTTTTCTTTTCCATCAATATTCTAAAAAGCAATATTAGGGGAAAGTAGGCAAAACAGGAGAGAAGGGAATGAAAAGGGAAATGAAAGATATTCTCTTTCTTCATTTTCCTTTTTATCTTTAACGCTTGCATTATTTTCTCTCTCTCTCTCTCTCTCTCTCTGTTGAGAGAATTCATATTTTGAAGACGATGGAAATTGACAAACCTGCATGTTGTTGTATCTGTTGAACGTCTTGAAACAAAGAGGACACGAGAACTGCGTTGGACCAATCAGAATCTGAGCAGGGGTAGGGATCCAGTACTGACCCCTATTAATCCCACTCGTTGGACAAGCAGAAGCAACAGTGACTTCTTCTTTGTCTGAAACTAAATCAGTTGAGTCTATGCTTGGAAGCCCTAAGTGTAAAGCCACCGTCACGGTTTCATCATCCAAGTCTTTGTCCCTGTTGTCAACTTCCATGGCAGCGCAGGAAGATTCTGGATCTCCACGTATTGAAGGGCTAAGGTTAAGAAGAGGAAGGGGTTCTCTTAGAGGACGAGAGGAAGGTAAGGGTTGATGGTAAGGAGGAGTAATATTAGAGGTGCCAGTTGTGCAGTTATGATAAGTGGAAGGAAAATTATAGAAAGGTGGATTGGGACAAGAGAAGGATGATGAAGAAGAAGAAGAAGAAGAAGAAGAAGAAGAAGAAGAGAAAAGGGGATAAGGAGAATTAAGGTCAAACCAACCATTGAAGTCATTGGAGCAGTAGGGATCGGTCATGATGAGATTTGGGAACGGAGAAGAAGATCGGGTAGAAAGGATTAGGCAGAAGATAAAGGGGGAAAGAGTTAAATTATGTGTAGAAATGAGAAATCATGTTGGTAAAGCAAACACCCAATAAAGTAGAAAGTGAGACAAGAAATCACTTGTGAAGCGTGACTTAACAATGGAGAAATATATGCTAAAGCAAAGGGCTGGGGGAGGAAAAGTCAGGTGTAGTAGTAGAGACTGCGATGATGAGATTATCTTGGGACTTGAAAGATGGTATATATGAACAGGGATTTGAAATTAAAATATTATTTTCTTTTAAAACTGATTGAGTTAAATCTTAGATAAAAATAAATACAAAAACTCACGGAAATAGTGATCTCACAGTTTGTATGGATTTTATATATTTTGTATCTATATCTTCTTTTGAAATTAATACCCTTAATTTAAAAAAAAAAAAGAAATTAGAAGGATTCAATTTCCATATCACAGTGTGGAAAAAAGGGTATTAATTTTTTTTTGGCCATAAATGGATGTTAGTTAAAGAATAAATAATTCCATTTTTTTAAACAAATAATTATTACAGGTGCACTTACCTACCCATAAATAAATGGGAAGAAACGGGGGCAATTGGCCAAAGACAAAGTCAGTCGTTGAAGTCTTGAAGAGCGAAGACTACCTCTGGTTACCGTAATCCGGTTCGCATTCACACGAGAGGCAGCAAATGCAAATGCAAAGTAACCTGTTGTCCCCTTAGGGAGAAACAATAAAGTTAAGTGAAAAAACACACACACACACATACATAGTAATTTGTCCGAGGGAAACACAGTTTGATATATAGTTTGACGGTAGACCCCCACAACTGCGAATTTCTGTTCCTCGGGAAAGAAATAGTTTGGGTGTAAAGCAACAATTTCTTTGACCGACACGCCCTGGTCGGCTTGGCTTCTCAATCTCAAATAGTCCCTGTCTTCGCATTCGTAGTTGCTTTCACCTCTAACGTTCATGCACAAGTTCACTGTTGGGTCTACTTCCCTGTCTTTCTCTTCTGCTCGCACTATTGCTATTGGAATACTGGAGTCAATGTAAGTACTAGTTACATTGAACTCTCATGGCTATCACAGGACAAAACTCTTGACAAAAGTACGTACTTGGACTGACTGCTACTTATAACACCATTGCTACTCACATGATCGCCAACGTTTTGGTACCTCCTGCGTTCTCCAGACTTGTAATTTAACTAATTATATTTTGTGCGCCTGTGTATGTGAATGTGGCAGATCGAGAATGGGTTAATACTTTATAGATTGGATTCAAAGTTTACATGAGTGTAAATTAAATTACTATCTATTAAGTAGACTTAGCTCACTTGTGACTACATTCTTTTATTTAATTTTTTAATTTATTTCTGTCAATAAAATTAAATTTTTACGCATATATATTTTTTTGAAAAAAATAAAATCATTTAATTGTCTTGAATGTCATATTAAAAATAAAATTACAATTTCATATTAAAACTTAATATCAATTTAACTATTATTATTATATTAAGAATAAATTGTACAAAAAATTAAGTTTTAAAAAATAAATTGAAGAAATTACTTTCTTAATATATATTAAAATATCAAAAGAGTTTAATGTAATTTTTAAATATAAAGAATATTAAATATAATTTAATTAAATTAAAAAAATAATTTACTGACACTGATTTACGTTGGACCCACAGTGAATGTAACTTCACGAGTAAAGTTGCATATCGTGACAATATGGGCCAATAAGTGTTTTCTTTTTTTCTTTCTTTTTGTTTTGGTTTTTAGTGAAAAGAGTAAGGTATTGATTTTAGCGGTGAAAATTAACATGGCGCAATTTGGAAAAGAATGTATACACGGAAGCAGAGGAATGATTAATCTTTGACATTAAATTAGGCCTTACAAGGAGCTAATGTCACCCATAGCCTTGATCGCTAGCTATTTTTAAGTTTTCCTGTATGTTAAACTTCATATATAATTTCTTTTGCTAAGTACACACACCAACTGACTTTGCAAAATGGGAAAAGTGTCAAATAGATTGTTTAACATGTTTAGATTTAGTTCGATTTCTCTATTTTCATTTCTCTTTCACTTCAGAGAAGATATATGGTAGAAGTGTGGAAGTTGGAACTCAATTTTAATGATAGAACCAGAAAAAATAATATAAAAACAAAATGTGCTGTATCCTTTTTTGAGAGAACAAAATGGATTGCACCATCAATACAATTCTAATCTGTCTGCTTTTTTTTTTTTAAATACTAATTCAATCAAACTAATAAATTTTTTTAGCCGTCCTCCTTTTAATACCCCTGGTTTATCCCAACTCACTTTCTTCATCTCTTTTATTTCTAATATAACGTTTTCCCTCTTATTTTCATCTGCCATCCAGAGAAGAGAGTGAGAAAAAACAAGGAGGGGGGGGGGGGGGAGTGTAAAAAAGGGACCCTTCTCCCCAATTGAACATGTACTTCGCATTGTACAGTCTTTCAACACCCTTGTCCCTTCATAAGACGACACCTGAATAATTAAGTTCATATTCCATCTTGAACCTATCACTCAAATCTCATTAAAATTCTAAGATATTAAATTAGTTATTAAGTATCTTTTTTATCTTAATTACATAGATTTTAGCTTTAGAATCCGCATTTAGAAAAATTTATTTTTTTTAAATGCAATATGTTGATAAAAGAAATGTGTCTTTAAAATTTTTTTAAGAAAACCTAACCTCAATTAACATGTAAATTAGTCCAAACGTCTTCTCATGCACAAACAAAAATTCTCATTAAAAGTATACAAGATGAGAATTACCCCTCTTGTGTAGCTTCCAATTGAAAAAAATGTGGAACAATTTCCTTTCTTCCTAACTCGTTTGATATGTGTAGGAAAAGCAATTATATTTTGAAAATTTTATGCAATATATATCATATACTTGTAATTATTATTTAATTATTTTTATTATTTTTTAAAATAAAAAGCATGATAATCTTTTTTTTTTTAATTATTTTTTATTTTATTCTTTCCAATTCTATGTACTAAAGAATTTTAATGTCTGCTCATACTCCTAAATCTCTCTTTCAACCACATAAGGTACTTAATTCTTCCCATAGACCCCAACGTGTCTCGATTGTCAAAAATTCATCCCATACGTTTTTATTATCATGTAAATGGTATGCAGTGTTCTATACGCCACCCTTTTAAAATCGTGTCCCATCATTATTATTTCTGGAGTTCAAAGACATTTGCCCATTCCTTAATTTCTCCTCAATTATTAATACCATCTTCCTTCCTTTATTATTTTTATTTCTTTTTCTATCCCTGTTTCACCCTTTTGCCAACATTAGCATCTTCAGATGTTGCATTCGTAATTTTTTTAAATCTTTTTTCCCCCTTCATGATGAGCAACTCTTGATTCACAATGATCTTCAATTTTAAACATTAACAAGATATATTAAATTCTCATAATTTGGTACTCAATTTTAACAAGTAGTAATTAACTTCTCCTGAGCTTGTTCAGATGCTTAGGGAGATGACAATTTAAATAAAAGGTCGTAAATTTAATTATTTATTGCACCAAAGTAATAATTAATTTCATGCATGGTGTTATAAAATCGTGTTGGAAATATAAGAGCTATAAAACAACGATGATTACTACATGGAAAAAAATAGGTGTAATTTTTATAATCTTATTATCAAAATTTTTAATAAAAATATATTAATTTTTATATTTTAGCATCACATGATTACGTTTTTTGAAAAATGTGTTTTATATTTGACGTTTTTACTTAAAAAACTAAATAATAAATATATAAAAAATTATATCTACGTTTAATTCTTATTATATGGATTGAAAATGCATATATAATGTCATATAGATATAAAATTCTCTAGAAAAACCAAGTAGCAAATTGATGGATCGATTGCAATTGCTGTGTAATAGACACTGATTGCAAAGTTCGAATGTCATCCCATTTAGAAAAAAGTCTTATAGGAGAGAGGAAAAGACATGGAAGAAGAGTCTCATATGGGTAATCCCACCTTATATCTCTTTTTTTCTCTAACAAATCCTTTTTTAAATTTTTAAATAGAAGAAGATCAACTGAGTTGAACGTGTTCAATTTAGCAAATGAGAAAATAAACCCATTGAAGACGTGATGACTTTGTAGCCAGGGAAAAAAATAAAAGACAGGAGAACTAGGTTAGATTACCTAGCAGTTTGAAAGTACAAACCTTAAAATCATCAATGTTTGACTAGTGGTGTGTTACCAACATCACTGGCTCCGATAGAAGGTTGAAAATATGTTACACACCATGTTTGAAACTATCAAATTCTTGTCCCCGAAATTCCAGTACTGTATTTTAAAATCATTATCGACTATTGGATTAGGAAGCGTCTCTGAATCATGAAACGTGGAATGCGTCAAAGAATATTGTGAATTTGGCTATCTACCATTACTCTTCCTCCATTGACATTTTTCTTCATTTTTCTTTTCCCCCAAAACTAATCGAGCCTCTGATGAAGTAGCTACCCTCAGAAAGAGCAAAGGTCGAATTTATGGAGCTTCCAAAACAAATAATAGGTCCATTTTGTTTTGGATTCGAATCTTACTGAGCCCAAAATATTAAAGACCAAAAACAAAAAAACAAAAAAACAAAAGAGCTGAAACTCTCCAGATGTAGGCTGACCGTATGGATTCATTTTCTTCGTACATTCGCTGGAGGTAGGTCCAGATAGTTGATATGGACCTTACCATGAATCGCAAGATAACTTGATGACTAATACCTTGTTTGGTATGCCTCATGAAACAAAAAAGTGAAATGGAGTTAGGTGCAAATTGTGTTTGGTAGATAGAATCCATGGCAAAGAGGAAAAGGCCACGTCATTAGAACTTTCTGACATTGTAGCGGGAGAAGGGAAGGAGATTTTGGAGCTATTTTGGAGAAAAGTCGATATTGCCCCTCAAGTGTGTCATGCTCTAGCTTCTCATTCGGACTTGTTGCAAAACTATCACTGTTCATTGCCTCTCCATCAGCTGGCCACCATCAAAGGCGCAAAATTGCAATCCTCCACCCAAATAGATTAGTTATTCCCGTTGCCTTTTCCCTATCCCTCGTTCCTTTGTGATAGAGCATCATCCACGTCATGACATGCATATCACGTGCTTATTCTCATGTGCCATTCTGTTGCAATTGATTACATTTTCCTCTACGCTAAAATCTTCTATTTTGTTGTGTGAGATGTACATATATCTTGGTCACCGTAGTTGTGTGTATGAATGAAATAAAAGAAAATCAGAATGGTTTAGTTCTCTTTGAGTTCAATTTCATTACAATCCTATTATGGTATCAACTCAGATGAATCTGTTTACATGACGCGGCCTCCAGGATTCATCAACCCAAAATTTTCAAATTATATTTGCAAACTCCAGCGTGCAATTTATGGATTAAAACAGGCTTCTCACATATGGTTTGCTCAATTAAGTTCTTGTCTTCTTGAATTGGGATTTATTGCCTCTAAGTCTAATAGTTTTCTCTTTATTCTCAAATTTAAAGGGTTTCTATCTTTGTTTTAATATATGTTGATGATATCATTTTGACTGGATCTTCTCCTACTGCTATTGATGAATTAATTTTGCACCTTAGCTCAAGGTTTCCAGTCAAAAACTTGGGTAATCTTCACTACTTCCTTGGTATTGAAGTAAATTGTTCTTCCACTGGTCTACTGCGGACATAGAAAAAGTATATGTTTGATATCTTAACTAGGACTAAAATGCTTCATTGCAAACCTATCACTTCCCTGATGTCTACTTCCTCTTCACTTTTAGATGTTAGTAGTCCTGCTTTTGCTGATCCCACTTTATATAGAAGCATTATTGGCAACTTATAGTATCTATCTTTTACTTGCCCTGATTTATCATATGCTGTAAACCATGTGTGCCAATTTATGCATTTTTCAAGGGATGTTCATTGGCAATCTATCAAACATATCCTACGTTATCTTAAACATACTCTGAACTATGGGTTTTTCATTAAGGCCTCTCCCTCTCGTTCCTTACTGGCTTACTCTGTTGCTGATTGGGGGGGCTATCATATTGATCATCGTTCCACAGGAGGCTTTTACATATAATTTGGTTCCAACTTAATCTCTTAGGGTTTTAAAAAGTAGAGTACTATTGCCCGGTCTAGCACTGAGACTGAATACAAGGCTCTTGCCTTAGCTACTTGTAATATTATTTGAATTTAGTCTCTTCTGTCTAAACTGGGCTATTTTCTATCTGACGCTCCTATTCTTCTTTGTGATAATATTGGAGCTACATATCTTGCTGCCAATCCTGTAATGCATTCACGTACCAAACATGTGGCCTTAGATTACCACTTCATTCGAGAAACGTGTAACAGCCAAATCTCTTCAAATTTCCATTGTCTCCTCCAAAGATCAAATCGCTAATATCTTCACTAAACCTCTTTCTTTAGCTCGGTTTCAACAACTCAGAACGAGCCTCACTGTTCTCTCATCACAGTTTGGCTCAAGGGAGGCTGATAGAGCATCATCCATGTCATAACATGCATATCATGTGCTTATTCTTATGTGTCATTCTGTTGTAACTAATTACCTTTTCCTCTACACTAGAATCTTTTATTTTGTTGTGTGAAATGTATATATATCTTGGTCACTGTAGTTGTGTGTATGAATGAAATAAAAGAAAATCATAATGGTTTAGTTCTCTCTGAATTTAATTTCATTACAACCCTATTACTTTGCAAGTTGCACCCAAACACTCATTCTTGATCTGTGTGTAAGTTGTAGAGAATAAGGAAGAAGGAGGTCATCGACAAGATGAAAGGATTTGGTCTCTACAAAAAGTCCAAAAGAAAATAAAAGCTTTATTTTATTTTATTTAATAAGGATACTTTAGTCTTTTATTAAAGTTTTTTTTATTCCTGTATCATTTTTATCCTACCAAACATATAAAATAAAGAAAATTTTGTTTCATTTCTATGCTTGCCAAATTAATTTGATTTTATTCTATTCCATTCAGTATTTATTTTTAATTACATTAAAACATTTTTTGTGTATCAAATGAATCTTTCAGAAATCTTAAACTCTTTAAAGCACCATCCTTTTATTTTTTTGAATTTTGAACTAAAATAAAAATTATGTATTGCTATTTAATTTTTGGAGCTAAAAATAATTTTTTTAAACTAAAATGTTTTTTTAATATATTGTCAAGTTAGGCCAATTATAATTGTCACAATAAAAATTATGCCGTCTATTATTGTTAATTTCAATTTGAAACTTATATGGTTTGGATAGGGATGATTATAGGTTAGATATAAGTAAAATCCATGAGATAAACGTGAGTTGGACTTGGCTTTGGCCTAACTCGATACCCTGTCCAATTTTAAATAGGCTTAAAAAATAAAGCTCGTTGTCTGTGCCTTTGCTAGCTTAATCTAGTTAAGAATTAGTTGGCTTGGTTTATTACTAGGGCACTAGTTTTTTTTGGATGAAATTTGTTGTAAAAATTATAAAATTACTTTAAAAAAATATTTTTATATAAGCCTTTATAAAAATATATTTTACCTTTAAAAATTTAAAATTTTCATATAAATCCTTATAATTTTTTTTTATTTTAAATTTCGAGTTGTGCTAAACTAATGTGACCCTTAAGGTCGGCCCAATGCCTCACTTAGCTAGATCTTTTTTTTTCTTTTTGCATCTAACCTAACCTGACTCAATTTGGCGAAACAAGACTAGGTGCACAAGTATTGGTGTTCACCTCTATAAAATACTATAGCATCCATTCTCATATCCATATTTAAAAGATAAAAATTCTTTATGCTTATTGAATTTTTGATTTTTGAATTTTTTAACTCAAGTTTATTTATTAAAAAAATTTTCAAAATGGACAATTTTTTTAATTAAGACTCATTTACATAAATTTGTTTATACAAAATTATAACAAAAAATAAAATATAATTTAAAACCCATAAAATGTATTTGGATTTTTCTTTTTTTTTTAACTTTTTTTTATGATTATATTATATTGATTAATAAATATAAATGTGTGTATATATATAGACACACGATATGGTTTATCCCAATGGATATTACACAAAATAGATTTCAACTGGGACTTTTATTGTTTGGATGGGGGAGGTGGTGTGAATCCGCAAGGAATCGAGTCCCCTTGAACCCACAACCAATCTGAAATATATGCACCTCAAGAAAGCTAAATCAAGTCTGAACGATCCACTTGGAATCCCTGAATACAAAGAGACAAGGACCCCAAGTGTTGAAAAACGCCACAAGGTTGATCAAGCCTTGATAAGTTTACAAGTTCAATGAAGAACCCTAAAGAGTACTCCTCTCAAGTCTGGGATTTCCAAAAAATATGATTTTTATTCATTTAAATCTGGTTATAATGGGAGGCTGAGTACAATTATATAGTGTGCAAGTCAAATTTGCCTTCAATGCTGATGACTCCCTAATTTATGATGAAAAAGGAATACATTTGAGATTAAATTAAGGAGGCAAAGAACTTTCCTCTTGATTAATAGGGTTAAAAATATATTCAATCAAACAAAATAAAAAAAATATTTTATTATAATATCTTTATCAGTTTGAGTCTCACTCTATTATTGATTTCAATTTCAAGAAAAATAAAAGAAGGAAGAAAGAATTGAGAAAAGAAAGGGAAGCTGAGAAGTGAAAAAGTACAAATGGAATAAATCTCCTTGCTATAGCTAGAACTTAATTCGCTGTAGCGAGAATACACTTTCGCTGTAGCGAGGAAGGTACTTCACCATAGCGAAGTCGCGAGGCATACAAATTCCAGGGAGAAGCTCGCCATAGCGAGAATAGCAGAAATTTGAGAACCTATGAGATCTCGCTATAGCGAGAGACACTCCTCGCCATAACGAGATCGGCTCCTGAAACGCACAACTTAGATTAGCAAGTTAAAATAGACGCAAGGAAGTTAGGGTTTAGGTCATTCAACAAAGGGAGAACGTTCAGGCCGACTAGGAGAAGAGGAAAACACACGAAAGGTGTTGGGGAAGCTTTAACTTGATCAGGAATCCATTAATTCTGTCATTTATCCTTCCGATTAGGTATTTCTACTCCATCTTCCCTTCTAGTTGATGATAGTTAATATGTTTGCTGAGATAGTTTGTGGATTTCAAGCCATGAGTAGCTAGATCTTGTAACCTTTAGGGATTTTATGAACCTTTAGTCTTTAGATATTGTTTTCCTTTTTTATTATGCAGATTATTGAGAATTTTAGTGTTTAATCTGAATTATAGTTCATTTTATTATTTGGCCTCCTTTAGTTTGATGATGGATTTGGTAATTAACCTTTGAAAGAAGGGAATTGCTTATAGACCATTGGTTAAACAACTTATGATTAGATATAATCTAATTTACACTTGAGATAGAGATATACTCAAGGGCCCTAGGTAGTCGAGATAAGGTCTGTACTTAATTAAATATTAACCACTCCTTGAGACATCAAGAGTTAGTGGATATAGGGGTTCAAATGGATCGAAAGACATTTGCACCTAATTAGACCTTGACTCTAAAACTTGCATTAAGCCGATTAATTGAAAGGGGAATGATTGACATTGGAGATAAAGGGGATTAAAATTCCTAGGGTGTTTTTAATTGCATACATTCAAATATAACCATCTTTTATTACTGTCAACTGCATTTGAATTAATTTTCATAAAAATTCAATTACAATTTGATTGTTTAACTAAAATAAACATGAGAACTTTAATGCCTAATCACCAATCATACTAATTCTCTGAGGGAACGATCTTGATTTATCACATACTATTTCTACTACCCGTACACTTGCGGTGTCATTATCTAGTAAGTATCAAATGCTCATAGAAAAGGAAAACTAAGGAAATTAATAGAAAATATCCTAATTAATGACTTATGAAATCAGAATTATAAAAGTCAAATTTTCTTAAAAACTAAAAAGGAATTAAATCCCCCTAAATACGCTAAATTCGTCCAGATATATTAGGGTTCTAGACATTAGCTTATTAAGCCAAAAATAGCATTATTTAGCCCTAAATGAGTCCACCAATGGATAGTCCATGGTTCAAGCACTTCAATTTATAATGTTTTGGCCCAGTTTAGCCTCAACAGTTTCATCTTCAGTCCATATGATGTTGAGGACATCCACATTAGAAATGTCCATATCTTGCTTGACTTTTGTTGTTCTAATTGCTATTTGCTTAATCCAGGTCTCTTGAACAAGTCCACTTAAAGTTTCTCTCATTCTTTTAGCTCGTGCTCTTGTCGTTGTGCCACTTGGAATCTGCAGAGGATTATTTCAAGCATTTGAGACAGCTTACTCCCTTTGATAGATCGCATCATTCCTTCTCTTCTCAAAAGGATTCGTCATCGAATCATCACCTGCATCATAACGAGATAGATCAGCAACATTAAAAGTAGCACTAACATTATACTCACCTCACAAATCTATCTTATAAGCATTGTCATTGATTTTCTCAAGGACTTAAAACGGTCCATCCCCTCTTTAAGCTAATTTAGATTTCCTTTGTGCCGGAAACCTCTCTTTTCTCATATACACCCATACCCAATCGCTAGGTTCAAAAGTGACACGCATTTTCCCTTTGTTTACCTTGGATGCATATTGCTCATTCTTCTTTTCAATTTGCAATTTAATCTTTTCATGAAGTTGCTTAACCACCTCATCTTTCTTTTTGCCATCAAGGCTTGCTCTCTCATTAATGGGCAATGGTAACAAATCTAAAGGAGTTGGTGGATTAAAAACTATAAACAATTTTAAAAGGAAAATAATCAGTAGATGAATGCATACTTCTATTATATGCAAATTCAATGAATGACAAGCAATCCTCCCAATTTTTCAAATTCGATTGGATGACGGTCCTATGCAATTGAGTTAAGGTTCTGTTAACAACTTCAGTTTGACCATCAATTTGTGGATGACAAGCTATAGAAAATAATAATTTAGTTCTAAGCTTTCCCCACAAAACTCTCCTAAAATGACTCAGAAATTTTGCATCCCTATTGAGACAATACTTTTAGGAACACCATGAAGTCTCATAATTTCTTTAAAGAACAAATCAGCAATATAAGTAGCATCATCAGTTTTATGGCATTCAATATAATGTGCCATTTTGAAAATCTATCAACAACCACAAATATTGAATCCGTCCTTCTTTTTGACCTAGGTAATCTCAACATAAAATTTATTGAAATGTCTACCCAAGGTTCATTAGGTACAGGTAATGGAGTATACAAACCATGTGATAAGACTCTAGACTTAGCCGTTTTACATGTTATGCATCTACCACAAATCCTTTCCACATCATGCTTCATTTTAGGCCAAAAGAAATATTCATGCAAAACATCTAATGTCTTTTTTACACCAAAATGTCCCATTAGTCCTCCCCCATGTGCTTCCCTTACAAGCAATTCACGCATAGAACATTGAGGCACACATAATTTATTTTCTCTGAACAAAAATCCATTAAGCTTATAGAATTTTCCAAAAGCTCCTTTTTCACAAGCAACAATTATTTCAGCAAAATCACTATCATTTGCATACAAATCCTTAACATATTCAAAACTAAACAATATTGCATTCAGAGAAGTGAGAAGAATATACCTCCTAGATAATGCATCTACAACCACATTCTCCTTACATTTCTTGCATTTGATCACATATAAAAAAGGCTCGATGAACTCCATCCACCTAACATGTCTTTTATTCAGCTTACCTTAACCTTTAATGTACTTCAAAGATTGATAATTTGTATGGATCACAAATTGTTTAGGCCAAAGGTAGTGTTGCCAAGTCTCCAATGCTCTCACAAGTGCATAAAGCTCCTTGTTATAAGTAGGGTAATTCAAGGTGGCACTGTTCAGCTTTTCACTGAAATAAGTAATTGGCCGCCCTTCCTGCATCAGAATAGCTCCTATCCTAACTCTTGATGCATCACTCTCAATCTCAAAAGTTTTATTAAAATCAGGTAAAGCTAAAACAGGTGCAAAACACAATTTTTCTTTAAGAGCACTAAATGCATAATCTTGTGTTTTTTCCCATCTAAAGCCAACTGATTTCTTAATTACTTTAGTAAGTGGTACAACAATTGTGCTAAAATTTTTCATAAACCTCTTATAAAAACTAGCCAACCCATGAAAACTTCTTACCTTAATTACATTTGTAGGTTTTGGCCATTCTTTAATAGCCCTTACCTTCTCTTCATCAACTTGTATTCCCTCAACACTCACTATAAATCCAAGGAAAACAACTTTTTCCATGCCAAAGCTACACTTTTTCAAGTTAGCATACAACTTTTCTTTTCTCAAACATCAAACACATAGCGCAAATGATTCAAATGCTCATCAAGACTCTTACTAAAAATCAGAATATCATCAAAATAAACCATAACAAATTTTTTAATATATGCACGCAAAATATGATTCGTTAATATCATAAAAGTATTAGATGCATTTGTTAGCCCAAATAGCATAATTAATCATTCATACAGCCCATGCTTTGTTTTGAAAGTAGTTTTTCATTCATCTCTTTCCCTCATTCTAATTTGATGGTATCCAGATTTTAAATCAATTTTTGAGAAAATAACAAACCCATGCAATTCATTAAGCATATCATTTAATCTAAGAATGAGATGGTGATACTTTACAGTGATATTGTTGACAGTTCTGCAATCAATGCAAATCCTCCAAGATCTATCTTTCTTTGGTACTAAGAGGATTGGTATAACACATGGACTCAAGCTTTCTCGAACATACACTTTTGCCATGAACTCTTCAACTTGCTTTTGAAGCTCTTTTGTCTCCTTAGGGTTAGTTCTATAAGTTGTCCAGTTAGGAATTGTTGCTCCAGGAATGAAGTCAATTTGATGCTTAATGCCTCTTATGGGTGGCAATCCACTAGGAATATCTTCTGAAAATATATCTTCAAATTCCTGCAACAAAGAACTAACAATACTCGGAAATGAAGAGTCAAGGTCATTAGTGTTTAAAAAGGCGTCCTTGTAAACAAGTACAAGTAAAGGCTGTTCAATAAGATATGCACTCCTCACCTCACTTTCTTTTGCATAGAAACTCACTTTTTCTCTTTCTTTTCTCTCCATTTTCTCTTTTTTCTTCTGAATCTCTTTTTTTGAGCTCTCAAATTTTCTTTCTTTCTCACTCTCATTTCTTTTTTATCTATCTTTTTTATTTTTCTTATCACCCTCTCTTTTATCTCTTTCTTGTTTGAGCTGATCTTTATACACTTGCTTGGGTGTTTATGGTACAAGAGTAATGGGCCTGTCATTCATTACAAGTGAATATCTATTGGTAAACCCATCCTTTGTCGCCTTCTTATCAAACTCCCAAGGTCTACCTAAAAGTATATGTCCAGCATGCATAAGAACAACATCATATAAAATCTCATCACAATATCTTCTAATTGAGAATGAAACAAGAACTTGCCTATCAACCTTAATCTCCCCACATTCATTCAGTCATTGCAACTTGTATGGTCTAGGGTGTTTAATGGTAGACAAATTTAATTTCTCTACTAAAGTGGTACTAGCAACATTGGTACAACTCCTACCATCAATAATCATATTGCATACATTGTTGCTTATGAGACAGTGAGTATGGAAGATGTTTTCTCTTTGTTGCTCCATGTCATCTTTCTTAACTTGAGAATTCAAAGCTTTTCTAGTCACAAGTGTTTCTCCTTCTACAGCATACTCAAACCTATCATCACTAGCATCTTCAAGTGACGACATGGAATCATCACTTTCACTTTTAGTCACCACTTCACAGTCCTTCATGATCATTACTCTCTTGTTGGGGCATTGCGAACCTATATGACCTGTTCCCAAACACTTGCAACATTTAATATCTCTATTTCTAGATGATTGAGAATCAGATTTACCTTGGTTTTTAAATGAAGCTTCCTCTTTGCCTTTTGAGATTTCTCTTTGAACATCTTTTTCTTTCTTCTTCCATTTTGGTCTCATTGAAGAACTAGAGCCTGAAAGGTACCTTGCTATTCCTTTTTGTTTAAGTTGCCTTTCAACCTTTATTGCCATGTACACCATGTCTTCTAACTTCACATAATGCTACAACTTCACAGTATTAGCAATTTCTTTATTCAACCCATTCAAGAATCGAGCCATTGTTGCTTCCTTATCCTCTTTCACATTTGCTCTAATCATAGCCACTTCCATCTCTTTGTGATATTCCTCTACACTCTTAGAGCCTTGTGTAAGGGACTGCAACTTTTGAAAGATGTCTCTATAGTAATGACTGGGTATAAACCTCTTCCTCATGAGAGCCTTTATCTCCCTCAATGTTTCTATGGGTCTCTCACCATTCCTCCTCTTTTCTAGGACCAATTTATCCCACCAAATTAATGCATAATCCGTAAATTCAATGATTGCCAATTTCACCTTTTTTACTTCAGAATAATTATGGCACTAAAAAATGAACTCAATTTTCTTCTCTCACTCCAAATAAGCTTCAGGATCATTTTTGCCTTGGAAAGAAGGTATATTCATCTTAATATTTTCAAGGTTTCCATCCACCCTATTTCTACCCCTTGAAACATTTTTATGGTGTCTCCTTTCATACCTAACTTCCCTAGGCCTATTTCTATCCAAATCAAATTCAGATTCATAATCTTCTTCACTACCACCTCCTACTTCATTTTCAGACTCAAAATCATCCATAGAATTATCTCTATGCCTTTCATATCTTCTAGGATTAAGACTTACAGTAGGTGGTCTTCTCTGCAAGTTTACAATCATTGTTTCTTGCTTATCCATCCGATCGCTTATCCCTCTAAGCACCACATTAAGACATTCAAATTGCTGTTACATGGCTTTTACAACAAGGTCCATGTTCTGTGCACTGCCTTCTCCACTTGAGGTGTCATCCTTATTAGACATTATAAGCTGCAAGAAAATTGATTAGAGAAATAAAGATCCTCGCAAATCTTTCTCACGTGTTTACCTTCAAAGATGTCACTCTTCACTCGTGTTTCACACTTTAAAGGATTTTTCAAATAATGGATTCACACTCTCTCCTTTTTCCACTCTCAGTCTCTCTATAGGCTCTTTAAAGAAACTAATCAAACTTAATACAAAGCTGTCACAATTCTTATGAGATTCTACCCAACACTTGGAGATAATGAGTAGTAAGTGGATATTACAGTAGAGAAAATCAGGGAATAAAAGTTAAAGATGCAAAATTTTGTAAAAGCTTAGCTGATGACTCACTAATTTAGGATGAAAAAGGAATACATTTAAGATTAAATTAAGGAGGCAAATCACTTTCCTCTTGATTAATAGGGTTAAAAATGTATTCAATCAAACAACATAAAGAAAGTGTTTCCATTGTAATATCTTTATCAGTTTGAGCCCCATTCTATGATTGATTTCAATTTTAGGAAAAGTAAAAGAAGGAAGAAAGAATTGAGAAAAGAGAGAGAAGCTGAGAAGTGAAAAGTACAAGTGGAACAAGTACTCTCGCTACAGCTAGAACTCAATTCGTTGTAACGAGGATGCACTTTCACTGTAGCGAAGAAGGTACTTTGCCATAGCAAAGTCGCGAGGCATGCAAATTCCAGTGAGTAACTTACCATAACGAAGCAGTAGCGAAAAGCAACAAAAATCTAGGAATCTATAAGCTCTCGCTATAGCGAGAAGCACTCCTCGCTATAACAAGATCGGCCTCTGAAACGCACAGCTTCGATTAGCGAGCTAAAATAGAGAAGATGAGGCTAGGGTTTCATTATTCAGCAAAGAGGGAACGTTCTGGCCGATTAGGTGAAGAGAAAAAAGCATGAAAAGTGTTGAGAAGCTTCAACTTGATCGGGAATTCATTGATTCTGTCATTTATTCTTCTAATTAGGTGTTTTTACTCCATCTTCCCTTCTAGTTGATAATAGTTAATATGTTTGCTAAGATTGTTTATGGATTTCAAGCCATGAACGGCTAATTCTTGTAACCCTTAAGAATTTTATGAACCTTTAGTCTTTGGATATTGTTTCCCTTTTTTGATTATGCAGATTATTGAAGATTTTAGTATTTAATCTGAATTATAATTCATTCTATCGATTGGCCTCCTTTAGTTTAATTATGGATTGGGTAATTAATATTTGAAAGAAGGGAATTGCTTGTAGACTATTGGTTAAATAACTTAGGATTAAATATAATCTAATTTGCACTTGAGATATAAGTATATTCAAGGGCCCTAGGTAGTCAAGATAAGGTCTGCGCTTAATTAAGTATTAACTACTCCTTTGAGATATCAAGAGTGAGTTGGTATAGGGGTTTAAATGGCTCAAAAGACATTTGCGCCCAATTAGAACTTGACTTTAAAATTTATATTAATCCAATTAATTAAAAGGGGAATTATTGACATTGTGGATAAAGGGGATTAAAATTCCTAGAGTGTTTTTAATTACATACTTTCAACTACAACCACCTTTTATTATTGTCAATTGTATTTGAATTAATTTTCATAAAAACTAAATTACAATTTGATTGTTTAACTAAAATGAATATGAGAACTTTAATGCCTAATCACTAATCGTACTGATTCTCTGAGGGAACGACCTTGATTCATCACGTACTACTTCTACGACCCGTACACTTGTGGTATCATTATCTAGTGTGCATCATTAGCTTAAACTAATACTACTTCTAGAACAACACAATTTTTTTTTGGCCTTTTCTTTCCAACAATTTTTTTTCTATTTTTTTTCTTATTTTTTCTTAGAATATGAAGAACAACAACGAAATTTGAATAAAAAGAATAGAAACAGCAAAATCAATCTGGAAAGCCCTGAAAATGCGTCTGAATTTAAACAACAATATCTCAAGTTAGAGAATTCCAAATGAGATGATTTTAAAGCGATATGAAAGAAAAGAATCTGGGATATAAGAAAGACCTACTACATGTCTAGAAACTCAACAGAAAGCGTGACAAACAGAGGATTAAAATTCAGTACATCCAGAAGAATGGAAGACAAACAGAATTTCAAAAGGAAACAGAAACATAATCTAAAAAAATACAAAGACACACGGATATGACCTGATTTAGGGACCGAAGCTCTGATACCAAGATGGTGCGAACCCGCAAGGAATCGAGTCCCCTTGAACCCACAATCGATCTGAAATATATGCACCCTAAGAAAGCTAAATCAAGTCTGAACGATCCACTTGGAACCCTTGAATACGAAGAGATAAGGACCCGAGTGTTGAAAGACGTCATAAGGTTGATCAAACCTTGATAAGTCTACAAGTTCAATGAAGAACCTTAGAGAGTGCTCCTCTCAAGTCTGGGATTTCCAGAAAATATGATTTTTATTCATTTAAATCTGGTTACAATAGGAGGCTGAGTACAATTATATAGTGTGCAAGTCAAATCTGCCTTTAATGCTCATAGAAAAGGAAAACTAGGGAAATTAATAACAAATATCCTAATTAATGACCTCTGAAATCAGAATTATAAAAGTCAAATTCTCTTAAAAACTAAAAAGGAATTAAATCCCCCTAAATAAGTTAAATTCGTCCAGATACATTAGAGTTCTAGAAATCAACTTATTAAGCTCAAAATAGCATTATTTAGCCCTAAATGAGCCCACCAATGGATGGTCCATGGTTCAAGCACTTCGATTTATAATGTTTTGGCCCAGTTTAGCCTCAACAGCTCCATCTTCAGCCCATATGATGTTGAGGATGTCCACATTAGAAATGTTCATATTTTGCTTGACTTTTGTTGCTCCAATTGCTATTTGCTTAGTTCAGATCTCTTGAATAAGTCCACTTAAGGCTTCCCTCATTCTTTTAGCTTGTGCTCTTGTCATCGAGCCACTTGGAATTTGCAGAGGATCGTTCCAAGCATTTGAGACAGCTTGCTTCCTTTGATGGATCGCATCAGGAGGAGAAAAGATAAGAGAGAGAAAAGGGAGAAAAGAGAAAATGCTTTTTCTCCATATATTTGGATGAATAGAGAGAAAATATATAAAAGAAACTTACTAATTTATAAGGACAATGATGCCTTTATAATGTTTGGTGAATATTAGTAACTTTTATCGGGATATTTTGAATAGAATAAGTTATATTTTAAATATAAATTAACTAATTTTGAATTTATACATATATATATAGGAAAAAAGATATGTTTTAAATAATTTTATTAATTATGGATCAATTAATTAAATGACTAATTTTATATAAAACTAATGTTAAATTGACATTAAAAAATAATACATATAATTAATTATTCTATTAAATCTAAAGAAAAAAAGATATATTTTAAATAATTTTATTAGTTTTGAATCAATTAATTAAACAACTAATTCTAAATGAAACTAATGTTAAACTAATATTAAAAAATTAATATATATAACTAATTATTCCAATGAAGTTGCCTTTAAAAGAAATCAATGGCTAAAACAATTTCTAAATATATAATTACACCTCTATTATGTATTACTTTATTAAATAAGAAATATTTTACATAAAAATTTTTAAATTATATCTAAATATAATATATATATATATACATAAATAACTTTTTTTTGTCCAATAATAAATAAAGGATTGATATATTAATAAATAAATTAATATTCATATCTTTTGTACAAAAGGCCAAGACAAAAAAAAAACAATGTTCACTCTTTAAAACTTCACATAGAGAATAATTTTACTTTTTTCCTTGGTTTGACTTGACATGGAGCAATTCATACTTATCTCATGTCATGGTTTATTTTTAATAGATATTTATATTGTGGTTGCAAAATTGTATATATTCTTCGTAAAATACAGGTTGTTGATATATATATGTATATGTTAAATTTAATTTTATGCTCAAACTTCTAAGTATATAATTATATATAATTACACCAATAAATATTTTATATAATAATTTTTAACTTATATCTAAATATAAAATATATATATAAACATGAATAATTTTTTTTTGTTGAATCACAGAAAAATAATTGATACATTACTAAATAAATTGATATCCATATATTTTGTACAAAAAGCCAAAACAAAGTAAACAATGTTCATCATTTGAAACTTCACATAAAGACCAATTTAACTTTTTCTCATAATATGACTTAACATGGAAACATGAAGGTAGTTTGTCCTTACTCCATGGTATATTTGTAGTCAAAAGTGATAAAAGTTTTATCATATGACTTTTTTTTTTTAGTTTTCTCTTTCCTTTCATTTTCCTCTCATCCAAATGAATCGTTAAAATATCTATTACAACTCACATATATAAAACTAAATAGATAAATTTTACTGATATTCATAAAGTACAAATATTTTATCTATCGTAAATTTAAATTATGAACTATGACTAGTCTTATATCTAAATCAAGCACCCAATAAAAAAAAAAAAAGAAATTGGGCACAATCTTATGTTGATTAGCTTTCCATAATTGGTTTTCTTGACTCACGAATCACCTTTTAAAAGCTTCTCAATTATCATAATTTTCCAAAATCAACACAGATACGTATCCCTTGATTAGAAATATAAAAAATCGAAACTTTTTAAAAGCCAATCAAATCATAATCTTCCTTCCTAAAAGCATATTGGGTCCCTGTGTAAGAAGAGGTAAGGCCCATGGCCCTGTATCTCTCTGTATATAATAATAAACAAACATCCTCGATCATTTCAATTAGAGAAAACGCTTTCTCTGGTGGATTCTCAAGTTCAAATGGTAAGTGATATACATTAAAGCGTTCCTTGTCTATTGTTTTATTATCCATGTTTCAACACTAAAATGATATGCTTGGTTTTGAAGATGCGTGGCAGGTACTACCAATACCATCCTTACCCACCAGCAGCAGGTTATTACTATGATGTTCCTCACACAATACTGGACAACAGCAATAATGTTTATGAAAGAAATCCATATCCGTTCGATGGTCCATATTTGGACAGAAGAATGGTAGGGCCAAATCCAATGCAATTTGGAAGTCACGAGGTTGAGTATGGAAGATTCCGATCTTATCCCTATTACGATTCAAGGTATTGTTTCCATGGCAGAGTGGATCCATATCTCAGCTACACAGCATACTATGAGACTCCACTCTTCCCCTTTCCGCAGCCGCCGCCTCGACCTGCTACTCATCCCTTCTATTTTCCAGAGATGATATGCACCATTATGTGATTTCATTATACATATGCTAATTCTGGGGTTTTTAACATTTTGCTTTCGCACGAAATGTGTTTTTTGTTCTAGATACATTATTTACTTATTTAGCTTGAGCGATTTAATTCTTAAAAGAAAGACATTTTAATTATTTTCTCTGTTTTTGAAATATACACGTCAACCTTTAGAATTTCTAAATTTGTTATTTATTAGTTTTTGTAGCATGTATTAATGAAGACAATATACAGTGAGTAAAAAATTTTAAAATCGTGTACTTTTAATTTAGAATTTAGAAACCAAATAATTAAGATATATATTCTTTTAGAATACTTGAAGAAGCATGTATTAGAAATACGTTTCCCCTTTTATTTACTTATGTAGACATTCGGCTCATGTTTTCAGACAACGACAGTCCTAGCTATTATTACTTCCTGTTAATGTCTGCGATGCATCCGGTAATGCAGACTTTCATTTAGGCTTGCAAGGAAATTTACATTGCAAAAAAATCATTGACCTGTCTGAGATAACTCCAAAAAAAGAAAAGAAAAGAAAAGGCAGAGTTCTGGTAAAATTTTGAAATATTGAAAAACCAGGTCCTATTTCATCTCGACATATCTATTGAATAGAGATAAGTAAAATGAGCTTTTCTGTTTCTTCAAAGTTCAAACGCTGACTGATATTGCCTGTTGCCAATCGCAGTTTGGTTAATATAGGATTTATTACACTTGTTTTCTGCAAACTGACTTAAACGATAAAATCACTTTAGTTATCTTTGTTAGGTAAAAAACAAAAAATTGTATATCTTATTAATTTTTTTTTTAAAATACTAACAAATAGTAAGTTGTTAATTTTAGAACACATAAATATTATTAAATTCAACTAAGTCAAAACTTTTTTAAGGTTGAGAAACCCGAGTTATTTGTTGGAAAGTTAAAAATGAAACGTAAATTCACGCACGCCAGAGGATGATTCTCCGTCTCCACCCAATAGGTTCATTTCTTTTAATGTTTTCACCCAATGGGTTAATCCTTATCTCACTTGGACTGTGCCTTTAAATTGGTCCCTGTGAACAAAAAAGTAGAAAAGGAACAAAAAATTACCCTTTTCTCTATCTTGTCTGTATTCCTCCCCCAGTTCATGCTTGAAACCCCGCTACTTCTGTTACTTCTCCCAGTGCTGTTCTGTTAATCGTCGATCATCCAAAAGGTAAGCACTAGTGAGATCTCTCTATCTTATCCCAAATGTAATCATTAGGTTTTGGTTCTACTCCTATTATTAGCGGCAGAAAATCTTGTTCTCGTGTTAGGTCTTTTGATTTGTACTCATTGGTATCTGTTCAAGATTAGGTTTACAAATCCGAAGGATGACCTATCTAATGTGATCAGTTACAAAGTGAATTCTTCGTGTTAGTGATCACCCTTTTCTTTGTTGCTGACATGGATTTTAAATAAAGATAAAAGGTTCGGCTTTTCCGATTTCTGGGCGTATCGTGCTCAGTCAAGTCGGGATATTGTTCTGGTGAGTACCATATCCAAATTTCAGTTTACGTTCTATTCTGCCCTAGATCAGCAGCCAAAGTTGAGAATTAGGGATTTGGGATTGTGTTCTAATAATGAACAGTTCGAGTTTGGGAGGTGGGTTTTTATCGGGTCCCGGTGGAGGGATATTGGACCTGGAATCGCCATTTCATAGACACCAACATACCCAGTTAAGTCATCCATCAGTGACAGGTCAACACCATATGAATATGATGAGTGGTTTAGAAAATGATCACCCAGTTGGGCTAATAGAAGTGAAAGGCTCAAATGCAGCATTGAATTTCGGTAAAGGAAAGGCAGTGGCTCTTACTAATCCTGCCAATAGTGATGATTTGAGTGAAGAGGATGAACCGAGTCATGCAGAAGATGGAAATTGCGAGAACTATGAGGGTGGGAAGAGCAAAAAGGGATCTCCTTGGCAGCGAATGAAGTGGACGGACAATGTGGTTAGGCTTCTTATAGGAGTGGTGGCTTGTGTGGGTGATGATGGTACAATTAAAGGCATGGATGGTCATAAAAGGAAATCCGGGAGTCTACAAAAGAAGGGTAAATGGAAAACGGTCTCCAAGATAATGATAAAAAAGGGTTGCCGCGTGTCGCCACAGCAATGCGAGGACAAGTTTAACGACTTAAATAAGAGGTACAAGAAATTAAATGATATACTTGGAAGAGGAACTAGTTGTAGAGTGGTTGAGAATCCTGCCCTGATGGATTCAATGCCCAACCTATCAGCTAAGACAAAGGATGTAGTTAGAAAGATTTTGAGCTCAAAACACTTGTTTTATAAGGAGATGTGTGCTTACCATAATGGACAAAGAATACCCAACTTCCATGATCTTGATTTGCAAGGCTGTTCTCTGCAACAAGGGAGGGATTCAAGAGACGATAATGTCTCAGAGGAGGAAGCCGAGGACTTCAATGGAAGTGAGGATGATGAGTTAGATATTGAAGGTAATAATAATGCTCATGGGGATGGAGAGAGGATGGAGGAGTTCTGCAATAGAAAGAAATTGAACGACGAGGATGACCATGGCTGCCCACAATCTGTTGGGCTGGAAAAATTTGAAGCTGAAATGGCAAGGATTTTTCAAGACCCCCTGAAGTCAGTATGGGAACGAAGAGAGTGGATTAAGATACAGATGTTGCAGCTCCAAGAGCAAAGAGTCAGTTACCAAGCTCAAGCTCTTGAACTTGAGAAACAACGGTTTAAGTGGCTAAGATACTGCAGCAAGAAAGACAGGGAGCTAGAGAGGTTGAGGTTGGAGAATGAGAGGATGAAACTGGAAAATGAGCGCCGAATCTTGCAACTGAAGCAGAACGAGCTTGATTCAGATTTCAGGAGGTCCGAGATGTCCATTGACCCTTCCTCTCTTGGAACTAACAGGATGCAAGGGAGGGAACATATCAACCTGGGCAGACAGCAATAGCCCCTGTTTGGAAAAGATTCATCATTGCTTATGTAATGTATGAAATGAAACCCTGTTGTTGAATCTGTTTTATATTTTGTTGAAAACATTTAAACTGACATTGTAGGTTAAATATATACAGGCATTGACCTTTGAAATGACTGATATTCCCATTTATTCTTGTGCATTTAACTTAAAATATGTAAGATTAGAGTTTTCCCTTCTTCTTTTTTTTTGCTTTTTTTTTGCCCTAACAGACCACAACAACAACAACAACAACCATAGAATGAACAAAAAAGCATCAATTCCTTGTGGAGTGTTGAGGGATGTTTTGCCCTGACACACTGTTCTGTTTGTTTCATTTGATGATTAACTCATGTGGCCAGTAGGTATTTGCCTGTGATACGGAATAAGTCAATGGTCCATTAAGGCAATTGAGTTTCTACTTTTACTTGTTGTCTCGTATAGAGGAGAAGAACAACTATTGCTGTCCTTAGTCAATTATTTTATTTTGGGAATTCTACTAGGATGTGTTGTACTGTTATCTAGTGGTTCTATATGGTCCTTCCATTTAGCTGTGGTCTGAGGCTCAGCATGCAACTGTTAATCCACCCAGGTGCAGACTAAAAATTTGTCACTTGCCTCACAGTGAGTGGTTGTATATCACCTTATTGTAAACTGAGTTCCAATACCACGTGCATGATTCAATTTTTGGCGTTGCATGTTCAAGAGCATCTTCATGAAGGTTATTCCATTTTGCCAATATAAGTTTTCTTCGAAAGTTTTCTCTTTTTTCCATTTCTGTCATTTGAACCGTGATATTAACGTTTTTCAAGGACATTGTTCCTTTGTTTTTGTCAACAGGGTAGTATCCATCACGCACTTAATTTCTTTTCACTTTTTCCTTGTTTGTTAAGCGAGTTCTTTATGACCTGGGTGGTTTTTTTTTTTTTGGGGGGGGGGGGGGGGTTGCTACTTGCGTTTTGTGAGAATGCATTCCTATCAAGGATTTATAGCCTTTGACAATTCCGTTGTATGCTAGAGAACTTATGAAAAATTGCTTCTTTTTCGACTGATATGATCAAAACACGGTTTTCGGAATATATATTTTGGTAAGAGCATCTATCGTGGCAATCAATGTTTGTTTCCTTTTTGATACAGTAGCATGAAACTTACTAGCTAGACTTATTTTATTGTTTGTTGGAAAAAATAAACACTATATGACTCGTGTATAAAGAATGTTGATCTGCAAATTATAACTAATATATCTCATTTAAGAGACTTCAATGTGTATTTGTTTCCTTTCTGATCCATATCCATTTTCTAATAACATCAAAAGGTACCATATCAACTACAAAACACCATAAAACTCTAATGAAAGAAAGAAATATATGAATTGCAAACTTCTCTTTCGGGATTTGCAGGGAAATAAGCCGTTGAACACTTTTTGCCAATAAATATTATCCAACTTGAAAATTCACGCCATTAACAAAAATTTCCATAGCTGACAAAAATGAATAAATAAATAAAACCATGGTATTTCCCACAAAACCAGTCCTTTCGTCTCTCTCAAGAAAGAAGAAATATAATTTTGCAGCATTTATTATTGGACTCAAAATTCAACCCTTTGATCCATCCTGACCAGATTTCTGCCCGCTATGGTACTAATATTTCTTTTAACGAAGTAGAAAATCCTTCCCAATTGACACTCATCGTCAGGACAAAAACCGTCTTAAGCATTTACTCAAATTCTCAAGAATGATGGCCTAAAGTCTATTATTCAAGGGTGCGAGCGTAGTTTCTGATTATGACAGATTTCAGGTGCTTGGATTGGGGCTTATTTCTTGGACATAATACATCCCCGTGCAGCCCGAGATCGAGATGATGATTTAAAATCAGAATCATATTTAATTTGGTCTATTAGTTTACTAATTTGAGATATAATCATTGCTTCTTTAGCAAGTATAATACTATTATGCAATCACGATTACCCCACTCGTCGCAATCTCACTTGATGAGCTTTTTTGAGTGTGCTACTTTATCTTTACATCAACTCTTTTTATAATTTTCACTAAGCCGGGATCTATTTTGATGTTTGTTTTGGTATAAAGATCTAACCCTTCTTGAATATAGTGCGTTGTTGAAGTTAAGGATGATTGCTAAGGTAATTCATTTTCTTCATAATTGTCGTTTAAGCATGTATCATGTGTATGTATTGATGGCCAACTGAGTGTTCTGTTTGTATGGCGTTGCAGACAAAAAGAACATGAAGAGAATATAATGATGCGGTTGGGTGGTTCACTTGGCTTGCACGCCATGCTTTTGTTTCATTCGTGGCTCCTCAATTATGTTAATCCCTGCCCCCTCTCGCATGCTTGACACCCTTTTTCATTTCTTCATCTCTCACAATATCATGTGCAATTTCTTTCATATACTCTTCCGCATAGATGCCTCATCCACCATTCAAAATTTTAATTAAAAAATTTCAAAATTGATTTACACATTACACAAACATTATTCATAATAAAATTTTTAATTTGAGCTATATCAGCATCAATGATACCAAAATTGATCCCCGACCTAATTCAGTATTTCCAATTTTTATACTTTTATGACAACTTTATACCCATACATATTTGCATTTCACTATCATTATTTTATATTCCTCACTCGTTTCTTTCAACCTAATAATTATTTGATTTTGATTTAATTAAGACTGAGGAATTTGAACCTGGAGGAACCTTAGAGCTATGAGTTAGGCTATGGCTTGGCACATACAAAATCCTTTTCCATTTAGAGGAAAGTAAAGGAGTATACCTGTTTTAATTATGAGAATTATAGAAATTGGTCGATCCCAAAGGAGCCGTGACTGATACCAAATTGATTGGGATGGTTTTGTTTGGTTACCACCTTTTCAACCACATTCGCTTTTCAGAATTTAATTTCTGAACACAGGCCAACCACTACGGTTGTCCTTATTGAGAATCTAAGTATCTGGCCCCCTTAAGTTTTGGGAATAATTGGAAGAAGCCCATTCGCTCTCTGTGCTTGCATATTATTGATGTGTCTACTTGCTATCATCTTAATAATACGAATCAACTGCCACCTTCAATTTATATTACTTATATAGCATCCATAATTCAGGAATTAAATAGTTAAACAAAAATTAATTTTTAGTACATTAGAGAGTGTAAACTCTTATTTCTATTCCATTGAGGAGGGTATTAAACAAAACTTTGAAAAAGGAGGATACTTTCTTTTTGTCCCTGCACCTCTTTCTGGGTTGGTACAAGCAAAAAAGAAAAATGGAAAATGAAAACAGTAACGGTTGGGGAAGAGTTGCGATGCAGCTGATCATCGTCTATCTAACGGAGTTGGCGTGTTCCTGAAACCGCTGAGAAAAGCCAGAGAGAGAGTGAGAGGAAGGAGCTATAAAACAAAGCCATTCTTTTAGAAAGCCGCTCTCATTCTCATTCTCATGCGCTGTTGTGTGAGAGAGAGAAGGTATCCGCCAAAGTGATCATCGTCGGCACTTTAATACCAATCCATCTACCTTTGGAATCAAATCGAGCTTTTCTGCTCTTCATCTCATCCCAATTTTTAGATGCTTATTGTTGTTGGTCTTTCCCAGTTCTCTGGTCTCTTAACTAGCCTCGCATTTTCCTCGCCAAGAATCTTGCTCTAGAATCGAGGAAGTTCCGAGATTTTTCTGCCTGGATAGTCCAGTTGGTGTTATTCGTGGCTGTTCGAGAGTGCTAGGGTCTAATGAGGTACTATCGTGGTTTCTGTTTTTTAGCTTGTTTCTTCCCCGGGAAACTGCAGAGCAATGAATAACGAAATCCGATTTGATGAGACACACATGTAACAGTGTCGCTTGAATTTTCATACACCACATCGTTCGTCTAGATGGAAGTATACTTTTCCTTTTTGTCTTATCTTTATTTGGTTAGTCGGGGAATATCCTAGTGATTTAATGTTTATTTTACCTTAAAAGATTAAATATTTGAACTTTAATTCGATATTGTACTGCATTTTCTGAACAGCCAAACAGAACTCATTTCATATGGATTTGTTAGATTAATTGGGATAAATGTGGTGTCTAAAATACGTCCTTCTTTAGTTGGTTCTGAAGTTCTTGATGTCGAATGATTGATTAAGCATACTTGATGATTCCTTCTTTTAAAATGCATGGTATATGATGCTTGAGAGATTGCAGAAACATTGTAAATATTCACAAAATATGCTGTCTGTAAGCTGTAAGCCTTTAACTATTCAAAACTGCTTTGGTTAAATTAATGGGTTTGGCTTCTCATTGTATACCTTATGCACTGAATATCAGTATGGATTTAAATTATGTGGGTTTAGATTTTGGGCGTAGCTGAATGGTAGGACACAATAAATCTTGTGTTAATGAATTACAACAAGCTTGTTGATAAATTCGCGGATCAGGTTCATATATTTGATGTAAATATATGTTTGACCTGAAACCTTTATATGTTGCTGTATTGCGCCCCATTGCCTTTGCAGTTTGCATTGATATGCGTATTATTGTACTTCACTGTAAATTCACTCTGCAGATCAATTGTCTGACAGAAAGAATTCAAAATGAGTTGGAACACACACATGGAGATCCATTGCAATAATATCAGCTATCCCTATAACACAGCAGGAAGCTTTATCGAATATTTTGAAGGTCTAACCTATGAACATGTCAATTTCATTTTTTCTGGTGCTTCACATGCTCAGGTGCCTACAAAGACATCACCTAGGTTCTATTTGAGAAAATATCTGTTCTGGTTGATGGAAACTGTTGTACTTTTTTCTTTCTTATTTTCTCAATGTAGATTTGTTGGGAAGACTTTTCTTAGTTTGATACACATTGCGTCACTTACCAAATTTACCATATTAAACTGACTAAATCTCTTTATATATACATACTGAACAGTCCGCTGCATGATTACCTGTATTTGCAAATTTTCTTAATGTTCTTCTGTTATGAATGGAAGGCTACCTGAAACATTCATAAAATTCAAGTACTAAAAAATCACTTTAATATTTGCAGGAGTGCCTGTACCCATCAACTACAAGTTTATACAAGTTTGGCCCGTCTGAGCCTGAGAATACTTCATACTATCGTTACAGTCATGGTTATGAGATGAATAATCACGATCCACAGATGGATGAGCATAGAAGGCCTTCAGAGAACTTGTCAACATTTAGTGAACAGACAGCAGCACTAAGTACAGAATGGGGTGATGGTGTAAACACTACCACACGAGACAATTCTGTTGAATGTACGTTCTTCATTTTCATCTGGAGATCATTTTCTTAATATACGTGAGGCCTCTGGACTAGCTGCATCATTAAAATAATAAAATGACCTGTTTAACATGTTGTAATTACAATTATAGTCATGTTTGGGGTGACCAAATGTACTCTTAAGTTAGTTTTGTTGGTTCACTGTGCTTTGACCTTGTATAAATACCTCAAAAAGTGCATGGCATTTGCAGTTTACCTCACACTGCTGCACTTTGAGGTAAATTAGTTTCGTTAGTCTTGATTCCTACATGAACATAAAGTGTCGAAAACTGCTGTAGGAGAATTAAGTAACCTGTACACTGATTTTGATCCACAAAAGTATTTTTAAGAGTACAGTTTCCTGAACGTGGAAGAATCTACTTGGACCTGATTGCTGAACTACAGAGTTTTTATTCATATTGAGGAAGTGTACTTGCTTCAGCTAGTCTAGTTTCTCTGCTGCTATGTTTTGTAACCTTTTTGTAAGATGAAACTTCCGCCGTCTTATAAGTTAGTTGATCTTTCTGTTACACTATAATGGGCATTTCTTTAAAAAGTAGACAACTTATTTAATTTTTATTATCCTCTGTATGTCTTTATTAATCTTTACCCTGTCCTCTTGCTAAGAAGGAAATAAATGCTAAAAATTTGTAAGCACTCATAAGATTTTATATAAAATGATGATATTGATTCATTCTGATATTTTGTTAAATTACTGAAGAGAGAGAAAAGGTTAAAATGAATTTGATAAATGCAGAGTCCAATTGTGGTATGTTAGTCTGTATAAAATAGTATTTACTTATCATAAATCTTGTAGGAAACTTTACCAAGTTTAAGTTTTTTTCCCCTTCTCCTGTAGAGAAATGGTATTAGGGTTTCTTATCTGCTTGCCATTTGTGACTTGTATTCTAATTATAGTATGCATGCTTTTGGTTTAAATTAAATAACTTTTTTCCTTTCATTTCAGGCCCAAGAAGACATCATAGTTCCCATGATCATCAGGTATTTTCCTTCAAAAATGTTGGTTCATAAAATAATTAAATGCATTCATCAATGAGAAGCACAATACATGATGATCTAAGCCATTTTTCAACACTTTGCAGGTCATTTGGCAAGACAATATTGATCCCGACAACATGTCCTATGAGGTTGGAATAAGAGGCAGTCTTGATATTTTTCTTCCTTAAATTAGAGCTGTCATATGTTTGATTTTCTTGTAGTATAAAGTCAATATTCCAGACATACACCATAATTAGTCTTACAAGATACAACTATATAAATATATGAGCCTACTTTCATAACTCCTTGATTACTATTTCTTTGGTTGTGTTATGCTTTACTACTGTAAAAGTCTTACCCCCTTGTACTTATCATTATGCTACATGGAGATAATTACTCTTGAGGAAAATATTGTTTGGCCAAATCATTTCATAAACAACCTGCAATTCATTATATGTCCTTACTAGCTAAATTGCATTACCAACTGCAATTGCAAAGTCCATGATGCTTCATCTATTAATTACATTAAGTTGAACAGTTAAGAAAGAAACATTTACATTAGAAAGTTTCCAAACAGGACTTTCAACTCTTTAGACATAACTTAATTCTTTACCTTTTTGTCCCACATTAATAACATATTACCTTTTCAGGAATTACTTGAGTTAGGTGAGGCTGTTGGATCTCAAAGCCGTGGTCTCTCCCAAGAACAGATCTCTTTGCTTCCAGTTTCAAAGTACAAGTGTGGGTTTTTCTTACGCAAAAAGTCACGGGATGAGAGGTAATATTGGGTTTGTGAACTTCTTTTTCCTTCTCCAGGGCTATTTTTTCATTTTTCTTTTCATTTCTATTCAGACATTTTATGTTAGATCTAGCTTTGAAAATCCTTTGCTTCTAATTTTTGAAGCTCATCACTAATCTACTGCATGCTTATTGTTCTTGAACAATTTGATTTCTTCTGGGACTAGAGTTATTTGTAAGGATTAAAAATTCTGCTTTTTAAGAGTTTATTTTATTGCCAGAACCTTAGTCACAAAATTTATGTCTTGTTAGCTTTTCTGAAACCACTTGGTTATATAGCGTGTGGAAAATATTTCAAGGTAAAGAAGAATAAGTTGCAGTTGGAAGAAACTCTGCAGGATAGATTCTTCTAGGCTCAGAAGATTTTTAGGTAATAAATGAACAATTTTACCATTGATTACACTTCTGTTGTGGCCTAAAGTAGTCTTCTTATTGGTGGAGGCGTAATTTTTCTTTCCCATAAGCTATAAATGAGAACAGACTTTGTACGTTCAACTGAATAGATAGGATAGGTAACTTTTATGATGATGCAGTTGTAGGTTCTTTTGTGTGATTAAATTTAGGATCTTCTCTCTCTTTCATTATTTTCTGCTCACCTTCTATAAGCAACAAAAGGACCAAGTAAGTGACACTAGAAACCCTTGGATATATGTTTGTTGCATGATTTAGAATAATTCCATTATTCCTTCTCACATTTATTATGTATATAGCAGAGGATCGGATCAAGTATTTGGATCTTGTCTTGTCTTTATTAATTTTTTGATCTAATTTGTTTTCTTGTTTAGATGTGTGATTTGCCAGATGGAATATAGAAGAGGGGACAAGCGGATCACCTTACCTTGCAAACATGTCTATCATGCTGGTTGTGCTACAACATGGCTTAGCATCAATAAGGTAAGAATTCATACTTATCAAGAACTCACCCAATTCTGGTAATGCTCATTTTGCCGTCTGCTGAAATAGCTGACCTTTTTTCTTCTTGCTTTGTGTTCTCTCTTTTTCTATTCCAGGCTTGTCCTATATGTTACACGGAGGTGTTTGCTGATATGTCAAAACACAAATGATCACCAGCCAGTGAATAGAAGAGACCTGCATCTACTTGTGTTTTCCCTCGAGTTTGGGTATCTTTCGATATGGATAGATACAAAATTATTTTGTTTCTTTCTTTTCTAGTCAGATGAATTATCTCGTGGGGTTTATCTAGACTACAGATGAGAGCTGTAACGTTGGTTAAAATTAAAAAAAAAAAAAAAATATATATATATATATATATACATGAACATGCCTCATAGTTGTGTTGGAGAGGCTGGATTGTGTTTTGTTTTCATATTTTTATACGGTGTGCCTTGACTTCACCTATTTATTCCACCATGATGATACAATATTTATATGGGAACTCGACATGTTGCCGCAACTGCAGGCCATTTTAACGGAAACCTTCGTTGTGCTCAAATTAGGTTCGAAGCTTCCTTGAAGGCCAAATTATCATATTGTTTATCTTATAGGGGATGTAAATCAAATGCTTTGTCACGATGATTGAATAAACGTAATGATCATAAAAAACCTTGACATCTTCATATGTCGTAGACATATATAAGGTAGTTATCTACTTAAAGACAAATAAGTTCAATATCGTGTAAAACGTCATATAATTTTAAGAAGGTTCACAAGTTGGCTTATAAACAGGGGGTCAAGCGGAAGGGATCAAAATTAATGCAGAGCTAGAGAAAGATGGTGTATACTCTCAAACACATTTTTGATAATTGTTGTCGTGAAAGATACGAATGATCTAATTGTTGTTGAGTGGAGTGACTTGTAGTAATCACATTCCAAATTGGTTGTGTAAGACACTATATCTGATTCAAAAAGCGAACCTCCATTTAGGATGTGCACACAACTCATGTTTATAATTCCAAACCAAAAAAAAAGAAGAAAAAACTAATTACATACATATATTTAAAATGTAATAATGATGTATAATTTAAATGACTGAATTGATAAAAAGTTGCTTTCCAGAACAATTTTATTAGAATTTAGATATACCAAATCAAACCAGTTCAAGGTCCCCACCATAAGTATTATAGAGGCTATAATCCAATCGAACTAAAACATGCGATGAATTATGTTAGTTATAAAATTTATGGAGTTTTAGATGCACTAATATTTGGTAAGACCATGAATTATTGGATATGTTTTTTATTGTTCTATACTAATCAAATGATTGATAATTTTGCCAAGATATCAATTTATTGAGAGCACTGGAATAACTCTACTTTAATAAACAAATTGATTATCTAGTTTATTGGCATTTTAAATGAGAAAAGAATAAAATCAGAGAGCCGGTGCAGCCTTTCTCTGACTTTTTCGCTAAGATTTGAGAATTTTAGATAATGTATTCTTTTTGTCTTTTCCTCTTTCATATTATTAGGTGGACAGAACAACTTATTCTGACAATTTGCGAACGAACAGTTTCTAGAAGAAAGACAATTACAACTAGTAAAGTTCTCGCTTACAAAACTCATTAAAGTTGAAAATAACTCTACCATGATGAAAATGCAACATCTGGACATTTGAGAATGGTACAAATAGTAAAAGTGTGCATAAGATCAATTTTCTCTTTTTTCTCTCATTTTGTTTTTCAAATTCTATAAAAACTTCACAATAAAAAACTCTAAAGGATATTTACACAATTCTCATCTATGATTGCCACAAGCACTTCACTTTTGTCAATATAAGATCCAGATATTAGAAATGGAAAATAATTACTTTTGCCTTCTGAGCGAGATAAGGATACCTACTATTGAAATTTGATTCAGAAATTTTAGTTCCGTAGGCATTTGAAATCCCCATTGAAGTGAGAGAGAACCACAATCCACAAGTCTTTACTATGTGATGAACTTTTAAAGGAAAAAATGCTACTATAATCACATTTTTGTTTTTCATGTTTTCGGCTTCCTTTTGCAATGACCAGTAAAAAAAAAATGCTGTAACATTGAATGCTGTGTGATCTATGTTTTCACCAAATCTTTGAACTTCAGTTCTTTCCTTGAGTAACTTTTCCTTGTAAGATGAGAGAAATGTGGGAAGAAAGAGCTCTCGCTTAAAATTCTAATTAGTATTTCCTATACATAGTTGTTTTGAAGTATGGCTTCCAGCCCTTGCACATAGTTGGTGTCAATATTATTATGGCTATGGATGGCTATGATAGGCGTGTAGCTAAAAGTCGGGCGCAAAATTTGTTTTCAGTGAATCTCAATAGCAAGAAGCTGAAGGTGATTACGGACTGTACTTCGAATAAGTTTCTTTGGTACCGTTTTGGTAATGCATATATAGAGAACTTTGTTAGAATATAATACTGACTATATGTCCATTGTCTACCGATAATTACATGTCTCTGATTATTATTTATTAGTTGAACTCGTATGAAATAATACTGACTATAATAACAGTGATTATGTGTCCATTGTCTACCGATAATATGAGACGAACCCCTTGCACATGTAAGCGCATATATCTGTCACGAGTTGCAGATATTAATTGTAAAAAATAATTATCTAAACATTGATGGGAGATCTGGAAAGGAATTTTAAATTGCAGTACGGAACCTCTAATTGAAGGGAAAAAAAAAGAAGGATTTTGATTTTCTTATCATCTTGTAAACCTAGTTGCAGACTTGTATTCTGCTTCCTTGTCCTCTCTTAATCTTTTTAACAGTATAATAGAAACGTGAACATTTCTGCAATCAAACTTTAAGGGCTAAATGCTGCTATAACAAAAGCACTAATGGATGTTTTTCATAAAATCTGTAAACTAGGTTCTTGCCTTGATCTGATATTAATAGTTGCTTTCTTGTCTGGATGAATGTTACATCCTTCGCAATTATCTTATGAGCGAGCCCAGAAGAAGCTAAAAAAATAGAGAACCTGTGGAAAGGAAGGCTTAGACTTTTTTTTTTTTTTAAATTATTTTGTGGGATCTAAAGGGAAGTCATCGGGAGGGCGACATGTGAGCAAATTACGTTCAGCTCTGAAAATAAAATTGAAGTATAATGAACCACCTCCGAATACGCATTACATTAATTAAACAATTAAGTATATACTATATATGCTATGAATTCAGGTAGAAAGATGTCCTACAAGCAGAATTTGCACTATAATCATAAGAACAATAAATTGTAAGAGGAAATTTTGAAGAATGTAATTAATTTGATATAAACCTCAACATATGAATGAAGATGTCCACTAAGACTAATGGGGTGAAGGAAGAAACGCTTGTCATGTCAAGCATTTTCTTGACGTCTTTCAATCAAAGCTTGCAGCTCTCCTTCCTTGACCTATCCTTATGTTCTTTTCAATAAATACATCAAAATAGACCCTTTTGCTAGTAAGTATACTGCATCGGGTCAAGCAGTCCAATTTTGAATTACAATAATAGAACATGAGCTCCTTAATTTTGAACTGGCGAACCCATTTCCCCTTCCAGCTTTTGTGATCCAATTCACATGGTAGACATGATCAAATGCTCGTTAACTGATGCATATCAACAAAATAGAGAAATGGTCCACTAATGGATAATTTACATCAATAGTGAATTGATGTCGGTCTCTACTAAGATAGGGAGTGATTTGACTTATCCTCAATCATTTGTTAGTTAGCCTATTGACAGAGACGTCTGGTAAGCTGAAGAAGCAGCTTATTCACCGACGGTATACAACTGTGCTAAAATTAATCAAGTGTTACAAACCAGAAACAAATGTCATTTGGAAGAAAGCCAAAAAAATCTTGTAACGAGATATTTGGCGTAAGACTTGATGCTGTTTCACACTTGTACAATTTCTCATAGTCACCTGTCATCCATAAAATGCAGAGGAAAAGATCAAAACTGACTGCTTTCACACGCTTTTAAAATAATTTATTAAATCCATCAAGTTCTCATCCAGCCATGCCCTTACCAACTCTCTCCTTTGACTTTGTTCATAGCTCATATTGTGGGAAACATTAACTGAATGGGAAACCACGATTTCAAGTTCAAATATGAATTATTTGTGTACAAAAAAAGGGAATTATAATTTATAGCATTGATCCAGATTCCAGGCTGTCAATGCATTAAACTAAGAAATCTTGTAAGCCATGGTTGAGGGCTACAACTATATAAAGGGTTGGAGTCCGCACTGTGCCAAGCAAGCACAGAGAATTGGAGATAGGCAAAAGAAGATGGGAAGCTCAAGGGGGCCGAGGCAGTGGCCTCCACTCATGTTGGCAGTGGCATTTTGCCTAGCTGCTATAAGTGCTAGTGCTGATGACACTTACCCGTACTACAGCCCACCACCACCACCACCAAAAAATGTGGAACAACCACCCTACTATCAAAATCCTCCACCACCAAAGCATGAAGAATATCCTCCCGATCATCACAAATCACCTCCCTATGTCTACAAATCTCCACCCCCACCATCTCCTTCACCACCACCTCCTTATGTTTACAAATCCCCTCCACCACCATCTCCCTCACCTCCCCCACCTTATGTCTACAAGTCACCCCCACCCCCGTCCCCTTCACCACCTCCTCCATATGTCTATAAGTCTCCACCTCCACCATCTCCATCACCTCCTCCGCCTTATGTCTACAAGTCTCCACCTCCTCCCTCACCTTCACCACCCCCTCCATATGTTTACAGGTCTCCACCTCCACCATCTCCCTCACCTCCCCCACCCTATGTTTATAAGTCACCACCTCCTCCTTCACCTTCACCACCTCCTCCATACGTGTATAAGTCTCCACCCCCACCATCTCCCTCACCACCTCCTCCATACGTTTACAAGTCTCCACCCCCTCCGTCTCCATCGCCTCCTCCCCCCTATGTCTATAAGTCACCCCCACCTCCATCCCTATCACCACCACCTCCACTAATTTACAAGTCCCCACCTCCTCCTTCACCTTCTCCACCACCTCCATATATCTACAAATCTCCACCTCCACCATCTCCATCACCTCCTCCACCATATGTGTACAAGTCTCCACCTCCTCCATCTCCATCACCACCACCTCCATATGTTTACAAGTCCCCACCTCCTCCTTCATCTTCTCCACCACCTCCATATGTCTATAAATCTCCACCTCCACCATCTCCATCACCTCCTCCACCATATGTGTACAAGTCCCCGCCTCCTCCATCTCCATCGCCACCGCCACCATATATCTATAAATCTCCACCTCCGCCCTCTCCATCACCTCCTCCACCATATGTGTACAAGTCTCCACCTCCTCCATCTCCATCACCACCACCTCCATATGTCTACAAATCTCCACCTCCACCATCTCCATCGCCTCCTCCACCATATGTATATAAGTCACCACCACCTCCATCCCCATCACCACCTCCTCCATATATTTACATGTCCCCACCCCCACCTTCTCCTTCACCACCACCTCCTTATGTCTACAAGTCCCCACCTCTGCCATCCCCCTCACCTCCTCCACCATATATTTATAAATCACCGCCGCCACCATCTCCTTCACCTCCTCCTCCATATGTATATAAGTCACCACCTCCTCCTTCACCTTCTCCACCTCCACCATACATCTATAAATCACCGCCACCTCCATCACCTTCACCACCTCCTCCTTATGTCCACAAGTCACCATATCCCTACATCTACAGCTCACCCCCACCTCCAGAAGTCTATTAAGCTTGCATTTAAATCAATTTGAATTGTTTCAATAAAATTGTTACAAGCATTGTTTCTATTTGTTTGTATGGCGTTCATGAATAATATGGTTTACGCTTAAGGGAAGATCTTTACACTGTAATCCTTTATGTATTATGTATTGTTACCTAATGAAATAAATAACGTTGGTTTCATGGATTTTTTATATCAAATATTGTAACTCGTTGTTATTTTTTCCCCCCAATTACGATCCCTTTTCAACGAAAGTTTCGACACCGTAAAATTAAAATTTGAATGGAGAATAATCAGCCCACTATTTAAAAAGATAAAAGAAAGTTATCTGTGGCAGCACTATACTGTCTGTTATACACTATCTTCCCAGTGGCTCTAGCATACGTTACACAACAATATTTTATATCTTCTAGGATTAAACATAATTATAAATGGGTGACCCCTCTAAGTCCATGCAAGAAATTCATGTACAATATAAGAAAAATAAAGAATAAAATAAAAGGGCAACAAGTCAAGAAATTGTTGTTCAGCTTCTCTGCAACAAAATAGGTGTCCCCACCTCCTTTTTTTTCTTATATTATATATGAATTTCTTGCATGGACTTAAGGGGGTCAAGCATTTAAATAGGGGGAGGGAGGGGATAAATGAGGGGGTCATTGCCACTCGCATCTCCTATTCTTCTTTATATATATATATATATATATATAATTTTTTATATAGTCCCTCTGAAAAAATAAAATTTATATGTATATAAAAATAAGATAATATGACTAATAGTTTATATACCAATTTAATATATATCATACTTTAAATGGCAAAATTTTGTTAGTTGTTACTTAATCTTTGTAAATAATAAAACTTTAATTGTTCTCTAAGTCTTTTAGAATAATACAATTAAAAAGGACAAAATTTTTTACTATTATCTTATCAAAATATAGTAAATTAAAAGTTTAAAAAGGTTTTTATTTACATTTTTATGTTAGTAGACAAAAATCTTAAAGAGTAAAGATCATTAGCATAATCAAATAATAAGTCGCTTTTTAATTATTCTATAAGCCTTTTAAAATAATAAAATTGAAAGCAACAAACTTCTAAAAGAATATTTAACCGAAATGTAGAAAATTAAAAGTAAAAAAAAAAGAACTTCTATTTACACTTTTATGTTAGTAGGTAAAAATATGAAAGAGTGATGATAATCATTTTCTCTCAATTTTAAAAATTTATTTTATTTTCATTTTCTCATTCTTGCCCTTTATTTGATATTTATTTTGTTAATTTTTTGAAGATATTTTTTTTTTATTTTTTTCAACTTACTCTTTACATTTGAATTATGTATAATTTTTCAGTCTCTTATCATACATGGGTTTGATAAATTGCCTTAATCATTATTATCAAATTATCAATAGATCATTTATACATACATACATACATACATACATACATACATACATACATATATATATAGGTATATATTTATTTGAAAGCAGTTTATAATTCATAAAAAGTTAGCTAATGAAGTGAATCATATAAAGTGGAACTTATTTAGAATTTATGCTTCCTCTCATGCATATTTTATATTGTAATGTTGCATAAAAAATATGCAGTGACATTCATCATAACGCGCTATGAACTTATTTTATTTTAATACAATAGATTGTTTCTCTTATATATATATATATATATATTTATTTATTTATTTATATATTGTAAAGTAATTATAAATTTTTTTACACAAATATATTATATATTATAACTTATAATCTCAATCCCCTAAAAGAGAATTTCTGGCTTCGCCCCTGCACATGTAACCTTATTATGTAAATAATTCTCTAAACATTTAGATTCCTTATTGTCGCACTTACCTTGGATATAATCTTCTAACTACAATGATTATGGATCTGTCAATTTTATTCCTGATTGGAAACAGCACGTGGCCATTCAAGGGCTTGCCAGGTTGCTTTACCCCACTTTTATATAATTTAAAAAAGTGAGCTTGCTTAGTAATAATTTTAAAAAATAGTTGTAAAATGAGGATAATAGACTTTATACCTTGTGTGTGGTTAAAATAACTTTATTTTATACTACTAAATAATTCAAAGAGATAATCATATTATCTAATCTTGGCCTTAAGGTTTTGACATATTATTTTGATGATAACAAAATTTTCAAATCACATTTATAAAAATATTAAGTTAAATATAATTATATATTATGTATTATTTTATTTCATTAAAAGGCATTATATTTATTTTTATTAGGCAATTATAGCTATTCAAGAGAATCAAATTAAATTTTATTAAAATATAATTTTATTCTGATTGGACTTTTTAATCTAATTGTACTTATAATTTATTTAGATCATAATATCTAAAATAATTGTTAAACTTCATTTTAGCTTGTTGTGCTTTGTTAATTTACATACTTTAATGCAAAAAAAAATGATAAAATGATTTTAAATAAAAATGTAAAATGCTAAAAAGAAATAATAAAATAATTATAATATTTTTGTTACAAAAGTCAAAATGTGCAGATATATTAATTGAATGGAGTGAGTCATAAAAATAAAAAATATATAATATTTTTGTTAAAAAACGTGATATATTAAATTGAAATAGGAAATGCTTTTTAATATCATATTTTACGGTAATTAAAATATTAAGAAAGTGTGTCACAGTTTGAAACAAAGTTTAATATTTCTCATTAAGAAGGTTGTAGAACCCTTAGAAACCCTGGCCGAAAGCATTCAATGGAAAAGATGGAGAGATAGCATAGTCAAAATTAGTAAAAGCCAAAACTCCCTTGGGATGAGAAAAAAAATGAAAAGCTCCCCTATTACATCCAAAAGATGAGCAAAACACAATAGTTGAACGTAGACCAAGAAAACAACTCTTTTTATCAAAATCATTCATGAACTCAAAAATGGTTCTTGTGTTTTGCATTAGCTTTCAGCATATGATAGGCACGAAGAAACTCTCAAATTCGTATCAACAATGGTGGACTTACTTGTCTCCGTCGAAAGAGATTGGGGTGTCACTTATCCCGCATCAAATATCTTGAACTAGAAAGAGAAGCACAATCGAACTAAGTTGAGCAGAGAAAAAAAGAAAATGACAAAATTGAGAAGTTAAAGCGGCAATGGGGTTTGATGGTCCAAGATATAGAAAAAGAAATTATAAGGGAAAAGTTTGGGCATGCAGAGAAGAGATGAGCGCAAAGGAAGATTAAACAATGTTAGAAGGAAAAGGAAAAAGTATTATTTTATCTTATTTTCACCTAATATAAGAAAGTACAAAGAAATCTCATCCTTTCCCCTACACATTCAGAGACAAGAATGAAACAAGAAAAGCAAAAAGTTGTACAAGTTATAATAGATAAATTTCTCTCTCTCTTTCAACGGCTACATTAAACATTACTCTCTAATAGAAACATTTTGAAATTTTTATATATATAGAAGAAGATAAACAGAAAAATATATGGATTGAAGCATAGAAAGAAGAGCCAAAATCATATTATAATTTTTTTTGTTCTCTTTATCTTATTCAAGTATAATTTTTGATTTATCTAACTTGAGATAACTTTAAAAAAAGTATAAGCTTATTATAATTATTTTTTTATAAAAGTTTAAAATTTATCCTTATATCATTGTGTAAAGTAAATTTTGGGACATTTAGTGAAAAACCTTGAAAAAAAAGATCTTGGGTGAACCTATATAAAAATCGAATGCTATATTAGTTTGAAGCGAGTTAAAAATATTATATTAATTGTAAATACATGTAAAACTATCTCAATTACAATTTAAAAATTGATTGAAAAAAATCATTTAGAATTTAAGGAGATCAAATATAGGTCAAGGAATGAATCAAAATAAATTTAATGGCATTTCTCTCTTTCTTTAACTTTATCTTTTATTTACCATTGCTAAGCTAACTCCACTTATATTTGAAAGGAAATTCTATTTTATCTCTTAGATGTCACTCCACTTTTAATTAGCTTGCTCCAGTTTTGTATATGTGATAATTTTAATTATTTATCTTTTTTTTGCATATTATATCTATTCACCTCCTCTAAATATAATTATCATCAATGATCAATAATTTTTGGAAGTAATAAAACAAAATAAGCTAAGATTAAAAGAATATATTTAATGGCATGAGTATAAAAAGCATATGAGATAGACTTCCATACTTGGATAATGCTTTCCGTTAATACTTATAAAAATATGTAATAACAGCTTGAGTTATGGTGAGATTTTGCAATAAAAGAACATATGAATATCATTGACAATATTTAAAAAAAAAAAGAATTAGATTTAGATGTAATTTTTTTTAAATTTTTTGTATTATTAAATTCTCTAATTAAAACAAGTGAAATGTATGATTTTGCAATAATAGTATAATATACATATAATTTAATTAAAAAACCATATAGTTTATTACAAAAATTATATGTTTATTATGTTATTATAAAAAAATCATGCATTTTTCGTATTTTAATTGAATAATTTTATAATAGAAGCATAAGAAATTATATATAAGTTTTTTGTAAAAAAATAATGTAATAATATATCAAAATTTAATTAAAATATAAATATCTTTTATTCATTGTCACTATGTGATTTAAAAATTATATTATGCTACCTTAAGATTAAATTTGAAGTGGTGATCTTACATTTTGGGAAACACTATACTCTTTAGTTATGTTACAATTAATTACTACTTATAAAAATATTTTATTAAATAGTTACTTAAAATATTAACTTATTTAATAATTAATAATTCTAAAAAAATTAATGAGTATGATTATAGTAATAAATTTATTAAAATAAATAAAACATGATTTTACATTTAATAATATTTAATAATTATAGTGTCAGAAGATAAGATCATGACTCAAAAATTTATTAGCACAACACTACCTTATTCTTTTATTAATTCCATTCAGATTTAAGTAGGAGTTCCTAAATTTCTTGTAATTATATCTAAAAAAAAAAATTTTGAATTAAAAAGTACTCTAACAATTGAAAGTTGATAAAAAAATATATTAACAAGATGATGAGAAATGCATCATGAAGTGAAGAGAAGTACTTCATGAAGTGAAGAGAAGTGCTTCACAAATATGAAAATATGAAAAAAAGTGCTCTATAAAATTTGTATTTTTGCAATTTTAAATCAAAAGGGAGTGTGTATTTTTGTAATTTTGAATCAAAAGGGAATGTTGAAAATATAATTCAAAATTAGTGTAAATGATTTTTGCAGAATTTTTTTAGTTAGTTTGTTAGCTAAAAATTTAAATTTTTATCTAATTTTAAATTAAATCAAATAGTAATTAGTTTTCATAATTTTATACTTTTAGTTATCACTTATTTTTGTATTTTAATTATTTATAAATTTATAAATAAATAACCTCAATTATAAAATAAAATGAAATAGTAGAATATTAATTTATATATATATATATATATATATTTTTTAATTTCATTCAAATAATCTATTACGATCAATTTTCATATGTACTGCAAATCTTGGTGGATCTTTTTGTTTTTTACTTTATAGGTTACTATTTCTAGATACATGATGTTTTTGTTGATCGGTAAAAGTAACTTTTTTATTTTCGTCTCTTTTTATTTTAAAGGTTAATTGATACCTTATAAGGTAAGTGTGTAAATTATAATATATTAAAAGTAATACTAAATTATAACTTCTTGCAGTAATCCATGCATCGAACAGGTTCACATACCCTAAGTTTTTATATAATATACAGGAAAGTTTGCCACGTCGACACTTAATATACCTCTGAACAAAAATATGAAATAATAACATGAAAGATAACCACCTGAAATGTCTAAACAATATGATCATATCTTTTTTTAATCTTACTTATATATGAGACGAACCCCTTGCACATGTAAGCGCATATATCTATCACGAGTTGCAGATATTAATTGTAAAAAACAATTATCTATACATTGATGGGAGATCTGGACAGGAATTTAAAATTGCGGTACGGAACCTCTAATTGAAGGAAAAAAAAAAAAAGAAGGATTTTGATTTTCTTATCATCTTGTAAACCTAGTTGCAGGCTTGTATTCTGCTTCCTTGTCCTTTGTTAATCTTTTTAACAGTATAATAGAAACGTGAACATTTCTGCAATCAAACTTTAAGGGCTAAATGCTGCTATAACAAAAGCACTAATGGATATTTTTCATAAAATCTGTAGACTAGGTTCTTGCCTTGATCTGATATTAATAGTTGTTTTCTTGTCTGGATGAATGTTACAACCTTCTCAATTATCTTATGAGCGAGCCCAGAAGAAGCTAAAATACTAGAGAACCTGTGGAAAGGAAGGCTTAGACATTTTTTTTAATTATTTTGTGGGATCTAAAGGGAAGTCAGCGGGAGGGCGACAGCGAGCAAATTACATTGAGCTCTGAAAAGAAAATTGAAGTATAATGAACCACCTCCGAATATGCATTACATTAATTAAACAATTAAGTATATACTATATATACCATGAATTCAGGTAGAAAGATGTCCTACAAGCAGAATTTGCACTATAATCATAAGAACAATAAATTGCAAGAGGGAATTTTGAAGGTAATTAATTTGATATAAACCTCAACATATGAATGATGATTTCCACTAAGACTGTGAAGGAAGAAACGCTTGCCATGTCAAGCATTTTCTTGACGTCTTCAAATCAAAGCTTGCAGCTCTCCTTCCTTGACCTATCCTTATGTTCTTTTCAATAAAAACATCAAAATAGACTCTTTTACTATCAAGTATACTGCATCGGGTCAAGCAGTCCAATTTTGAATTACAATAATAGAACAGGAACTCCTTAATTTTGAACTGGCGAACCCATTTCCCCTTCCAGCTTTTGTGATCCAACTCACATGGTAGACATGATCAAATGCTCGTTAACTGATGCATGTCAACAAAATAGAGAAATGGTCCACTAATGGATAATTTACATCAATAGTGAATTGATGTCGGTCTTTACTAAGATAGGGAGTGATTTGACTTATCCTCAATCATTTGTTAGTTAGCCTATTGACAGAGACGTCTGGTAAGCTGAAGAAGCAGCTTATTCACCGACGGTATACAACTGTGCTAAAATTAATCAAGTATTACAACCCAGAAACAAATGTCATTTGGAAGAAAGCAAAAAAAATCTTGTAACGAGATATTTGGCGTAAGACTTGATGTTGTTTCACACTTGTACAATTTCTCAATGTCACCTGTCATCCATAAAATGCAGAGGAAAAGATCAAAACTGACTGCTTTCACACGCTTTTAAAATAATTTATTAAATCCATCAAGTTCTCATCCAGCCATGCCCTTACTAACTCCCTCCTTTGACTTTGTTCATAGCTCATATTATGGGAAACATTAACTGAATGGGAAACCACGATTTCAAGTTCAAATATGAATTATTTGTGTACAAAAAAAGGGAACTATAATTTATAGCATTGATCCAGATTCTAGGCTGTCAATGCATTAAACTAAGAAATCTTGTAAGCCATGGCTGAGGGCTACAACTATATAAAGGGTTAGAATCCGCATTGTGCCAAGCAAGCACAGAGAATTGGAGATAGACTAAAGAAGATGGGAAACTCAAAGGGGCCGAGGCAGTGGCCTCCATTCATATTGGCAGTGGCATTTTGCCTAGCTGCTATCAGTGTTGGTGCTGATGACAAGCCTTACCCATATTACAGCCCACCACCACCACCGCCACCAAAAAATGTCGAACAACCACCCTACTATCACAATCCTCCACCACCAAAGCATAAAGAACATCCTCCCTATCATCACAAATCACCTCCCTACGTTTACAAATCTCCACCTCCACCACCAAAGCATGTAGAACATCCACCCCATCATCACAAATCACCTCCCTATGTCTACAAATCTCCACCGCCACCATCTCCTTCACCGCCACCTCCTTATGTTTACAAATCCCCTCCACCACCATCTCCCTCACCTCCCCCACCTTATGTCTATAAGTCACCCCCACCTCCGTCCCCTTCACCACCCCCTCCATATGTTTACAAGTCTCCACCTCCACCATCTCCATCACCTCCTCCGCCTTATGTCTACAAGTCTCCGCCTCCTCCCTCACCTTCACCACCCCCTCCATATGTTTACAGGTCTCCACCTCCACCATCTCCCTCACCTCCCCCACCCTATGTTTATAAGTCACCACCTCCTCCTTCACCTTCACCACCTCCTCCATACGTGTATAAGTCTCCACCCCCACCATCTCCCTCACCACCTCCTCCATACATTTACAAGTCTCCACCCCCTCCGTCTCCATCGCCTCCTCCCCCCTATGTCCATAAGTCACCCCCACCTCCATCCCTATCACCACCAACTCCACTTATTTACAAGTCCCCACCTCCTCCTTCACCTTCTCCACCACCTCCATATATCTACAAATCTCCACCTCCACCATCTCCATCACCTCGTCCACCATATGTGTACAAGTCTCCACCTCCTCCATCTCCATCACCACCACCTCCATATGTTTACAAGTCCCCACCTCCTCCTTCACCTTCTCCACCACCTCCATATGTCTATAAATCTCCACCTCCACCATCTCCATCACCTCCTCCACCATATGTGTACAAGTCCCCGCCTCCTCCATCTCCATCGCCACCGCCACCATATATCTATAAATCTCCACCTCCGCCCTCTCCATCACCTCCTCCACCATATGTGTACAAGTCTCCACCTCCTCCATCTCCATCACCACCACCTCCATATGTCTACAAATCTCCACCTCCACCATCTCCATCGCCTCCTCCACCATATGTATATAAGTCACCACCACCTCCATCCCCATCACCACCTCCTCCATATATTTACATGTCCCCACCCCCACCTTCTCCTTCACCACCACCTCCTTATGTCTACAAGTCCCCACCTCTGCCATCCCCCTCACCTCCTCCACCATATATTTATAAATCACCGCCGCCACCATCTCCTTCACCTCCTCCTCCATATGTATACAAGTCACCACCTCCTCCTTCACCTTCTCCACCGCCACCATACATCTATAAATCACCGCCACCTCCATCACCTTCACCACCTCCTCCTTATGTCCACAAGTCACCATATCCCTACATCTACAGCTCACCCCCACCTCCAGAAGTCTATTAAGCTTGCATTTAAATCAATTTGAATTGTTTCAATAAAATTGTTACAAGCATTGTTTCTATTTGTTTGTGTGGCGTTCATGAATAATATGGTTTACGCTTAAGGGAAGATCCTTACACTGTAATCCTTTATGTATTATGCATTGTTACCTAATGAAATATATAACGTTGGTTTCATGGATTTTTTATATCAAATATTGTAACTCGTTGTTATTTTTTCCCCCCAATTATGATCCCTTTCCAACGAAAGTGCGGACACCGTGAAATTAAAATTTGAATGGAGAATAATCAGCGTGCTATTTTAAAAGATAAAAGAAAGTTATCTGTGGCAGCACTATATTGTCTGTTATACACTTAGACAACAATATTTTATATCTTCTAGGATTAAGCTTAATTATAAATAGGTGACCCCATCGAGCCCATCCAAGAAATTCCTATGCAATATAAGAAAAATAAGGAATAAAATAGGAGGGCAGCAAGTCAAGAAATTGTTGTTCAGCTTCTCTGCTACAGAATAGGTGTCCCCACCTCCTTTTTTTTCTTATTTATATATGAATTTCTTGCGTGGACTCAAGGGGGTCAACCATATAAATAGGCGGAGGGAGGGGGTGAATGAGAGGAGCCATTGCCACTCGCATCTCCTATTCTTCTTTATATATATATATAATTTTTTATATAGTCCCTTTAAAAAAATAAAATTTATATGTATATAAAAATAAGATAATATAACTAATAATTTATATACTAATTTAATATATATCATACTTTAAATGGCAAAATTTTATTATTTGTTACTTAATCTTTGTAAATAATAAGTTACTTCAATTGTTCTCTAAGTCTTTTAGAATAATACAATTAAAAAGGACAACTTTTTTTTACTATTATCTTATCAAAATATAGTAAATTAAAAGTGAAAAAAGGTTTTATTTACATTTTTATGTTAGTAGACAAAAACCTTAGAGAGTAAAGATCATTAGCATAACAAAATAATAAGTTACTTTTTAATTATTCTATAAGCCTTTTAAGATAATAAAATTGAAAGGAACAAACTTCTAAAAGAATATTTAACCGAAATGTAGAAAATTAAAAGTTATAAAAAAAAAGAACTTCTATTTACACTTTTATCTTAATAGGTAAAATTATGGAAGAGTAATGATAATCATTTTCTCTCAATTTTAAAAATTTATTTTATTTTCATTTCCTCATTCTTGCACTTTATTTGATATTTATTTTGTTAATTTTTCAAAGATATTTTTTCTTTTATTTTTTTTTTCAACTTGCTCTTTACATTTGAATTATCTATAATTTTCCAGTCTCTTATCATATATAGGTTTGATAAATTGCCTTAATCATTATTATCAAATTATCAATAGATTATTTATACATATATATATAGGTATATATTTATTTGAAATCAGTTTATAATTTATAAAAAAGTTAGCTAATGAAATGAATCATATAAAGTAGAACTTGCTTAGAATTTATGCTTCCTTTCATGCAGATTTTATATTGTAATGTTGCATACAAAATATGCAGTGACATTCATCATAACGCGCTATTAACTTATTTTATTTTAATACAATAGATTGTTTCTCTTATATATATATATATATATATATTGTAAAGTAATTATAAATTTTTTTACACAAATATATTATATATTATAACTTATAATCTCAATCCCCTAAAAGAGAATTTCTGGCTTCGCCCCTGCAAATGTAACCTTATTATGTAAATAATTCTCTAAACATTTAGATTCATTATTGTCGCACTTATCTTGAATAAAATTTTCTAACTACAATGATTATGGATCTGTCAATTTTATTCCTGATTGGAAACAGCACGTGTCCATTCAAGGGCTTGCCAGGTTGCTTTACCCCACTTTTATATAATTTAAAAAAGTGAGCTTGCTTAGTAATAATTTTAAAAAATAGTTGTAAACATATCAAATGAGGATAATAGACTTTATACCTTGTGTGTGGTTAAAATAACTTTATTTTATACTACTAAATAATTCAAAGAGATAATCATATTATCTAATCTTGGCCTTAAGGTTTTGACATATTATTTTGATGATAACAAAATTTTCAAATCACATTTATAAAAATATTAAGTTAAATATAATTATATATTATATATTATTTTATTACATTAAAAGTTATTATATTTATTTTTATTAGACAATTATAGTTATTCAAGAGAATTAAATTAAATTGTATTAAAATATGACTTTATTTTGATTGAAATTTTTAATTTAATTGTTCTTATAATTTGTTTGGATTATAATATTTAAAATAATTGTTAAGCTTCATTTTATTTTATTACGCTTGGTTGATTTACACATTTTAATACAAAAAAATTATAAAATGTTTTTAAATAAAAAAGTAAAATATTAAAAAAATAAAATGATTATAATATTTTCATTATAAAAGTCAAAATATGCAGATATGTTGAATTGAATGAGCCATAAAAGTAAAATATGTATAATATTTTTTAAAAAAAAACGTGGTATATTGAATTGAAATAGGAAAATGCTTTTTTATTTCATATTTTACGGTAATTAAAATATTAAGGAAGTGTGTCACATTTGAAACAAAGTTATTTTAATATTTCTCATTAAGTAGGTTGTAGAATCCTTCAACCCTGATTGAGAGCATTTAATGGAAAAGATAGAAAGAGATAGAATAGTCAAAATTAGTAAAAGCCAAAACTCCCTTGGGATGACAGAAAAAAATGAAAAGCTCCTATTACACCCAAAAGATGAGCAAAACACAACAGTTGGAAAGAAAAGAACGTACACCAAGAAAGCAACTCTTCTATCAAAATCATTCATGAACTCAAAAATGGTTCTTGTGTTTTGCATTGGCTTTCAGCATATGATAGGCACGAAGAAACTCTCAAATTCAGATCAACAATGGTGGACTTGCTTGTCTCCATGGAAAGAGATTGGGGTGTCACTTATCCCGCATCAAATATCTTGAACTAGAAAGAGAAGCACAATCAAACTAAGTTGAGCCAAGAGAGAAAGAAAATGACAAAATTGAAAAGTTAAAGCGGCAATGGGGTTTGATGGTTCAAGATATAGAAAAAGAAATTATAAAGAAAAAGTTTGGCACGCATAGAAGATAGTAGAGATGAGAGTAGAGAAAGATTGAACAATGTTCAAAGAGAAAAGAAAAAGTATTATTTTATTTTATTTTCACCCAATTTGTTAGAGATATTAATGACAATGAGAAAGTAAACAGAAACCTCTTCCTTTGCCCTACTCATTCAGAGACAAGAATTAAAAAAAAAAGTACAAGTTATAATAGATAAATTTCTCTCTCTTTTAAAAACTGTTCATTAATAGAAACATTTTGAAATTTTTATATAAATAAAAAATAAACAAAAAAAATATGAATTGAAACATAGAAAGAAAAACCAAAATCACATTATAATTTTCCTTTATTCTTTTTATCTTATTCAAGCATAGTTTATGTTTTTATTTAATTTGAGAGAGTTGTAAAGAAAAAGTAAACTTCTTGTAGTTATTTTTTTTATAAAAATTTAACATTTATTTTCATATCATTTTGTAAAATGAATTTAAAAGAAACTTAGTGAAAAACCTTAAAAAAAATTTAAGTGAATTTGTATAAAAATCAAATACTGTATTAGTTTGAGGTGAGTTAAAACATATTATATTAGTGGTGGATATATGTACAATTATCTCAATTATAATTTAAAAATTAATTAAAGAAAATCTTCTAAAATTTAAGGAGATCAAATATAGGTCAAGGGATGAATCAAAACAAATTTAGTAATATTTCTCTCTTTCTTTAACTCTATCTTTTATTTACTATTGTCAAACTAACTCCACTTATATTTTAAAAGAAACTCTATTTTTTGAATGTCACTCTACTTTTAATTAGCTTGCTCTATTTTTATATATGTGATAATTTTAATTTTTTTTTTTACATATCACATCTATTCATCCCTTTATCATCAATGATCAATAATTTTTGGAAGCAATAAAACAAAATAAGCTAAGATTAAAAGAATATATTTAATGGTATGAGTATACAAAGTATCTGAGATAGACTTCCATACTTGGATAATGCTTTCCGTTAATACGTATAAAAATATGTAATAACAGTTTGAGTTTTGGTGAGATTTTGCAATAAAAGAAAATTTGAATATCATTGACAATACTAAAAAAAGAATTAGATTTAGGTGTAATTTTTTATATTTTTGTATTATTAAGTTTTTTAATTAAAACAAGTGAAATGTATGATTTTGCAATAATAATATAACATATATATAATTTAATTAAGAAACTATATAGTTGATTATAAAAATTATATGTTTATTATGTTATTATCAAAAAATCATACACTTTTATATTTTAATTGAAAAATTTTATAATAGAAGTATAAGAAATTGTATATAAGTTTTTTTGTAAAAAAAATAATGTAATAATATATATCAAAATTTAATTAAAATATAAATATCTTTTAGTCATTATCATTATGTGATTTAAAAATTATATTATGCTATCTTAAGATTAAATTTAAAGTGATGATCTTACAGTTTAGGAAACACTATACTCTTTAGTTATGATACAATTAATTATTAATTATAAGAATATTTTATTAAATAGGTACTTAAAATATTAAATTATTTAATAATTAATAATTATTGAAAAATAATTTATTTTTTGTAATTAATGCGTATGCTTATAGTAATAAATTTATTAAAATAAATAAAATATTATTTCACATTTAATAATGTTTAATAATTATAGTGATAGAAGATCAAATCATTACTGTTAAATTTATTAGCACAACACTACCTTATTCTTTTATTAATTCCATTCAGATTTAAGTAGGAGTTCCCAAATTTCTTGTAATTATAACTCAAAAAAAAATATTTTTTGAATTAAGACTACACCTCAAGTTTTTGTAATTTCTTGTAATTATATCTCAAAATAGTCCATGTGGAGGATTCCTAAACAAAAAAATCAGAGAGGAAGCTTTCTTGGCCTTCTGGTGGCTGAATGTGTCAAAGGACAACTTGCCATGGTAATTTCCAAACCCTCTTTCCCCAACTCCTCCAAATGGCAAGCCATCCGCCACATACTACACATAACCAACGCAATTTTCTAAATGAACAGCAAAATATTAAGATTTGAGACGTACAAAGATGAACGTCACACTTCCGGATGATGTTTCAGACATTATTTTTCTCTGAAGTGTTTGGTTTTTGATGAATAATAGAGCTAGGGCAAGAGGCTGAGCCCTTGAGTTTCTTGGACTACCAGTATATGGCAGTTTTCATAAATATATTCATATCTCACAGTAATAAAAATTTCTTCTGCATGCGCCATGATTGCCGCTTCAACCTGGGGATCAACCAAGATTGTTGGTTCAATAAATCTGCAAATTATTAGTGCACATAAACTTCAATTTTTTGGCAAAGAAGAAGATCCTGTGAAACTGTTGAAGTAAGAAGCTACAAACTAAAAGAAGAGAGAGAAAATGGAAGAGCAGAATTCACTTTCAGTCTATTCTCTTACCATATATACAAGCAAAATGTTTTACATCTTAAACCTATTAAACGATGAACAATTCCCAAAAACCAACAAAAATAGTTTTATCATATCAGCTTTACAAAAATATGGTTCTAAATTAAAAAACATGTATTGATATTGTTTAAAGTAATAAAAAAGTCAACTAAACTGCACAAGCATAAAATATTTTACTTTGCATCAATTATCAAAATTCGACTTTTCATCTGCTATAATAACGTTGGTCTAGTTTTCTAAAATGAAAAAATATATATATTTAAAATTAACTCTGCAATATTTGAAATTAACACTATTTTCATTTTGAGTCGCATATATTGCATTTTGTTGAGTAGTTTACGCTTTACTTAATTTAGAATTAACTCTTCTGCACTTCATTTAAAGTCGACTAAGCTGCATTGGGAGTTATCTCTAAAAACAACTTTGGCAACGATGTGAGATTCATAATGCCACCAGCCAGTTTTTTTTTTTTTTCTCCTTTGATCCAGACCTTCATCAATTCCGCCTAAAGAGAACAAGAATAGACATACCTAGAGCAGTGAAATTGCTAACTCTTTGGACCTTGTTTCGCAGCTGCAGACTGGACAACCTGCAAATAGTACAAGATTAGAAGAAAATGTGGGAAGGAAGACTTTCACTTGAAATTTTTAATAAGTGTCTTCCGCACGATGTACACAAAAGTCAGCAAAACCGACACCGAATAGATTTTTAAACAACAATATTATAAGGTAACAACGTACGAAATGACCCGCTGAAATATGTCGAAACAATATGACCGAGTATGTCTTTTTCTATCTTAATTATAGTGGAGACGAACCCCTCATGCTAGTCAAATGAAAAAAGACGTTCCAGCTGCAAAACTAGCTTTAGTATGAAGCTTATATATCTCCAATATGTTGCAGAAATTATTGGAAAGAAAAGTTGTCTATGCATTGATGGGAGAATTGAGAAAGGAATTAAAAATTGCAGTTGAGAACCTTTGATGCTATAAACTTCATAAAAATGAAGGGCCAAAAAAGGGGGGCATTTTCTTTGCTTCTTCTGACCCTAAATTGTAGACTTTTTCTACTTCCTTGTTCTCTGTTAGTTATTAATCTGTATCAACAGTTGTTTTATTGTCATCAATGCTACATTTGAACAATTAAAAATTACAAGCCACCTCCTAATATGCCTCCAAACTAGGATTATCCAGTATAACCCCAAGGGCCACTAGGCCACCCAACCTGCATTACATTTGAACAATTAGGTATATACGATGAATTTATGTGAAAAGACGTCCTACTTGCAGAATTTGCACTATATTAATACAATCGGCTATATAGGAATAAAAATTGAAACAGGGAATTTTGAAGAATGTAATTAATTTGATAAAAACTTCAACATAAAAATAAAAATGTCCACTAAGATAAACTAATCGGGTGAAGGAAGAAAAGCTGAACATCTTTAAATTAGAGCTTGTCTATAAAACATAAACACTTCCAAAAACTAAGTCTTGTGTGAATTCAAATACTATGATATGACAGCTTGTATTTGTGTTATGTTTCGTTAGTATCGTTGTGCATACTTTTCAGAAACTTCCAACTTTCCTTACTGTGACTATCTTTGTCCTTCCGAAAGAAGGAAGCAAGATAGATTCCTGCCTTGGCTGCTACTGCTTGGTCTGGCTAGGAAAAGATGGTTATTCTAGTGGATAATTAACAATAAAAAAGAATTAACGTAGATCTATACTAAGACAGGGCATGATTGTGCCAAGTCAAAAATGGTTATATTAATGGATAATTAACAATAAAAAAGAATTAATGTAGATCTATACTAAGACGGGTGATGATTGTGCCAAGTCAAAGATATAAGAGAAAATTATAATTTAAAACTTCAAATTGAAGACATTTATGTAAAAAGACTTTAAAATTTAAAATTATTCTAAACAATCATAAGACTAAAAATTTTAACTTGAAATTCTGAATTATAATTTTCTATTTAGTTAAAACTTTTGATCTTAAGTCTATTAAAAATAATTTTAAAATTTAAAATCCTTTAATATAAATATTTTTAATTTAAAATTTTGAATGCAATTTTTTTGAAATATAATTTTATCATTGATTTGACTTTTCTTCAATCATTTGTTAGCGAGCCTATTGACAGAGTCGTTATGTAATAAGTTGAACCAGTTTTTTCATCAATCATTAAAGAGTTGGGCTGTCGAATTGGATGAAATATTTGGTACACTAAGATCCAGAAATATATGCCATTCGGAAGAAGGCAGAAGAAGAAAACCTCGTGGCCAGAGATTTGGCTTTAGAATTGCTGCTGTTTCACACTAAAACCATTTCTTACGGTTAATTAGCTTACACACTTAAAATGAAGAGGAAAAGATTAGAACTGTATGCTCGGACGCGCTCTAACAATATCTTATCATATCTGTCAAGTTCTCATCCAGCCAGGCCCTCACCAACTCTCTCCCTTGACTTTGTTCATAGCCGATATCGGGGAAAGAATTAACTCAATTAGAACCACGATCTCAAGTTTAAATATAAATAATTGTTGGAGAGAAAAAAAAGGGATTATAAAATAATGGTATAAACAATAAGGCAGCTGCATCATTCTTGAAACTAGTTTATATTTTAAAGCATTAATCCCCCTTGTTGATGCATTAAACTAGGAAATCTTGTAAGCCATGGTCAAGGGCTACAACTATATATATAGGGTTAGAATCCATATTGTGCCAAGCAAACGCAGAGAGTTTGAGATAGGGAGAAGAAAATGGGAAGCTTAAAGGGGCCGAGGCAGTGCCCTCCATTCATATTGGCAGTGGCACTTTGCTTAGTTGCTATCAGTGTTGGTGCTGATGATAGCCCTTATTATGAAAACCATCCACCCTACTATTCCCCACCTGAGTATGTAGAAGGCCCACCTTACTATTACAAGCCTCCCCTACCAGAAGGCCCTGTCTATATCTACAAATCTCCACCCCCACCATCTCCTGTGTACAAATTTCCTCCATATGGCTATAACTCACCGCCACCTCCCTCCCCTTCACCACCTCCTTCATATGTCTACAAATCTCCACCTCCACCATCACCCTTGCCTCCTCCACTTTATGTCTATAAGTCTCCTCCCCCACCATCTCCATCACCACCCCCTCCATACATTTACAAGTCCCCACCTCCACCATCTCCTTCACCGCCACCAGCGTATGTGTACAAGTCCCCACCTCCTCCATCACCTTCACCACCCCCACTATATGTTTACAAGTCTCCACCCCCTCCATCACCATCACGTCCTCCACCATACATGTATAAGTCACCTCCACCTCCATCCCCATCACCACCACCTCCATATGTATACAAGTCACCGCCTCCTCCATCTCCATCACCACCACCCCCATATTACTATAAATCTCCACCCCCTCCATCCCCATCCCCACCACCACCATACGTACACAAGTCCCCACCTCCACCTTCACCCTCTCCACCACCTCCCTATGTCTACAAGTCACCACCACCTCCATCTCCATCCCCTCCTCCACCTTATGTCTATAAGTCACCCCCACCTCCATCCCCTTCACCACCACCTCCATATGTCTATAAGTCTCCACCTCCACCATCTCCATCACCTCCTCCACCTTATATGTACAAGTCACCACCACCTCCATCCCCCTCACCACCTCCGCCATATATTTACAAGTCCCCACCCCCGCCATCTCCCTCACCACCGCCTCCTTATGTCTACAAGTCCCCACCTCCACCATCTCCCTCACCTCCTCCACCATATGTTTATAAATCACCACCACCTCCTCCATACGCATACAAGTCACCACCTCCTCCTTCACCCTCTCCACCTCCACCATACATGTACAAGTCCCCACCTCCCCCATCGCCCTCTCCGCCTCCACCATACTACTATAAATCATCGCCTCCTCCTGATGTCTACGAGTCACCATATCCCTACCTTTACAACTCACCCCCACCTCCTGAAGTCTACTAAGCTTGCTGTTAAGCCAATTTGAATTGTTTTGATGAGAATTTAGCACCCATTATTTATGTTTGTAATCAAAGCCTTCATGAATAATAGGGTTTACACTAAAGTGAATATCCTTATAGTGTGACCCTTTGTGTGATTATGTATGCGTTATGAATTATTACCACGTGAATTAATATAGAAGTTTGGTTTCTGAATTTGTTTTTAATATCAAATATTGTAATTCGTTGGAGGTAGGGTCGCTTTTCCTTCATTGCATATCGAAAAATTTTGACTGGTGAATGATTAGCTTTTATCGAAAATGACAATCAAAATTAAAACGTACCTAGAGATTGGTCACTTTATTTTTATTATTAATGAACACAATTTTCTCGCCCTGATCTCATCCCATCCTAATATAATGTCGTTCACGTACAAGCCCCAAACATGCAAATATAAATACAATTAACATATGGAGTCACATCATAATAAAAGAAAGTTATTTTGTTGGGGCTATTGAGCACCGCTGTGTGTCTGTTGGACACTATATTCACAACCTTTCTAGCTGATGTTGAAAGGTAGAACCTATTTTTTGCGAAATTTGTCCTTTCAATAAATAAATTTGGTTTAATTAAATACACTTGTTTGGTCCTCCTAATTCAAACAGAGATAATGTTGTCCTTTTATTTTATTTTTTTTAAATGATCTAACTTTAATATCTGTGTAAAATTTAATATCAAACTTAACATGCATTCTATTGACCTAAACGTCATTTATTTACTTAGTATTAACTCATATTTAGATTTAATTCCAAGTCAATAAAATGTTAAATTTGACATTAAGTTTTAGTTGGATATGCGTATTGGAAGACAAAATTAAATTGTTTTAAATATACATAGAAGGGCAAGATTAATTACTTTTAAACTAGAAAGACTAAATTAAAACTTTTATAAAATTAGAGAGACTAAAAATACATCTAGCCTAAATTTTTATATCATAATAATCAAACCTAAGGTTAGAATTATTCATTTAAATACTTGTTATTTCAGTATAAATATAAGTGTTAGTAAAATTTTCTAACATTAAAATCATTACCCCATTAAGAAGTTAATTTTAGATGTAAGTATTATTTTAATAATATACTTATTTTTGTTAACTTTTTTTTTTTAGAAAAAAAGCAACTATAAGAGTGGTACCTAAACATCAGTCCTCAAGAATAATGAGATATATATCTCTCTGCGTGCATGTGTGTGTGTGTTTGTAATGAGATATATATATGTGTGTGTGTGTTAATACAAAAAATTATAAGACAACTATCTCCGGCTAGCAGGTACGGCGACTGAAGAACTTATCAAGAAAACTTAACTGATACATACTAGGTGAAACTCCACTATCAATCAAAGACTCATATCTTATATAACAAAATGCTGCAAAAATAATAAGGTGTAAATTTTACAAAATAGTAACCTTTAAAGATAGTTGAACTCCATGATTTCCACCACTAAGCCAACAAAAGCATGAATGCGATAAACAAAAACATGGTGTAAAGGAGAATGTACCTGACAAAAGAAGTTATAAATTGGAAGTAGTGAATACCATACAAGACACCATAATGACGGTATCATATGAGCGTAATAGCCAAAACTGTAGAACTTCGAAGTTGCTGAAGAGTGAAGACCGTGACAAAAAGAAATGACAGTAAAGCGAACAGATTTGACATTGTTTCCTTAAGACTTCTTAGAGACATGATTGCAAGACTATTACAGAAGTTTAGAACTTGAATATCAATTGAAGATATAATGTTCTTTAAAGCAATAAGAGACAAAAACTACAAGCATGACTCATTTGTTTCTAGAAGTTCTACTATAGAGTTTACGGAACCAAAAGAAAAAACAAACAATGAAAAGTTGCAAGAGAGGAGCACAGGAAATCCCTCAGAAGTCAGAACTGAAATGTAAAGATACCTTAAAATAATTATATAATCAAGTCTTTTTATTTAAAGAATTGGATTTGATGTATTCAAATTTTGACTGTAACAAATACATGAACTAAGTGAAAATTGCGTAACATCACATACTTCCCAATCAAAACCACATAGTAATTCTAAGACACTAAACAAGTAAATAGATGAAAAAAAAAAAAGAAACTGCAACCATTATAAAAAGCTATACACAAACTGGCTCACTCCCAAGTTGAAACACCATCATTAAATAGATGCATTAATATGAAAATATTAAAACAAAGAGCTAAACAACGATCCTTCACTTTACTAATGTTACCAATTGCACAAGACCTAGAAACCGACAAACGCATTCATTCTCCCCCAAATTTTATACTTAAATTAAATAATATAGAAAAACAACTAATCTAAAGATTATTATACAACATAGCATACCTGGAGCTTATAAATGTCACAACCAGAAAAGCATAAAAGACAATTTCAGTGATCTCCAACAATTTCATAAAGAAACAGTTATACATAGCAATAAATCTTGTGAAATCACTATTGCTTTATGAAATAATAAAGTGTAATATGTCTTATGAATGAGCATATGAAGGATTCAGAGTCTGCAAATGTTCACTGTCAGTGAAGAAATGAACAAAACTCAGAAAGAACAAAAAAGAAAGACCATATGAAAAAGAAGGAAATAAAGTAACAGTGAGATAACTCTACTCATCCATTGTTACACTCGTTTTGGGATATTAATGAAATTTGATATATCTCTCTCATCCGTAGACAAAGCAAACTGATACAAATACTAAAAAAAACAAATAAACACAAAAATGATGCTTTGCCCTCCTTTTTCTCAAAATCAGGATGGATCTCAATAAATCTCCATATGCAAAAGCCGGAAACAGCTTTACCTAGTAACAAGTTTTCCAATACAACAACAACAACAACAACAAAGCCTTTTCCCACTAAGTGAGGTCGGCTACATGGATCAATCGACGCCATAAGCACCTATCGTAAATCATATTTTTAGACAAACCATTTAAATCTAAATCTCTCTTAATAATTTCTCCTATAGTTTGTCTTGGTCTTCCTCTACTTCTAATTATTGGACTATTATCTATCTCATCTACTCTCCTAACTAGGGCTTCTATAGGTCTTCTCCCAACATGATCAAACTATCTAAGTCTTGATTCTACAATCTTTTCCACAATAGGGGCAACTTCTACTTTCTCTCTAATGTATTCATTTCTAATCCGATCTCGTCTAGTGTGTCCACTCATCCAACGCAACATTCTCATCTCTGCAACATTGAACTTATTCTCTTGTTGACTTTTTATTACCCAACACTCAGTTCCATACAACATTGCAGGTCTTATAACTGTACGATAGAATTTACCCTTAAGTTTGAGTGGTACTCTTTTATCACAAATAACACTTGAAACACTCCTCCACTTCATCCACCCCGCTTGAATCCTATGTTTTACATCTTCTTCTATTTTTCCATTATGTTGTATGACAGATCTAAGATATTTAAATCGTGTGACTTGTGGTATAATATGTTCTCCAACTTTCACTTCTACGCTAGAAGTGATATGTCTCTTACTAAACTTACACTCCATATACTCAGTTTTATTTTTACTTAAACGAAATCCATGAGTTTCCAAAGCTAATCTCCACCTCTCTAACTTCTCATTCATTTCTACTCTCGATTCCCCAACTAAGACAATATTGTCTGCAAATAGCATACACCGTGGTACCGGCTCTTGGATATGTTCAGTAAGCACATCCAATACTAAAGTAAATAGATAAGGACTCAAAGTTGACCCTTGATGTAAACCAATAGTTATCGGAAAATCTTCTGTACGTCCACCTTTTGTTACTCCACTAGTTGTAGCCTCACTATACATATCTTGTATTGCTCGAATATAAGTTATACGAACTCTTTTTTTCTCCAAAGCCTTCCATAGAACCTGTCTTGGTACTCTATCATTTATTAGAGAATGTTTCCAATATAATGGCATTTATTAGAGAATGTTTCCAAGACACACAAGGACTTATACTTCCCACTAATTGTCCATACAAGATCAAGTCTCCTTGGCTTACTTCATATTCGGTCTCAAGGCATTCATATATTGCCTCAATTTCAGCATATGTGCCAGATTCACTAGGCTGTATATTTTGAAAGCACTAGTGTTACAAATCAATCCTATGACATTCATCAAATTTCTTACTAAGAAACAAGAATAGATAAAACCATCGCTTATTTCTAGTCAGACTCAACACAAGAAACAGTGCCAATAGGATTATAGGAATAATATGTGTTCATCCATGTGGGTGCAAGCAATGCCCTTATACTTACTAGGTTCCACAGAAGAAACCATCTCAAATTTCCAGCTAACTAGTTTTTTTTTTTTTTTAATGACTAATGACAGCTTTATGGCTCTATCACAAATTCACTATTATGATCCCCAATAAAAAAAATTACTTGTTACCATGTTTTGTAGTTGGTTCATAATATATACCCATTTTCCATCACCAATCATTGGATGCAAATTGTACCTCCAAGGTACGGATTTATGCCCCTGTAGCAGAGGGCACCCTCTGCCATTATGCATCCCATTAATCATATTTCAAATACACTAGCAAACGCCCTCCTAGTAAAAACAACCACCGATAGACAAACAGATAACACAAAGAAAACAACAGATTATGAAGACACAATCTTTCAGGTGCATCAAATACAGGCAGCAAAGAAGCAGATATATTGATTCCTGCCCCTCAGGCACTACACTTAAAGCAGAAGTGTACTCTTGCACTTATCTCTCTCTGGTTGATCCTTAGAACAAAACTAACTAATCTAACATCCCCCCCCCCCCCCCCAAAAAAAAACCCATATCCAGAGTAATCATTTCTGCAAAAAAAAAATTTGAAAGAAATTCAGAGGGAAAATATCATCTTTCAAGTTTGATCCAGAAATTGGCAGGGCAACTGGAAATATTGTCGGTTTAACTAAAGCTCAGGCTCCAATAGGTAATCGATCTCGCTCTTAATAAACCAAAATAATTGAAGGAAATGGGATTAAATTGTATACAACATATTTAGATTAGAGTGATTTAAAGTGAAAATGAAACTACCAATGAAAGATGATTGAATATATTAACTCATAGAAAAGAGATAAAAGGATCGAAAAGAAGAAAGAGGCTTTAAAACCGAAATTTTCATAAACTCTGACAAGGAATTACAAAGTAATCAACACACGACTTGGTCCGTTTGGTTACGCAGAAAAAGATAGAAAACAAATCTTTGGAGAGGCCAACGTAAGAATCATAACAAAAAGAAAAAGCATAAGATCTTCAAGAATAGCTTAAATTCCAATCAACAGAGAAAAAATGGAAGTAAATTTGACCATCATATGATCGTAAGAAACACCGAAAGCCCCACAAGATAGTAAAAAATTCTCGAAAAACCCAGATAAATTATGGGTACTTGGAGAATTCCAACGAATGTGCAGAAAGATAGCTTAAATTCCAAAAAGTTAAGAAACACTGCCTGAACCTTGGCCGTTGAGAAGAAGGATACAGTGAAATTGACGGAATGAGGGGTAAAATAGAGAAACGGGACCGTTGACTGGAATTCCATTTGCCATCGGCGCATTTCACCAATGCAGAAGCATAAAATTTTTACTTCACTGCAAACAGGGGTTTGAAGGCATAATGTGTTTTAGGAGAAAATACCAACGTAAGACCAAACCGGCTGTGTTTTTTTGGCAAACCCACAATTTTTACTCCGCCCTACTAGGGACGACAAACGCCAATCGAAACAGGCACTCAATTTGTGTTTAGATTGAGCACCTCGTATTCATCATAGCTGTAGCATATATGAGATCAGTTTGGTAGAATATTAGTCGTGGGGAGAAATGATCATTTGGAATTTGGAAGAATCCAAGGTGTAGATCATTGGCAACCCTAAAAACTAAAGTGGCGATTTTCAAAACCAAAAAGGGCAAAAGATTAGCTAATTGTCAGAAGTGGAATTTGAACCCACGCCCTCTCACGAGGACCAGAACTTGAGTCTGGCGCCTTAGACCACTCGGCCATCCTGACCTTTTGGCTTACGTGTGCAGAATAATTAACTCCTAATATAAATCGCTTAATATGGAAGCCATAGTTTATCTTTGAGTAAAGGATCAAAGGCTCAAGAAAACAGAATAAAATTCCCAAAGAAAACTAGCTACTCGAAGAAACTAAACGGGCCAGATTATAATTCTCAAAACCAGCAGAAGAGGGATGCCCAATTCATGCTGAAGCCGCTCAAACAGATGAAGACAATTATCAAGCTAGAGACTCTGGTTAAAAGTGATGGTTTTGTTCTTCTCTTTTCCTTCAATCACTTCTACACTTTATTTATTTATTATTGATTTAATATCAAACATTTTATACAAAAAAGAGGCGTTAAAGTTGTGAACAAAAAATGAGGTGCAAGACAACCAATTGATCAATTCTGTCAAATTATATACTGGTAAATTCAAAATTTTCTCTGTTTCTTCTATAATTTGCTAAAAATCATTCGACTCATTGGCTTAACAGCTGCAATGTAAATTGCTTGAGCTGCCTATGTGTTGCATCACGGAAGTATTATAGCTGCCTTCTTTATTACTCTATTTCGCAAATAACTTGGACCTTGCTTTATATAATTTCTTACAAGATTAACACGTTTTTATTATTTATAATCATGTTGTTTTCTAATTATTTCTTTTTCCTCTGTTGAACGTGAAAATTATTTTCTAATATAAAAAATATATTTGGGCAGCTTAATCTTCTTGTTTCAGAGAAAGGACCACCAAAACTTTGTTGCTATGGGGATGGTCATATATATATATATATATATATATAAAGAAATCGTATTATTCATAAATCGTTAAGAGTATAATTTTGTTTTGAACTATGTATCCTTTTGTTTTTTTCTTTCTCCTTTTTTTTTTTTAAATCTCACGCAAATGTGCATATTTTTAATATTTCAAAACTAAGAATTTACTCGTTGCAAGAAAAAAAAAAAGTACATGTTTATCATATTTGAAGACCCTCTCTCCAAACCTTCATTAATTGACTAATTTTTGCAGTATTCAACATTTGACAAGACAAAGGACAACGTAAATTAGGAATAATCCTAAACAATATAAGCACATTATTTATTGGTTGCTCACACAGGCACAACTGAGAAGTGATGAACTTAGAAACGATTGGGAATCACATGGTAGCTCAAACACGTTTTGGTGATCTCTTTAAGCCGAGCATGACAAGGAGCAATCCCAGATAATCATAATTGTATGACGCCTCAAGTTCTCGAAGCTTTTTAATTGTCCATGGAGGATATCTAAACCAGAAATCAGTGAGGAAGCTTCTTCTGATAATGGCCTTCTGGTGGCTGAATGTATCAAAGGAGAACTTGCCATGGTAATTCCCAAACCCACTTTCCCCAACTCCTCCAAATGGCAAGCTATCCGCCGCATACTGCACACACACAATCAACATATTATGTATTTATAAAACATATATATATATATATATATAAACAGCTCCAATATATCAAGATTGTCACAAACATAAGCAGTAGATAAATATATACTTGTAGAATTGCATCGTTGAACGTCACACTTCCAGACGATGTTTCGGACATCATTCTTTCCTGAAGTGTTTGGTCTTTGGTGAAGACAGAGTGCAAGAGGCTTCGGCCTTGAGTTTATGAATTTGATACTATCTTCAATCTTCTCGAGCTGCAAATCATAATGAAAACAGAAATATTGACCAACATACAGAAGAGAATTGCACATCTGCATATGGTAAGCCAATAAAGCACCGATTGCACTGGGGGATCCAGACATTATTGAGGGTCAGCGTATTTTCCCTCAAATTTTTAAATCTATATATGTATATATATTATTAAATTTTGATATTACGTATAATATTTTTTGAAGTTTTGAACTTACTAGATCTATTAAATTAATTAAACATGTACATATTTTTTATTATTTATCATTTTAACTTAAACTCACTCAATTCATGCATTTTTTTTATTTTCCCTTTCTTTCATTTCATTTCTCTTCTTTTTTTTTCTTTCCTATTTTTTCTTTAGTTTTCTTTCTCTTTTTTCATTACCCTCCCTTTTCTCTCCTTTTCAATTGCTTTATATTTAATCTATATATGTATATCTTTATACATTTAGTTCTACAATAATTTAGTAGAATATAATCAATTTTAAATTTCAATATATTATTTTTATTTAGGTCTAGAATAATTATATCTAAAAATATTATAAAAAATTTTAAAATTTTGTTGGATAAAATAATATTTGTAATATTTTATAAATATAATTTTTTTAACAAATTGATAGTCATAAATTTTTATACTTCATCGTATAAATTCTTTTTTCATTTAAAATACTCTTTTAAACTGTTTGTTGAACTATTGTAATATTAAATGATGGTATATTTAATTTTTTTTAATGTATCTTTGTTAAGTATTACATAAATACTAAATAGATATAGAATTATGGTTTCATGAAAATTTAAATAATAAAAATGTTGATATTAATATGAAAAATAATTTTTGATTAATTTTTCAAACTTGTATTATTAATAAATTAATTTTATTTAGCTTAATCCAAAAATTAGAGAAAAATATGTTATTTAAACAATATGTTACAAAAAATAATTTTTGAGATAAAATATAAAAAAAATTGATATTTTTTTTTATCCCCACTGAGTCGGGGTTTAGCCGTTTAGGGAAATGTTTTTTGATTAAAAGTTTTCTACTCCCAGTCGCTCCGCCACTGGGCCTACTCGCCGTTCTCTTGGACCACTACTAATCAAAGTATGGAAATGTTGATGTCATATACATATTCATATCTTACAGTAATAATTGGAAGCAATGGACCAAAAATTTCGTCTGCCATGACTGCCGCTTCAAGTGGGGGATCCACTAAGATTGTTGGTTCAATAAATCTGCAAATTATTGGTGCACATCAATTGTTTTTGGGCAAAGTAAGATCTTGTGAAAATAACTTAATTTAGCCACGAACTGAACTTATGTGCTATATATAGGAACTCTGAAGCTAGGAGCCAACAACTGAAAGAGCAGAGAGAATAAATTACAAGTGTTCTTCGTCCATTGAGCCGCCATAAATTACAGATTCTCTGACTCTTGGATCGGAAAGAAGATTTTTCAGTCTAATGAAGTGTTGTTTATTAATTATCCTCGCAATGGTGTTGGATTCTGTTGGGTTTTCTCCGAACATTTTTTTGATCCAGACCTTCACCAATTCCACCTAAAGAAAATAAGAGTGAAATATACAGAGCGCAGTGAAATTGCTGAATTGTTGAATCTTGTTCAGGAAACGTACCAATGTTGAAGTGAATCCCTTTTCTGCAAGGATATAATCGATTGCTATGCATGCTTGACCAGCACAAGTCCCATATTTTCCCACAATAATTCGTTTTACAGCCACCTTGGTTTACCAGACAGCAAGAGTAACTTCTAGTAAGCATATTGTTCGTTAAAAGCAACAGTTAATACACTTGATAAATAAATTGAACTTGTCAGTTACTTCTCTGTCCCAAGAAGAGGAAAGGGAATCAACAACTGCAGGGCATTTTCCACCCAACTCCAACGTCACAGGCGTCAGATGTTTCGCAGCCGCAGACATCACAATCCGTCCGACACGTGCACTTCCTGCAAATAGTACAAGAAGAAGAAGAAGGAGATGAAAGAGAAAGAGAAAATTAAGGATGATCATGTTATGGCTACCTGTGAAGAAGATTTTGTCCCATCTTTGGAGGAGTAGTTGCTCGGCCACTTCTGGTCCTCCTTGGATAACCTTAATGGCTTTATTGTCCAAGTAATTGGAGAGGGTAGAGGCTAGTAGAGAAGCACTTGCGGAGGATAACTCTGAAGGCTTTAGGACAACAGTGTTTCCAGCAGCTACTGCTCCTATCAGTGGCTCCAAGGACAGGCCTGGTTTTTTCAATATATATATATATATATATATATTATTAGTGAAATAAAGACATTAGACATCTTGGAGAATGCCTTAAACTTGATTTTGTTTCTAATTAAGTAGCTCATGCTCACCAATGGGAAAATTCCAAGATGAGATTATGAGCACCACACCCAAAGGCTCCGGAACAATTTCTGCACTTGTAAGTAGTGCTATTTGTGGCAATTTAGCCTAACACCCCCTCCAAAAAAACAAAAAAAAGGTCAATTTAGTTCAACATATTTCTCATGCATGTTAATATATTACTCCGAGATTTTCACACTTGGTATTAAACCTTGGAGGTAGCTGGCAATTAAATATTAGTATCTTCCTACCTTTTTGCCCGACATCCATTCTTTCAAATACTTCACTGCAAAATTTAAGGACTTTATCAGCGTTCCTACCTGCAAGTATGGATATCTCATCAGCTACAAAATGGGATAGCAGTACCACTTTATGGCTCCAAGTATAGCCTCAAAATATCTTCCAAATACTTAAACATGCGTACTCACCTCGTCTCTAAAGGACTCATGGTGATGTTTTCCTAAATCTTGCATGAGAGCCTTGAAGATTTCTTCTTGTTTGTCCACGAGGAAACTACGCAACCCTCTAAGCTGTGATGCTCTCCAAGAAGCTTCCTTTGTCTTTCCACTCCCATAATACTCCCTCATGCTTTCAAGATCCCTCTCCCAACTCCTCATGCTCTCCATTACGCTAGCCCTGTGCGTCTGATCACATGTTTCTCTTCCTCTATACTACCATTATATTTATATCTGTGGGTGACAGATTAGCTTTGACTTTCGCCAAGGAAAAGTTTAGATGTTTTAAATTATAAATTTTGTAAAGTATTTTTAAAATGAAAAAGAATAATATAAAAAGTGGGAATATATATTAATTTACTTTTTTTCTTTTTATATACTCTCTTTTCTTTTTAATTTTTTTCACTCATTTTACATATACTTTATGCACTCCACACTTCAAAAATTTAAATCACATTACAAGGTACCCCACTACATTTTGTTAGAGGAACATTTATTACCCTCCCTTAAAAAGTTGTCCAATTTATGTTGCTTTTTTTTTTTATTTTAAAAAATTATTTGTTTTTAAAATAAAAAATACCCCATCACCTTTATAATTAGAAGTAAATTAAAATAAAATTTATTTTAACTAAAATATCATTATATTTATTATTTATAAAATGTAACAAGTATTAAATATGTATTTGATAAACATAAAATAATCACTTTTAGATTTAAAATAAATTTAAATTATAATTTTTAACATTAAATGAATAACATAAAAAATAGAAGTTTGAAATTATGTTTTTTTTTAAATTAATATCTTTAAAGATATTTTGGTCATCTTTTGTTGTTTAGAGAGATTTATGTATATTTTTCATAATAAAAAATAAAGCTGTGTAATTTAAATATTTCTCACAAAAAAAGTATCATTAATTAAATTCACAATTTTATTCTGAAACAAAGAAATTTTTTGTTAAACCTTGAGGATGTGGCAATATGCTTTTGTCTTACTGTTGAATTTCGTTTTCTAAACAATTCTACTTATTTAAGTATATCTATCAAATGAAAATGTTTTTCAAATAAAACTTTCAAAATGGGTTAAAGTTAGCATGTTAACCCGTTTAACTTATCATTTTAATAAGTTGGGGTTATATTTTATGAATCCGTATAATTTTATAATTAAAATTAATCTAATCCATTTAACTCATTAATTATACAGGCGAATCCATACAACTTAAGGATTGGCCTGTTTAATACATATATATTTTTTAAAATCTATATAAGCTAAAAGCTTCAACGTTTGGCCAAGTAAAGTAAGCTACCTTCTAATCTTTGACTCCCTTCGTTTTCATACAGTACAGCCACAGCATGGTTTGCAGATTACAAGGAAGGTGCAATGGCTACTGATCCAACCTTTATCTACCATGCAAATGGGTTGAAGCCTTGAAGGAAGTCGAGTGTTGAGCGACTGACTAGTTTTCAAATAGTAAATTCGATAGTTATAATACATGAGTTAAGCTGAGAAGTATGAATCTCAATACTTTCTATAGTTATTTAATTTTCTCTTGTGTTGGCCTTTCTCGTAAAAATCAAGCTGAGTTTAGAATGTTATAATACTGTTATATTAAAATTTTACTTTACCTTCAATTTATAACGAACTGTAAGTGTAATAGATTTTTTTTATTACTTTGTCATTACTTTTGCCTTTAGTGCAAGTTAGATTTTTTTCTTTTTTCCCTTTCTTGGTATCCTTTTAACCCACTTGAAGGGATAAGTTGCATTTTTTGGCTCGTTTAATTAGTGGGGCCATCTTAAGCGACAATTTATATGGGTTTATTCATTTTGACAGCTTTATTTTTCAAGTTTCAATTTTTTTTTTGACTTTATCAGCCGATAGATAATATATTAATGTTAATAAATTAAAATCATGATATTTTAAGGCTTCAAATACATTCTTAAGAAATATAAAAGCTTGGAATACATTTAAGAGAGCTATTGCCCTTTGATCGTGCGTGATAAGTGATGATATTCATTACTTTCAATATTCTTTCTTTATCAAATATATATATATATTGGTTACAATTAATTCTTGTTGTGCATGTGAAGATAGAAGATTGGTAGAACTTAACAAAGGAAGTTAAATCCTATATTTTATTTGTATCGATTAGCCCCACAACTTTTATAACTTCTCCCATATAGAGGAACAATGTCCACGGGAGTGATGTATTGCAACATACCCACTTCTACAATCATTTATCCGCTTTTAATTTCGTGGCCTACTTTTTGTCATCTTGAATCTTTGATGATTCAGAATTTAAAATTTATTTAAATCTCTAATGGTTGAAGCTATTTTCCCTTGTCTGATATGGAAAGCTATTCAAAATAGTTAATGACTAGTTTCTTGATAGTGACACCCCACCTTCAAAGAAGAATTCAAATTCTGAAATCTATTTTTTTAAGTAAATAAATAAACCTAATTTGTAGTACCCGCAAGAATTTAAAGATGCAGAAAAAAAAAAGCGAATATGATTTCTTTTTGAGTAAAGTACTTTAATTTTTTTTCTAAGTTTGATTAAATTACATTCGATATTAGTTTTGTTTCAAAAATTATGTTTAACTGTCATAATATTTTGATATATATTATAAAAAAATTTTATCCAATTCTTTTTTAAGTTAATATTTTGTGAAATATAAGACTGTAATTTTATTTTTAATATGATAATAAAAATAGTTAAATAATTTATTTTAAAAAATACATATTGTGTGTATAAATATAACTTTATTAATTGAAAATAAATTAAAAGAATGTTAGATGTAATTTTATTAAAAAAATTATATGTAATTTAATCAAATTTTAAAAAGAAATTAGTATGATTGAATCTTTCTTTTTTAATTCAAACACTGATTTTACTCTGTAAACCTACGGACCTCCACTTTGAAACCTCATAGCTGCTTGTTGGCCCGGTTCGGTTTCCTTGCATATTGGAAAGATGTGTCCAGCAGTTTGGATCATTTAATTTTATTTGGACGGGTTCAGATTTAATTTTTTATTTTATTTTTTACTATTAATTATTATTATTTTAGCTAATAATTAAAAATTATTTTTATTCTATATTTTACATTTTATATATATATATATATATATATATATCAAAATTCTAGATGATTTAAAATGGGAGATGCACCTCCTGCACTTCCGTTATCCATTTTGCTTGCCAGCCCATCCAATGCCATAGCGAAAGGACTGAACATAAATGCTTCTATCCATATGGTTGCAGTGTAGGTCGTGGTTGGGACTTGGGAGTAAATTGCATTAAATTTTTTTAGAATTTAGTTAAATTATACTTATTAGTTTTTTATTTCAAAAATTATGCTTAACTTTTTTAAATTTATTTTGCTGCTGATAAAATCAACTTTTTATAGAATGAGTTTCTTTGGAAAATAAAATTACTTAATTATTTTTATTTTCATATTAAGAATAACATTATAATTATAATTTCATATTATGCAAAAAATTAATTTTTAAAAGAAAATAAATTAAAGAAAATATCTCTCTAATATATATTAAAATGTTCAAGAAGTCAAATATAATTTTTTTATAAAAAAAATATCAAATACAATTTTATTAAACTTCAAAAATAAATTATCATCATTTACCGTAAAGTTTAAGTGTAGAGAAGAAAATACACAAATTTTGTCTAGCACGTACAAAAGCAAGTCACTCCACGTGGTTGGCGATAAGAAATTTGGATCTCATATGTATATATAACAAATTACTTATGAATAATTATATTTACTATTGTTTATTATAAAATAGGTCTTACGACCACGTTTAAATAATCAAATACAAAGTTTTTCATCTAAATTGAAGTTACTATTCAGTAAAACTTGTGGAAATCAAACAAAAGCAGTTGTTAAATAACTCTCATTCGTATGAATAGGCAAACTTAACGGAAGATATATTAAATGCAGCCCCTAGTGTTGAAACGGATAGGTGCAGTTGTAGATGCAAATATTGTGCGAATTGAATTGCTTCTCACTTCTGTGAACTAACAATTTCGTGTCCAAGCACCAGATTCAAAAGCGGGGAATCGAGAAGGAGTCTCACTGAAGTTGACTGTAGAGTCACCCGGTTACATATGTAATTCTAATTGTAGACTATTGATTCAATTGATATAATATCTATTCATGGTTTTATAATTATTATTCAATAATTTTTATATTTTTATATTTTTAAAAAAATAGGCTAAGGATATTTATTATTCTCAAAATTAGTTTTTTTATTCTATTATCCATCTATTCTTTCTATTCTATGTACCAAATGGTCCAAGGTTACTAATGCAAGCTTTGTAGCTCTCAAAAAAGCGTATGTAATATAATATCTGTTCTACACATAAATTTACAACGTAGCTATTTGCATTGAATATGCTGGAACCGTAAAACTTCGAGCGTGCTTAAAAAATTACAGAACCATCAAAGTCCCCGTAAGGGAATGACAGAATTCTTATTCAAAATTGAGGCACTAATCAAGTCCTTGTGGAGCTTTGACTACCCTTCGTTTATTCCAACAAGGCGCTTAGCTGTATTAAGTATTCACTATGTAACCCCTCAGGACCCATTCTCTTTCAATGCAAACAGAACCCCCGCCATTTCTACCACGTCTGATCCTACAGTGTAGTTGATATCAATTTTCGATCACGTGATGGAAGGTTCACTTGTGTCCTTGTTTCAGCTTTGCCTGTGAGCAAATCAATTAAGGAATTCCTCTTTTAGACAACACGGAAACTCCTATTTATTTGGGTGAAAAGAGAAGAGAAAAGGACAAAAAAGAAAAGAAAAAGAAAAGGGGGGGAGAGGGGATAAATAAAAACGAGTGTGCACATGTGTGTGTGTATGCGTGTATATATACTGGGATCTGGGAATCTTTTGTGAGGACCCTACAAGAAAACCTTTGGATTTGCCCCAAAATTTTTGGTATTCATTTATTTCTTTCAGGGGTGGCTTGTCTTGGTTTTTGCACATTTCATGTAACAGGATTGTATGGTCCAAGACGGGTGTCCAATCCTTGTGGACGAACTGGAGGGGTACAATCCATAAATCCCACATGGGATGTGGATGGTTTCGATCCTTTTGTTCCAAGGGGAATAGCCTCTCATCATATCGCACGGACATTGGGGGTGTTTGTGTGTATAAAGGAGGGCAATAGGACATATCGACAATATTGATTCTATAAACACTGACCTTCATCTTTTCCCATTTTCCTTCTGCTGCGCCACAGAAGCCGAATGGGTGTACCCGAAAAACCAGCATCTGAACGCAGTTGCTTCTCCATATAACGGCGGTAAGTCTCAGGAAAAAGTTTTGCATCATTGACAAAGAAAACAAATGTAGGCGGCCTTATAGCAGCCTGCAAGAGGACAAGTAAGGAGTTCAAGAGTAGTCTGTAGCACTAATTATTTCTTCGATAAGATTTTCACCAGTAAAATTAATTATGTGTTCAAACATCTTGAAAGCTGTGAGCATGTGACAGGTGGTCGCCAACAAGAACCATAAAATGATAAAACATACAATAACAACCTCCAATTCCATCATTGCATGATACAGATACCTGAGTGCAATAGTAAACTCGCCCTCTTTTTCCCCCTCGTGTCCTGGGAGGTGGCTTAAAAGCTACTGCTTCCTGCACTACTTGATTTAATATAGAAGTACCAAGTCTTCTTGATCTCTCCTTTTCAACTGCACTAGCGGCTAGAATAATCCTTCATCCAAAAGAACAATAAGCAATCAGCTATTCACATAGGGATAAACTGCAATGAAACATAATAAACTGGATGATTTTGATGACAATTAGGATACCCTTGCTACTGTTTAAATCTGAGAAACTTTTACACCTTGAGTTATTTATAAAACTAATGACATGCCATAGCCAAAATGGCTAAGATTATTGCCAAAACCTTTCTGAAGACTGCCAATTTCTTTAGTCCATTTCTCCATTTCCGCGGACATTGCTCAAGAGCTACCAGAAGTGATTGAAAAAATTATTTAGTATGTTAAAATTGTGCAGGGCCAGATGATGTGACTACTTCATGAAATCTACGACATAACAAGTTGACCATGTGAGATTCAAGTTGACGACATATCAATCCCTCAGATGCCAGAATTTTTTAAGGCAATAGCAGGGGATTCAAAGAAAGAATGATATTAGTATACTATGCAGCTTAACTGTGTCAATAATTTTCAAGCTAGAACATACTTGTCAACACTATGACCAGCTATTGCAGTAGAATAAACAATTGGAGCCCAGTCAAGTAAACGGAGCTTCTCCCTGACATCTTGCTCATAGTATGTTGCAGTCTGCTGGTTTTTATTTGGTATTGTATCCCACTTGTTTACAACTATCACACAACCTTTCCCTTCCCTTTCTATCCTCTCAGCTATCTTGCAGTCCTTGAACAAACATGCAAAACACAGTTTGTTAGGGGGGAAAAAAATCTAAGAATTATGGAATGGTTTAAACAACTAGCATCCTTTTAGGTTGAAAGGCCTACGTACAGTGATGCCTGCGGTGATTATGTCAGAAGAACATACTTAATGTACTTCATCTTTTAAAAAGTTTATCAAGAAAAAAGATGCAGAAAAAGACATGGAACTTCTGATATCATTAACATGCCATCAATAACAGAGTTCCTCATGGATTGGAAAGTAAAAGGTGACAGCATTTATATGAGGATAGGCATTGATAGAATAAACAGTCTTTCCAACAAGAAGCAAACTTACTTAAGCATCAGAAGACATAAGAGAATCTTGAATGTACCTGTTCCGTGATACATGCCATGGCCTCAATGACGAGAGCAACAACATCCGAATGGCGAATAGCACGAAATGCTCGATTCACCGACAGAGCCTCCGTCATACTACCTGCTGAGGCTATGGCTGCCCTTTTCCTGATTCCAGCAGTATCCATAAGGCGAAACTTCTGGAGAAAAAGTAATTATTGTGTAAAATATTAGAATTCTTAAAGCCTTTACATTTGCATTAAGCTGATCCCTAGTTATGACAAACAGGAGAACATACACCCCATTTCAATCTGGTTTTGGTCTACAAAATATCAATCTACGTAGACCAACAAAGCTGAAAATACCATCACTAAACAAGAAGAGCATTAAAATATTGTCAAAGAAAAGCTCCAGACTTGTTAGTTTCAGAGTCAAACCTGGCCATCTGCTCCAATAAATTCAGTATCAATAGCATCGCGGGTAGTGCCACTGACAGGGCTGACTATTGTTCTGTCCTCACCAATTAACGCATTCAAAATGCTACTTTTCCCAACATTTGGTCTACCCACAATTGATATTGCAGGAACATAATCTTCTTCCTCATCAAGATTCTCTGATTCCTTTGGATTAGCATTAATGATAAATAATGAATTAAAATTTAAAGGTAGCAAAACAAGATTAAATATAATGTCTGATTGCATGGTGATTAAGAAGCCAAACTGCTAAAGAGGTGACATGCTTTCAAGTGAATGTAATGATTTATCATAGGTGATTGCATAAAGGAGCTTACTTATGACACAAATGCCACCTAAATTTACCCTTTTGTCAATAAAACATCCAGAAGAATACTCAACTTTTGAGGCTCACAAACCTCAATTTTCTCCAGCCCTGAACAAACAAGGTCAAGAAGCGCTCCAGTTCCTGTCCCCGATATAGCTGACACAGGAATTGGTTCAAATCTGAATAGTAATTACAGAAACCACTTTGTTAATTACAAAATTTGACACTTTAGAATGCATCAAATTTCATATGTGCTAAATTAAAACAGGATGCAAGAACTCCACATTCTGAACTTTTGCCACTAAAAACTTTCTTTAAATAGGTGGGATTTGAACTTTCACTTGTCAGAGACAGAATCTTCTTTACCTCCCTTGCTTTTAATCTTTCTCCATTCAGGGGTGCATGGATGCAAGTGCTTAATAAGTTCATGACTTCCAAAAGGTACAAATAAGCAAGCTTCATAAGAAATAGGAAAGAAGGGAGATTCCGGAGCCATCAGCCATTGTCATCAGAAAATAGGATGAAAAATAAATTTTTTTAATTAATATGTAAAGATTACGATGTCTTCATCACAAGCATAAATAGGACTAAACAATTTAATCTACCTTGTCCCTGGCCAAAATCATTTCCCTCCTTTTAATTACTCATGGGATTTGGAAAGCATAAAGTTTCATATAGTCAAAAAGATGCTCAATAGCGCACATTTAATATCATAACCGTGAATTCAACATCAAAACCAAACATATTATAGATGAATGTATAGTCATAAATATGCATGTCAAGACAATATCAGAATAAGTGCAGATTTTTTAAACAGGTTAAGTATCATGATCATGTTGGAGTGAGTTTATCCCCATCTCAGGCATGACCAAAGAAATTCAAGGCAGCTTACCCAAGGGACCAAAATTCAGATGCTTGCATAATTCCTTTTCGTGGAGATTCACACTTGTTGACTGCAAGAATAACACATTTATTGGAGTAGTTCTTGCGTAACCAATCAGCAATCTCCACATCAGCTGCCACTAGGCCAGCCTGTTCAGTATAATTAGTGTTAATGTTTTTAGGTCATGGAAAGACTTGTTTATTGTTTGGACAAGCATAATGAATCAATGAATTAACCAAAAAAGCAAACATAATGAATCAATTAATCATATTTTTAAAGTATAAAAATAATAAAAATTTGAGGCTGCACTCTGTTGGTTTACCACTATCACTATGTTATTCTGGCCGGATGGTATCATATATAACTCATTGCAGATGATAAAATCAAAAGATTCCAAGATTCAATCAGATTCAGAATACTAAAGAATTTCTATAAAGCTGGACACCCGCCCTGCCAGGGAGAGTTACCAATTATTAATAACAACTCCTGATACTGATTCAAATATCAACGGAAAAAATAAAAGGAGACGAAATGTAAGACGCAGATGTGGAGAAGAAAGGAGAAGTAAAAAATGCTTTAACAATCATATACAAATACCTGGCCATCAACCAGGAAAATAATAACGGATGATTCTTCCACAGCTGCAGTGGCTTGTCTCTCAATCATTGAGGGCATCCTGGCAACAGCTGCCTCTCTAGAAGCAAGTGGAATACCATCCATACCAATGGTAGTAGAAATAGCCAGCTCTTCCATAACACTAGCTTGTGATTTTGAAATAGTAAGAACCCCACCCGTGTCCACTACCATGAATTCATGGTCTCCCCAAAATGATCTACCATATAAGCGATCCCTAGTAACCCCAGGTTCATCCACCACAATGGCCTTGTTTCCCTGCAAGTTAAGGGGAAAGAAGACAACTTTCATAATGAATCAATACATACAAAGTAAGGTTCCAACGATATTTCCTTAGAAATGAAAATTCTTAATACTGTTGAAAAATAAAAGCTTGAACAAACGTTCAATACCCCAACAAGACGATTAAATAATGCGGATTTGCCAACATTTGGCCTCCCAACAATTGCAACCCTTGGAAGAAGTTTGTCAGGGACCTGCCAATTAAGGTGGACAAGGTTCAGCAAGTGGCCCTAGTTTATTTCAACCTCTTCACAAAGATAAATTTCCTAACCAACGACCAATTATAACAACTCCTGCTTAATTTAAGTGTTTCATTCAAATTTTTCAGTATCTCGAGTTCTTTCATATTTCATAAAACACTTCACATATACATCATGATAGATTCAGGATATCATCTCTCTATCTCCACTAAATTTAATGTTTAATCATTTTTCACGGATCTGTGTTGCCATCTTTTACCTATTTGAGCACGTAATATCCCCACAAACTGGATATTTGGTAGCTTAATATGAAATATGCCCACTTACGTTGCTTGTTCTACTTTTATTCCTCTTCTGCGTCTGAGCTGTTTCCCTGCGGTCATTTTTCTCGTCTTCTGAAATCGGGAAACATTAAAGACGATTAATGTACACAGAATAAAAATATCAAGAAAAAATAACGCTAATCGGGTAAGGACTACTAAGCAAACACCACGAGCATCCTTTCAGGCGAACCAAAAATTATTACGATAGTATATTGTTCCCAGTTAATCTTAGCACCAAGTTACCAATGCCCTTTGGAAATTGCAAATAAAAGCGATATTTCAACGACTTGGGTATGAATTATTCACCAATTCTCAAAATGCGAGACAAAGAGTTTGAGTACTCTCGGACTGCGTCCTTCGCTTCTTCATCAAGCACGGTGACATCGACATCATAATTGTCGGTGTCAGAATAATCAATTTCGTATTTGTCCTCAAATTCCTCGAGTCCTTCTTCATCCTCTTCAGAGTCGGTGCTGCCTGAGAATCCACTGGCACAAAACCGTGACGTGGAGCGGGAAAGACTCCGGCGAGTGATTAAGATGGAATTGTGATGAGAAAGTGGGAGGTTTGACTGGGAAGTTTCACGAAGAGTCGAGGGAGAGAGAGGATGAGTGCTGGGGATAGTGAAAATGGGATTTAGGGTCTTAGAGAGAGTATAAGATATGGTTGTGGGAGCGTGCAGGTGATGGAGAGCTAACATTGCAGAAACTACGGTATGTCTGGGAAATGGAGATGGGAGGCTTTGGCGGCAAGCCAGCCCGGGGTTAACAGGGGAAAATAACGCATATGGATGATAAATATTAGAAGTCTTAAAAATTAAAATTTTTGTAAAGGATTAAAATTATTATTTTTTAAGTATTAATTATGTTATTTAAAATAATAACTTGGTTTTTCTGACGTTATAAAATATTAGTGGATAAAAATATCTTTATAAGATCAAAAATACTAAATTGTAACTATAAGAAGAGTATGAATATAATTTTAAAAAATACTAATGATAACTTTATTTTTTTTTAGTTTTTAACAAAATTATTTTTAAAATTATTTAAAATTATTTGTATGGGGTAATGATGCATATGTGTCATTTTCTTAATTAATAATCGTCATTCATTAATTCCACAAGAAAGGATTAAAATTATTTTTTTTAAATTATTATTTATGTTATTTAAAGTAATAATTTAGTTTTTCTGACGTTATAAAGATATTAGTGGATAAAAATATCTTTATAGGATCAAAAATACTAAATTGTAACTATAAGAAGAGTATGAATATAATTTTAAAAAATATTAATGATCATTTTATTTCTTCAAGTCTTTTAAAAAAAGTTATTTTAAAAATTCTTTAAAATTATTTTTATCAAGCAATGATGCTTATGTGTTATTTTTCTAATTAATAATCGTCATTCATCAATCGGACAAGAAATGATTTATTTGCTTTAAACTTAAAAATATTGTCCAATTGGTTGTATAAGACAAACTTGGATGATAATAGATAAGATAAAACAAAAATATATATATTGGATATTATACAAAAACTATATAAAGAAATTACGTTTATGGAGAGTGAACCAAACATGTTGTAGATATTGTATAATGTATAAGATTGGATAATATTATATAGCCGTCTATTTGATATTTAATTATATAAAATCGTATGAAATAAGAAAATGATTACTTTGTCAAAAATATATCTTTAATATAAAATTATACTACACTTATCTTTATCATAACTTTCTTTATTATTCTTAAAGTATTTTTTTCTTATACTTTTTAATAAAAACAAACAAAAAAACAAAAAAACAAGTTACGACATGCCACAAGGTAAGTAGATCCCCAAATTAGCAAAACGAAAAACTAGACGAAGGAAATAAGGAATATAAGACCAATAGTGAGCTCTAATGGCAAAGCTTTAAGCGATGGTTGACAAGGAGATTTATACATTTGTTGGCTTCACAAAACATATGAGAGATTCTGACTAACCAATTTTTACTAATAGCTGAGCACAATTATGTGTTTTGGATGTCATTTAAAGCTCTCACCAGGTTAAAGGAATCTAGTTCAAGGTGGATCTTATGAAAGCCCAAGTTCTAAACCAACTTTAAGCTTATAAAAGCACTTCAAACCTCCATTTGCATAGAAAAACACCACCCAATATTTTGGGAGAAACCTCCCATCCACCTCTCCTGTGAGTCTCCAAAAACCTCCTCATATCTTACTAATGCAGGATTCCTTTTATTAGCATCACTATTAATTTTAATCCAAGAATCTTCAAGGGGCCACCAACAAATCTCAAGTAAGCTTCAAGTATTAAGAACAATGCTCAATGGTTAGGTTGCTACTTGCATAATATGCTTAATGTACTTGCAAAATGCTACAAACTGAACATATAATGATGAAATAACTATTATTGAACATAGTTGTATTATGGTCTTTCTATAAACTCTAGCAAGTGATTCTACATAACAAAAGCGGGGACAACCCTCAAAGAAACAAGAAGCATGCTAAAGATTTAACACCATCCACCCTTGGAGAAAACATATGAAGAAAATAAGTCTCTTCTCATTTGCCACAGAAGTATAAATCTTCTTAGTGTGGCACAACAATCATGGAGCACATTTAAAATGTAACACCTATGTTCTAAATACCTCATTTATATATTAATATCTAGAAACTTTTCAATAATATTTATTTACAAAAACTAAAAACCATAATAATAATACAAAATAAAAGATCAACTGGGTCAACAATATAAATATCCATAATTTAAATTCTTTTTATAATCTCTAAAATAATCATCTAACATAATCCATAATGAGCAAAACCTAAAACTAAAATACTATATAACATCATGATATTACATCGCAACTCAAAGTATTACTACTACATTAACTCCACTGCTCAAATTCAACTAAGATACTTATTATAAATCTTTCTTTTGCCATTATCTGACATTTAACCTGAAAATGTTAAATATACAAAAGCATAGACAAAATAAAAATCTTAATAGCTAGTAGAGTTTCAAAACAATATTTTTAGCCATAAATATAAAGATTTTTAATAAACAATTTAATTAAATAAAACCCATACATTTCCAATGACTTTTGCAATATGAATCAACCAACTTTTCAACCATTTCAATAAAAGTAGACTTATATATATATATATATATATATAAACTATTTTATATTCATAAATCAGTTTAGTATAAATGTATAATTTATAAAACCATATGCTCATTCCACAAAGGCAACTAAACAAATAGGATTCAACCATAAAAACTTATTTTTAAAAGGCTTCCTAATATGAGTTATATTGTTTTTCACTCACCCATCACATAGCGACGTGAAATTTGTGACCTTAAAGGCTAGCCCTACCTCAATGCACTATGATGCAAGCATGCACCTCCTCATCTAATCATTATCAAGTAAATATTTTTTTTTGAACTTTCACCAAAAACACAATTCCTTGAAACTTTAACCCAAAGCACGGCATAACATTAATTCATATGAGCATATGTTTAAAAATATTGCATAGCCATTTCCAAAATTTTTTAATTCAAAAGTTAAATGCGATATTAAACATCTCATATAGTTTTATCAATAACATTTCAATAATAACCAATCTTTATCTTAACAACTAAATTTTTCTAATTGTTGAAATATAAAAACCATGTGCATAAATAATTATTTCAATAAAACATGAAAGCACTAGAATTATATTATGAATACTAGCTACTTCAATTAGATACTAACGAGACACAAGTCGAGCAATCTACTAAAATTTTTTAGTTAAATATCTATAATAATTAAAATAAAATAAATATTTAAATATTTAAATTTTAATATTATATAATTCACTTTTAACTAATCTAATCCTACTACTTATCACCAACAAGAGCCTTTTCAAGCTAGATACTTCCCATAACATGTCCCACCTCACTTGATCTAACACTTTGTCTTCTAATAATCACACCAAACAAACAAATTAAACCACCATAACTAATTAAGTAGCATTAAATATATATATATATATATATATGGAGTATAGAAATTACTTTAATTCTACCTTTATCACAAAGTCAAATTCCACTTAGACAATACATCAAACACTTAGTGTGCATCTAGTATGATCAACATAAATTAGATGCCTAATTATCAATCCAACACCACCAATTACATCATTAGAGGTCCAATTGCATATTTAATTACTCAATTGTAATCTTAATTAAAAAGATCCCCAAAAACTTCAAATCACCAAAATTTAGAATCCAAACATTATAATTTCTAAATTCCAATTGGCTCAAAAGAAAGTTAAAGATGAGTAGAATAATTTATTATTCTATTTTCTTAGTTAAATTCTCCCAAAAAGAAAACCACCCAAACTTGAGCTCCAAGTGTTATATCCATAGAATCTTTCAACTTTTAAATCCCTTTTCTATCTCAAGATAGATGAAGATGTCTCACTCTTTCTTTCTATCTTTTAGGCATCATTTACTCTCCCAATTCCCCTTGGTACAACATCAAAATAAGGGCAAGGTTTTCAAAATAGAAAAATAAATTTAAAATAAAATAAAAGATTATATAGGTTAAGTGATGTTGGGTGAGTTTGATCCATGGGTCATGGGTAAAGGTTAATATCTATAAGAAAATAATCTAAGATAATTCATTAAAGGAATAACTACTAGATTGTTTAATAAATTAAAATTATAATTTAATTAATGGGCTATTCTATTTCTTTTTATTCTAATTGGGTTAAGACTTGCTATTAGACTCTCATATTTTCCTATCATCTTTTTTTTTAAAACCAAAAATAACTTAAAGATGATAACTTACTAACTAATTACCTAATAGTCCATCAAATTAAAAAAAAATCTTTATAACTTTCTAATTATTTAAATAATTACCTCTCACTAAATCCTTAAATATCCAAATATATAAAATTAACTCTTAATTGTCTAATGCTGAAGTAACTCACGCCCAACCTAAATTGCTTGAATAATAAATCAAATAAATATTAATCAATTCCTAAAAATTCATTTCCATATCCTAACTAGTTATTTAATAGTTAATATAAATTGAATTAATTAATAACTTTTTATTTAATTATAGACATTAATTTATTAATTCAAAATGTTTCACCCTTTAAAAATTTTTGTCCTAAAAAATTAGATTACCTTAAGCAAACATGTTTTGTAAGATTTCCTCTTGTACTTCTTAGTCTCCTCAGTTGCTTCCTTCAGGGATAGTCCTTTCTAGATCATCTTAACAAGTGATATGTTTTTGTTTTGAGTTTCTTGACCCAATAGTCAATAACTCTCACTAGTATAACCATATTAGACATATAATCTTGCAAATACACTGATTTAAACTCAATAACATGTGAAGGATTAAGATGATTATTTTTAAATTGAGACACATAAAACACATTATGAATTTGAGAAAGATTCAATAACAAAGTAACACGATAGGCTACTTGTTCAACTCGATTAAGAATCTGGAATGGACTTATATATCAAAAACTGAGTTTCATAGATCTCAAAGATCGGCTTACACTTGTGACTAAAGAGACTCTAAGGAATACATTATCATTAACTTTAAACATTAAAAGTCTTTTTCTTTTATCGACATAACTCTTTTACTTATTTTCGGTAGTAAGCAATCTTTTTCTAATATGTTCTATTTGCCTAAAGGTTTGATTTGCAATATCTAAACTTATAAAACTTGTCTCTCATAACTCAACCTAACAAAATAGAAGCCTATGCTTTCTCCCATACAAAGCCTTAAATGGTGTCATTTGGATACTAAAATAATAGCTATTATTATATACAAACTCAATTAATGATAAGTACCCATCCCAGTTTCCTTTAAGATTTAACATATAAGCCCTCAGCATATCTTTTAGGGTCTAGATAATGTGCTCAGTTTGTCCATCTGATTGAAACTGATAGGCTATACTAAAATTCAACTTAGTCTTGAAGGCTTTCTAAAGTGTTTTCTAGAACTTAGATGTAAATCCAAGATCTCTATTAGACACTATATTGCTAGGTAACTTATAAAGTCTTACAATCTCCTTTATGTAAATTAGTGCTAACCTATCTAGAAGATAAGTAAACTTAATTAGCAATAAATAGGTAGACTTAGTCAATCTATCAATAACTAAAAAAATAACATCAAACCTTGAAGAAATCCAAGGTAACCCAATTATAAAGTCTACAAGAATACAATCCTACTTCCATTCAGGTATATCTAAAGATTGCAACATTCCAACATTTGGTGTTCTATTTTAGCCCTCTAATAAGTCAAACACTTAAACATTTGCCTGGCTACATTTAGTTTCATACCGGGGCACCGAAAGATTTTCTTAATATCCTAATACTTTTTAATGGTATTTGGTAAACCTATTTTTATAGGCTTTAACTAAAATTAAATTCTTCATATCATCCCTTTTTGGGACACACAGCCTAACCTAATATAGGATCACATCATCCTCGGTAATATTGAACTCCTAGAATCTATCTAAAGGAATTTGCTCTTTAACCTTTTTCAAAAACTCATCCTGCATCTAGACTCCCATAATCTGGTCTCTAAAATCACTTTAAATCCTAAACTCACTCAACTAAAGGCTTCTTAGATTCAAAGAGATTAATAGGTTCAAATCCCTAAAGTCTTCAATCAATTGTTTCTCTTTAATCATCATCATAGCTATATGGATTGATTTTTGGCATTAGCCTTTCCCAAGTGATACTTCAAAACAAAATCATAGTCTTTAAGGAATTCTACCTAACTTTTCTACTTCATGTTGAACTTTCTCTTGTCAAATAAATACTTAAGACTCATATGATAACTAAAAAACCTCAAATGATGCTCCATAAAAAATAATATGTGTAAATTTTTAGTGTAAAAACTTTTGCAGCTAACTTTAGAACATAGGTAGGATAGTTTCTCTCATGTGGTCTAAGCTATCTAGAGGTATAAGTTGCTACCCTTCTTTATTGCATGCGCATATATCTTAGACCCTTTTTTGATGCATCACTATAAACCATAGAAGTTTCTTGTAGGTTAAAGATAATTAGTATAGGGGTAGAAGTTAATCTAACCTTTAACTCTTGAAAACACTTCTCACGCATATTATCCCACTCAAAAGGTTTATCTTTCTTAGTCAGTCTAGTAAGTGGTATAACTAACTAGAAAGCTCCTTACTGAATCTCTAGTAATACTCAATTAATCCTACGAAACTCTTAACCTCAATTACTGACTTAGTCTTCCCTTAACTCATCACTATTTCTACCTTACTAAAATCTACTACTACTCCTTCTTAGGCCAAAACTTACATTTATTAAGTATGACAAAAAGTTATTTCTCTTCAACATATGGAATACTATTCTAATATGCTTTTCATGATCAAGGCTCTTAGAATATATCAAAATATTATCTGTAAAAACTATAATAAACTAGTTTATGTAAGGCTTAAAGATTTTATTCATATAGTCCATAAAGATTGCAATAGCATTGGTCAGATTAAAAGGCATGATCATAAACTCATGGTGATCATACATAGTTCTAAAAGCTATTTTAAAAATATCTTCAACTTTAACCCTTTATTAATAATACCTTGACCTAAGGTTTATCTAAAAAAAATAGTTATTTCAGATAAATGATTTAATAGGTCATCTATCGTAGGCAATGGATACTTATTTTTAATAGTAACATGATTCAATTACTTATAATTATACACAACCTCATACTCTTATCTTTCTTTTTAACAAACAACATTAGTGTACCTTAAAGGATATGCTGGGCTTCATAAAACCCTTTTCTAGCAATTCTTCAAGCTTTTTTTTCAACTAAGCTAACTTTGCCAATGCCATTGTATAAAAGGGTTTAGATATGGGTCTAGTACCAAACACAAAATCCATGGCAAACTTAAACTTCTTATATGAAGACAGTCCACTAACTTTTTTAGAAAAAAATTCTAAGTATTCTCTCATAACTAGTATACTCTTAATATCTTCTTTTATTTTAACTTGTAGAAAAAAAACAAAAACAAAAACCATAAACCCCTGACATTCCTTTATAAGATATCTCTCAGCCTCGGTATTAAATAGAGAAAATAAACTAGCAACAATCTTCATATTAGATGTACAAGCAAGTAAAGAGATAGTCTTTGTAAAATGGTCAAGAATAACTGATGACTCCCTAATGTTAGGTAAAAAAAAAGTGTATTTTATGATAGATTATGGAATCAAATTACCTGTTTCTTGAGTGACCTTGCTTAAATTTTTATTCAATCAAAGAAAATGAATAAAATATCTCATTTGCAATATCTTTATCAATTTTGAGCTTTATTTGATATTGATTTTTATCTCAAGAGAAAAATAAAGGATTGTTAGAAAGGAATGAGAAAAGGAAGAAAAGCTAAAAGTTCAAAAGGCAAGCTTAATAAGTCCACTCACTATAATGAGAATGCAATTTGCTGTAGTTAGGATGTATGTTCGTTGTGGTGAGCAAATCATTTCACTATAGCGAAATCATGATTCTTATAAAATCCAGGGAGTTTCTAGCTATAGCACAGGCAGTAGCGAAATCAGCAAGAATTTGAACTCCTATAAGTTCTCGTTATAGCAAGAGACACCCCTCGTCATAGTAATATCAGCTACTGAAATGTACAGCTTTGATTTGCAGACTAAAAATGCGAGGGGCTACTAGGGTTTGGTCATTCTGAGTTGGAAGAACAAATTTTGAGGTGGAAAACGCACCAAAGAGCTAAAGTTTGAGGAGGAGGAGCTTGGGGTGAATATTGGAGGCCGAATCAACGCAATTGCACTGAGTTTTCTCATATTCTCTATCTTATCTTTCACGATTCCTTGTCTCTTCGAATTTCTGAATTTGTTTGCAATGTGTAGAGCTATGTATGGCTAGATTTCTTTGATCCTAGGTTTACTTGAACCTATTGCCATGTAATGAAGATCTTCCAAGGTTACATTGAGTTGATTAATGATTTGAATGCTTAATCTATCTTTTATGCTTCATTTAAGAGTTTAACCATCTCTTGTTGAATTGAGGGGTTGAGGTTAGCTCTTGAGAGAGAAAAATATGAATGGACCAACTGATTAAGCAACTTAAGAATGAGATTAGGTCATACTAGTTTTGTTTTTAGGTATAGAAATATGCTCAAGAACCCTGAGTGGTGAAAGGGACTGCATACACTTGACCTGATTAATTGTGAGAGAAGTCTACAATTAATTATGATAGAAGTTTAAGTGGTTCGAGAGACATTTGGGCTCATTTAATCTCCTTAACCTTCAGATTGTTGATTAACCAATTAATCGGGCATCTCAATTCATGGCAATCAGAGAATAGGAATCTAAGATACTCCTTAGTAATTGATCTCATTAAAACGATCTTAAAGCTCAATATTTGTTTAATTTCATTTTATTTTAATTCTTTACATTGGTAGTTGTGTATCTTGATTTAAACAAAAATGAATTTCCTTAGGTTTAATTAAGTTTAACATTATTTGCAAACAACTAATCTATATAAATAATTACATCAATATCAATCAAATGAATACAAACAAGATTGAGGGTTGAAAATCAACTATCAAACTCAATAATGCATTTTAAATAAACTCTAGAAATTCATACCTTCCTTTTAATAGAAATAGCAATAGATAGATCAAAAGGCAAATCACTCATAAGCAAACCTAAAAGTTTTATACAATCATACGAAATAAAAAAATGGGTTGCCCTATAATCAAACATTGTATCTATAATATGATTTCTAATATTAAATGTACTTTCAATAAAGTTTGAAGACTGACTATCCTTTTGTTGACTCGGGGCAAAGACACAACCTAGTTTTATGGTCTCAAAGGTAGGATTGCTTCCCTTTTCAGCTCCAAACAATCTTTCTTAAAATGGCCAAGCTTGTTACAATAATAACACATAACATGTACTGCATTTTGACCCATGCCATAGCTTCCTACATATGGCCTATTGCCATGAAATCTACTACATTTCCCATAAGTTTTACTAGTAATGAATGTGCTTTTCCTTTCCTTTAAAAGTTGTCTAGTTTATTTTTCTTGTCCCACTAACAATTCCTTACCTCCCTTATCCAGAAGGTACTCCTATCGCTTCTCTTTGCTCATGGGGCAATAGAGCTATCTAGTGCAAACCCTAAGATGCCATCCTCAATTATGTTGGCCTTATTAGCTAGCATTATAAAATTATTTATTTTATAACTTGATATTTGTGTCTTGATTTCATGCTTTAAAACTCTTTTGAAAATTTTAAGTTTTCCACTCTTTGTCAAGAGTGAGGTTTAAATAACAACAAAATTTTGATAACTTCTCATATTTCTCTTCATATTAATATATATAAAGATCACCTTGCTTTAACTTCATGAATTCTAACTCCTTCTCATTCTTCACATGCTTTACGTAATATCTTTTTAAAAAAAGACAACTGAAATGCATCCTAAATCACAACCTCACCCGTCTTAAACAATCTCTCTTCCCCTCTCTATCAATCTTCTACCACTTTCTCTAATTTATAAATAGCCAGTGATGTCTTTTCCTTGTTTGAATACTTTATTACTCTAAATATTTTCTCCAATTACTTTACTTACTATTTTGTAGCAAATAGATCATAAGTTCCAAGGACCACTAAGGGATTCCTTTTAAAAAAAATTTCAATTAATTTATAGTCTAACTCTATTGGTCCTCCTTCTTGATTACCTTGTCTTTTCCCAGTTGCAGCCTCATTCTTTCCCTCTACTATAACCAGACCACCTCTATCTACCTTCTTGTTCAACTTTCAATGTATGTGTGCTATCTTAGTCAACATTGATTCATGGTTTTCTATCCTTTGGCCCTTCTCATTTCTTATATTGTTTTATTCTACTTTCTATGATCTGTCATATCTTACTTATAAACATAAGAGTCAAAGTCTTGGTATCTAAAACTCTTCAATTATCACATGTAATTTCTTCTACACATAACATATTATAACCTTAAAACAACATAAAAATTCAGTGATTTTGCCTTAAACCACTACTTTGATACCAAATTGTAATACCTAGGTTCTTAATATCTAATTTATACAATAATATCTGAAAATTCTTTAATAACATATATTTGCAAAAACTAAAAACCATAATAATATAAAATAAATGATCAATTGGATCAATTATTTAAATATCCATAATTTAAAATCTTCTCATAATTTCTAAAGCAATTATCCAATATAATTTAAAATGAGTAAATCCTAAATTGAAATACACTAAATTATTATATAACATTATTTTATTATATCACAACTCAAAGTAATACTATTACATTAACTCTACTAATCAAATTCAACTAGGATACTCATTATTAACCTTTCTCTTGTCATTATCTCATCTCTGACTTGGAAATGCCAAGTACAAAAAAGTGTAAATGAGATAAAAATCTTAATAACTAGTAAAGTTTCAAAGCAATATTCACAAACATAAATATAAAGCTTTTTAATAAACAATTTAATTAAATAAAACACTTCTCATGACTTTTGCAATGTAAATCAACCAACTTTTCAACTATTTCAATAAAAACCAATTTAATATATATAAACCATTTTATATAAATTAGTTCAGTATAAATGCATAGCTTAGAAAACCATATGCTCATTCCATAAAGACAAAAGGATAAGTGAGATTCAACTATAACCCCCATCTCTAAGTGACTCCGTAATATGTCCTAGATTGTTATTCACTTGCCCGTCTTATACCAGTATGAGGTCTATGTAAATGTGCTAGGATACAAGCATGTACCATCTCATATAATCATCATTAAGTAAATATTTTTCTTAAGACTTTCACCCAAAGCATTATTCCTTGGGACTTTCACCCAAGATGTGGCATAATATCAATCTATATAAGCACATGTTTAAAAATATCACGTAGCAATTTTTAAAACCTTTTAATTTAAGAGTCAAAGGCAACATTAAACATTTCATATAGTTTCATCAATAACATTTCAACAATAACTAATCTCTCTTCCAATAATTGAAATTTTCCAACAATTCTTGAAATATAAAAACATATGTATAAATTATCATTTCAATAAAATATGAAAAAACATTAGAATTATACTTATGGATACTAGTTACATCGATTAGATGCCAAAGAGACATAATCCAAGTAATCTACCAAAAGTATCCAATTATGTATCTATAATAATTAGAATAAAATAAGTCTATAAATATATTAAATTCTAATATTATATAATTCACTTTTAAATAAAACTAATTGTAGTACTTAACACTAACAAGAATGTTTCCAAACTAGATACTTCTCCAAACACGTCTCCCCTTACTTGCTCCAACACTTTGTCTTTCAATAATCATACCAAACCAACAAATTAAACCACCATAATTAATTTAATAGCATTAGATATAAATATATATAGTTATGGAATATAAAAATTATCTTAATTCTACCTCTATCACAAATCCAAATTCTACCTAGATAATACATTAAATACTTAAAGTACATTCAATATAATCAACATAAATTAAATGCCTAATCATTAATTTGACCCTATCAATGACATCACCAGATGTTCAATCGCATATTTAATTACTCACTTACAATCTTAATTTAAAAGATCTCCAAAACTTAGAATCCAAACATCATAATTTTTAAATTATAATCAACTCAAAAGAAAGCTTTAAATGATTAAAATAATTTATTCTTTATTATTTTGGATAAATTGTCTAAAATCCCATCCAAACTTAACCCTAAAATGTTACATTTATGAAGTTTCTCAAACTTTTAGATCTCCTTTCTCTTTTAAGATAGATGTAGATGTCTCACTCTCTCTTTCCTTGATTTAGGCATCATTTTGTGAGCTAGATACAAGAGAAAAAAATGAGAAATGCTTTTCTGCTTTTTAATTCATAACTAATGAAGCCTTTTAAATAGGCTAAGGCATAACAAGAAAATAACAACATAATATCCATTAAATACAACTTGCAAAACCATTAACCGACATGTAAAAAAATTATTTAGAGATAATAACTAAATCTCTAAAAATTAGGACACGTGAAGCATGACTATTGCAAAGCCTATAATCTACTAAACTTATGAATATGGTCAAACTACTTTATTGACAACAACAATATATTTTAATAATATTTATTCAACACCCTCCCTTAAACTAATGTTTATAACACTAGCTTAGTGATACTTGTTGTTTTCAAAGTACCACCCCTTGCACTGATTCCTCCACACTACAAACTCTGGGCAATTTCCTGAGCCTTTAAAATGTAGTCAATTTAAGGGGTTTTAGGAACAAGTTAGCAACTTGATCCCTACTTTTTCAGTAAATGAGATCAACTTCTTTCTTCTTTGTAAGGTCACATAAGAAATAGTGTTTGACATCAATGTGTTTACTCCTTCTATGCAAAACTAAATTTTTGGACAATTTAATAGCTAAGTTGTTATCATAATAAATTGGTGTAGAACCTTCTTACTTGAAACAAAGCTCTATAAGAATATTCTTCAACCAGATGTTTAACAAGCATATGCTGTTGCTACTACAAACTCTGCTTTAATAGTAAAGAAAATGACAATAGATCGCTTCCTTGATGACCATGATATAACTTTTGACCTCATCATAAAGATATAGCATATATGCTTTTCCTATTATCTTGATCTCTTACATAATTACTATTTATAAAACTAAGCAAATCTAACTTTTCTCCGTTCTTATACAATATCTCATAATTTAATGATCATTTCAAATATGTTAAAATCTTTTTTGCAACTATAAGATGCATCTCCTTTGGTGACTCTATATATTTGCTAATGAGGCTAATAGTAAGTATGATATCAGGTCTTATAGCAGTTAAATACATTAAGCTTCCAATAATTTACTTATAAAGAGTAGCATTCACTTATCTTCCTTTAGAATCTTTAATAAGTTTCATACTTGTTTCTGCTGGTGTACTCACAGAGTTGTATTTTTCCATTTGAAACCTTTTCAATATCTCTTGTAGGTACCTCTTTTGTGAAATAAAGATACCGCTTGTAGATTAAACAACTTATATACTAAGGAAATAATGCATTAAACCAATGTTAGACATATCAAACTTAGATATCATGGATTTCTTAAACTACTTAATCATAATCTTATCATTACTAAGATAAATTAAGTCATCCATATATAAGCAAACTATGAGCTTTTTTTCACCACCATCAAATCACATAAAAAAGTATATGTTCATAAGGACACTTCAGAAATCTTTTTTTCAAGAAATAAGTTTTAATATGACTATACCAAGTCTTTAGGGCTTATTTTAGTCCATATAAGATCTTTTTCAATTTATACACCTTTTTCTCTTGTCCAACTTTAACATAACTAAAGGGTTGATCAACAAATACTTGTTCCTCTAAGGTGCCATATAAGAAGGTTGACTTTACATCTAATTGAAAGATAGGCCATGAGTTTTGTGCTGCCAATGTAATTACTAATCTAATTATGTCAAGTCATGCAATTAGAGCAAAAGCTTCCTTATAATCAACACCAAATTCTTGCTTATAGTTTGTTGTTACTAAACACACCTTTAACTTATTAATTTCACCATTTTGCTTCAACTTTGTCTTATAGACCTATTTCATTCCGATGCTCTTCTGTCCTCTTGGAAGTTCAGTTAACTCCCAAGTATTGTTTTCTTTCTATGGATACAATTTCATCATCCATTGCCTTCCTCTATCTTGAATGTTTAATAGCTTCTTCAAAGGTTAAAGGATCATAATATGAAAACAAAGCAAAATTTATGAGTGGATCTTCACTTTGTTCAAATTCTATTACCTCATAGTCAAACATCCACGCAAGCCTCATTTTAATCCTTTGTGAATGTCGTACAATTGTAGGTATAAGTGTAGGTGTAGATGACTCTATCACAGTTTATTTTTCAAGTTGCTAATGTGGGTGCAGATGCTCACCATCTTCAAGGTCCATAGGTATATTTTGTTGAATACCATTTTTTATTCCATTCCCAAAATTTTTCTTCATTCAAAATTATATCACGACTTATGACAATCTTTTTAATGTGAGGATTGTATAACTTGTAAGCTTTAGATTGATCATTCATACTAAGAAAAATACATTTCTCACCTTTATTATCTAACTTCTTCCTCTTCTCATTTAGGATATAAGCATAAGCAATGCATTCAAAAATTCTAAAATAATCAACTATTGGCTTGCGACCACTCTATGCCTCTTTTGGTGTCATATTTTGAACAGCTAAAGTTTGACTTCAATTCAAAATGTAAAAATTTCAATTAATAGCTTTAGGCCAAAAACACTTTAGCATCTTGCTTGTTGCCAATAAACTTCTCACCATATTTGGGATTGTGACAAATGCCATTTTGGTATAACGTATAGGCTTATGTCAGTTGCTATTTGATACCATGGGCATCACAAAATTATGCAAATTCATATAAGCTATATTTTCCATCATGATTAATGCATAGCAGCTAAATTGGATATCATACTTCTTTCTCAACAATTTCTTTTAAGCTTTTGAAAACATTTAAAGCTTTAGATTTTTCTTGTAAAAAATAAGCCCAATTTTTTGACTCAAATCATCAATGTAAGTGATAATATACTGTTTACCTCTATATGAAGTGAGATTGATTGGCCCATAAAAGTTAAAGTGTACAATGTCCAACAACTTTCTTGCTTTTTATGTTTTTCCTTTTGGAAATAAATCTCTTTATTGTTTGCTAATAACATATTCTTCACATATTTCTGATGGAGTAGAAAACATTGGAAGGCCAATCACAATTTCATTTTGTTGAAGAGTCTTCAAACCTCCAAAATTCAAATAACCATATTGAAAGTGCCACAACCAAGCATCATCTGTAAGTCATGTTGACGAATAAATATGTAAGGCAGTATTGAAATAAAGGAATTACTGTCATTTTAACCTAAGCAATCAAACCCAACTTGGTGTCATGAATACGATACACACCACATTTGATTTTAATCTCATAACTTTTTTCTTGCAATTCACCAATACTTAATAAGTTTCCTTTCAAATTTGGAACAAAAAGAACATTAGAGATTGTTTGGATACCATTTCCTTTAGTGTGAACATTTACCTGTCCTTTTCTTATAACAGAAATCGTGGTGCTATTGCCAAACTCCACTCCATCTCTATATGACATATCTAGTTTAGGAAAAATAGTTTTGTCACCACACATATGATTGTTGCAACTAGTGTCTAGGTACCACAATTGTTTATTGGCTTCTTCCTTGGTGTGGCAAACTATTAACAAAGATATTTCCTCTATTTTCTCTGTAAAATTGGATTTTTCTCCACTTTCCTTAAACAAGTTAGTTCTACACTCACTTTGATAATGTCCATACTTGTGACAATGATAACATTTCATGTTGGACTTGTCTACTGACTTTGAATTTTCAGTTGATTGGTAGCTTCCATGTCTTCTACCTCTGCCTTTACCTCTTCCTTTGCCTGTTCTTTTGCCTTGAGATGTGGAAGAGTGATCATTTTGAGGTCGCTGATGTTGTGAGTTTCTTCCTTCATCGTTGATTCTGCCACTTCTTTTACATCTTCTCTTTGAATATGAATAACTAGATGAAGCTTGTAATGCTTGCTCCTCCTTGTTCTCATGTTGTTGATTCATTTTCTGCTTATAAACTAGTAAATAGCCTTGTAATTCATCAATTGAAAGAAGTTCAATATACTTTGATTCCTCAATTGAGCAAACCATATAATTTAATTTAAGTGACATTAAGCGAAGGATTTTGTCTATTATAGTCACATCCTATATATTTTCACCATGAACCTACATCTTATTTACAATTGCCATTATTCTTGAGAAGAAGTCATAAATTGATTCACCTAACTTCATATGAATTAATTTCAAATTATTGGCAAAGTAGTTGAAGCTGTTACCTCCTTGCAAGTGCCGATCCTTGAAACTTTTTCTTCATAAAATCCTATATTTGCTTTGAAGTATCCTTGGAAAGGATAGTCTCCAAAGTCAAACGATCAATAGGTTGAAAGAGATAGTTCTTTGCCCTGAGGTCCTTTAGCTATAACCCTTCAAATTCTATTTTTTGCATATTTGAGAGTGTTGTGCCTATTGTTGGTTCATTAAATCCTTTAGAGACAACTTGCCAATATTCTTTTGACTTGAGAGAATTCTCTATTAGCATACTTCAATGGTCATAGTGACCACAAAAGTGAGTCGCTAGTTGAATGAAACTTTCAATTGTTATTGCTATTGCAAAATAAGCCTACAAAAGAAAATTGAACACGTAAAGGACAAGTTACTTTTGTAGAAGAAAATAAAGCATACACTCAAGTGTTTTTATGTGTTACACACTATCTCTTTGGCCTTTTTTTTTTTTCCTTTCTCATTCATGTGTATTGTTTTTCCCTCTCTTGAAAGCTATTACTATAGCTTTGATACCAATGTGAACTAGATACAAGAGATAAAAATGAGATATGCTTTTTTATTCATAACCAACAAAGCCTTTTAAATAGGCTAAGGCATAACAAGAAAATAACTTGATATCCACTAAGTACAACGTGCAACACAATTAACCAACATACAAAAAAATTATTTAGAGATAACAACTGAATTTTTAAAAGCAAATGTGACTATTGCAAAGCCTATAATTTGTTGAATTTATGGACTTGGTCAAACTACTTTATTGACAACGACAAAATATTTTAATAATATTTTACTCTCCCAATTTCCTTAATGTGGCGTCAAAATAAGGGTAAGAATTTTAAAATTAAAAAAATTTAAAATAAAATAAAAGATGACTTGGGTTAAGTGATGTAGGGTGGTTTAATCCATGGATCATGAGTAAAAATTAATATTCATAAGAAAATAACCTTAGGTAAAGATAATTCATCAAAATAGTTGCTATTGAGCTATTTAATAAGTAAAAATTTTAATTTAAGTAATGAATTGTTCTATTTCTTTTAATTTTAAGTGGGCTAAAACTTACAATTGGACTCTCATCGTTTCTTATCATCTTTTTTTTATTAAAAACAATTAAATAAGATAGCCTACCAACTAATTACCTAATAGTCCATTAAATAAAATAATTTTTCATAATTTTCTAATTATTCAAATACTTACCTCTCACTAAATCCTCCAGTACCCAAATAGATGAAATTATCTCTTAATTATCTAGTACTCAATTAATCACATCTAATTCAAATTCCTTCAATAATAAATCAACTAAATATTAATTAATTCTCAAAAAATTTATCTTCATGTCCTAACTAGTAATTTGATAATTAATATAAATTAAATTAATTAATACCTCTTTATTTAATTATAAATATTGATTTATTAATTCAGAATGTTACATAAAGTATCCTCAGGTTTGAAGCATAAATGGCAAGTAATAGAATTGCCACCCCATTTGCTCCGAAGACTCTTTGTATGAAGTCTGTTAAGAGTAGCTAGCTAGAGAAAATATAGGATTCTTTTAGGCCATGTTTGACAACCAAAAATGGTATAAGGAAATGAGAATCTTTTCCAAAAAAATTGAGAGATGTTTATTACTATATTATTATTAAATAATATCTACTTAAAAAAAAAGAACATAAATATCTTTTCTTATTTCATCTATTTTTTTTAATCTATTCTATTTTTTTTTTATCATAGCAAACGTAGGCTAAGGGCCCAGCCATTTTCAGATGAGGTTGCAAAAAAAGAGCCTACTAGCCAAGCCTATCACGCGTAATGCACAAATGCCCGCATCGCACGCTCTGGTGTCTGTTCGCCTTACTTATTAACATATTCGTACCCAAAGCCTCGTTGGAAGGGCGAATGGCGTGAATCCTTAGACAAGAAGCGCTTGTTCACAAATGTTGAAAATTTTCGCAATCCAATATTTTATATTTACTTTAATGAAAAATATATTGTTGTATCAAATTAGTCAAATTTACATTGAATTATTATTTATTTTATTTTTAGACAAAATCAAATGTACAGGAGACATTCCATACAGCATGATAAACATAATTTAGCCAACATTAAAAGTGAACACTAATTGTTATTTATTTTTTATTAATAAAAATTAAAAAATAGAAATTCAATCTGAAAGAAGGAAAAGCTTTATATTAGAAAAAGAAAGAGAGATAAGCGTGGTACTTTTTAAAAAAAGATAAAATCGACGATCCATATAACCGGAAGCAAAGGCATCTAGAAACGTGGTCCTTTTTTAAAAATAAAGTAGTCATTTGCTTTCCTTCATTTTTTTTTTAAGCGTGAGAGATGACGCCGACAAAGCCACGCGTGAGAGAGGGAAGACGCAGATAGTGACCAAAACTTCTGCTATGAAAGTGGGTGAAGCTTAAGGGGAGCAATGGGGCAAAATTGCTATCGGTTGGGAAAGGCAGAAGAGGCTTGATTCATTTTTCTTTGTCAAATTACTTTTTGTGTCACTTCTTTTTCCTTCTCCACGACTACTGAGGCTTCCCTCTTGCTTTGTTACTGCAAGGAGAGCCTACTTTTAGGTAGTGTTTGGTTCAATAGAGGAGAGGGGAGGGGAGGAATTTTAATGGGGGGAGGGGAGGGGAGGGATTTTAATGACGTGTTGTTTGATTGATTTGGAAGGGGGGAGGGGAGGGGAAGGATTAATGGACAATTATGCTATTATGATATTAGAATTAATTTTTTTTTATTTTTAAGATATTTTTATATAAATTTTTTTTTATTTTTTATTATAAAAATTAATTTTTTTATTTTTATTTAAAAATATTTTTTATTTTCATAAAGAATTATCTTAAACTCTATTAAAAAAAATAAAATCTATATTATATTTTAAATAAGAGGTAATTTAGTTAAATAGAAAAAAAAAAATTTTCTCCCTCCCAAAAACTCCCATCTTTGGAGGGGAGAGTTTGGAGGGGAGGGGAGGGGGTATTTTGCCTTCCCTTCCCTCCCCCCATTTTTTTCATACCAAACAAGATAAAAGCCTCCCCTCTCCTCCCCTCTAAACCCTCAAACCAAACAGACCCTTCTTCAATTAAATCCATATGAGGCCAACACAGGTTTCCTGTTCACTACCAGCATCAACTGCCTCGTTTTATGTCATTTTTGCAGCTGTTTCTATTTGAATGATGTATACAATGAAAACGTTCCTCGTATGCCCCCGCCATTAAAATAAAAGATAGGCCGTTACTATGGTGGTTGCACTTTCTTTACTAGGTTTGGAATGAAAAAGTTGTGGGTGGTAGGACCCATATCATCTAACTAAAGTCATGCTTGCTTATTTCTGAGGTAATCAACGCACACAAAGCTAAGCTTTGGCAAGAGAACAAAAGAGAGGAAGAATGGGAAAAGGCTCCAGCTTTGGAATTCCTATATACTCTAATTCTAGCGACTAATATTTGATAGATGCATTTGGAAGCAAATTCAAAATGCTATAATCATATAAATCAAGTACACTTCTTATTCTGAAAATGGATGTCGATGTTTTATTTACCTAGTTAAATTATACCCTTCGCTATATTTTCAGTGTTCCACAAATATATTTGCTTTATTTTTAATTGAGGGTGCATTTCGAAGCAAACTTCAAACATGGTTTGATTCCGTGTGTGAATTTGTGCATGCTTATTGGCATGCTTTTATTGATTTGTGGACATGAAACCTTTCACTTTCTTTGCAGAACCTATAGTATCTGCTTAAACTGTGATTAATCATTATATAATTTGAAGTCAAGGCAATATGATGTGTCGCTAACGACATGAATTGGAACTCTGAAGTGGCCAAACGGTAGTATTTCTTCCTTCCCTTACTTTAACCTTTGTCAATTTTTCCTATTCTACCTACACCCTCAAACAAATCCTGCATTGCCACATTCATAGTTCTATAAGTACATGATTTGATGGCTGAATGAATCATCCATCTTCCCCTCCTTACCCTGGTCCTTCTGGGGAGATTCCTATTCATTAGATTGTTAGATTGTTCTCTCTCTCTCTCTCTCTCTCTCTCTCTCTCTTTTACTTTTTCTTGCACGGTCTTGCGACTTTTTGACTATCCTTTTAACCTTTTGGAGTCTGTAGAACCTATAAGGTTTCAATGAAACCACAAATGTATATACATATATATATACATAGCTGTATATATATATATAGAGTGACCAAGAAAAGGATCATATTTCGGGCGTGTAATAAGGCTTAATTTTTTTGGTTTCAGTGCAGCCATCATTATATTCCAATCTAGTGCTTATACCAATTCTGCAGCAGTGGAGGGTCATTTTATAGTTATTCCAATGATCCGATGTGCTTTTGGAAAGTGTCAAAGACTCTTCATTCACCACTTTAACTACCACAAAGCCTCTATAGCAGATTGCCTCAAGCCTGAAGCTCATTTACGAACAAGGAAAAGTAGCCACATTCTAGAACCAAGGCTATGCTTATGTAGCAAAAATACGTCAGCAATATAAATTAGCCACCAAAATTGAATAAAGTAGATTTTGGTATCTCCAATTCAAACCATGTTTTGCAGATTGTAATATTCTGCTTATGTGAGCAAACTGCAGAGTTATGCAATTGTCGTAATTAGCTTTATAGAGATGTGTGAGAAGTCAATGAGCAGGTGCACCATTTCTTTCTCCTTTTTCTTGCATGATTCACCTTTGTTTGGAAAAGAATATGCATGACAAAAACAGAGAAGGCTAAAGTCCAATCACTTCCTTCAATCACAATTTATTCAACTCTTTTATTAGCCATTTTAATTTCATACGCATCTAGTCCTATAGGGATAAGTTAACCAACTTGTTTTATAAGACCAATTATACAAATATATAATGACCCCTTTTTCTTTGTGGGCAAATGGTAAAAGCAGCAGTTCTATGTAATTGTACTTGTCACTCTCAGATCATCCAACGGTGGTGATTGCTTTCAAAATCAAGTTATCATGAACACTACAACCTGATGGTAGGGATTCTGATATTAGATCAGCATGATGATCATGTTAATTAGTACGGCAATATTGCTTTCTTTCCATTCATCGAGAACTGTTATAGCAATGGGAAGACACAGAAAGCTCCAAATCTTTTCTTTTGTCATTTTTCAGGGCTGAAATATATTAATTTGAGTCTGTTTTACTTTATCTTTTTAATAGGTGAAGGTTAAGCATGTGGATCTTATGGCCTAAAACTAATTAACCCAAAAAAAAAAAAAAAGCCACGGTGATCTACATTATTGATGAGTATATGCCGTCATAGCTTTACATGTATCCTTCATTATCTATGTTCTATATCTTCAACTACACGTGTGGGGGGAAGAGATGGGAGAGATTATGTGAAGTGGAAGCAAATAACTTGGCTTGGTTATAAAACAAACTCGTATATAATATATATATATATATATATTATTGTTATTGTTTTGTTTCTGGCAACCCTATGATTCATGTGTGATGATTACCTTGTGAGTGAAGAAAAATAAGAAAAGGAAAAGACAAGGCCATGGAGTCAAAGACAAGACGACCACCTATCCCTCTCCAAACCGTTTTCTACTAGACTCATCAACCAACCCTTTCTCTCTCACTCTTCCCTATTTTGTAAGCAAACCCCACAACCATCACCATCATCATCATCATCATCATATCATTCCCACCCCATGAAGCTTCTTTCTAATCTAATCTTTTTCTCTCTCTATAAATCCTTCTCTTATCTACATCACACTAGTTGGGATGTAACCGGAAATTGTTGTGTGTAGTACAACATGAGGAAGCCCGAGTCTGGAAAAAACAACAACAACAAGCTTAGAAAGGGGCTGTGGTCGCCAGAAGAAGATGACAAGCTCATGAACTACATGCTAAACAACGGACAAGGTTGTTGGAGTGATGTCGCCAGAAATGCTGGCTTACAAAGATGTGGCAAAAGTTGTCGCCTTCGCTGGATCAATTACTTGAGGCCTGATCTTAAGCGTGGTGCTTTCTCTCCCCAAGAAGAAGAACTCATCATCCATTTGCATTCCCTTCTTGGCAACAGGTCCATCTCCATCTCCTCTTAATTCTATGGATTATGTTGAGTTTTTTAGATATTTACTGTCAGGTTTTTTAACAAACATATGATATATGAGGATTTTTTTTTACAAGATTAATCATGCAATGTTTTGGAAAATATTAAATTATCAAATTTTTATTAGAGAACCTATATAATAATAAAAATTCTTAAGCTCTATATCTTCGTTTATCCATCGTTAAGAAGAACTCTTAAAGAACATGTATTATGTAAATCCAAATAATATGTGTATTTCTAATATAGACTTGCTCGTTCTAATTGTAATGACTTTTTGTCTGAGAATTAATGTGATATTAGGATGATAAACGTTAATGTTTGACAGGAAAAGAAAATGAATTTTATTTGACTATTTTAGAAGGGGTGGCTTTTTTTAAAAGTTTCAATCAAGAAAGGAATTGATCTTTCCATCATTAATATAAAATATGTTTAAATACATATATAGATATAAAAAACCAGTTGCCCACGATTTGCTTTTCCTCACCTAACAATATGACCATGTAGTTTAAACACCTCTCATTAATAAACAACAGAACATTTGAAAATGACATAGATCTTTCGATGTCAAGGTATAGCTACCTCCTTAGTCTAAAAATACATGCGTAGCATCCAACATGCATTGAACATATGGGTAGGCGGCTCCTCGTAGAGGACGAAAGTTCAACTGAAAACTATAGCATAAGCATTCGATTTGTCTGTGTCTGGACTTCGAGTTGAAGACACTCCATATGTTTGTATGGTTAAGAATTTTTATAAGCGTCCATGCAAAGCATCCCTTTATATATAGATTGAAAGAAAGACTAATTTCGACATACCCACCTTCATTTAGTTTTTACTATTAATTGAAGCTGACTTTTTCATAAATGTCTTCCCCTCTAAAGATGGTCTCAAATAGCGGCGCGTTTGCCTGGGCGAACCGACAACGAAATCAAGAATTTCTGGAACTCCACAATAAAGAAAAGGCTCAAGATCATGTCGTCCACCGCCAGAACCTCACAAAACACAAGCGAGTCTTCAATATTATCTGAGCCTAATAATAAAGACTTCAACAATGTCATGGGAGGTCTTATGCCTATGTTCAACAATAACATAATTGAGAGGTTGCCTATGCTTGAGCATGGACTAAACAAGCAAGCTTCTGGCGGATTCTTCAATAGTAATGGAGGGCCTTGCTTCGCACAAAATGGAGTTGACACCAATAATAATGGTTTTTATATAGAAAGTGGACTGTTTGGGATTGGGAGTGTAAATATTGGAACAGAAGGGGAGCTGTTTGTGCCTCCTCTAGAGAGTGTTAGCACTACAACAGATAACCTGAAAGTGGAGAATAGAGACACTAACGTGAATAGTTACTTTGATAACATAAACAGCATCGTTAACAATTGCAACATTAGCGGCAACAATAATAGAACTGAGAATAGAGGTGCGGTGGAGAATCTGTTTCAGGAAGAGTTAACTTTGGGCGAGTGGGACCTAGAGGACTTGATGAAAGATGTTTCATCCTTTCCCTTTCTTGATTTTTCAAGCTGATGATCAATAATCCCATATTCCTTATAAGTTGCTAATCATCAAAACTTCTTCAAAACTACCATACCCTTAATAATTAGCGTCCTATTGGCACGGGCAGATCTCTCCTTATAAAACCTTGTAATATTTGTATTTTTGTCAATATGTAAGATTCAGAGCAGATTCAAAGATTACCTAGCGCGTAGGTCTGAAATAAAGGTCATATCATACCTGGGTATACGCGGTGATCATATTTGTCTATAATCATAGTGCAATCCAGGTAACTTTGTATCTCGGAATCCAGTGTAGTTACAATAATCTGTCATACTTGTGAATATAGTTATACATTATTTTTCCGGTCAACTTTTGTGAGGAACTGAGATGCTCATGGATACTGGTATATATACACCTTAGCTATAATGCCGTAAGTTGTACAAAACAATGTTGGGATGACAGGTTTGCACTACATTCAGGAAAAAAATTCTCTTTCATCGACCCTTTCCACAAATTCAATTGTCATTTAGCTTGTAATACAGATTATTAACCATTGTTATGCTGCTCTTCGAAATTTGGAAGCAATGCAGATTTAGTGCCCATCATCATCAACTGTTTACATACACTTTGAGGACTTAATCATTTGAGTTTGTCCACTTGGGAGAAGAATTCAGTGAATCACGGTAAACGAGTACTCAGTTGGATTGCTTTTAATCAAGTTGAGGATTTTTCTCTCATTTTATATATTTGTTAGTTAAGCTAAGTGGTTGGAATTCTAGAAGTAATTATAACTTCAGCTTTGATTTCAAATCTAGAAAGATAGCTGAATATAATTATCATATTGACGAATTGATCAGTGCACGAGAAATATGCCATAGGGTATGGAATATTTATGAGAAGTGAATATAAAGCAACTTAATATGAAATGACAAGATAGCCAATTAATGTAATTAACTTGCAGAACTAATTAATTAATTGACAGATATGCTTTTGGATATCATTTTCTCATTGAAATTTTAAACGTCCCGTGCTGTAACTAACATGTGTTTGTTAATCATTTCAAGAGTAAATTAATAATTTAATTTTTTAAAAAATTATTCTCCTCCTAGTCTGATAATAAAATCTTTCAATTTATTTCCTAAAAATTATAATTCTCTTAATTCAGTCCTTCGAAATGATAAAAATTTTTAATTTAGTTTTAAAATATTTTTCCACAATCCTAATAAGACAAGTTAAATTGGTATAGTTGTTAATTAATCAACTTTATAGACTTTTTCACGTGTTTTCAACTTTTTAAAATTATACCAAAAATAGATTTCAATATATTAGAAATCACAAACAAAATTTATTTTAATTAGAGTATAATATTTGGGAAAATAATTAAATTAAGAACCTTTGTCTTTAAAAGATTAAATTAAGAAAAGAATAATTTTTTTTAAGATTAAATTAAAGAGAATTCATGTATAAAAATAAGTAAGTTGCATTGGTACATTAGAGACAAGCTAGCTGTTACGTTGAAGCGTGTGTTTGGAAATCTGTTTGAAAATCACGTTTATGAAGAAGCAAGAAATTGTTGCTTCCTTGCAAACGTGGTTTTGGGCTTCCCAAACGCAGAAACAAACACGCTAGAAGTGGCCCAAAAAAAAAAGTCATGTGGAATCTCATGCAAGTGATGTCAGAAAGCTTGACACAAGCGGAAGCAAGGGGTTCTTTGGTAAGGGGTTAACGAATCAAGAACCTTAGCTTAATGGCCAGAAAAATAAAAAGCTAAACCCTAAATTATTATATTGATGACAGAACAATTAACTCTGTTTGGTTTTTAGTAAATAAAATTTTAGAAGTTACGTCAATCATCCATCTTTCTGCAGCACATCGAAATTAGTCCGTAGAAAAACGCAGGGGATCGGAAAGAAATAAGACGAACAATCATATTCGTAAAAGAAAATTGGTCCCAAAATAAAGCAAGAAAAGAATCTCAAGAAAATGATAATATCACTTCGTCGCCTGAAGGTTCGAACTCTCGCGAGGAAATCCCATGCACTTAGTTTTTAGTGACGCTGGACAGTTTGTTATTTTAGTTTTTATGATCAAGTGTTGAAACTAAAAATAAAGTTGAACTTTCAATCATTCAAAATAAAGGGGCCTAATGCTTGGATCATCCACTCCTCCACAAGTAATTTGAAATTTTCTTTTGGTGACAAAATATTATTTTATCTTTGACGTCACTCTAAGTTCCTATATTCTTAATTATTAAAATAAATTTTTTTTACAAATGCTCTTTAATAAATACAAAAGATCAATAAAATGAATATGACAATAGATATTTTGACCTAAAAACATTTATTTTCTTTATTTCCTTTCTCTACTTATTTTGAGTAAAAAAAAATTACCTAAGAAACCCTACATAAATCATTCGCCAAACATATAGAGGCCATCAACGAGGGTATAATGCATGACAAACTAGTCACAAGAAATCTTAAATTAATGGCAAGGGGCTCGAGGGGACCAACAAATCAGAATCACTTTCCTCTTCTCTATTTTTATATATGCCCCAACTACATATTGATTCAGTTTTCAATTGAAATTAGGTTATGTTATTTGCCCAAATTATTTTTAAAATTTGGGGACTTCTATTAGTATCTTTTGTGTTAAAAGCCACATCCCAAAAAGTAAAGATTTATATATAATTTGTTATATCTTTATTATAAGATTTTTAATTAAAACATAATAGGTGTATATTATTTAATAATATAGTAGCAAATATATAATTTTTGTAAATAATTGAATAATTTTTTAATTAAATTGTATATTTGTCATAATATTATTAAAAAATATTAATTTTTATATTTTAATTTAACAACCTTATAACAAATATATAAGAAATTATATATAAATCTAATCCCGCAAAAGCCATAGATGGCAATTGCACTTTTAAAGATCCTGTAATAGTATATTGTTGACAATTCACTCATAGGAGCAAAAGGAGATCACCATAAATGGGTTGAGAATTCCCAATTTTCTTTTGATGGTCAATACATTAACAATTTATTTAGGGGCAATACATTGCATATATTAGCTAAAACTGGTAAGTACCATTAACCCAAGTTAACAAATTATTTGTGAGTTGCGGATTTCTTAGCATTTTATGTCATAGAAATGTGTACTTAAGTAGCTTTTTGCTTATATGCATTTTCCTTGTTTTCTAGCTTTTATCCAAATATCTATATGTTTAGACCGAAACATAAATGATTCAAAAAGTAAAACAAGTTCAAACTTATCATATTACGCAATTAAAGACTAAAATTAACTGTATGACTATCAATACTTTAGACTTAAAAGTGACCTTTGACCCCCCAAGAACGTTCTTATATTCCTAAATAAACGTTATACTGAGAAATTTTGAATAATTTTAGACTTTTAATTGTTTGTAAAAACAATTGAAGTTAGTTTCCGATCCAATTCCGATAAAAGCTCCGAATCTTCGAGTCCCCTCCCTGAGCCCGTCCATTGGACCTAGGCCCAATGGTCCATTCCTAGATATGATACTCTTGTCCCAGGAGCAACAATCTTAAGGCATCAGGCTCAACAAAAAAAAAAAAAAGGAAGAAAGAAAAAAGTATTATAACCTTTCCAAATTTAAAGTTCAACTTTGATTTAATATCAGTAAAATTTCCTTTGAGTTACACAAATAATGGCGGAGTTCCCAAGCATTCCCATTTGGTTACATTGATGCAAAGGTAATTCTTTTTATAATATTTATTATGTATTTATAATTATTATTTAACAGTATTTATTTCTTTTTATTATTGTTTTTAAAAATAAATCTATAAGGGTCATTTCTGTCTTTAAAATTATTTTTTTATTTCTTTTTTCAAAGAATTTATTTTTTATTCGACGTGTCAAATGAGCTTTAAGAGTGGATACTGCAATAACCTTGTTATTATTTGATGGATGGCAACGAATTAAATAATCAGAAATGAATTGGTTGATTTAAAGTAAATTCTTGTTTGAGAAATCTTTTTAAGATGGCATAGAGTAGCAAAAGAAAGATTCTAAGACTCTTTATTGCCATTAAAAAATTGAACCTTTTATCCTTCCGAATTGAAATAGAATAAATAAGTGGTATAATTATAATTATATCTTTTTTAATTAAAATATTATTAGAATTAAAATATTATTAGAATCACATTTTAATTATAAAAGTAAAATTAAAAAAGATAATTTATAAATTATTCTAGATAACTCCTATCCTTCCCTTATTAAATCCCCAAACAATAAAATTAGACATGCATTTCCATTACATTCTTTGTTTTTCTAAACTGCCAGATATTACCTTAAAGTAGTAGTGCCTTTGGATTACTGCAAATTTTTGCATTTTTTTACATAAAGTTTTATTTAAAAAATTATCGTTAGAAAGCAGTATTTTATGTTAGGCAAAATTGTTTAATTACTGTTATTAATATTATGGTGTTTGATAAATCTATTAAATTTTTTTACCGTCAAATTACTTAAAATAGCATATATTCAAAAGGTATGTAAAAAAGTAAAAAAAATAATAATAATAAATAATAATTTTAAGTGGAGGTACATTTGTCTTTTAAAAATTAATTTGTTGTTTCTTCTTTTGCTCCAAAAAAGAAGTTCTAATTTTCTGTCTCTTTTTTATAGAAAAAAACTATTTGTTACTTTCAGAAGTGGCTTTATTAAACCAAAAAAAAAAAAAAAAGGATTAGCCGAACAACAGCGTTTTTAGAATAAATATTCTTTTTATTCTTTCGTCCCAAAATTTGCCATGGTGGAGCACAAGGGGTCAATTACAAAAATGGGGCTGCGGGCAAGAAAGGGTTAAACTTTATCATTTAATAGGAAATGGTAAGCAATCCTACCAAGTTCCTTATTTGTTTTATAGTTTTTATTCAATACTCATTATAAGTTACTCATAAATAATTGCAAGACATATCAAGATGTGTAAATTTCAGGTAAGGGTTTTCATCATTTCTTCCCCATTTAGTTTTTCACAGCTTTTTGCAGCACAATCATCCAAATGCGAGAACTTTATATGACAAGAAAAATCAGTGATTATCAAAACATAATTGCCGATACGTTTTCCCATAAAGAATCAGTTGGATAGTTAATATGCGAGAACTAATCCTTGTTTTTAGCTGTACTCTTATAATTTTTCTTTTGTGTTAATAATAATTACAAGTGTATTTTTATTATTTTATAAGTTTGTGAATTATTTTTATGTGTTAATGTAATTCCTGAATCTTGACCTGGTTTAAAAAAAAAGAATCTAGCTGTCGGACTCTAAGCTCGAGACATGTAGCTTCAAAGTACCAGCTGATATCTAAATTTGACTTCAAGGGCTGTTTTGCATTACAAAAGTGACGTACCCATGAAAGTTTTAGCGGCCGATTGGCCTTATGTGGTCACATTTTTCTTTTCTTCTCCATTTGAAAATTGACAATGTTGAAGCATATATTGAAGGGATATGCTGTATTTCAAAACTGAAAGGCTCGAGGTAATTTTACCTTTGGACTTGATGTTTGGATACAGCATTTATTTGTTTATTTATATTTTCTATTTTGTCTCTACCAGTAAAAACAATTGTTACTTGGTCACTTTTTCGTTTTTCAACGCCTTCACATTAGACAAAGAGGCGACAAATACAATGGGGGACCTCTGCTTCACTCAACCGTCATTTATTTCTTTCATTTCTGACATTTTCTTTGGGGTAAGTTTACACGCTTCTACCATTATTTTTTAGTCTTTTCTAGTTCTTTCACTAGTTGAGTTTTTTTTTTATTAGAGCTTAATTTTTTTAATATATTACTTAAAGTTATTATTAACATAACTTAAAATATTAAAAAAAATATTTTAAAATTTCATGGTGTTTGATGTTTTTCACATCTTATTTTTATTTATTTATTTATTTATTTATTTATTATCAAATAATGTTTATTACACAATTTTTTTTATTTTTAAAACAAATATTATTCTATAGGTGTAGAATAATCAGATAAATTAGTAGTACAATCTTTAAGTGTGCATATAGCAATTTTCTATTACTGATTTTTTTTATTCCGTTTAGCCATAACTTTTATTACATGACATAAGTAATTATAGATATTAGTTGAAGACATTGAATTGTTCCATGTAAATTATTATTATTATTATTATTACATATATCAATTTCACAATAATTTAGAGATGAATTTTAAGTTATATTTGGTAGAATAGAAAGATTTTTAAGAGAATAAAAAGAAGAATATAAATAAGAATGGAATAAAATCTTATGATTTAAAATAATGTTTAGTATAACATAAAATGAATGAGATTACCTTTTTATTTTATTGTTTGGTAAATTAAAAATAATACATGAATAGAAATGAAAGATAAACAAATAAACAAAACACTTTTAGAATAAAAAAAAATAGTAAAGACTAATTTTTTTTAATTAACATAAAATATTAAAAAATATAATTAAAGATATTTATAATTTTATTGTAAAAAATTTTAAAATTTTAAATTATTTTATAAAACTTAAAGATAAAAAATTTTAATTGTACAATAAAATTATAATTTATGATTTTAAGTTAAAATTTTTAGTATTTTATTTTTTTAAATTAATTTTAAAATTTAAAGTCATTCAATATAAAATATTATTATCATTTAAAAAAATAATATTTTTTCTCTTTTCATCTTTAACAATAAATTTTATCTTTCATTTTGATAGAAAGAACTGTGCTTGAAAATAATAACTTTAGATTCTAGGAATAATTGTATATTCATCATACCAAACAATTTTCCACGTTCTATCTTTTGCTTCCTCTCCTCACGTTCTTTCAACCTACCTAAGACCTCATAGCCAATGAGGGAATGCCACCTCAACGCCAAGTAGCGCAGGCTAAATAATTTAAAAATTTGAAAGAAGCCCAACAAATTAACGAATAAACAGGAGTATTTGTTTTTTTTTTTTTGGCCAAAAAAGGGGTATTTGTATATTAACCCCACATAATTTGACTAAATAGTGAAGGACCCTTTATTCTTAATACTTTCAACGCAGCCCCTGTAGATTCCTTACTTCCCAACAAAAACCATATACCCCTTGTTCAAGACTTTCTGGAGCTCGAATACGTACTCTGGCCCTGCTTTAGATGTGTTTAAATCTTTGTATTTCACATCTTTAATTCGATTTTATTTTGATGCTTCCATTTGGTGCTTCCACAGGGGAACCAGGATGAAAATTTACAAGCAATGCAAAATAGATATTCATATGAATTATTTGAATCGCCATGGGAGTCCAACCTTAGGCGTCCGGATCTGGTTCCCTTTGGTGCTTCTATTTTGGCGTCCCGAACCAATGGTGCTTCCACAGGGGAACCAGCATTATTTTACCATTATGATACTCTGCATTATTTAAGTTCTCAGATGCATATGTGGGGGCTTGGATCGCATTACAGAAAAGGCAAATATGGAAGGAGGAGGTTGGTGGTGGCAAAATTGAAGAAGCTCGAAGCTTTGTTTTGGACGGGCATCGCGGGGGGCGACGTGGCAAGATTTTCAAGAAGGGGTTGGGGGTTTTTGAGAAAATAGAAAAGTTAAGGGGCGTAGTTAAGATTTTTAGAAATTAAGATTAATATGTTGATAAATACAATATATATAAAATAATAGGGGCTAAAATATCAATATAATAAAATAATTTTTTGAACCTAAAAGATTTTTATAATTTTTTATTTATCATTTATTCATTTGACGTTTTTCTCATCAGTGATATGTATCTCAAAATGAAGGAAACACGTGGTAGTTGCTCCATCCTCGCCAGTCACCAACGCATGCCACTGGCCTTTCTCAAGTATTGAGGCAGCTGTGACTTCCGTGTTTGACAAGTGGAAAAGTACCGAGTCCGCCAAGAGCTGATATCCACTACCACCAGGCCATGATCCGATGTGGACATCCATCCACTCATAGATCGCCACGTAATCAGTGGACAACACTCCAATTTTCGCCTGGGATGCTGACTAGGACAGAGTATTCTTCTCACTCTCTCTCCCCCCTTTTCCCTTTTGAACGGACATCCCAACCCTCAAGACGGCATTTCCAAAGCGAAGACGACAATTCACACTCTCCACCGTCCCCTCCCAAATCCAACGGTCCATGATCTCCCCTACCTTTCTTACAAATTTCCCACGCTATTACTTACATTTCCCCGTTTCGCCACCTGGTGCTGCTCTCCGTCACGCTGCACCAGATCCGATCCCTCACCCATGGCCTCCGCAGCCCTCACCACCTCATTCCCCTCTCTTCCATCTCTCCGATTGCGATCCTCCAACCTCACCCCTTCAAAATCTTCACAACTATGTTATTCGGCTTCAGGTTTGTTGCACTCTTCCAATTTCAACGGACTTAAACACAACTGTTCTTTTCCATCTATTCCATCCTTGAGACTCTCCAAGGTTGGTTTCAATGTCAAACCCAATTGGAAATACCCTGGTGTTAAAGCCTCCGCTGCTGGCGCTTCTGTCACTCCAGCTCCATCTCCGGCTCCAGCGCCTCAGCCATGGCGCGGCGCGGCCATAAAGCCTTTATTAGCTTCTATAGCGACGGGGGTTCTACTCTGGTTCGCTCCTGTGCCTGCTGGAGTCTCGAAAAACGCGTGGCAACTGTTGGCGATATTCTTGGGCACCATCGTCGGCATTATTTCTCAGCCATTGCCGCTGGGAGCTGTGGCCATACTGGGTTTGGGGGTCGCCGTGCTGACCAAAACCCTAACTTTTGCTGCAGCATTTTCAGGGTTTGGCGATCCCATCCCGTGGCTCATTTGCCTGGCCTTCTTCTTTGCCAGAGGATTCATTAAGACAGGTCTTGGCAACCGGATCGCTTATCAATTTGTATCTCTTTTTGGTAGCTCATCCTTAGGTTTAGGATATAGTTTAGTTTTTAGCGAGGCCTTGTTGGCACCGGCGATTCCTTCAGTTTCAGCTAGAGCAGGTGGAATTTTTCTCCCGTTGGTGAAGTCCCTATGTGTCGCTTGTGGTAGTAACGCGGGCGATGGAACTGAGAATAGACTTGGGTCGTGGTTAATGCTGACCTGCTTTCAAACTTCGGTGATTTCATCGGCAATGTTTTTGACTGCAATGGCAGCGAATCCCCTGTGTGCCACTCTAACTGCCAACTCTATTAACCAGACAATTGGGTGGTTAGACTGGGCGAGAGCCGGGGTTGTCCCCGGTTTAGTGTCATTGATATTGGTGCCATTGATTTTGTATGTGATTTACCCGCCAACAGTAAAAGCCAGCCCAGATGCGCCCAAGCTTGCTAGGGAGAAGTTGCAGCAGATGGGACCAATGACTACAGATGAGAAGACAATGGCTGTGACTCTACTTCTCACGGTACAAAGACTTGGATCTTCTCCCCGCCCCCCGGGGGGGGGGGGGTGGAATTAACTTTTTCTATCTGCTAAGTTCTTACCTAGAAGCTAATGATGTTATTATAATAGAGAACTTACATAGGTTAGATATAAACTACACGGCGATATCTATTTAGAGCAATATGGCAAGTCCAATATTTCCCATGTGCATTTTAAACCGTGTTTATGGATTAATCTGATTAGAACTCTATTATTTGGTAAACTAGACGATAAGTTATTTGGTTGTTATATTGGTTTTGGAAAGTCCTAGTTTGTCATCTCTCACAAATGGAAAGCTAATTAGGAAATTTATGTTGTCTTCTGCGAGAAATACAAAATCTAATTGAAGATTTGGCCTACTGGAACTTGTTTGGCCACTCACGTTGAAACGTCTTCATCTTCCACGTCGTTCTCTTTTTGAATTTAAGATTAGGTGGTGACTGTGTTCTGATTTGGGTGTCTACTTTCTAAACTATTCTAATGACTTTTCTTTCTTATCGGTCCAGTATCAGTGAAAAAGAAAAGGGGTGTCGCCCTGATTGGTGTGGTGTCACCGTTCCTGTTTACTCGCAACATAAGAACGCATTATATAAAACGCTATCACTCTCAAACCTCCAAGTTATAGTAAATTTTTTGTAAAACGGTCTCAGAGGTTTGGGTAAATAGTGAACATTGTGAATGTAGTCTGTTTATGGGCTTATTGCATGTATGAATACACAATTTGTAATGCTATGCTGATCACAGGGATGATATGCCCTTTTGGCTTTGCTTTTCAGTCAGGTGACTGGGAATTAATCAGACATTCATCTTATCTTCAATTCTATGGGCTAAATTAAGTTTTGAATCCTCTAGTTATTTGGAACGTTTGGTTGTTGTGCAAAACTGATCATTAAGTAGCTGTATTACTTTGTAGTTTATACCTTGTCCCTTGGGTTTATACATCTGTGGTACTTTACATTCCTAAGGATTTTCTATTTGTCTTAGTAACTTATTCCTTCTCTGGCCTTGTTGTATCAGGTGGGGCTTTGGATTTTTGGAGGGGCTCTAAAAGTAGATGCTGTATCTGCTGCCATTCTTGGATTATCTATACTTCTCGTCACAGGGATTGTTACATGGAAAGAGTGTTTGGCTGAGGGAGTTGCCTGGGATACCCTCACGTGGTTTGCCGCCCTCATTGCAATGGCTGGGTATCTGAACAAATATGGTCTTATTTCCTGGTTCAGTCAAACTGTAGTCAAGGTTTTCTTCTGTCTCCTCTCTTGCATATTAACTTTGGATGATAAACATAATTCGTGACTTATGCTGCTGCTGATGCTTCATTTTTAGAGAAAATGGGGCCTATTCTAGGGATTTTTTTAAATTTTTTAATGATATTTGTTAGACAATTAAGAAAATTACTCATGGCTTAAGCTTTTGATATTGACATTAGAGCCTCTATGACCAAAGGTATACTGGTCCTATGCCTTGTCTATGGCTCCATGCTTCCATGTGACGCAGCAGGTTAGAGATATTAATAATATCAATTTTGGGTTTTCACCTAATAGCTCAAGCTCTTAGGATGAAATGGTCCTTGTCAATGTTGTTCAGTTCCTTGCCTCAAGTGTGCGCAAGATTTTCTGTTTACTTCTAATCTGCCATTCAACCAGATGGAGTAGCCTTTTTTATGTTCTCAATCCTGCAGAAGCTAATTTAGCTTTCAAGTGTCAAGTAGGTGCATTCTCTGGACATTTTTGGTATTTATTTGTAAAGGTTCACTCCATGTTCTACTACTTTGGATCCTCTGTAGTAATGCACATATACAGTTGGAGAGAAAGAGAAATAGGGGTGTAGATCCCATACAAAGTGGGACCAACTATTTCTTTCTTTCTATCTCCAATTGCAGAGGGTAGAATACTACAGAAGATTCATCTGGAAGTTCAACTGTCTCTAAGCTTTTCAGGAAAAGTGTTGCTATCTACACCCCCACAAAAGCTCACGAATCTGCAGGGCTATTGGATTTTTGACAGTGCGTGAAATCAATGACCTGTGCAGGTGATCCAGTGGTCCCTGCACAGGGGGTATGTTTTTATGTAATTAAAATGGGGTTTGTGGGTAGCCTTCCTCTTTCAGAAACAACAGTTACGTTCGATGATAAAAGAAAATGGGTATATCAACTTCATCTGATATTTTTGTTTCATGCATGGCAATCTACTTAACATTTACCTTTCCAATTTTGGATATGTATCATTAGCTGTATGCCAGAACATCCTTTGCGAAAGGAGCATGCAGCATGAACTATATGCTCATAAATTTAATTTTATTTTGAGAAATTACATTGCTAGTTTTAGTGTATTCCTTGATAATGTTCTTGAAATGATTAACTAATGTTATTGCTTATACAGTTTGTCGGTGGATTGGGTCTCTCTTGGCAGCTATCATTTGGCATTCTGGTTCTTCTGTACTTCTACTCACATTACTTCTTTGCAAGTGGTGCTGCCCATATCGGTGCCATGTTTACAGCCTTCTTGTCTGTTGCTTCTGCTCTGGGCACTCCGCCATACTTTGGAGCCATGGTGCTGTCTTTCCTCTCCAACCTTATGGGTGGCCTTACCCACTATGGGATTGGGTCAGCACCTGTATTTTTTGGAGCCAACTATGTTCCCCTTGCCAAATGGTGGGGCTATGGTTTCCTTATTAGTATTGTAAACATGATTATCTGGCTTGGAGTTGGAGGAGTTTGGTGGAAGGCCATTGGTTTGTGGTAAAAGGGCAGTTTGCTGACCCAATTTTTTGTAATTTTTGATTTTTGTACACATTGAGGTGCGTTTTCTCATTACCGTTAGCAGTTGAAGCAAACTGTTAACCTTTATGATTCTTTCAAGAAATAATCTTCAGGTGTTACTGAAGGAGACTTAGGTTGGGAACTAGAATATATATGAATTTTTTTGGAACGTAAGAAGAACCTGCTTTTCAGTATTTATGATACAGTGGTAGTTGTGCGCTTGAATACATTCTTCTCTTGCAACGCTCTCTGTTCTTTTCAAGCTACGCCAGAAAGTGAAAGGTAATTAAAAAAAAAAAAACATTTCGGTAGTTGGAATACAGTTATCATGAATAATCAACCAAGTATATTGGGACGGTGCTATTTCATCAAGTAGATGCTCTGTACTCTGTGCAGCGAGAAAAGAATGATAGTGGCATGATGTTTGTCACATGGACAAACAGAAGGTGATAGGTAATAAAAACTTGTTCGGTTTACTCATATTCTGATACGCTGCACTGACTTTAGTTTGCCTGTAAATGAGCCTGTCCTATTGTTGCACGCTTATTTTTGTTTCAACGATTTCTTATGAACGTATGTATCTTGTCTTATTGACTGTACTCGGATGATTGAGAATGCTGGATAATTATATGTTAAAAGAAATAACGGTTTTCGCATGGGTGACTAAGATGAGGAACATGCGTTTCTACTAAATAGGTGAATGGCGTATATATTATGTCTCATTTGATAATTTAGAGTAGATTCCATATAGGATCAGAGGCACTGAACTATGAGAACGCAAAAAGTGTAGAAGCTTCCCCAAGCAGCTAACATGGAGACGCCAACATAGGTTGCTTTAACAACTGGTTATTCATTTGATGTTCAAGAAAATGATGGGGAGGTGAGGGAGGGGTTCAAGTTTTCTGCACATCACATCCTTGAGATATAATCTGGATCGTCCAAGTTTTATATGGACGGTCTAGATTTTATATTTTTGTTTTTTATTTTTTAATTAAAATAATTAATTTTTTAAAAATTTATAATTAAAAGATTATTTTTATTTTTTAAAATAAAAAATATTTAAAAATTTGAAAAGAAAAGAAATCAAATTTGAACTATATTAAAATCTGAAAAAAAAAGAAATTACATCTGAACTATCCAAATTTAATTTGAATGGTCCAAATCAAATGTGTACAAAGAAGTGCAGGGAGAAGAAGTGCAAAGAATTTGTTTCTGACGAGAGAGAGTAGATTGAGAGTCTGGAATTTTGGCCAAGGGAAGGCATTGGTGATATGTCCTATGTTAGGCAACAATCGTGGTATAAGAAGGTACTTAAATCTTGAAGCATCTTTACTTTATTAGTTTTTTGAGTTGGATTTTTCATGGCTCAAGTCACGCATAGGGTAGTGCATATCCACTCATTTTAGGTGAATTTTTTAGGCAAAATATAAGTTATCAAATCCGTACCAGTCAAGAATATTATTTTTAAATAGGATTCTTTATTTTAGAGTGATTAAAGTATTATCCGGGGGCATGAAAAAGAATGAAGAAAGGGAGTTGTGTGAATCAGGGGCAGCTCATGCGCATGAGGGGTGCTGAATGGGAGTTAAAAGCAATCAAAAAGGATATAAGCAACAACCCCAGCCCCACGCAGACACTTCATTTTCACTTTGACCTTCAGCCTCCACAAGCGACAATCTTGATAACATTATTGCAGACCTGTCGTGGGGGCAGTGATATCTTAATTTTTTTTAGAAAAAATTGTAGCACATAAGTTTAATATTTTTAGTTGGTATGAATTTGACTACTTAATTTTATACACAGTAGCGTTTGCCTTAAAAATCCTCAGATGATCCATAAACGGGCTAACTTGTTTACTGCCTATTTTACATTGGTTTTTTTCATAAAAAATGTACAAATACAAATATATATATGTGTGTGTGTATTTAACAAAATAAATTTTAATTTTTTTAGTTAAATAGATTGGCTTGTTTAACCTCTTTTTTTTGGGGGGGGGGGGGGGGACCCAATTTTCCGTTTTAGCCCGCAAGTTAAACGAATGTACTCATTTAAATGGGCTAAAAAAAAAACTTTCTCAATAGATGGGTTGTGCAGATTGACTGACCAACTCCAATTCTTTTTAACAATGCTAGCAACGAATATCAAAACCTTCCATTACAAATACAATCCCGTTGCAATATTTATGCAACAATTTCTAATATTTCTGATTGAAAGTTGGTTGTTTATGAAACCCACATTGTAGTCATACCAAATAACTAATTCTCTACGTGATTCCTTATTCCTTGCCCGCTAAAGCCATCTTCAATTCTAATCAATGTGTGTTCAAGTCGGCTGTTTGCTAAAACGGGTACTTCACCATTAGAATTCTTACAAACTCTGTAAGTGTCCTATTAAATTAAATGAACTGTATTTCATTTGTTTAATTTATTTTATATCGTTCAAATTTAAATTATGGAAGATAAGACATCGGAGATCCCAAAGGTTATTCTTGCATGAATATATACGTACTATTACTAAACATATTATTTTTAAATCATAAACCTATTAAATTATATTAAAGTTAAAATAATCATTTTTTAATTCATCAAATCATTTACTCTCTCCGGTCTTATTTATAAGACCCTTTTAAAAAAATTTTTATAATCTTTTTTATAAGACCCTTCATAAAATTTTAGAAACATTTATTATTTTTTTTCATATTTGCCCTTCATGATTATTGATATAATGGTAGAGATTAACTTTAATTAGGGACAAACTTAAAATTTTGTGATAATTTTTTTAAAAATTAATACATCAACTAATTTTAACTTCTTTTCTTAATTTATGTGATTTAGTTAAAAAGATCTTATAAATAGGACCGAAGAAAATATTATTTAATAAGTATATGTAACACATGCGTATCCATAGACAACAATTTCTATACGTCTCTTATAGAAGTGGGGTGCTGGGATCCACCACCTATGTTTCCAGGGACCACTTGGGAGTGCGAAATCCAACATTGACTGAGATAACGTTGCTTTTGTATTATAGTATAGTGGCCAACTTGTGTCGGTGGAGTATTCATCATCAAAGCATTACCCTGATTACGATAATTTTATCTTCCCGAGCTTTAGCTTTATAAAATATAAACAAAAATGTAACTTTTATATTTCTATTATTAAATATTTTAATAAAAATATGATAAATGTATAATTTTTTTTTATTTAAATATATAATTTTTATAATTAAACATCACATAATTGAATTTTTTTAAAAGATTATATTTAGATATAATTTTTTATATTTTTGTTACCAAATTCTTCAATTCAAACATAACATATGTATAATTATTCAATAATATTATAACAAAAATATAATTTAATTAAAAATTATATAATTATTAGTAAAAATCCTATACTTATCATAATATTATTAAAACATTATATACTTGTCATATTTTAATCAAAAAATCTAGTAACAAATATATAAATAATGGTATGTAATTGTTTTCTTTTTTAAAAAAAATCATTTTATACATATTATATATTTATTAAAAAATTTGATAGTAATGATACTATTTGGAAAAGAAGGATCTAAAGATGCATGCATACAAAAGATATTCAATATATATATATGTATGTATATTTTTTAATTTGTACAATCTTAACAAAGTTAGAAAGTAGGCGTAAGGAAGCTGTGTGTGTCATGTTCAAACTTTCTATATATAACTATGATTTTTTTTTTTTGGTGATATGGTTTGAAAATTAAAAATCACTCATTTTAGCGAGTCACTCCTTTTGGCCTGCACGCCACACAACACATATTGGTATTGATTTATAGGGCATCGTTCCCCACCATTATATTGGAATGAGAATATTCGGTGCATGAAGAGCTTATTTTCCTAACCACGTGACTAGAACATTAGAAGTCGCAGTAAACGATAGCTTGAAAATTCTATACGAAAGATGAAAAGTATACCTTTTCCTTCTTTTATTCCTCTAGAGAGAGAGGATCAAATAGTGTGTCTTTGCGTGTATGTAATAAATTGATTTTTCTACAAATGCAAATAATCCTGTTAATTAAATACATAATGTATAATACTCCCTTTGTTGCCACTCCTGGCTTTTGACTGTATGTTGTCTCAAATGTATAAGCCGTCAACCTACAACCGTGTATAGATGCTCTTTGCTTATATAAGCAAATGTTTCAATAATTTAAGTTTTTCCTCAATAAAGTGCCGTCGATCGTTTTAACTTCATTTAGCCAAAATAGTTAGGCAAGGTGACTTAACAAAAATGAAAAACTACGATTCATTTTTTCCCCTCATTAGAATCATTTTACTTATGATTTTTCTAGTTTACATAACAAAATGAAGCGGGATACTTTTGATGAGCATGGACTGTAATACGTAAATTTTTAAAGGGTCATATTTTATAATTGAAAAACTAATATCATAATAATATCAGAATAAATCAGGAGGATATTTGGAACACATATTAAGTTAAATTATATTTGCAGCACAATTGATTTAACGGCCTCAATCAAATAAATAAAATTATGAAAAGGCAGCGGGTATGCAAGGACCAGGAATGCATTTATGAAGCTGCACATAGTCACGTAACGTATCAGTGCAAATAAATGTAATGAAATTTCTTTTCTGTCTCTCTCTCTGTGTGGGACGATTTGCTGTGGCGCTATTACATTGAAGCTTCGGCATAATGATGTAATCGTATGGACACATGGCTATCGTTGGTCAGCGCTAAGCATGCACTGCCACTATTCAAGCTTTTGATGCAAAATAGTGGCTCTCTTGATTCTCGTATTGCCACATGTTCCAGCGTTTCATTGCAAAGAAAGTGTTAGTGAAGCAGCTTTTCTTTTCCAAAACCTGGAGGGCCCCTGTGTCTTTTGTGACCCACCCACATGGAAAGCTCTTTTGCCAGAAAACTTATGCTTTTGCTTGTTACAAGTTTACAACCTCAAAACGTTTCTAGCTTGGTGTTTTACCTGCCACACATAGATTGTGTGATGGGCATGTCCTAATATCGTTTGAGATTCTGCCCAAGTGAGAGAAACTTGCTTTTCACCTGCAGTTGCGATTAAAGGCGCTTCCTCTTTCATGGATTTCAAAATAAAAATGTTTGGAGATGCATGCATTTAAAGGGCATCTCTGGTCTTGAAAGTTAAGAGTCCCAGCGTATAATTTCAGCCATGGACTTTTCTGTTACCTCCACGAGAACAAATTCTTGAAGGGTTGGTTCACGACTTCACGTTTAGTGAGACTAAGAGTCTGAGAGGCAGTTTCCTTGTCATAGTCTTATAGATTTTGGAATTGCGAACGCAATATTTACTACTGAGTTTGAAAATAAGTTCACGTTCGGTGTTGAAGTTCCTGAAGTGGGGCAGCTCTGACCTTAAAAGCTATTGGGTAGAATTTGCCGTGAGCTTCCTCTGAAAGTGAGATAGGTGCTCTTTTCTCTCTTCCTCACTTACTGTTCGGCTCTGTTTCATTTTTTTTTTCTGCTAAGATTCGAAATTTTTCTACAACTATATTTTTTCAACTGAGCAATCAAGTTGAGATAGATTTTATAAACGCACCTCTTTCTCCTTTTTCTAACTTTTTGGCACTGATAATCATTATTCTTTGATACTTATTCGATTCTGCTTTGATTTTTCTGGCGGGTATTTTACCAAACAAATATGGAGAATATATCATAATCAGGGCTATAATATCTTGTTCAAGCGTTTCATGTCCATTATATGATGAATGCATTGGTAGGAATTGGAGCTCGTTTTCCTTTCATTTGGTATCGGTGATCCTATGACTCTGCGTTTTGTCAGCTACTTCTAGTAGATATTATTGATATAAAAGCAAAGCAGTGAACATCGCTTCTTAGAGATGGCTGAGAAGGATAATCTACATTCACCGGGAGATGGGAAGAGAATACTAATTTTCAATTTCTTCAAGGATGCCAGGTATGATATAATAGTATTTTTGATATATCTATTGTCTGAAAGATCCTGACTTGAGAACCTAAATCAGTTTGTTTTGCTCATCAAACTGGAATTAAATATTATGTTTAAGACATCTTTTAGTTGAAAACTTTCATCTAGCATAATTAAATTGCGTGGTGATAACACCATTCATATTTCCTCTAACACTTCCTTCCCACCCTCCAACCTAGGAGGTGATGCTGAGTGCCCTGACTTATTAACAGGGATTAGATTTGGGTAAAGTTATTTAAGTGTGTAGATTTAGGTTTTTCAATAAAAAAAATCACGCATATAAAAATTTTCAGAAGGCCAGTTATATGGCTCTAAGTGGTAAAAAAGTTTGCTTGATATGTTTTTATTGAAAAACTTAACAGCAAACACCTTAAAATGTACCTTAAGTGTTGTCCGATAAATATGACAAGGGACACTTACATTTCTACGAAGGTATAAGCTCATTCTCTTGTTCAATTCTATTCTCAGCCGATGTTTTAATATTTTCTCTTTTCTCAATGTACCTAGTTGTCATCGTTGATTTCACTTTGACTGCAGACTAGTTTTTAAATCTGACAATCTTGGTCGGGAAATATTGTCTATCGCATTGCCTGCAGCACTGGCTTTGACAGCCGACCCTATTGCTTCACTGGTTGACACAGCATTCATTGGCCAAATTGGTATTTTCATGTCATTAGTTTATCTACTTTGAGCTCAATGTAAACAATCTTGTTATAGTGAGGATAGTTCACTGGAAAAAAATAACATCCACAAATAAAGGACAAAGCTTTTTTGATCCACTTGAAAATTGGAGAGGGAATATTCAAATGAGAAACACTGCCTTGTGTGTATCAAAATGAAGTTAATAGGTTCCCAGTTTGCTTAAAGACATAGATTATGTTGTTAGGGCATGTCCCTGCTGTTTTTAAACAATCTTGTAATGCATCCAGTGTGAAATTTTATTTGTCCATACAGGTTCTGTGGAGCTTGCTGCTGTGGGGGTTTCTATAGCGCTATTCAATCAAGTATCAAGGATCACGATATTCCCACTTGTCAGTGTCACAACTTCTTTTGTGGCTGAGGAAGATACTATCGGTGGAGTGAGGCCTCTAGTAGACGAGAATGATAACTTGGAAGAAGGTCCACCTATGGATGGTGAAACCAAAGAGTTTATACCACGAAAAGGTGCCCTTCTTCCATTCTCTTAAATAGTGCTGGTTGGGTTTTAGCCAGGTTTTCTAAGGTTCCACTTATCCTTTGAAGTAACTTTTTATTGCTCCATAGGACTACCAATATAAGTTTTCTATGTAGCACATTTAGACCCTTTCCATTTTCTCGGCCAGACACAGGTGGAGATGTTCACAACTCAGATTTGGTTGGTGGCAGCTTTAATATAGTTATTGCTAGGCATAAGAGAAGGTATATTCCTTCAGCTTCGTCAGCCCTAGTTATTGGTGGCATTCTTGGCATCATCCAGACGATATTTCTCATATCTGCAGCAAAACCTTTATTGAACTTCATGGGAGTAACATCTGTAAGTACTTCTGGTATAATTACTAACAGTATGTTCAATGTAGCCTTTACTTCTCACACTTGCATTTATTTTATCTTGTTCCTTTAGAATTAGTCCTCATACCAACATGGAATGATTAGTATATAATACAGATTTTTTATACAGGACTCCCCTATGCTAAACCCAGCTCAGCAGTACCTGACATTGAGGTCCCTTGGTGCTCCTGCCGTGCTTCTTTCATTAGCTATGCAGGGAGTCTTCCGAGGATTTAAAGACACTAAAACTCCTTTATATGCTACAGGTTTTCCTTAGCAGACTCATATAATTACAATTCCATTGTCACCATATCTTGTCATCATCTGATTTTGATTATTCTTTGTCTGATGTAATCTAGTGGCTGGAGATGTTACCAACATAGCACTAGATCCTCTATTCATGTTTGTATTCCGCCTGGGTGTCAGTGGTGCAGCCGTAGCCCATGTTATATCTCAGTATGTTTTATTTAGTTTCAATTCAAATGATGGATGACTGTGCAAGCTTCTTTATGAAACACTATCTTGCCAGTCATCTCTTATTTTTCCCTTTTTTTTCTTCTTTTTTTCTTTTGGCCTTAGTCATCTCTTATTATTAAAATTGCTGTAAATGTAGGTACCTAATTTCAGTTATACTCCTGTGGAGGTTGATGGAACAAGTTGATCTTATACCTCCTAGCATGAAGCATCTGCAGTTTAATCGATTTCTTAAAAACGGTTAGGGTTTATCTTGCTTGACCAAATGATCTTCAAAATGGTGGGAACAGAGTTTATTACTTTATTCACATATGCTTTTATCGCCTGAACCATGCTTAAACTTGTTGACTAATGATATGGCGCCTGAGATTATTATAGAAATAAATAGTGGAGAGCTTCATATTCCAGATTACACAATGGATTAGTAGTTTCCAGCAACTTCCATTTTATTGAGTATATTTCTGGTCCAGAGATACACTGATTAAACCACAATAACTCGAAATCAGCATATTTGACTATGGTCAATTTCCATTCATCTGATGTTATCTAGTCGCATATTTGGTGCATTGAAGTCCCATAAATAATTTTTCTTTTCCCCTACTTCTATTAATTTTTCCCTTGGATATTAGTTAACTAGCAATTGAAGGTTGACACATATGTCCTTTTTTGTTTTGTTTTTGATTCAGGTTTTCTATTATTAATGAGAGTCATTGCTGTGACATTCTCTGTGACACTTTCTGCATCATTAGCAGCGCGGCAAGGATCAACATCCATGGCTGCATTTCAAGTCTGCCTGCAGGTTTGGTTGGCAACATCTCTTCTTGCCGATGGTCTGGCTGTTGCTGGGCAGGTTTGATATGATTACTTCTTTCATTAAACTCCTTGCTAGTTTACTTCATTCCCGCTTCATCTCAAAGCATTGGATAAAAATATCTGTTACATCTTGTTTGACAACATTTATGCCAATTTGTCATAGACCATGAAAAGCATAAAGAGCAAAAAAAAACCTTACTTGGATATGCAACAATAAAAACTAGCTTTGATTCACTCATATTTTCAAATGGCCACTTAAATCATCCGTGCAGTACAATTAGGTCATCCAGCTGAGTTTAGGAAATCCTAGTGGATATATTTCCAATTTAGGAACATTAACCAATGAGTGGTCAAATAAGTCAATGTGTGATTAATGCTTTTGAACATGTTAACCATTTGTTGGTTCATGTTCCAAAATTGAAAATATTTTCACTAGGATTTCCTACTTCCTAAACTGTAATCCTCCCATAATTCTTTATCTTATCTTGGGATGCGTTCACCCCCAATTCTTTGGTATTATCAGTTCCACAGTAGCTCTAGACATTTTTGAGGTGCCACTAATCGCGTGCACTTGAAAGTTTGATTGATTATGAAGACCTACCTCACTTTAGAAACAAAAGAAAAAGAAGGAAACAACAAAAAGACAAGTCAAGAGGATATTAGATCTGCTGTAGAAAGATGCATTATTTCACTTTTTAGCTCTGTTTGTTTACAAAATCTGCAATATCATTTGGGTTTCAGGCAATTCTTGCTGGTGCATTTGCTAATAAGGATCATGAAAGGGCTATAGCAACTGCATCCCGAGTATTGCAGGTGATTTACAACGAATAAAATTTTCCCATCTATCCTCAAGAGCAAGTTGTTAATGTAATAAACAATTACACTGCAGATGGGCTTGGTTCTGGGATTGGGGCTTGCGTTTTTCCTTGGAACAGGGCTGCATTTTGGAGCTAAACTATTTACAAGAGATGTCAATGTCCTCCACCTCATTAGTATTGGAATCCCGGTACTCTATTTTTGTTCAAATTAGAAAGGATATCGATCTGTACCCTAATTAAAACAGTGGAACTTACATATATATGGATTTCTTATCAGTTTGTTGCAGCCACTCAACCCATCAACTCTTTGGCATTTGTATTTGATGGCGTTAACTTTGGGGCATCTGATTTTACATATTCTGCCTTCTCAATGGTGGGCATTTTCTTCCATTCTTTCATGCCATGAAAAATGATGAAAGCACATTTTTATGCTACTCAAACAAATAGAAAATGCTTTTGAACAATCTGACTAGGAAACCTGCTTTTAGAATTCATTACTCTTTCACTAATTATAAATCAAAGGAAATGGGTATTCTATATTTTTGTTCAATATGCAGAATCAATATCTGAATTTTGTTTAGTTGCTTCATATCCCTGGGTAATGAGTCAAGTAAGAAGAGAAGTGTCCTTGAAACTGAATGGTAGAGTTTGATTTATTCCGTTACGATTTTCTCTCACTCTCAGGTTGTGGTGGCAACTGTCAGCATCATTTGTCTACTTGTGTTGTCTTCTACTGGTGGTTTCATTGGTATTTGGGTTGCTTTGACCCTTTATATGAGTCTTAGGGCATTTGCTGGCTTCTTGAGGTAGTTATTCTTCAGGATTTTCTTTTCCTAATCTTTCTTCTCTTTAATTCTTCTCATTTTTCCACCGAATTGGTCATCTTCAAGGTATTCAAGAACTAATAAATTAGTTATGTTGATGCAGGATTGGAACGGGATCAGGGCCTTGGGATTTCCTTAGGAGCTGATGGCATCAACATCATAGCTTGATATATGGCTCCATCTTAGTGAGAAAATTTTTCTGGGGTTTTATAATTTATTGGATATTCTTTTGAAGGAAGTGTGCTATGTGCATTGGTATAATCTGCCCCTCCCTGAGGATATGTACAGGAAAAACTCCAACTATACCTTGAAATACACACAAATAAATGAAATACATGATCAAGTTCTCATTTACGACAAAGCATCAAGTTAGCGCATTTGGGTTTGCTCCTGGAAGTTCTCAAAAAGAGCTTCATTAATCACTTTCAGGTTACGAAAACCAATACCCCCTGAAGTCTTCAGAAACACCAATCTCTACCAACTGAGCCAATGAATTCTACAATTGTTCGTATTATCTTCCCACGAAAACTTAGCCATAATCCCTGTAAGATTCTGACATAAAAGGGTTGATTGCGTCTTGTTTTAGTGAGGAGTTTCTCCTTCCACCCCAATATTCTTTTGCACACTATGGTCTTAAAGTTGGAGCATTTATTCTCCCAAACAAAGAGGGTAGTCTGAGGTATTTCTCGTTGAAAGCAAGAATAGCAATACTCAACGATTTTGAAAGCTAGCTACTTCCCTTAAATTCATAATTTTGTGAAATTTCAAACTCATTGATACTGAACATTTTTTAGCCACAGGTTGTATGATTTATTTTCAATAACTTTAAATTCACAATTTTCGCTAAAAAAGAGTTTTCTTAAGGACAAGTTCCCCAAATTATTTTTCAATCTAACCTTTTTGTAAACATCAGTCATCATTTTAACTCTATTAATATATGAACTTTTTATGTTTCATTATCTATTGATAGATTATGCATTGTGATTTTATAATTATAATTGCACTTACAATATTATCATCATTATAATTCTTGCTATTATTTTATCTTTATTAAAATGAAAGTAATTATTTTTTCATGCTTTGACTTTCCTTTTTTTAAAAATTAACTATCTTTTTTTTTTCTTTTAATAAGAAAGGGGGCTACTGCCCAAACTACAGAGAAAAACCAACCACAAATGAAGCTAGGGAAAGCAACCCCCTTCATATCATTAGCTAGATGGCTGCGATAGCCTGTAGGTGGATAAGTGAGACCATGATAGTCAAGGGAAAGATGATGAGCGTAGTTCGCAAGCCAATTAGCACTACCATTAGCCTCCCTATAAATGTGGACAATCACAGCATCCCAATGCTGTCCCAGAAGCTCTATAATCTCCCAGACTAAGTTGAAACAAGGATGTCGGTAATCACAATTCTTTTTAATTAGGTTAACTGCCATTAAGGAATTAGCTTCAACTATAACTTTCTTATAGTTTATATCCCACGCGAGCCTTAAGCCAAGCAGCAAACCCCATAGCTCAGCAATTGTGATAGTGCAGAACCTAAGGTTACAATTGAACCCTTCAATCCAACCTCTTAAAGCATCTCTTTTCAGGCGACCACAAGTGACATTTTCATTTTAAGGGATCAAGCCATCTACATAATGTTGATTGGTCCAGATATTAGTTGACTCGTGAAACTTAGAAACTAAAAACTAAAAAAAGTTTATCTCTAGTTGACACTGTCAATTGAGAACCAACTTTCAGTTGACAAATTTGATGTAAAAGGAAGCTTGGAAAATTTTGTCAGGAACCATTTGACTATAAAATTTTAGAAAACTTAGTTGTTTGCCAATTTCAATGCTTGTATGTTGAAAAGTCATGTGTTTTCTATAAGAGACAGTCAAATAATTGTTGGAATGTATAAAAAGTCTGAAAATACATATGCTTTAGGAAAATTCAAATTTGATTGAAAAGACATGAAGATTGATTTTGAACACACAAGGGAAGAATAATTTTTTTTTTTTATAAAAATCTTATACCCTCTAAAACTTTTTACATATACTCTTAAAAGACAGGGTTCATTAATTATTGAATGTAATTCTCTAAAATGTTTTAAATCAATTTCAAAAGTAAATTGTCAATACGGTGTCGCAATTAATGAGGGACAAATCTTGCTTTAAGAATAATATAATTTTTACACCTTTTAAAGCTTGCAATTTTGTTCTTGACTCCACTCTAAGACACTATTTTCTAACTATTATTAAAAGATCATGAAACATAAGATCTTCATGTATTAATAATGATTTAAAATGTAGAAAGCTATTCAAAAAAATTGGATTAAAACATAATTCAATAAAAGTTTCCCTAAGAAAACATTTTTAATGAAAATTACGAAATTAAAATCATTGGAAATAAATTAAACAGCCTATAACTAAAAAATTGTTTTTTATCAAAAGAAAAAACTAAAAAAATGTTTAATATCAACGACTTTTGATTCAATAGTATCAAAGTTAAATTTAGGAAAATTCGAATGTGAAGCCAAAATAATAATAATGCTCAGTAGTCTCATAAATTTATTTATAATTTTTTTAACATTATTGCAGAATATATAATTAGAGGTAAAATAAATACTTATGTTATTCTCTATAAAATTTGTGGTTTTGATGTTTAACCAAATTGGTTCTTCTGTTCATCTTTTTTTCTATTCATCCTCTATTTATTTTAATTTAAGTCATTTATATTAAATTTGAATAATTCAAATTTAATGTTTTTAATTTTTGTATTTTAATTTTCTTATTTAAAATGATACGTGATGTAAAATAAAAGTAATTTTTAACTATTAACTTCAAAATAAATAATAATTTAAATTAAAAAATAAAATATCAAATTCAAATTAAATTTGAACTATTCAAATTAAAAAAAAAATACATGCTCATCCATGATCTAGGTTGATATTTAACACTTACTTTAGAGTTTTTTTTTAATAATTAAAAAGAAAAAAATTATACGAAGGATCTTCCGTGAAGGTTTTGGGGTAGTCTTCCCAGATGGCTACTCTAAAACCTGCATAAGCGCATATTGCAGAGAAGTCAACACACTAAAGCCAACGTAATCTAAACTATCCCTAATTCTATCTAATCAAAATACAAAACAGAGTTTTCATCTATCCCTTTTCTACCCTTCTGGTGGGTGCCAAGGATTAATTGCTTTCTGGTCAGGATTTACACTTTCTTTATGCAGAACATATCTCTATAAATGCATTTTGCGGAGGCTCTGAAATGTTTTGCTCTTCTCTCCCAGACAACTTCCCAATCAAGCAACAAATTGGTATTAAGAAAAATAAGCCTTTTGCTTCCCCTAGTTTTTATCTTGCCTGTGATCCTCTTCCTAGTGGAAGACATGTTGATATTAAGGAACCAGATGACGGATCCAAAACATATTGCGTGGACAAAAGGCAAGATATATATATATATATATATATATATATGTATGTATATTTATATTATTGATATCATCCTCTTCATATTTCCAAAGGGGATAATTTGCTTGGAACATGAAAGTTCCTCCTTATTGGCAGAATGTTCCTCGTGAACAACTAAAGCTTGGGTGAAATAGGCAATGTCCTGAGCAGACCCCAGTAATCCAAAATTAAGTGCACCCTAACAGATTTAGTCAGCGGCACCTGCAAGAGAAAGATGATGTTTAACAAGAAATTCATAATCCTCTCTTGTAATATGGCTTCTTAATTCCATGGTCTTTCAAATACCAAGGTTATTTGAGATTAACTCTTTCAAATCTTTTATCTTTTATATATATAAACTTTGAAAGAACTTTTACTGTAGAGTTACTGTTAATAAATTGTTTAGTCGCGACTTATTTTGGGTTACGTGTACTGTTCATTTTTTGGGGGCTGTTCTGCAGTGCAATGATTTAGTTAGACTTAATTTATGAAGAAATTAAAGTTAAAGATTTAATATTAAAAATATTTATTCTAAATGATTTTTTTTTATTATTTTAAAATAGATTATTATTAACTTTAAATAAAATTTTTAAATTTATAATAACAAATCCTTTAAAATAAATATTTTTAGTTTAAGTCTTTAATCGTAATTCTCCTTTAATCTATCTTTTGATCCCACTGGCATAAAAGGTTGATTAGTTTTTGCCTCACCCTCATCTCTTTCCAAATGGTGGAGAAGTTACTCTTAGAGCTGAAAATTGAAATATTACAAAAAAAAAAAGAAATAAAAAGGTTTGAAAATTAAGAAAAAAAGAAAATATTTCTACTTCATATTTAGTATATAATCTTTATTTATAATCTTTCAATTATAAAGATTAATTTAAAAATTATAATAGTATAGCCAAAATAATTAATCTACATAATCATACAATATAAATAATTTTAAATTATAAGATATATATTATTAAATATAAAAAAATTTAAAAAATTATTATTTAAAAGTTATAACCATTATATAACTATAAATTTAAAACATTTCCAACAAATATGAAGTAAAGGAAGTTGAGAGTAAAAGTAAGTTTTTTTTTTTGGGTTAAAAAAAAAAGACAACAGTAAAATTAAAAAAAAAAAGAGAAAACCTAGGGCGAACGCCGAACACGGCAACGTCGTCGTTTCTTAGTGGGGAGAGCCTTCCCTTGCCATCACTTGTCACTCGTATAAGTACGTCACACTCTCTTGTGCTTCTTCACTGCGTTTCAATCACCCTTCTCTTTCTCCAAACGTAATCTTTGCCACTGCGAACATCCCGTTCGAACCCTTGGATCTTCAGGTTCAAGGTACATTCCTTCTACTTAGGTTCTCTAGTCTAATATAAGAAGTAACATGATCTTCGAGAACTCTAGAAATTCTGTCCTTTTTTTTTAGCAAGTTATATCTTGGTTGGGGTTTAGGTTGTCGAACCGAATCGAACGCTGCTGTCGTATATATCCAGGTACCAGATCTTTTTGCAAAGCTTCAAGGTTACATCTTTTTCCCAAGTTATGCTGTTTGGTTGGTGAGATGTCAGAGGAATAAGAAATCAATCGGCGTAGTATTCTTCATTTCATGGCCGCTTGGACCAGAATCCCCATTTCTTTTTTCTCCATCCCAAAATTTTTTAGAATTCAATAGGCTGATTTTTTTTCCTTTTATTTGTGTGCAAACCGATGCTGTTGGCCATTTCTGATTACTTGTTTAGCATGTCTAATCCAAATTGAAAGCGGTCCATTTCTACATTAGAAATATTAGCTTTTGCTCGTATTTTCTTTCGTTTTTCCGATAGGTGTGATTAACGATGAAAAAGGGCGGTGATTAGTTCATGGTACCGGAAACTAGTATTTCACTGATCCTCCTTTTTCCATCCTTAAAGAGCCAGTCTATCGCGTTGTCTAATGTCTAGTAAAATACTTTCAGTTTCTTTAGTCTTTCGGTGCTCTGATTAATTTCTTGATATCTTTCATGTATACATCATCTTCCATTTCTGTTGGTATATGTTATATGTGAGAGACTCGGCCTGTGTTCAGGTTTTATGCATGCTTGGAGCTGAATCACATTTATAGGTCGACATGGGATTTGATAACGAGTGCATAGTGAACATTCAATCCCTTGCTGGAGAATACTTCTGTCCTGTTTGTCGGCTGCTTGTTTATCCAAATGAAGCATTGCAGTCTCAATGTACTCATTTATACTGCAAGCCATGCTTGACCTACATAGTTAGCACTACAAGAGCTTGCCCTTATGATGGATACCTAGTGACGGAGGCAGATTCCAAGGTTGTTTTCCTTCTATTCTTTCCAAAATGCTCTTGTGTGATGCAGCTTCTTTTATATACTTATGCTTTTGTATAACTCCTAATTGCAGCCTCTCACAGAGTCAAATAAGACACTTGCTGAAACTATTGGAAAGGTAGCAGTTCATTGTCTATATCACAGGAGTGGATGCACATGGCAAGGGTCTCTGTCTGAGTGTACATCTCACTGTTCTGGATGTGCTTTTGGCAATTCTCCTGTTGTTTGCAACAGGTGTGGGATCCAAATAGTGCATCGCCAAGTGCAAGAACACGCACAAAACTGTCCTGTGAGTGCCATTTATTAGTTTTATTTACTGATAGTAGATTTTAAAACTCTTGTTATCTATTTATTTTTAGTAAGGCTGATTCTTATGCTTGTTGGTTTACAGGGCGTGCAAGCTCAGGTACAACAGGCAGAGGCTACCCAGAATCCTTCAGCTAGTAGTGCTGCTACTTCTACTGATCCAAACCAGACTGCTGCTCAGGTTGGAGCAACAGCTTCTCAAGCTCTTACTTCTCAAACTGTGGCTGCAACTACTACACCAGGGCAGGATTTGAATCTGGTAGCGAACCCAACTTCTCAAACTCAACCATTAGTTCCAACTGTTGTGCAGCCAACTGCAGAGCAATGGTATCAACAACAGCAATATCAACAATACTATCAGCAATACTCTGGATATGACCCATATCAACAGCAGTATCAACATCACTACCCCTATCAACCGACTGCAGCTCCACAGTACCAGCAGTACATGCAGGCTTACAGCCAGCCTCAGCCTCAGTCTCAACCACAGCCCCAGCCTCAATCTCTATCACAACCCCCGTCTCAGGCTTTATCCCAAGCTCAGCCGCAACCTCAACCACAGCCTCAGGCACAGGGACATTCTCAACCAATTTCTCATGCTCCTGTCGCTCCGCATTCTCAGAACCAGATGCAAGTTAGCCAACAACAGCAACTTCAACCTGCTGTACAGCAACATAGTCAGATTCAATCACTGGGGAACCCACCAGTCCATGGTCAAGCCCTCCCTCCATCTCAGCCTTATCCATTTCCCCAAACTCAACTCAACCCTGCTCAGCCTCAGCCCCAACAACATACGCAAATGCCTTATTATCAGCAGCCTCATCCTCAGATGCAACAATCACAGCCTCAAGTTCAACAGCCAGCTCAGAATTTTCCAATTTCTCAACCTCAAGTACATCAACATTTGCAGCCTCATGCTCCAGTTCAACATATTCCCCAGCCCCAGATGCATCCTCAACAGTCCAACCACCCCGTGACTCTTAATATCCAGCCTCAAGCACAAAATACATCAGCACATGCAGTGACAGGTCATCACTCTTATCCTCAACCTCAGGCTCACCAAAATATGCAGATGGGAGCCTCTCAACGTCCTATTAACATGCATCCTCAAGGTGGGCCTCAGTCCCATTCTCAGCAGCATGCCCAAATGCAGAATCAGTTTGCCCAGCAATTTCCAATGATGCGTCCACATCAATCTCATGCTATGTTTCCAACCCAGCAACAGCCAGCTTTGTTTCCTGCACCTGTTCAGGGCCAAAGTATTCCTCCTTCTCAACAACAGCAACTTTATGCTCATGCTCAACAACCTGCCCAAACCAACCATCGTCCTGTTACGCAGGTGGTTCAACAACCATTGCTTCAGCAGCCTTTTGCACAACAGCAGATGCCTATGCCGTCTCATCTACGCCCCCAAGGTCCAGCTCCTTTGTTTCCCGAGCATGCTCATATTTATCCACAACCGCATACAAATGTTCCATTATCACACAACACTCAGTCCAATCAATCTCTAAATGCTGTTGGAAAGCCGTTGATGCCCAATCATACAGTGCAATCCCAACCATTTGCACAATCTGCTAGTGCCTCTCTAGTTAGGCCAATGCAAGCTCTTGCCAGCCACTTGCATGGAAATCAGAATATGATGGGTGGGCCCAATAATCAAGCACAAGTGTCTTCTGATCTGCAGTCTAGAGCATTGGAACCATATGGAAAACAAGGTGCTCACACTGAGAAAAAAACTGATTCTTCTTCTGGGATTCCTGGTAAAAGTGTGAAGGATATAGATACAATTTCTGTATCAGAATCAGAGGTAAAATTTGAAAAAGATATGATGCAAGATGAGGTTGGGAAAAAGCAAAAGGGCGAAGGTCCACAGCCTGTGCAGACTTTAGGCATGAATGCCAATGCACTGGAAAATGGTAATGTGTTGAGTAAGAATTCTGTGAAGGAAGAGGCTGCTGGAAGTACTTGGCAGCCTTTAACTGGTGATAAATTGGGTGATACAGTAGCTGGGGTTCAAAATGATGATGAGCATTCTGATGTGAAAGACAAGGAGATTCAAGACGGACATCAGCTGAAAAACTCTTCATCACTAGGGATGGAAATTTCAGATTCACAATCTGGAAAGCTGCAGAACGATGATAGGCATACTCCAAAACCTCCCATGGGTGCTGATAATGCCTCCTCAGCTGTCTCTCAAACCCTTGGTACTCATCAAGGTCCTGGGGTTAATGAATACAGAAATATAACTCCACTTGTTCATGGTGGATCTCAGCTTTCTTGCCCTGCTCCCTTTGCTGAACAGGGCAAACATCGTAGTTCTGCAGGGCAAAGTTTTCAAACTCATTCTATTGGTCCCCCAGGTCGATACAACCAAGGTCAAGCACCTTTTCATCCTGGTGCATCCAATTTGTCAAGTGTTGAATCTGGCGGAAGGCCACAGTTTGGTACTGGAGATATGCATGGTGGAGCAACAACAAATTTACCACCACATGCTTCTGAAGGTCTAAGAGATCAGCAACACCCCATTAATATGATGGTTGCTGAATCCTACCCGCATCACCGGCCCGGTTACTTGAATGGTCCCCAAGGTTTTGGTTCACAGGAAGAAAGGTTTAAGTCTTTCCCGATGCCAGGTCAACAAAATATTGAACGAAGAGAGTTTGAAGATGATCTTACGAGATTCCCTGCACCTTATATGGATGCTGAGCCCGTTTCTAAATATGGGGGCTACACATTAGGTCCGCATGATAGAGGTTCCCATGGGTTTAACTATGATAGTGGTTCAAAGTTGAATCCTGGGGCAGGTGCTGTTACCTCAAGATTGTTTCCTCCCCCTTATTCTTTAAATGAAGCTGGAGATAGACCTGTTGCTTTCCGTGATGATGCCATAGTGAAGTCAGATTTGGTGCATCGCCCTGATTATCTTGGACTAGGTTCAAGACATGGGCGACATCATGTGGATGGTCTAACTCCAAGAAGTCCTGTCGGTGAACGTGCTGAAATGTATTTGGGGAGATCTGGTGTCCATTCTGGCGGTCTTGTTAGTAAGTCAGGTATATATGACTTTGATGGCAGAGATCCACGTCATTTTGGTGACTCAGTTGGCACTGTATTCCGTGATAATAGATTTCCTCCTTTGCCAAGCCATTTTCATAGAGGTGAGTTTGAAGGTCCTGTTAACATGCGAATTGGCGAACATCCAAGGGGTGAATTTATTGGTCAAGATGACTTTGCTGGCCGATTCCGGAGGGGTGATCATTTGGGTCCTCATAATTTGCCTAGACATTTGCCATTGGGGGAGCCTCTTGGTTTTGGTGCCCATACTGGTCATATGCGAGCTGCTGAACTTGGTGGTCCTCAAAGTTTTGAATCTTTCAGTGGAGGCAATAGACCAGATCATCCACGGCTTGGTGAGCCTGGGTTTAGGAGCAGCTTTTCCCTTCCAGGGTTTCCTAATGATGGTGGATTTTTAACAGTTAAGTGTTGATTTGCTACATATTTTGTGTCCATTATATTTCATAAATAGTTAAGATTCTTAAGCTTCGAAGTCAAGTCGATTGAATGTTTATTTGGAACTATTAAGACTTTTTTCCCTTGCCTTTTATATATGTTCTTTTGTGTTTTTCAGGGAGATATTGGATCCTTTGATAATTTGAGGAGAAGGAAGGCAACTAGCATGGGGTGGTGCCGGATATGTAAAGTTGACTGTGAAACTGTTGAAGGCTTGGATTTGCATTCTCAAACAAGGGAGCACCAGAGGATGGCCATGGATATGGTTAAAAGCATCAAACAGAATGCAAAGAAACAAAAGTTGTGAGTTTATTTTTTCGGTGTTGTTTTGGAGACAATGATTTCCTTGATTCCTCTCGTAAACTTTAGCTTTTCCTTGGAAGATAAATCCTTTATTGTTTTGTAATGTAATTTATTATTATTTATTTTTGGTAGAACACCCAGTGAACAATCCTCAATTGAAGATGGAAGCAAGTCGAGAAATACTAGCTTTGAGGGTCGTGGAAATAAGCACTGAGTAGTGGTGGTTTGCTGCAACTCTGGTCTTGTGTCTCACTCGTGTACTTCTCATCAAAAGATGTTCCTGTGGCATTCATGCATTTAGCAATACTTACCATTTTATGCCGTTTTTCTAGTTTTGAGGTGGTTTATGTTACTTTTGTCATTTCAGGTTGCTGCCATGTTAATGAGGATGGTTTTTGGATCTGAAGTACTGTGGCAGTTAAGTTTGTTGGCTCTTGAATTTGAAATCCATAATTTGAAACTAGGATAGTTTTCTCAATCTCGTTATAGTCAAGAGTTTCTATCTTTTAATTATGCATATGATGTTTACTTGTACTTGATAAACAATTTCTCTGGATAGCAATTTTGACCTATCTTAGAAGCTGCCTAGTGATAATTTCACATTTATTGTAACTGAATATTCTAGTCTAGGTTGTCTTGTTTCTTGGTACAAAAATTTGAATCTCCAGATGTTCTATGCTTGTATCTCTAACATATATAAATATTGGAGTAATTGGGTATCTGATAATAGAAGATTAAACTGTTGCAGACTGCAGTACACAACATCCATAATTGGTTCTTCAATTCCATCATGATTGTAAAATTTTGGCTGTCCAACCTACCATGTCATCCAAGTTTATCCACAGGAATTTTTGGAGAATAAATTTGATGATGCAATTTTGCTTAGGAATTCAGATTAACAGGATTTCCATTATGCGATGCATAATTACAAAATTAGAATAGGTTTCCTACTCTCAATTTAGCTAAACTCAACTGTTGATTTCAAATAAAACATCTGATTGTCAGCTAAAGACAACATAGAAACATGTGTAAAAGAGAAAATGAGGAATCCAAAATTCTAAAATATATTTGCTTGCTAGGAAGAGGGATTTCCTTGGTAACTTGAAAGGAACAGAATTTGACTCCTTGAATCCTATAGAAACATGCTGATTGGCAGCAAATTCTCTGTCTAGTATCTTCCTAGAAATTCTCTCCAACCCCTTTAAGTTTTCATCCTATATATAGAGGAAACCTGATAAAGTTGCTTAGGTCCTTGGATAAGCTGAAACCTGGATCTTAATTTCATGAGAATAAATATTTGCCCCTATTTTCATAGAAAAAACACTTCAGCTCAGTTTATCTAGGGATTTTTTTTTCCGTCCCTAGATAATGAGATAATTTTCCTTTTTGTGAGAGATACTGACTGGTTTCTTATTCTCAAGATAATATGATCGCACTATTTTTTAATGCCCCTCCTAATTGGGTATAAAGAGGGAGAATGCTTTTTCTTTTATTTTAAAAACTTGTAATGTACTATTTTGCACCAAACTGAATTTTGAAAGTTTATTAGGAATATATTAAAATTTTGAATTTGCCTTTCCCTTTCTTTCCTGATTAATCATCCAGCGAGGGGAAGTTTGCCCTTTTCCATTCCTTATTATTGCTACCCTTTTCATTTCATGCCCTACTCTTCAAAGCTTCCATACTTAGAATTACATTCATTCAGGTCTTAATCCTCTTTTTTTATTGGGTGGGTAGACCTTATTATGGGCCTATTTAGGCCTTTAATTGGACTCCAATATTTAGCTGAAGGTTTGGACTCATTAAACAAACCATATCTTAATAATTTTTGGACTCTTTCTGGTTGCTTGAGCGTTGATGTTGAAGTTCTGCTGCCAACAATTTTGACTGGTTTTTTCATCAATGCCCAGACACATCATAGTATGCTTGTGGGCTAAGAAGAATGATGCTGTGTACTGTGTCAGATGAGTACTATTAGGTTGTACTTCTGTCAGTTGTGTGAGGGGTTTGAAGTAGTCATTGGCCAATTTGGAGTAAGGGTTAAAAAAAAAGATGTCTATGATTGTTTGTGCGAGCTATTTCTCTTTTGGATTCTATGAAGTAAGCTTCAGTATGTTTGAGGCATGAAGTAGAAGAATTGTGCACCTTAAGTTTTGGAATTTTCTGTTGCGTATGAGCAATATGAACTACTTTTCTTATAAATAGTTTAATATTTTGGTGCAGTCTTGTCCTAGAGCAATGCAGTCTGATACTTTGTTTAAATGGAAATGGTGGCTGATGAATTGACTGGTTTTAACATAATTTTCAGTCTTTTGACACTACGGTGTATATTGGCTAGTTCAATGTGATTTCATTTGTAAGCTTTTGGTGGTCTATGTGATAAAGTACAGTTATGAATGATGTTACAATTTATATTCATTAAGGTTAAGCTTGGAGAAGTCATTTTCTTAGAATATTAGGAAGAAAATGAAACATCAACACTGGTCAAAATATGATGCTTTCCAGAAGTAAAATTTGCCTTTAGTGCATTGCTGTCCTTTCTTCAATTTGAATTGCATAGAATTTTTTATAGTTAGCTAAGCTTTTCGGGGTGATGTAAGTAAATTGTTTTATTTGTGGTGAAATTTCCTTTCTATAATAGATTTTGAATTCATCCTATCTTTGTTCGGGGAAGCGGACAACAAAAGGCTGAAAGTTCAGTGGAACGATTTACGTGGTCCTCTTTGTTTTTGATGTGGTAAGATTTTGCTGGTAGCCAACTTACAACCTAGTTTTGAATTCTGAAATTGGTGACATTTTTGGGACTGCCTTTTTCAATAAGTTATTGCATAGTTTGTACTCAAGGTTAAATTGCAGCAGTTGAGAGCCTGATATGAATATTGTCTATGAAGACTGTGAAAACAAAATAGTACTTACATAGTTTTCTGTTCATCTTTTACATGGTAGGAATATAAATTAGCTGAGGTGACCACATTTTTTTTTTTCTTTTGAGCAAAATCTGAATTCTGGCAGAGACAGTTGATGTTTTAGATAACTTAGGGTAGTTGGCTTAACTTAAAAACATATAATTTCATCTTTGGACTATTAGAGACTTTCATCGAAAGCGTATAAAAACCTTAGGTTCTATGCAATTTTAATATGATTTTACTTAAAATGAGTACATTAATGCTGTGCCTTGTACAATTTAAGTGGCATAAGAATGTTGGTGGAAACAGGTGTAGTTTTAGATAACTTTGGCATTTGATTGAACGTAAGTAGTCTATTTTCCTTGGTGAACTGTGGAAAATCAGAGGACTGGTTGTAAATGTACAAAAACCAAGTCTTACTCAACTTTAATATGGTGGTTGCTTACGTCGACCACATTAATCCTCTATCTTATGCATTTTAAGTAACACCTTAATGCTGGTGGAAAGATATAAGTTGGCTTACCTTTTTTCTATTCTTTTGTTTTGTTTTTCCTTTTTTTCTGCTGACAGTAGCTTGGGCCACGTTGTTTAGTTTGAAAATCTAATTTAATATTAGGGCTAAGACTTCAGAGGAATGGGGAAAGCATACGTAAAGCTCGCATGTTCTGCATTTGCTATGCTTGCTTTACTGATTACTATGCACCTTGCAAAGGATTTTTGGTATACAGTTCTGATTATAGATTTAAATAGTCACTGTTTTTTAATTAAATTAACCTTGATTGTTTATAGCTGTTGACTGTAGAGGTTGGACTAAACATTTTTTGTTTTTTAAATCATTTACTCCAAGGGACTGATTGCTTTCAGGGTATAAACTTTAGGGCTGTAATCAGGCCGAGTTCAAAGTAATGCTTATTGGTTTCTTAAAATTTACTCTAGATTGATCATATACCAAGGTTTGAACCAAACTTCAATGAGGTAGTTTGAACTTGTTTTGCTTAAGTTTTTATGGCTAATGACTTGTAAGTTAGCTCTGCTGATAGCCGCCAACCATAATAAAATTTACAAGCATTCAAGTTTTATTTGCAAAAGATAAGTTTCTCATATTTGTTTTAGGCTAAATGTTCTAAGCAACCCTATTATAATTTTTTGAAGTAACAACATGCATAATCTAGATCAAGTATCTTTTAATTTTTTGATATAAAATATGCCTAAGCTCAAGGTAGTCAAAGGTGAAAGGAGCCAGGCACCAGACCTCTAGAACGCCTTAGACGAGAGGGGTTAAAAAGGTGCATGCCTAAGTGAAGCAGGGCGTTAAAATAGGGAAAATGCTAAAAGTATGCTATATAGACAAAAATAAAAAAATATAAATTCGTAAGAACATTTGGACAATAAATTAACTAATCAAATATCAACAAGTCATAAGTCATAATAATTATCAAATGTACTAAGTAAGTCACTAATATCACTATTTTATCTTATCCTTCAACCTCTAAGGTTGGGCTGGGCTGGGCTTCTAAGGCCGGTTTTTGTAGTTTTCTGTATCCTGACTATTTTAAAACGTTTGGGTTGGGCTTCCAAGCTGCCCCTTCGCTTTTAGCCTTAAAATTACACTAAGGTGCCTCAAGCACTCGCGTTGACTAAAGCTAAAAGTGCCAAAGATGCTGCCAGGCAAGCACCTTTCATGGTGTGAGAGGCGCTGGTCAGCACCTAAGGTGTTGAGGCAAGCGCCATTTACTACACTGCCTAAGCCTAATCATTGTTATTGTTATGACTGAATATTGACTTGCGATTTTATTCTTCATTGCTAACATGAACTCAACAACAACAACAACAACAAAGTCTTTTCTCACTAAGTGGGGCGGGCTACATGGATCAGTCGACGCCATAAGCATCTATCGTAAATTATATTTTTAAACAAATCATTTAAATCTAAATCTCTTTTAATAATTTTTCCTATAGTTTGTTTTGATCTTCCTCTACCTCTAATTATTGGATTATTCTCCATCTCATCTACTCTCCTAACTGGAGCTTCTATAGGTCTTCTCCCAACATGACCAAATCATCTAAGTCTTGATTCTACAATCTTTTTTACAATAGGGGTGACTTCTACTTTCTTTCTAATGTATTCATTTCTAATCCGATCTCGTTTAGTGTGTCCACTCATCCAACGCAACATTCTCATCTCTGCAACATTGAACTTATTCTCTTGTTGACTTTTTATTGCCCAACACTCAGTTCCATACAACATTGCAGATCTTATAACTGTACGATAGAATTTACCTTTAAGTTTGAGTGGTACTCTTCTATCACAAATAACACTCGAAACACTCCTCCACTTCATCCACCTCGCTTGAATCCTATGTTTTACGTTTTCTTCTATTTCCCCATTATGTTGTATGACGGATCCAAGATATTTAAATCGTGTGATTTGTGGTATAATATGTTCTCCAATTTTCACTTCTACGCTAGAAGTGATGTGTCTCTTACTAAACTTACACTTCATATATTCGGTTTTATTTCTACTTGAACGAAATCCATGAGTTTCTAAAGCTAATCTCCACTTCTCTAACTTCACATTCATTTCCACTCTCGATTCTCCAACTAAGACAATAGTCTGCAAATAGCATACACCGTGGTACGGACTCTTGGATATGTTCAGTAAACACATTCAATATTAAAGTAAATAGATAAGGACTCAGAGTTGACCCTTGATGTAAACCAATAGTTATAGGAAAATCTTTTATACGTCCACTTTTTGTTACTACGCTAGTTGTAGCCTCACCATACATATCTTGTATTACTCGAATATAAGCTATACGAACTCTTTTTTTCTCCAAAGCCTTCCATAGAACCTTTCTTGGTACTCTATTATATACTTTTTCCAAATCGATAAACACCATGTGTAAATCTCTTTGATTCTCTCGATATCGCTCCATTAATCTTTGCAACAAATATATTGCTTCCATAGTTGACCTTCCCGGCATAAAACCAAATTGATTATTCGTAACTTGGGTCTCTTTCCTTAATCGTTGCTCAATTACTCTTTCTCATAATTTCATTATGTGGCTCATGAGCTTAATTCCTCTATAATTTGCACAATTTTAAATGTCCCCCTTATTCTTATAAATAAGAATTAAAGAACTTCTCCTCCACTCATCTGTCATTCTCTTAGATCTTATAATTTCATTAAATAACTTTGTGAGCCAACTTATACCTTTCTCTCCTAAATCCTTCCATGCCTCAATAGGTATATTATCCGGTCCAACTGCTTTGTCACTGTCCATTCTCTTTAATGCTTCTTTTACCTCTGCCTCACAAATCCTACGATAAAAAGTATAATTTTGATCCTCTTCTCTAGTGTCTAATCTATCCGATTGCAATGCAATCTCATGGCTTTCATTAAAAAGTCTATGAAAATAATTTTTTCATCGTTCTCTGATATCTTGTTCCGTGACTAAGACTTTACCTTCTTCATCTTTAATATATTTTATTTGGTCAACGTCTTTTGTCTTTCTTTCCTTACTTTTAGCTAACTTATAAATATTTCTTTCTCTAACTTTAGTACCTAAAGATTGGTATAACCCATCGAATGCCCTCATTCTCGCTTCGCTTACTGCCTTCTTAGTCTCTTTCTTAGCTACTTTATATTTCTCCCAATTTTCATTACTCCTATATAATGACCACACTTTATAACACTCTCTCTTAACTTTAACTTTATCTTACACGCTTGCATCCCACCACTAAGATTCTTTATCTTTAGGTCCAAAACCTTTTGATTTACCTAATATTTCCTTTGCCACTTTCCTAATCTCTTTAGCCATTCCATTCCACATATCGTTAGCACTTCCTTGTATTTCCCAAGGTTCTTCCTTCACAATCTGTTTCTGCACATTTTTTTTTATCTCCCTTTAGTTGCCACCACTTAGTCCTTAACACCTTATTTTGGCCTTTGTTTTTTACTCTCTTCCTAATTCATACATCCATAACCAGAACTCTATGTTGAGTAGTTAAACTCTCTCCAGGTATAACTTTGCAATCCATGCAAAGTTTTCTATCCGATTTTCTTATAAGAAAGAAATCGATTTGAGAACATACCTTTCCACTTTTGTACGTGATAAGATGTTCCTCACGCTTTTTAAAACAAGTGTTAGCTAATATAAAATCATCGAACGTCAATGAAAAGTCTAGAATAGTTTTACCCTCTGCATTTGCTTCCCCTATGCCATATCCTCCATGAACACCCTCGTAACCTGAAGATACACTTCCCACATGACCATTTAGATTCCCTCCTAAAAGAATCTTTTCTCCTAATGGTATTTCTTGAACTAAACATTCTAAATCTTCCCAAAACTTTACTTTGTGATATTCTTCTAATCTTACTTGTGGTGCATAGGCATTAATGACATTAAAAATTTCTTTTTCCACTACTAACTTTAATGCAATGATTCTATCTCCTAACCTTTTTACATCCACTATAGCATTTTTTCAAAACTTATTTACAATTATACCTACTCCATTTTTAGATTTAGCCTTCCCAGTATACCAAAGTTTAAAACTCGAAATGTCTAATTCTTTCGCTTTTTTTCCTACCCATTTATTTTCTTGTAAACACATAAAATTAATTTTCCTCCTAATCATGGTATCTACTATTTTCATTGACTTACCTGTAAGTGTACCTATATTCCAAATCCCAAAACGAATCCTACTCTCATGAACTACTTTACCCATATTCGTTCACGAAAATGTGGAAGCCCTTGCTTATTTTTCACTACACTCAGGCGACGATGTAGTGGTTCTTGCTCACTTGTCACTGTACTCGAGCTATACAGCGCATTACTTTCGGGCAACACACTAGCATTATGTTTAATATATCGATTGTCCATGTCATAAAGATTCGACAAAGTTTTACGTTGGCTGTCGATTGCTTAACACGACCCTCCTCTTTTTTTTGGGGCTTGGGACCGGCTATGAAAAATAATTTGCATCAAGGCTCATCATAGGCAGAGTTTGCTAACATGAACTCTAATAAGAAAAAAATATTATAACTTCATTTAGTGATTATTAGTATTAGTATTGAACTATATATAATTAGTATGTAGGTAAAGAAGAATGATGTACAATATTACCACTTTTTGTATTATTTAATATAAAAATCTATATTCTTTAACATTGTTTACCTTTTCTTTGTGCTAGGCATAATTATATTAAAGACATAATGATAATTTGTACTTTGTATATTTGATACCTATTGTCTTCTGAAATTCAATACATGTAGATTGTTATCAAATTTGTGTCTGCAAATTAATGCATGTACTTTATCCTAATAAGCAAGTTTGAACAAGGTAGGTCCTATTTGGTTCACCGTGATGCAAACGCATTTCATTTGCATAACTTGTGTAATGTTTATTATGCTCTTGTAATTATTATTCTATCTATCAAAATATCATTTTAAACATTAAATCACTTTTTTAAAAGTAGGAGTAAAAAAGTCATTTCTTATCTTACCTATTTCCACTTACTCATTTTTTATATTCTTTTCACTTTTATATTTTCCAACCAACAGGTTGTTATAAATAAGTAATGAACATTAATTTACAATCTCCTGAAAGAGTTATGGACAAGCTGTTGATGACTGTAAGAGGGCTAGTATCTTTTGTTTGAGCTTGCTTTGGTTATTAATCAAACAAAGATAGGTGAGACTGAATCAGGCTTGTTTACTAGTTGTTGAACAAATACATTGGTTTAATTACTTTTATAATCCTTGACAAAATTCAGCTACATACTGCTAGGAAGTTTTCTATTTTTGGCCTTTTGGAATCTTATGTTCTAACAACCAATTGATTTTGTGACTTGTGGGCAAGACATATGATTAATGTTTTATTGCTTTAAAATACTGTTTTGACATGATTTGTTTTGATGACGAATGATCATTGTGGAATTCTCTCAGCACATCGTATGTGATAGCCTTTGAACTGGTCTGATATGATACTTCATTCCAAGTTTTGTTTTTCATGGTATCATACTGGGGGAAATGGGTTTAAAAACACTTTGGGTTTAAGATAACATTTTCGACAGTGGAGTGAGATTGTATCCTTATGCTATCAGATAAAATAGCAGTTCAACCATGTTGCAATGACTTTAAAAAACTAATCCATAGATGGATTTAGATAATATAGGTTGTTAATACTCGAAATTTTTAAAATTTCTCTCCGATACTTCCTATGTTGTTGAATTTTGTGGGCTATTTCCTAAAATCTCTTATTCCTAGTTAAAGATTTGTATCATCTTAGACTCTTTATCACTCTATCTTGTGGGCTCTCATTGAAGCTGTGAGGCATACTTATTGGCGATTTTGGCCTTCAATCTCAACCTCATCATTGTTCCCTTTTTTTTTTTTCAGGGTTTATGCTTTTTAATATTGGATCTTTTGTTAATAGATTCCATTTAAACTCAAAATATCCTGTTGCCTTTGGGAAATCTGTATTATTGGGTGAGATTTACGTTGGCTTATTGTTTCATTTATTTTTTTGATTATATAATCTCCCTTCTGTAGTTTGACTGTTCTAGGTAGTCTAATGTTAGTGCAGAGTGCCCAAGTTTTGTTTTTCACTGTACAAATTTATGATATAGTAAACAACACAGTGCATTAAAGTTCTTTCCTTGCGGTTTTACCATGATTTTTCTATTATTTTTTACCAAGTCAGAAGCACAGGTTACACTAAAATCATAGAAAAGCCCACCTTAAATTTCTCAAATTAGGGATTACCTATTCCCGGTGTTAAAGAGAACCTTTAGTTAGGCTTGCCTTTATTTAACCTCGCCTGATGTAGCCTCGAGTAACAGATCAAATTGTTGAAAATAGGCAGATAGCTGGAAGAATCACTTTTAGTATTATTGCGGACCTCCTCAAAGTAGAGACTGGAGAGAGTGAGAGTATTAAAATGAACCCCTCTAATTAGCCTTCTTGTGGTAATTAAAAACTTTGGAAATGGCGAGAAAGCTGGCTGAGTGGAATCAATTGACAAAAGGAAAATTAAAAAAAAAAAACCCTCTGCCGCTTTTGGAGTGTGTTAGGATTTTAAATGCTAGGCAATCAACTGTTTTTGGACTGTAGTTCAATAATAGTTGCAGCGAAACTTGCAATAAAGTTATCCATGCATGTCAATATATATACCTGCTGCCGCTATTTTAGAAACAAGTTATGCGAGTGCAGCTTGTAGCGATGGAATTGGCTTTGGGAACGGGAATTGCTTATGATTTATGTACACCTACTTCAAAGTTCTTACATAATTAGAAATCCAATTTTTTTTTTCTTCTCTGTAAAGTAATGCATTTGGTGGACTGGGCCAAGTTATGCAAATAAGTAATCCTTTGATATACAAGAAAATCTGTAGTGTCATGAAGGTATATATAATTAGGTCCTCGATGGAGATGGGAAAGGCAATCTTAGAAGACGACTTTAACAATATCATATCAAATTTTACACTAACATGAATCGTTTGAAAGGTTGAAATTGATAGTTCTTAGAGGGGAAACATGAATTATGAACTTCCTACTCGGCATAGCTCATGATAGTAGATAGGATTTTGATAGCCGTATTAAGTGTACCTAAATAGTATCTGGTTGGAACATCACTTTCAAAGAGCATTCCTGTGGCGGATTAGTTGTGACTATAGTATGGCTAAAATAGGTTTTGCATGACAAAAAAAATGTGCTCATGTGATTTTCTGTGTGGTCCTTCAAGTAAGGTATTTTCCATTATGTGTTAGGTGCTAACCTACATTATTTTGAAGTGTGGAAACAATTTTTTGCAAGGTGCCTGTGAATGACAAATCTTCCTTGTTTGGGCATTCTTCGGTGTAGCCCTTGGGTGTCATATCATCGGTGATGTTGTGCCCGGTGCAAATTTATCGTTGTCCTATTGTGTTACTGGAATTGATGTAATCATGTTGAACGTTAATGAATGAAATGGTTATTGAGAGCAATGAAAGATCTGTGTCATTTTGACGTGCTTCTTGCTTGTCTCCTCTCTAATTGGTAATCTGCGAATTTTCCTATGCCATTATTGACTCCACAGTCATTAGCATTCCAGCGAAGAAAAGTTAAGCGTATGGGTGTGAGAAGGAAAGGAAATACAAAGTGTTTTCACTGTGTTTGGGTGATAAAAAGTTGACTGGCACCGACAATTGGATGGTTGAGGTTGTAAGCGACCACAACTTTAGGAGGAGGCTCAAGGTTCGAATTCAAGGAGCAGGGGGTGGGTAATCCTAATGCTCCATCACTTGGAATTGTGAGAACATGGCTCCCACGAATTTTTATCCCCAAAAAAAAAATGAGGTTGATTGGCAAGCCCTTTTTCAATAGAATATTAAACAATTTTTATTTTTTCCCCCACTTGCATCTGCTTAATATTAATCTTGTTTTGTAATATAATTAGTGATAATAATGGCAATAAAACTAATTTATCATTTAATATATGTATATAGTGAGGTATTTTGCAGTAGTAGACATGCCTACTCAGTACCCACACAAACCAGGAGCAAAAGTTGAAACCAACTCCGAGCATATTGTCAGCATATAGCATGGTACAAAATAAAATAATGAGAACAACTTTTTAAAGTAGACATTCTGTGGAGCCCGTCAATTTCATCTTTCCATTATTGTTGTGTCTTAAAATAATCTTTTACACTTCTATAAAGTTTGTTTATTTTATGAATTTATTTTTTATACAAGATAAATAAATAATTTTATACTAATCATATTAGTAATTTATTATTATTCATGTATTAATCATTAAAATAAAAAACTTAAAAATAGATGATAATCGAATTTGAAAGTTGAAAGTATAGAGAATAATCTTGTTATGAATGAAAATAGAGATTAAGGTTACTTTTTTATTTGGGAAACAAACGAAAATACGAAAAGAATGAAAAATAGGAGATATTTAATTTAAAACTTCAAAGAAACTTTAAAAAAATTATATTTATATTAATAAATCTTAAAATCATATTGCTTATCCAATTGTCTGAGTTTGTAGGAAAGAAAGTATAAAAATTTAATTTATTTTGTTATTTTATTTTATTTTTAAAAAATGAAATGGAGGAACCAAATCAAAGAAATGAATATGCAAAGGACTTGAGAGTTTTTTGAAAAAAAAAAAAAAAAAGCAGCAGATGTGGCCAAGTAGGTTCATATCTAGTTTGGGCAGCAGCCGCCGACGAGAGGGGTGTGATTTCAGTTTCACAGAAGGGGAAGCAGCGGAATGGCAACTGCTCTGGCTGGCAGAGCTGAATCTGTTCGAAACTCTCACTTCTTCAGATTCTCATTCAACCTCTTCAGAAACTTGAGCTCTGCTTCGTCTCCGGCTTCTTCTGCTTCTCAGAACCCTAGCACCTCTACGAAATCCAAGAGAAGAAAGAAGAAGAACTTGTTCGAGGTGGCTCAGTTCTTGCCTAACTGGGGAGTCGGACACCACATGGCCAAGACTCACTGGACTGACGTCTCTTACGAAATCACAAAAATAAATCTCTACAAGGTCTTTCTCTCCCTTTGAATATCTTCTTATCCTGCAAGTGCACTTTTGATTGGTTTGTTGAAAGACGTACATTTTATATGTATATCATTTTTGGCAGGATGGAAGGCATGGCAAGGCATGGGGAATAGTTCATAAGAATGGTCAGTCTTAAGTTTCCTATCAGCATTTTTTTTCAATTATGGTATTGTAGTTTCAGTTTCTTGTTTTCCCCCTTTTTTCTTGCCCTATTGTCATTTTGGTTGTGGCTATCATACTTCGAAAGGTTTCAATGCTTAGAGTACTTGGTTAAACAATTGTCTCTGCTAGTATATAAGTGGATCCGCGATAGACAATCGTTGAAGTCAGTGATTATATGCTGCGGTGGTTTTCTTGAATGGGACTATAGGTCAGAATTGCCTTTCTGGTGGATGAATTGCCTCATTGTCTATTTAGGATAAGCTACTATACCAAATAGATGATACCTGGATATTTTCATAACCAATAAAATGTGGATAAGAGAGAAGTGCGGGGAAATATCTCAGTAATTTTTTTCATCGGATTAGACGGGCTTCATTTTGTTTTATTGTTACTAAATAATTTAATTGTGCTTCCAACAATTATGGTCTCAAAGAAACATTAACATGAATGGGGGTTTTTGTATGACTCTACGGTTCATTGCTTTTTCTCCGAGATATTGTTAGGACTATGGAGTATTTCAAATTCCGTGGATATATAAGAATCTGGTTGCCGATTACTAGGGGTTTTTAAAGCAATTATGTTGCTTGAAGCTGCAAAACATTTTGAGTTTTCAACTTGAAACATGTTCAGGTTCCATTCAGATTGCCCAGACATAATTCTTCAGCCTAGAAGCTGAATTAATTCCGAAGTTACTTTCATGATGAGAAATTACATTCAGGCATTGCAAATGGAATCCCAAAGATACATTTAGTTAGTTTCTTTTACGTACAGTTTTGGTGGCTGTTGTTTCTGACTTTTGCAACTTCACGTATGTAATAATGTGTCTCACAGCCTTTGTTCGTTATATTATTTTCCTTGGTCTATGGTATTCTTTAATCAATTGAAGTCTTTTGCAAACTGAGCTACTAGCAATATCTCCTATCAACCTCTTTAGTTGAATCTATAAACTACCAAGAAATAACTAAATGGATAATCAGTATATAACTTTTAAATTCCATTTGGCAAATATTCTTTATTAATATATGCTTTTTCATTCTGACCTAGGATGCTTCTTAAGAAATTTTCATCTGGATTTAATAAATAGTCTAATTGATGCTTAGTCGAGTTGGTTTCTGTTGCTTATGGGTTTAAGTAAGGGGTTTGTTGGAGATATTTTTCTACTACTAAGTATATTTGATGAAGGTTGCAAAACAAGATGGCAAGAGTAATGTCTGGCAATTCTATCTAAAAAAGGAGTAATATCTGGTAATTCAATATGGGAAGATGAAAGTAACGTGCATAGACTTAGTTATTCAATGATGGTACTGCACAGAAGCAGGGGTGTTCTTGTTCTAGTGTATGTCACTTTAGTATTCAATTTCTGAGACATTTGGTAGAATACAGAAGTGGGAAGTGTAAACACATTATGATTATGTGCTTCTTGCTAAATACTATCACGCTTTCTGAAAAGATGCCTAAGGTGCATCTGTGTATTAATTAGTTTTTTTTTTAAATAAATTTTCTTAAACTATATCAAACACATCTTACCATAGATTTTGTTATTTAGAGAAAGAAGGAAAAGAGAGAGAGAGAGAGATGCTAAAGATTTTGCATGTGTAGCTTTTGTGCTAGCTTTATTTATAAAAATATTAGAAGTGAGATAACATCGTAATGGAAGCATTCCTTAAATGCCAAAATAGTTCTTTGTTTGTGCTACTTGGCTTGTTTTGATATGTTACAACATATTGCAGGCTTGCCTGCTGCAGACGCTCCAAAGAAAATTAGTGGAGTTCACAAGCGCTGTTGGAGATATATCGCAAATGTAGTAAAATCATCAGAAAGCTCACCGAACTCAACAAGTTTAAAAGACAGTGGCCTAAAGGTTGAAACCCAAGCAAGTTGATGCTTTCATTGACCTGAGGTTTCAGGTTATTGACATTGTGCTGTGTGGTTGAAGAGTTGATTTTTTGTTTGATATAGATGTTTTAAGTGGAGTAGTTTTTTTTATTTAACAATTAAATACATCTGCATTCATGTAAGGTTCTTGCGTTTTTTCCATTTAATGAACTCTACATCATGAATGTGCCATGTTATGACATATGAAAGATTGAGTTCGATGGATATAACCATGTTTCTTTCCTCTAAAGTTTTGTCCTGTCAAATTCATCTGTAATTCTTTATATTCAATAGGCTAGAGAATGACAATTTGCTTTTTTTTTTTTCTTTTTCCTTTCGAATTGTTGTGTAAAATATAGTTTCAGATGTTCGAGGTATAGGGGTTAAAGGGGCGATACAAATAGATGCTTGATCATTATCTTTCTTCCTGTTCAATTCTGCAAAATGGTGTCAGTATACCAATCAAATACAATTATGAAATTCTATAGTATGCGAAATGGCAGGAGTGGTTTTTCTCTACCGTTTTACCTACTTTTGCATCAGAGACTATGGTGTGGAGCGGTTATTGAACCTGTGACGATGCTGATATTAGAGAACATGTTATGTATAACCACTTCTTAGGCATCGTATGATCTATTGCTATTATAAAATATTTTTGTTGGCTCAGAGGCGGCTTGTAACGAATACAAGGTTTCTGCATGGATCTACGGAAATATGAAATCGAAGTTATTCCTATCTATTTTCTTCCGACCAAGGTAGTTTGGTCTATTTCACCAAATATGAGGTTGCATGTTTGCCACTTATTTAGAATAACCAAAAGCGCTCCGGGAAATAATTCTGCATGTTTATAGCATTTGCATATCTGTCTTTTCCTGCACATTATTCTTCAGCGGGGCAAATATTCTAATGGTAGTCTGGAACAAATATATATTAAAATAACATTTATAATCAGTTGTAAAGACTTAATATCGCTTGTTCAATATGTAAAAAGTTATGTACGAAAATGAAAAAAAAATAAAAATGTGATTTTAGAGATAAAAAATAATTTTACAGTTTGGTATATAAAAAATTAGTATGAAAATGAAAATAAAAAAAGGTATTTTTGTAAATAGAAAATGATTTTAATGCTTTTATTTTTAATGGTTGAAAAATAATTAAGTAATGATTAGTAATAATATTAAGTAATAATTGAATAATAATTATAAAGATAAAATGAACATTTTATTTAATTTTTTAATTCTCTTTTCATTTCTCACTTCATACCAAAGATGGTGTTAATATCTTTATTTTTATTTTTAATGATTGAATAATAATTAATAAATAATATTAAATAATGATTATAAAAGCAAAAGAGACATTATATAAAAAAAAATTTTCACATCTACTTTTCCTTCGGACTACCAAACAAGGCGTAAAGTTATCCAGTAAAATCAACGTTAATACGAATTGAATCTACAACTAGTGTACTAATTGATATCCGGATCCTTCACAGTAACAGCCTCATCAAAAGTTTTCCTAACATGCTGGCACAAGAGCATATCCTGGCGTGCATCTTTCAACCCCTCACGTGGTGGATCCCCTGCAGATATGAGATAGTAATTATTGTGAAAAGAAAGTTAATTAGTGTAATGTCACTGCAGATTACTGAGATCCCTCGCTTAAAAGACCAAAATCCGAACAAGAATACATAAGAAATCTTACGCAGACTAACTGCCTGCATCTCCTTATGGCCAAGTTGATGAAATTCTAAATAAAACAAATGATTTACACAAAATAACAAAAACAATTGATGAAAAGTTTTAATACTCTGCACGTCATGATTTTATAAGATAACTATTTTATCGATGCTCTACTTGTACCCTATAATGTGTTTGAAACCGACTTTCATCAACCAGTATAAAAACGCCGATGAGCAGAAGCTTGGTTGGCTCAGCAGACATTTCTGATGAGAAATACTGGTAAGTTGAACTTTTTCCCATAGTTTGCCTCCAATTCGCAAAGTCAGGTAAACCATTATCCCTAGACCAAATCTAAAACAGGATGAACAGGATAGATAAATTGGTCGTAGAAGTTTAAAACAAGTTGGATATAATTATGCTTTTTAGAAATCACCTAAAAACAAAATTTTCAAATTATGAGGAAGGACACAGAGAACCGCGTTAAGAATTCCCATAGTACTCACTCTTGGTTCATGGTGATATCACGATATTTAAGCACAACCTTCACACACAAGAACTCATATTAATCATTATGAAAATTTACAAGAGATATTGGTCCTGTTGTACAAGATAACCAAAGGGCAAAACAACAAAGTTAAGATTGAAGAGAAAAACAAAAGAGGAACCAAGTTCGTAGCTTTCTGTCACCATTGATGTTTGTTCAGTTCAAAATAATTCACATTTGAAAACAAAAGAATCAAACTTCACTTGCAGGTAAAGTGTTAAAGGCTGCTTACCTGGTTCAATCGTTTCCTTTCAAATTATCTCACCAAAAAGTGCTTGCTTGGTGGTGGGTCGGATCCACTGCGGTCACTCACAGATGCCACATTCTAGAGAATGACACGTGTCATTCTCTGACGGGTTTATCAAGCTTAGTCCAAAATGGTCATTTTGGGGTGGTGATCAAGCCGTTCTACATCAGCTCTCGTCCATCTCATGTTATTATCCACACTGTAATTTAATCCTAAACCCTTGTGAATCCTCTAGGGTTTTATGACACTTCATTTCAATTTCCGATAGCTATCAAATTTGGGAACGTAGATCCTGATTCCCTCTCTCTGAGTTAAATCTAACTCGTTCACGAATTTAACGCCCTTTTTCTGAATTCGGTGTGTTCGCGTATAAATGCTCGAAATTCCCTTTGGCTTGGCCTTCTCCTTGATTTTTATCGACAGAATTTGTCTGATTTCTTTATTTGTGAATTTTTAGGGTGCAATGGCTGCCAACAACGATACGCCTTCGACTTTGGATAAAGAACAGGCAGGTATTCTTTTGGTTTCTCGGATATTGAACTGTGAGGAAGGAATTCCAGTGCTTCTTTTGTCTGCTTAACATTTTTTGTTGTCCTCATTCACAATTTGAAGCTATTACTGGAATAGCATCATTGATTATTTTCCTCTCCTACTGGGAATTAATGGATGTTGATGTTGTCTTCTCTGTGTCTATGGGCACAATCTTAAGCCACTGTTAGTTTATTGGTGCCAATTTTAGTTTTAAGTTTTGTATAGTTTGATTAATTTGCTTGACCTGTTTTGGATGTACTTGAATATATATGACAATGGTGCAGATATTTGGAATGGCTGAAAAGGAGATGGAGTATAGGGTTGAATTATTTAACAAGTGGGTTTCCTGCACTTTGAAGCTCTGTCTTACATTAGTTTCTCTCGCATTTTTTTTCCCTTAGATTAAACAAATTATCCTTCAAGGGTTTGTGGAGACCAGATTACACATTTGTAATGGTTTTCAGTTGCAACAGAGTATAATGTACAAATGACCGCATGTGGATGTGAATTTTTTCATGGCTTAATTTTGACATAGTTTCGGAAGTTCAATTTGTTTGCATCAGTGGCATAATATTTCCTATGGTTAATCCTGTGTTGCTTTTCGCGATCAGGCTGACTCATACTTGTTTCAGTAAGTGTGTTGAAAACAGGTAAGAAAACTCGTTATTAACTTCAAATTCCATAATCTTTGTTATGAAACAACATATTTCGTGTCCTTAAAAGGAATTGTTAGCTGCTCTTGAATTATTAGGATAATGGTCTAATCTGTTCTATAATTGTTTATCACTTTATCTTCTTAGGTACAAGGAGTCTGAGCTAAATATGGGTGAGAATAGTTGCATTGACCGCTGTGTTTCAAAATACTGGCATGTAAGATGTTGCCTATGTCTACTTTCGGATTAATTGCTATGGCATTTTTAGATTGCTTTACCTATTAGTTATTCATTTTTTCCCCTCATCTTTTAATTTTTATGGGTTTGTATGCTAGGATAGTTTCACATGTTTTAGGATGCAAACCTAGTGGAGTTGTATTTGAAATTTCTCATCTTGTGTAAATTCTTTTGTCATTGCATTTCGTTTAATATATGTATATAATCTGTTCTTTTGTTTTTTTAAAAAATAGTACCTAGATAATTTGGCACTACGCAGTTCTGTGTAAAATCTGCAGTCAATTATATGGATCATAGATGTATTATATTGAAGTCATTGGTACTGCTAATGATAACTAAACCATTGCCTTCTCTTATAAACAATTTTTTTTTTGGGGGGCAGGTGACTAATCTTGTTGGTCAGCTGCTTGGTTCTGGTAGGCCTCCGATGTGATTGAAGCGTGTACTGTTTTTTTTTTTTTGTGGGGGTTTACTACGCCTGAGCTACGTTATTAGTCGGCTACCGAATAAATATAACTTTGCAAGGTCTTTATTTTGTATCAGTCTAATTTATTTTGAAAGGGAACCCATATCTATAGTGAATTTGAGCATGTTCATGGTCAGCTTTACGAATAATTTACGAGTTGTATTCTTGAGTTCCTATGATGAATTTTTGGCTTGATATCGATTTGTCACACATCTTTCTGCCAAATTAATCTTATCATTATATCTTAAAATTCTTAGGGGCATTTGGTTTATAGAATCTTTTTTTCTTTTTGGAAATGTTTTATGGGAATAATACATTCCCACAGTTGGTTTAAGATTTAAAAAAAAAATATTTCCGGGACATTTTCAAGAATGCAATATTTTCTAAAAATCCTCCATTTTTATTCTCATGCCGGAGGTGGGAATGTTGGATTCCCATTGAGAGGAAATGTTTAAAAAATGATTTTTAAAAAAACTATTTTATCTCTTTTTATCTTAAAATACTTCCAAAAATAACAAATATAAAATAATTATACCATTATACCGTCCCTTGCTATTTGTTTATTTCTTTTACATGGTTCTTATTGTCAAAAAAGGTTTCAGAAGGAATATATTTTTTATTTTATTCAGGAGAATTTATATAAAATCAATATTCTAACGATAAGCTTAGAATCTCATCTTGATAAAAGAAAATTCAAATAAACTAGCAGTTACACACTTATCTTAAAGGCTATACAAGATTTTTGATAACTACAATAACTACTTTAACCTTATCTACAACTAACAAACATTTGACTTATCTCAACACACTCCCTCAAGTTGGTGTATGGATATCACACATTCCCAACTTGAAAAGAGATTCATTAAACACACTTCTTGTTACTCTTTTAGTGAGGACCTCAACTAGTTGCTGTTTAGACCTTCCAAAAGGAAAAACAATTATGCCATCTTTAAGTTTCTCTTTGATGAAATGTCTATTCATCTCAATATGCTTTCTCCGGTCATGTTGAATAAGATTATGAGCAATCTCTATAATTGATTTATTGTCACAATACAATCTCATAGCCTCTTTTGATTTAAAACCAAGGTCTGATAATACATTTCTTACCCATAATAGCTCACAAACTCCAAGTGTCATGCCTCTAAACTCTGCTTCAGCACTTGATCTAGCTATTAATGGTTGTTTTTTACTTCTCCAAGTTACAAGGTTGCCTCCTACAAAGGTAAAATATTCAGAGGTGGATCTTCTATCATTGGCTGAACTTGTCCAATCAACATCGATGTAACTTCTATCATTAAATGCCCATGGTTTGAGAACAATACTCCTTTACTTGGGATTGACTTCAAATATCTCAATATTCACTCTACAGCATCCATATGGGGCTCATGTGGGTCATGCATAAATTGGCTCACAACGTTCATTGCATAAGCAATATTTGGTCGCATATGGGACAAATAAATTAGCTTCCCTACCAACTTTTGATACCTTCCCTTGTCTATGCTGGTTGCATTTAATCATTGGAAGAGCTTATGATTTTGTTCAATGGGAGTGTCAACTGGTCTACACCCAAGCATCCCACTTTCTAATAACAAGTCAATAATATATTTCCATTGAAAAAGAAAAATTCCATGTTTTGATCTAGTTACTTTAATTCCAAGAAAATATTTAAGATTCCCAAGCTGTTTCATCTTAATTTTAGAAGCTAAATGTTGTTGCAAATTTGAAATCTCATCTTGGTCATTTCCTGTTACAACCATATCATCAACATAAATAATCAAGGTTGTGATTTTTCCTTCCTTTTTTTTCCAAAAATAAGGTATGATCTGAGTTACTTTGACTATAACCAAAAGTCTTCATAAACTTATTGAACCTATCAAACCATGCTCTTGGGGATTATTTTAAGCCATACAGAGCCTTTTTTAATTTGCATACATTCATTGCACTTGAATATTCTGATATACCTGGTGGAGGGTCCATGTATACTTCTTTTAATAAGTCTCCATGTAAAAAATCATTTTTTATATCAAATTGAAGAAGAGGCCAGTTTTGGTTTGCTGCTAGTAATAAAAGTATTCTCACTGTGTTAGAGTTTGGCTACTAGTACAAATGTGTCCTGATAATCTATACCATATGATTGAGTGTAACCTTTAGCCACTCGTTGAGCTTTGTCCCTCTCAATGGCTCCATAAGCTTTTTGCTTAATTGTAAGGACCCATCTACATCCCATAGTTTTCTTTCCTGTTGGTAAAGTCACAAGATCCCAAGTATTATTCTTTTTTAGTGTCGCCATCTCTTCAGCTATAGCCTTGGTCCATCTAGGATTTGCCAAAGCTTCTTACACATTACCAGGAATAGAGATAGAAGATACTTAGGAGATATATGATGCATATGATTGGAATAACTTGTGTGATGACATAAAATTACTTATAAAGTATTTCACTTTGGATTGGAGGTCAGGTTCATATCTGATTGGAGGTTGACCACGGTTAGAACAAGGTGGTAGATGATACTGGGCAATAACAAACTCAGTGTTGGGTATATTGGTAGTTTCATGTAAATTAGAACCAACTTTATGGATATTGGAATCAATAAGAGTGGAAAGGGATACCTATGGAGATGATTGAACTAGTGGATTATGATCAGAAGGCACTATATTATCTTGATCTTGTGTCTGAACTAAACCTTCATTGAGGATTGAATCAGATCCTATTAAGTGACCATCATATGATTATTTTATACTTGAAATATCAAACAACCTGACATCATGGTTTTGCACATCACTTTCATTCCCTCGTTGGAGTGAAGAATTAGTGTTTTTGGTATAAAAAAATTCCTATTCATGAAAAGTAACATCCATGGAAATAAAAAATTTGTTGGAAGATGGATGGTATGCCCGGTAGCCTTTTTGAATTGAACCATACCTCACAAATACACATTTAATTGCTCATTTTTCAAGTTTTGTGCGTTGATGTGGGTGTAGGTGAACATATATGATACATCCAAAAACATGAGGAGGTAAATGAACAATGGAAGGGAGGGCATAATAATTAGAAAGCACACTTACAGGTTTCCTAAAATTAAGCACACTAAAAGGAGTTCGATTAATCAAATAAATTGCAGAACGTAGAGCCTCACCCAAAAAATGAGATGGAACACTACCATCTATTAAAAGTGATCTAGTGACCTCTAAAATATGTTTATTTTTTCTCTCTGTCATCCCATTTTGTTGGGGTGAGTGAATGAGGACATGTAGTTTGATGCAAAATGCCATTAGAGTTGATGAACTTTGTTAATTCTGTTTTAAAATACTCTCTTCCATTGTCTGATCTAATAACCTTAATAGATGCATTAAATTGTGTGACTACCATCTAATGGAAGAGATGAAATTTTGGACACACATCACTCTTATGTTTCATCAAATATACCCATGTTACCCAAGTACAATCATCAACAAAACTAATAAACCATTTCATTCCATTATGTGTAGAGAGTGGCACAGCACCCTAAACATCTGTGTGGACTAATGAAAAAGGAAAAATAGCTCTACAATTATTCAAGGGAAAAACAATACGATGGCTTTTTGTCATTACACAGGTTTCACAAAAAAAATTAAATGGATTGAATGTATGAAATAATGATGGAAACAATCTCTTTAGGTAACTAAAAGAAGGATGTCCTAATCGTTTATGCCATAGCCAAATCTCTTATGTGTCTTTATTACATTTGTGGTCACTTGCAAGATGAGCTAGTGCTTCTTTATGGGTTTGTTGAGAACTTTTTTCAAGGTAGTACAGTCCTCCACTTTGTTTACCATTGCCAATCTTCTCCTTCGTATGGATGTTCTGAAAGAGACAATGGGTAGGATAAAATAAAGCAACACAATCATGAGATGTAGTTAATTGACTAACTGAGAGAAGATTACAATTCAAGGTAGGAACAAATAAAACATTAGAAATTGATTACGAAGGAGAAAGATATATGGGACCAACACCTTCAACAGGAGATGACACTCCATTAGCATTAACAATGATATTTTTGAAAACGCTAAAAGAAAAATGAGTAAATATAGAAGGGTCACAAGTCATATGGTCACTAGTACCTATATCAATTATCCAATCACTACTCCTAGTAACAACAGAAAAAGTAAGAGCAGGTCTAGAGATTTGGCTCTTTCAGAACATCCATACGAAGGAGAAGATTGAGCCATAAATCCTGCAGCAGGAGCTGTATTGATCTTCAAACTTTCTATCTTAGTATTGGAGGTACTTTTACTTTTTGGATGCCAATCGGGATAACCATGGAGTTTGAAACAAGTGTCAATGACATGATTGTCTCCATTACAATGAGTGCACTTGCGGAACCTTTTCTTGGAATGAGAGTTCTTCTTGACAGCAAGGGCTGTCCCTTCAGGAGACATGCCACCAAGCATAGCCTCTTGGCAATTTGCCTTAACACAGACAGTGGCATAAACAGCTTGGAGATTTGGAAGAGGAACGGTAGCAAGAATTTAGCCATGAACTCTATCCAAATGAGAGTTAAGACCAGCCAAAAAAACATATACGCACTGAGAATTAACCATTTTGGTATACTTCTCCCCATCTTTAGCACACTCCATGGTGCAATCTTCAACAGCATCAAATTTCTACCATAGTTTCTTTAACTTGCCAAAATATGCATTCACAAAGCCTCTATTTTGACAAGTAGAAATTACCTCACAATGTAACTGGTATGCTCTTGATGCATCCTGGCTGACTGAGTATGTTTCCTTGACCATATCCTAGATCTCTTTAGTAGTGGACAAGCGAATGAAGAGAGATTTGATGTCTTTGGTCATGGAGTCCAAAAGCCAGGATTTGACCTTGCAATTTTCATCCTCCCATGTGTCATATTCTGCAGATTTTTTATCTTCAGGTGCTGCTTTTGTTCCAGAGATATATCCCCATCGCTTTTTGCCCTTGATTTTATTCTGTGCATTTAAAGACCACTCAACGTAGTTGGTGCCATCAAGACGTTCAGGAGTAAGTGTCGAGGAGAGCTCCTGCAAATGGATAGCAGGAGTAGCCCCAGAATCTGTTTTATCCATAGCTCTGATACCATGTCAAAAATGGTTTCAAAAGGAATACATTTTTTATTTTATTCAGGAGAATTTATATACAATCAGTATTCTAACAATAAGCTTACAATCTCATCCTGATAAAAAGAAATTCAAATAAACTAACAACTACACACTTATCTTAAAGGCTATACAAGATTTTCGATAACCACGATGACTACTTTATCCTTATCTACAACTAACAAACATTTGACTTATCTAATAAGTGACTGGAATGGTAAAATGTTGATAGTGTACACTTCATTTACCATATCGGCTTCTTTACCATCATCTAATATCCTACTAATTTAACTAAAAACTAATTCGTAGAATCAAATTGCATCAACTAAAGCTTTTTTAATTCAACTTGACTCTTGCTTATAGTCCTTTGAACGAAGACATCTACTAATTGTGATGCTTCTTGCCTTTAAGTTGGAATAATCTAACTTAAAATTTTTGGTTGACCTAAAAAATTATTAAAAAAAAAGGAAGAAATTATTTGTCAAGTCAAGGGGCCAGGGATACGGATCATTGATCTTCAGCAGCTGCGATTGCTGCTTCGGACGTTTGTTTGGATTGGAAATTGAAACTTCTATGTGTGTGTATTAATATTACAAAGTAAATAAATTGGAGCAGTAGTATGCTTAAGCTCGTAGAGTGCAAAAAACTAAGTTCTGCAAGTCTCAGTGATTACTGAATTTTTAATGCATTTTGAACCCAACTGTATGTGAAGCAAAATAACTTTTTTCATCAACGAATTGGCTCCATCTGGAAAACATGATAACCTCTGAAGAACATGAGCTATTTGAGATTCAAAGCATTTAAAGAAAACCGCACCAATGAAGGGAAAACTGACGCAGACAAGGGGGTGGTGCTAATTTTGGAAGCTACCAGAAACATACATACAGTTAATACTTGTAAATTTTCCTTGACAAATGAGGGGAACAAAAAGAAAGGAAAAGGACTATACACTTTCAATTTCTATGCTTTCTGGTTTCCAGCATTGTGCCATCTTCAAGACTTTCCTGTGCATCATTGTCCATTCCAAGGTTGAAGAGGGCAGCTGCTTGAAGATAGAAAGCCGTGTGCCATGTGGGAGATAGCGACTGGGCTTGCATTGCATCTCCAAGAGCTTCTTGCGGCATGTCGTTCATCAAGTAACATAAGCAGCGCCTAGCGTACACAGTTGGTGATACCATAGTCCCTCCATCGATGAACTACACACAGAAGAAGCATCGAAGATTTCTATTTTAGGACAAGGGAAAGTAAAATATGATCACATCTCAACTCATTGATTCTGTTTAACCAATCCCATTACTTATAATGCAATATAGTAGTGATGAACTTAGTCTGCCATGCCATGAAATGTTACTTGTAAATTTTAAAAAGGATACTCATTTCATGAGTCTGCCATGCCATGAAATGTTACTTGTAAATTTTATAAAGGATACTCATTTCATGATTTTTTTTTTAAATTTTAATCCAATGTTAACGGAATTAAAATCTATAAGTTTCCAACATTACTGAGCGTTGAAATTTCGTATTCCTCGCATTTCTGGCTATCTTACTTGCGTATAGCAGTCAATGGCCGTAGAGAAGTCTTTAGCACGAAAAGCAGAATCTCCTTGCTTCTTAAAATTCAGTGTTTCTTGTATTTGATTTGTCCACATTTGGAATGAAAGCTGTGATACAGGAAAAAGGATTAAAAACACCATATATGTAACGTAGAAATTGAATGTTAATGAAAATCAAGCTTGCTAAGAACAATACCCGAATTAGCAGCCTATAAATATTTGCCGTAATACTGAATTACATAACTGATAAAGAAAAGCAACAAATTTGGGCAAGCACACAGACTTATATAAAAAATAGCACGTCCACATAACTCGATGGAGAAAGGTAAATGGTATTAAGGCTGTCATGAATAAGAAAGATTTATGATACCATGTCTTCAGTAATTCTTCTCTTTAAGCACATGCCATGGCTATAACCAAATGCAGATGATTTTGAACAAATTATTCATCATATGAAGAAAGGATATCTGACAGTTCATCAAATCTTGATGCTGAGAAGAAATTAATAAAATTAGATTAAATCATTCGTTCAAATTTTGAGTTAAATGAGTGGGGAAGGGCAAAATACCCAAACCAGTATCCATAAAGTTTATTTGCTTGGATTTGGGTATGGGAATTCATATGGGTATTTTAAGGGTCCGGGTCCAAGTAGTATGATACCAAGCTCCTCCCAAACCCATAGTGTATGTGTCTATATATATATATATATATATATATATATATATATATATATATTACAGAAATGTAAAAAAGAAATACCATCCAAATAGCATTCTATGGGTTTTAAATAATATTAATAGGGGTTTGAGACATGTTATTCTTTTTTTTTTGTTATATGAACATTTTTATGTAAATAAGTCTCGACTTGAGAGAAATTTATTCATTTAAAATTTTTCCGAGTAAATGGGTCAGAGTCAGGGGACACAAGAATTCATTAGGGATGGGGAATTTTTTCCCCGCTAAATATGGGTCCAAAGATGGAGACTATAGTTCCCTATCCATGATCATCCCTATAAAAGAGGCACCAAATAAATTATGTTCAGAAATCTTGAGAAAATGAATCACAGGTAGTACATTTGGCACCGAGGAGACTTTTTGTTTGTGTAGCCAAAGAAATAACAATTAAAAGGAAAAAGAAAAGAAAGGCCTCTCATAGCATTTCATAATAAAATTATACACAAGGAAAAGAAATCCAAGGAAACCATTAATTACCTCATTTGCAACATCTTCATCATCCTTGTACCCCACTTTTTCCAAAATTTCATGTATTGCAGTGAAGTCTCTTCTAGAACAAGCTTCACCAAAAGGTGTCAATGAAACTGTTTCCTTTGCTGATGCACTCCCATCTGGTATGCCCATCAAAACTTTTGATGGTACCTGCTAAATACCACCTGGTGTAAATCATATACATTTCTATGCTTCCATCTGGCATCACTAACATGTACAGGTCCATAAAGTAAACCTGATCCTTGATTCACTTGCAATAGAAGAACTTGAGACAACAAAACCTGGGAGGGAAGAAGGAAAAGCTTACCGAAGTTTCTTTCTGAAGAGGAGTTAGAGCAGTTACGAGTGACCTGGCATTAGGCCTCTCACGAGGTTCATACTGTAAACAACGTGAAGCTAATTTCACTAATTCAGTTCTATCATCATTTGAAAAATGGCCTTCCAAACAGGAGTCCATGAGCATCAAAAAATTTTTGCCTCGTATAAGATCAAGTGCCTGTATATACAAGGATCATGTCTCTTATTTTAGATGTTTAGTTGCCAACTAGACGACAGTATCATGATATACAGCATTTTAAGAGTAAGCTAGGATCGTTTGCCAAACCCATCATCAGATTTTGAATGAGCCGCATTCATACAATTGCAAATCCAGTAAAACCAGTCATAAGTTAGACAAAACTGAGCAAAGAACCACCTTGTATCAAAGAGAAAAGAAAAGAAAATGAGAAGAGGCAAGCGTACATGACTGGGTGGGATATGTTTGCCACTGAGAAGATCAAGCAAAAGGGTGCCAAAACTGTATATAACACTTTCTGTGGTGATTCTTCCTGCCAAAATTCAAGCACCTGTTTAGCTCAGTTAAATAATAAATAAAGTCAGAATGCCTGAAAATATTTAAAAAAAAAATACAATCCCCTCCTCGCACCCCCCCCCCCCCAAAAAAAAGCCTAACATTACATTAGGAACAAAGTTTTATTTTTAGGAGTGATAAAACAAAATGCCCAAAAATGTCAATGGGTATGCCCATCATCCCCAACTTGAGATCACAAACCCAAATGCATACACATCTTAAGACAACCAAGTACAAGATCAGCTATAAGTTTTTGTTGATGTCAGTTCTTACCTGTCCTCAAGTACTCTGGAGGGGTGAAGGCTAAGTTTGTACTATAACTCCTGCCATCTCTGCTGTTCTTCATGAGTCCAAAACAGGAGAGCCTGGGATTGCCATCCTGTCTCCATTGATCCCAGGTAAGAAATAGTTGACGAAACATAATGATTTAAAAGGCGTAAAATCCTGGTAAAAAAAGCTTAAATACCTGATCAAACAAAATTCTATAAGCATTAAGATCATGGTACAATGCCCTTCCTCTACTGCTGCAGTATTCCAATGCTTGTGCTAAGTAAAAGGCCACTCTCAGCCTCATTGCCCATTTCATGGGCTGAGTCTCCCCTAACAGAGTAGTTCATTCAAATTACAAATTAGGGATTTACATGAAGAAAATACTTCGGAAACTAAGTCAATTAAACAGGAGTAAATTGAGGACGCAGGTCGCTTAAATTTGTTTCTCACTTTTGCTTCTTAAAGAAAATGCCTAATCTTTGTCAATCATTATCTCAAAATGCTACTTATCTTCCTGATAACTTGCGTTACCCAGTTACCTATTCTTAGATTGGATATTTTTTTGTCCCCGTGCAACTGGTTTCTGATGAGTAATTAAAGCAATCAATAAAACTAAACCAGTCAGCCATCCTTGCATTTCAAACAACTACAAGAGAAAAGCAACTTAAGTGATAATTATGAAATAAATAATTAAAACTTACAATGAAAAAGATGTTTGGAGAGAGTTTCATTGGGCATAAACTCAGCAACAAGCAGTCTCTCTTCCCCTTCGCAGCAACACCCTATCAAGTTAGCTAAGCGCTCATTCCGCAGCTGCCCCACTGCTCGTGCTTCCTCCTAGAAGTTAAACCAGTCACATCAAACATGAACTTCCACTCACAATCACAGATAGCTAATACCGTCCATATACATGCGTGGTCCAACATAAGAGTAGTCCTAAGTCATAAAAACAAGGGTGAAAGCAAAAGGCACGAACTAGGAATTGTCGAGAATCCGGCCAAGCCGACTTGTTGAAGCGCTTCACAGCAATCCACTTGTCATCTTCAAGCTTCCCTTTAAAGACAACATTGGGAGCTTTCTCACCGTGCTCTGACACAATATTGTCGGGTGAAAATCCTGAAGTGGCACTTCTTAGTTGATCCAAGCTGTACTCGGTGATTCCAGGCTTCTCATTCTTGTTCCCATCATCTGTACCCCAATTCGAAATTTCAATGAAAGGAAAGGAAATAAAAACAGTAAACTTTTGTTTTTTTTTTGTTTTTTTGTTTTTCCCCAGAAAATGAACAGTGAGAAAACCTCACCATTATCAGACAAGTCATGAAGATTTGATTTGATATTAGAGGACCACCAACATAGTGAGAATTTCGAGCAACGAGCTCCCATTGGTGAAAATGCAATTCCTCAATAACTTTCTGGAGGAGACTAGATTGTAGAGAGAAAAAGGATAAGGTGGAAATAATGAAGAGGACTGAATAAGAGAGGGAAATTCGGAGATGTCTGGGGGAAGAGAAAGTAGATGAGAGAAAAAGAATCCTCTTTTCGGATCCAAGGGTTTGTGTTTGATCTTATGAGTCACCCCCACCACACCACCTCTTCATCATTCATCCCGTTTCCTCCCAGCTTTCCTTTTCCTATGCAGCCTGCACTCTGCACTCTTTACTACTCTATTATATCTATTTTAAGAAAATATATATTTTTAAAAATACATTCTTCAATTATTTGAAATTAAATTGCATGTTTTAAAATGTATATATTAAATGATTGAAACATATTCTTCCTTTTTCCGTTCGATAATGCTACCACAAGATATCTCATCTCATTCCCATTTCCACGCTTGCCTCTGAGCCCACCACTGACAATATATGCCACGAGGTGGTGTTGTTGACAATCTGGCTCTCTCTGGCTTTTGCATTATATTTTGTTGCTATTTCTACCATCTAATAATCTATGTATATACTATGAAATCATTATCAATTGCCCAACAAAGCATGTGGATCGCTTTCTTTATTTTAAAGAGTCAAAGTCAAATTACAAAAAAGATGAAAACGGATTGGGCTTGCGCGTTATGCTCTCAAGTTTTAGGTAAAGTTGTCTTTATGAATGGCTTAATAATTGTGCAGTCCTTTCATCGTGATACTAGAGTGAAAATTAAGGAAACTTTTAAATGAATTTTTTTACGTAATAAAAATATTTTCGTGTCATTTTATACTCAATCAATATTAAATTATTTTTTTGAATGATTTTCAAGAGCACCGTTTTATTAACTCTAGTGTATTTAATAGAATACTTTTTTTAAATATTAATATCAAAAGTTAAATCTCGATGATCAAAATAAAAAATTCACTTTCTTCTTAGCTAACCCTTTAAAGTCAAATGAATTACGTTTGAGTGAAAAAATTTTCCATAATTTTTTAATGATACTTGTTTGGTTTTGTCACAATTTCTTGCTTGACGATTACTTAAATTCTAAGTCTTGATTGATTATATTGCAATCCTATTTAATATGACAAACTTCACTGAATCAACATAGCCGCAATCTTTTAAGGGTAAATTATACTATTTTTTATTTTGTTAAATCATACCTAGTATTTTTATTGTTATAAAAATGATATTTATCTTCTCTCAAATTTTTTTTGTTAATAAAATTAATTTTTTATATAATATATGTTTCTTTTAAATATAAAATTATTTATATGTCTTTATTGTGAGATTAAAAATAAAATTATAATATCATGATAGAGCTTAACATTAACTTGTTTTTATTATCATATTAAAAACAAAATATAGCATCATGTTATACAAAAAATTAATTTTTTCATCAAAAATAAATTAAAGGGACATTTTTGTAATATATTAAAATGTTAAGGGGGACAAATGTAATTTTTGGAAAAAAATCAACATAACTTAACCAAACTTTAAAATTATTTTAATTTATTCTTTCACTATATTATATCTCTTCGGTCTAGAATGATAGCCTTCTATGAAAATAAGCTTTTCTATTAACTCTTTCTCTCCTTATAAATTTAATTATTTAAGTGTTATAAATTGTACTTTAAATTGGTTACGAAGGACACACCTGGAACCAAATTTGAATTGGCCATATATAGAATTTGAAAGCAGAAGTAACGTGTCTTCATTTATTTATTACCAAGGTGTTTCATGGGAGACAGAAGAGAGATAAAGAATATATATATTCCATGCTAGCAGTTATGACTACTAACCAAGTGATTTGCACGGACACTCAAATTTTTTTATGGGACTCATGAAATAATATTTAAAAAAGAAGTAAACGAAAAAAACGAAAAAAAAAAGGGGATTGTACATGAATCTCAAGATGAAGTCTCTTTTACTACAGAAATTGGACAGCGAAGCTATTTAAAATTCGAACAAATGATTTTTGATTAAATTCGCAAATTGGACTGAAGTGAGTTCACCGTTTATCTTAGAAGTAGGGGTGAACAAAATCGAATAAAATTAAATTAAATTATTTAAATCGAATTAAATCAATAAAAATCAATTAATAAATAGTTTGATTGAACTTTTAAAATCTAAAACCAATTAAATTCGCAAATGATTTTATAATCTAGAACTATGAATATGAAGATCCAAAGATGGATATGACATGGCTATATTGGCCTGTTGCTTTAACTTTTACCGCAGAAGTTGACACAGATATGGGTAAAAAGTAGAACAAATAATGGAGGTCTTTTGGGGGAAGGCATGCATGGCCTATGTGGTGTGAATGTGATAACAAATCTTTAAAAAGCAACCTTTCTTCACTAACACTTTTTCCAGCCTAAACTGACTCACCTGGCCCTATTTTGCTCCCTCCGAATTGTTACTGTCTTTAATCACACTTTCCTTTTTTTTTTTTATCTCATTTATTATATCAAGGAGGACTAGCCTTGTACATTTCATAATTTATTATTAATTTTCCCAAGATTTCAGCAGGATATATACAATCGGGGATCTGCCAGCCAAATGTCCAACATGACTGAGAGGCATGCAAAAATCTCCATAACAAAAAGTGGATTCTTAAACCTTAAAAATGTACAGTTCATTCTTCGTGACTCTTTTGTATTTAAAAAAAAAATTATATATAATTTTTCATATCATTATTGGATCATTCTATTAAAATATAACAAATATATAATTATTGTTAATAAATATACATAATTTTTACATCTCTATATTATATGACTAGATTATTTAAAGAATTTTTTTTATACGTTATATTTTTTTTCAAAATTTAATTACAAGAATATAAAAAATTTTGCATAAATATAATCCTTTTAGCATTACCCACTTTTTGACTGATAAAAAAGTTAATGAATAGTGGATAAAAAATCTTCAAAAGCTGAATAATATATTTTTTTAAAAAAAGTTTAAAAATAAAATAAGTAAAGAATTTATGAGAAAAAAAAAAGATTTTCTCAATCTTGAAAATATTGAATAAAAATAACATCCTAGTCTGTCAAAATAGCCAAAATAGAATGAGGAACACTTGAGGAGAAGGAAACGGCAGGGGAAAAAGGCAGCAACTTTTTCGATACCTGACCTGATGCAGCAAATTCCAGAGCCTTGGTTTTCACCAAACAGGATCCGGAAAGAAAAGAGGAGGCAGCTGTAATAATCTTTTTTGGATGTAAATTGAGTGTTTGACATAGAAAGGGGGAGGACAGAGGAAAAATTGATGTTATCAGTGCAGATAGAGTGAAAAGGTAAAACAACAGTGAGCTTGATTGATTGCAAAGGAAGCTAAGAAAAACATGTGATGTAACAACTAGTGATCCCATTTCATGATTCAGAATCTTACGGATAGAGAATGTAAATGGAAAAAGCAACCGTGGGAGGGAGGGAGGGACATCAGACAAGCAGCATTATTAAACTGCATCTTTGCCTCATGCTAACATCTATCACGTGCCTTCTTTCTCTGCTTACCTACATCAAATTAACAAAGAAAAAGGCAAAACCCAACCCGTGTCTTGTTTCTCTTCTCTTTTCTAATACAATTAGATCCCAAGTTATGTTTGTTTACTTGTGTGGGCTCATTGGTTTAGGAAGAGTCCGTTGGCAATGTACTGAGGAGCCCAATTTCATGCCACAGGGATTTCTTTCCGTGTATAGCCAATTTGGGAGAAAAACTATACACATTGTGTAACAACTACACATACCATAGATTTATTCCTTAAGTAAATCATATATATTATGTGCTTATTTTTCTCTAAAATCAACCGAATTTCCAAGAGAAAGGCAAAGAAAATTTTGCTAGTTCAAAACCTGAAACATTTCACTTTCACCCCTTTTCTTTCTTCTAAACTTTCTGACCCTGCATCTATATTTATAAATATTTAAAAGTGAAGATGCGGTAACTTTGAAACATACTTCTTCAACTTAATACATACGGATCAGTCTCATCAGCCTCACGAGATAAATGACGTAGCAGCCCCAGGTGTGTACTATATTGTGAGCTTTTATGATCTTATACCTAATGAAACCGGGATTATTTCTGAAAAAAAATATTGGATTGATATTCTTGTCTACAAACGAGTCATGACATATTAATTAGATAATTAGGCAGTTTGGTATGTGACAATGCATCCAAAGAAATGAAAAATGTTTCCCAAAGAAATATTTATTATATTTTTATTATCATTATTCAATGATAATAATCAAATGTATTACTTTTTTTAAAGTTAAAATATGAGTTTTATTTGTTATTAATTTTACCTTTTTTTTTCTTTTCTGTTCTTTTCATTCAATCCCTTTCTGCCGTGCCAAACTTGGCCAGGCATAAGCCTTGAAATAAGAAAGCAGTTGGGGAAGAAAGTTGTTGACCAATACCTGGGCAGTCTCTTCTTTTTGCTTTCAGCTGGAAGCAAATCCATTTTCCTAGACGAAAATGTAAAGCATCTGCGCTTGTGAGAGATAGGTGTGGTCAAATATGGCTAAATACTAAGGTTGAGGCGGCTTGGTCAAGGCCTAGGCCCTGTTTTCAAATTTAAGAACTGGGTTTGATTAAAAAACAAAACCATGTTTTAAAGATCGGGCCAGGCATCATTTAGTCCAGTCTGGTCTTAATTATAGTATACAATATGTTATATAATATAATAAATAACATATATTTATATAAATTTGAATTTAACTTGAGTTATAAGACTAAAATTGAATTTAGTTTGAATACATATTCTTGATTATCAAAATATTAAATTGTTTTAATTTTATTACAATTATTGTTACAAATTAGGTTGAGTGAACCAACTCGGATTTTAAATTAAAAAGCAAGGTCAATTTTGATAATGCACTTTGAAATTCAAACTGGGTCGGGGCTAAACTTGGTATTGTAAAATATGTTATTAGTTGGCCAAGCTATGGCTCTGCTCTAATTTTGACTTAGGGATGAGCAAAATACTCTAACTTTACAGATACTCATAAAATCTATCCATTTGAATATAGGTACAAAATTTTTTTAAGATACTCCTAAAGGTGTAGGTTCAACTCTTGAGTAGTATGATACTTACTCGTCCCACACATGGTGTGTGCATTCTTATATATATATATATATATATATTAGTCAATTTAATATATTAAAAATAAAAATTACCATCTAAATAACATTCTATTGATTTTGAGTTATATTAATAGTTATTTGAAATATTTGATTCTGTGTGATTTTATGTTGCACTTGTTCATTTTGAAATGTATCCTAGTAAATGAGTCTAGATCTGAAAACGTATATGCCTTACCATTTTAAAATTTAGTGAGACCTTAAGGAGGGAGCACTTCATAATTCGAATGCATTAATATCCCCCAAAAATAAAAAAGATAAAAAACCTTCGATATGATTTTGGCACATTGAGAGACTTGTCTTGTTAGGGCATATCAATGATAGTGAGCGCGAAAACATCGATACATGATTTATTATTCATGGGTCCAAAAGGCGAGAAACAAAGCAGAAGCATTATCAGAAGCCAATACACAACAAAACTATATCATTCACACTTAATTGATAATCACTGTTTATCTCATGGTACATTTGGAATACTTGACATTGCTTCTGTTGTTTTAAAATAAAAAAAAAATGTAACAACAAGCATATTGATCCCGCTGCTCCCATCTCAGATTTTTACCTTACCATGAGGGAGCTTGTCATGAACTTCTAAGAAATTTTACTATATGCAGCAGATATGAACAACAGATACTAATCCATGGGTCATGGGAGTAAACAATTCGTGGTTAATTACAGATATTGAATTCAATAGAAAGGAGACATGTCTCTACTTCTAGCTAATTCAGATCCTGCCAACTGGCGAAAGCGGAGGATATGAGATATAACTAGCAGGAATATCCTCCAATTTCCTCAAAACCTTTATCCCATCACTTTGCATCCATAGAGTTTCCCCTGGAGTTTTTCCTTCAACAGAGTTTCTTGATCCAGAAAGCTCATATGGCATCTTACTGTCCATTAACGCGATGCAGATGGAGAATGCTTGCAAGAGTGAGAGTGACGAGTCAAAAGCAACTGAATATGAATGCGTGACGGGGGTCAAACTGAAAGCAGGCACGTGGTCTTGCCCATTCCCCTGCAGGTTAGCAATGAAAGTCAAAAGAACATCATTTAAAAAAATATATTGAAGAAATACGAAAGACAATCACATTAGTCTAAGCACAAAAAGTACCTGAAGGAATAGCTCAAATTGCCCTGCAGAATAAGCTTTGGAGGGTTTTGAATTTTTACAGGCTTCATTTTTATTTACAAGGATTTTCAGTTTGCAACTCAAATCCCAACCACCACAGTCACATGATCCACCTGATTTCCAGCGTTCAATCAGTGAAGAAGGTCCACCTCTACTTGGAAGACTATGAACCCCACTTGGAAGCACAACTGTTGCATGGACAAGTTGTTGACTATTATTGGGGCAACTGCCCTCATGCACATTGTTGATCAAACTGATAGCTTTGGGTATTTTGACAACAATGGCAGCAAGCTCATTGTTTGGCTGATAATCAAAGGCCTGACCATCCCCCTGCCTCAGTTCTACAGAAAACAATACAAACTCTTTCACAGTGGAGGAGTCCACGCAATTCTGGCCAGTTAAATCATAAAAGTGAGAATTAGAAACCTTCATTTGGGCAACAACTTGGTGAATATAATTAGGGCCTTTGCTTTTTCCTCCTTGGTTCATCCAACTTCCATTCTTCTTCTTAACTTCCCTAAAGGAGAAAAAAGTATAGATACAGCTGCAGTCATCCTTTCTTGAGGTACTTAAAGTCTTCACTGTGGCTACAAGAATGTTGCTGTCATTGTCAACCGCAAATGTGAACAGGGGGAGGCCATTCTTCACTGCAATTCTTAGAAGAGCTCGAACTGTTGAAGACACAATCCTTTTTTCCTTAGAAGAATCACAGGTATTAATTGAGCTACAACTGACCCTACGATCCCTGTCCAATTCTTTCTCTGACCGCAGATGGGAATAATTAACATTAGTCTTATTTATCAACACTGAATCTTTCTGAGATAACTCCATGGTGTGACGGCAGTTTGCTTCCTTTGGTTTCAATACTGGATCCAATAACTTCCTCAAAGGGCTTGTCCTGCTTCTGGCAGCACCAACGGGTTTATTATTGCCTGAAATGCATGAGCTAGCAGAACCCCTCACATTTTCTGAACTAGAACTAACAGCTGGTATGGTGCTCTTATGTGGCACATGTACACTCTCTTTGCAGCCAGAACCCTTGCTTGTATAGCTAATGCTGATGCTAAATCGACCAAAAGGGGAAGAGCTTCTTGACTTTTCAGATTTTACTTTCTGGTCTAGTCCCTGAGAAGGTCCATTTGCGGATGAAATTGAGGCTACTGTTTGTTTCCTTTCTTCACCTTTTCTAGATTTGGACGGGCTTGTTCCCATTTTAGATGATAGGGGAGCTGAGAAAGTGGCTGTGGGAATTCTGATACTTCCTGCATCCAAGGAACTAGACCCTTCTGCCTGAGTATGGTTAGCCTCAACTTCATATGGTAGTGGGCAGGAGTGTGAAATATCACAATTGAGATCTTCAAGGAAAAGTTCTTTAGATCTTTCTGAAAAGTTTGTTCTTCTAGAATTCCCTGACTTTTGATCCAAAGATGTTCTCGTACCAGAAACACCAAAATGACTATTCTGGGGAATATTGCTTCGCAAAAGAAGATCAATAGGCTTGCTTTTTCTAAGTACAGCTTGCTCAACAGTTTTTATATTTAGTTCTTGCGAAGTCTCCACTCTTTTCTCCAATTCACCATCTTGAGTGCCCATTTCTAACTTTACACATAATGCTTCCTCGCGTTTTTGGTCACTTGGCAAGATTACACTCTCCATATCAATGTTTGGATCCAAATCCTTCTTGCTGCGCGCTTTCACTCTACTAACAGGAAGGTTTTGGGAAAGATGCTCATCTGCTCTGACTAATTTGCTCTGGGCATTTATGTTACCAGGGCTATCTCTAAGATTCTGACAATTTCCAACATTTTTTCCTGAGGACTTGTCATCCAGTGAATGGCCTTGCATAGTAGACGCCATAAAGTAAGATTGCAGTGATGGACGGCTTAACCTTTGACCAGAAGGAGACCAACTATGACCTCTGACAGAATGACCAGAAAATCCTTCTGTTGAAACAGAAGAGGATGTATCACTACCACTGCTGGAGGTTGAACTCCTGCTACCTTTATGGGGTATATGTTTATGTCTGTGTTGCCATTGTTCTAGACGGGCCCAATCAAGGACCCCAACATTTAAAACTTTCTCATGAATACTTTTTCCCCTCTCCAAATAACCTGGCAAATTAGACATGTACTTAACAAGCTCATCTTCTTCACTTGTCTTACTGAAATTTACTTGCTCTTGTTGATTCCTGGAAGATTTTAAAGTGTTGTCTTCCACACTTTTGGTAATTTCGTGCTGGAGATCAGCACATGGCAAAGCAGTTTTCTCTGGTTTTGACCTCTCATACAGCTTTCTGCTCATGCTGGTGGGTGGTTTCCTGAAGTTCCTTTTGAGATCTGACAACTATTCCATGGGCTGCATGGATATTCCGGGCTCCAGCTCTGGAACCAATCTACCACCTTGTTTTTGAAAGAGATTGCAATAAGGAAAATCCCTGCTGTCTGTATTTCAGCTGCACGGCTGGACAGGATTACATATAGAAAATCAAACTAAATGAATAATCGCTTATTTAGAAAGAACACTATCACATTTCAGAAAACCTTTCAAAACTATATGAATTAGTGTGTTCTATACCTTCTGCTAATCAGCGTGTAACAAAAGCCGTAAAGTAATTGCAGGAAAACAGATTTAGTAGTATTAAAGAAGATAAAGGATAAATCTACCAAAATTTTCACCCTCTTTCACCTTAATTTGGATGGCTAGGGAAATAATAAAATAAAACAATGTTACTTCAAATGAGAAAGCCAAGATAATCTTAAAGAGTTCATGAGACAAGACATCTTTCCGCCAACAAAGCCCCTGTCCCAACCCCTTGCCAAATTAAAAAATAACGTAAAGGTTGTGGCTGAAATATTGTTTTATACGGCAATACACTGTCTTGTCTTTTGTCTTGTCTTTTGACTTTCATTTACTCCTAATCTGATCGCATGTGAATGAGGTGACTTACATTTACATAGCTCAAGATTAGAAAAACCAGGATGCTGTACAACAGATTGAATAATATGAAATACGTTGAGGCTGAGTTAATGAGAACTCTAAAGCAATAAAGATGAGAGAGTTAAATTTTAAATCAAATGCGCGGAAACAATGAGTCATATATGGACAAAGGTTAAACGAGATGAGCAAATTGGTAGTGACACACAACTGGAAGTGGTCCATGCAAAACTATTTTGAATACGTAAAAGATAAGGCATAACGAACCGTCTTGATCTAAATCCAAATCTTTTGCAGCAACTAACGAAAGAGACAATAATCCCCAGCTATTCAAAAGCAAATAGCTCACTCTTTATTCAAATTACTGAACAACGGGGCCTTACTTCGTTTCGATCTTGAAAAGAAACGATAAAATTACACATGCTAAAAGGAAGCACTTTAAGAGCATTCTCCTTCCTTTTTCTCCCCCTTTACCAACTACCAAACACTAACCCGAACTGGAAAAAAAAAAAGGATGCAATTCTTAACAAAAGAGAATTCTTCTCCCTCCCTCTGTGATGCCAATTCAGAGTCAAACTTGAACGCTGACAGAGGAAATTTTGTAGAGTCTACGACACAATGCTAAAACAACGATTTTAAAGGTTGGGTGCGAATTGCAATATTCTATTAAAACAGAAATCTATAAAGAAAACAGAAAACGAAAGTGAAGATGCATACCGGATGCAGGAGCGAGAGATGCAAGAAACGGAAGCTGGTCAAGCTTGGAGACGAAGCAAAACGAGCGTCCGTGCCCCACCAGGATTAGAAAAAGGAAAATGGGTAACAAAGATCAAAGGGAAAGAAGATAATTAATGGCCTCGCAATCCAATGCCTGAATTTTGGTCCAAAAACTCCAAAGCCTGACAGAATATGAGCACAAAGAAGACGCCGTGCTTCAGACGTGTACGAACTACAAAGAGAGATAGATAGAGAAGCAGCGTGCATTTCTAAGTGAAGTAGGAGGCAGGGCTGATTTGCTCAAGACTAAACAGTCGAAGAAGAGTAGGGAGAAGATGGGAGCCTATCGTTTTCATCGGACGGCCACAGAAAAGAGAGGTAAATAATAGAAATCGGATAGTGACACCATAAAGGCGCGGAGAAAGTAGGGTGTGGGGCCCCACATGAAACCATATTTCATTGGCTTTTATATGATTCTCAATAGATCTCGTAAGGTAACTTTGATGAATTGGTAGGCCCCGTTGTTTGGGACCCACTTGAGTTGCCTTTCTTCTTGTCGTTTTCTGCTGACATCATCATCCCATTTTTAGCTTCCTGGGCATAATTACATGTGGCTTCATTACACTTGAATAACAAAATACACATCCATTCATGTTTCTTCAAATTTGTACTTCTCATACGTTACAATGAAAATGAAATCATCAAAATTTCACGCCACACCATGTGCATGCCATATCGACATGGTAAATGTTCCTAGTAAAGCTATAGAAAAAAATAATAAAAATTTCGATTTCCGGATGTAATGCAACCAAGGTTGCACTTTTTTACTCACAAAGTGAAATTACAAAAAGTTCCATTAAAGAAATGGGGAAAAATTATATATTCTTTTGAGAACACGCTTTGGGACCAAAGCCGTTACTTTAGAGTCTAAAGCACAAACCCAAAAGCTACTTAGAAAATGGAGAAAAAATAATAATAATGATAATATAGGACGAGAGATAAGACGGATGCATTGTAGGATGAAGAAGAAATGGGGGATAAAAGCTGAACACCATTATTAGGAGTGAGATCCAAAACCTGTAATTATGCGTGCTATTTGTTGCTTTATTTACATCAACACTTTTTTTCCAAAAGATAACGCCAGCACTCCAATCTTACAACATCATATGTTGTTGATCAAATCACAATATATAGTCATTGTGATTCTGACTCTTATATAAAGCAACTTTAACTTTCAAACTTAACACATCTAGGCATAAATAAGACTCAAGTATAACATGTTAACTTGGCCAGCCTTTATTATTAACTTTTTTTTTTAAGTATAAATAAGGGTCCTTTATTTACCGAAAAAGTATCCATTTCATCCATATATAGATCACTTAATATTTTCACAACTCTTGTTACGATATTCTCAACATTTTCATCTTCTCGTTATTGTCATCTCCTGCCTCAACAATAATCATTTTGAAAATATTTATTCTTGGCACATGCAATGCATGTAAAAAGTCAGTCTATAAAATCTACATTCAACAATTGATCTGAATGACAGTTTAGAACAGCCAATTGGAGATATGATGAATGTATAGTGAATTCGGCATTACAACTTCAAATATATATAGATACACACACACACACACACACATATACATTACAATCATTAGATATGAGCACATTACACAAGTGCTATATACCAATGTCTCGGTTTCAATTATGAACCGAGCATTATAGCACAATGATTACTATGCAAATTTCTCACGAAAGTGGGGTTTACATGATATATATTTTGACTCTGGGGAACAACTGTCAATTTTTGTTATTCCACGTATTAGTAGCCAAACTCACAGATGAAATCCTCAAACACTGTTGAGGGAGCTATTGAACCGGTGAAAACCGATTAGTTACAGTGCTGAACCGGTGGAGTTTCAACAGCTAACAACGAGGCTTTTAAGTCGACGTTGCACGTCTTTGATTGATCATATACATAATGAAGAAGCAACTACTTACTAAAATAGATTATACTAATTGTAAATACAATTATATAATATAATTAACTAATAATTTACTATTCACTTCAAACAATACTAATGAGTTAACTTTGCCTTAGAAGCTCAAACCCTGGGATTATATTTGAAAGGCAAAAACATATGTTTGGTTTCTTAGTTTTATTTGAGAATTTACTCTTATTTTTTAAATTATATTTAATTTTAATGTGATTTCATGATTTTATTTTGTTCAAATTTGACCCATTATCTTTTAAAAACTACTTTAATATTTTCTTTTCTCAAACATGATCAAATTAAAAGAATTAAAAAAAGTCTTGTATAACTTTTTATGACTTAACTCTAATAATTTTTTATTATAAACACCTTAATATAGTATTAGAGAGAAAGAAATTTTTGAATAATTTTTATAAGTTAAATAGTAAATTAAAATAAAATAAAATAAAGTGAGAAAAGGGAATAAAAAATAAAATTTAAAAATCATACAAAAATAAAATAAAATTAGATTTAAAAAATTAATGTAAACTTAAGAAATATAAATAAAACTTAAAATAAAGAATATTTTAATTAATTTTAAAATTTATGTATACTAATAAAATATTATTTATTATAAATCTCATAATAATTCAATCCCACTTGTCGAAAATCCAAATCCAGGCAGAGAAGTGAATGGACTTTGACGACACGCTAATTGGCCTCCATCTTAGGAACAGTGACGGTAGGAACCCCCTGTTCAATGGAGGCCTTCAACTGCTCCAAGTTGGCGTTGTCAGGGAGTTTCAACCTACGCACGAACTTACCGGAGCTCCGCTCCATCCGGTGACACGTGTCGGTCTTCTCTTCCCGCTCTTGGCACCTCTCTCCGCTAATCTGAAGCACCCTTTCGTCTTCTACTTCCACCTTCACTTCCTCCTTTCTCAGCCCTGGAAGATCCGCCTTCAATATGTGCGCCTTCGACGTCTCCTTCCAATTGATACCCGTATTGATTAGTGACGAGTTTTCCCCACAGTGGGACATGGGGTCCCACACCCCCATATCCACCGGGTCACAATGCCCCACCCCTCGATCCTGTGTACTACCGCTCGGCACCATCGACATCTTTCGCTGCGATTGGTTTCAAACATGATGCCATAGCACATTTATAGTTAACGTCCCAGAGAAGAATTAGGCTAGTGTCTGGGATTCATTTTTTGACCCGTTAAGAGCTCTATTTTTGTTTCTTGCAAGTTATCCTTGTCTGGCACTGAGACATGTGGAATTCTGATTCTGTCAACTGATGCCAACGGTATTACCAGTTTCGGAATTCGTACCAATTGTTTGAACGCTGGTTCATAAAAGTAGACACGCTGTTTTCACCATTCTTACATTGTTAACCTCCTCTCTAGTGTCTATTGAAAAAAAAAATAGAAAAAAAGTTCTTCCCTACTGATCTGTCACAACTACAGCAAATCCTGTCAATAAGTTTGAGCAAAGAACTCTGGATATTCAAAGCGTGGAAGCCTAAGAATTAGAAGGAAAATAAATTGAAGTTGAATGTTCGAAGAGGAATACTTGAGAGCCTTTTCTTAAATGAATTGTTATAAATCGATATGCATGTAGGAGAAAAGACAATGGAAAAACAGTCTAGTTCTTCAATATCAGAGTATCATACTAAGACAAGGTTACACTTTATATACGCAAGCTATCCTTCACGAGATCTCACAAATCATCCAGACTAGGATGAAGTTCTAGTGATTCATGTGTCCTAAAACGGACATGAAGCCATCGCCAATCTGCGCCATTTGTGTTCTCTGTTTGCTGTGTGGTTGTTCTATCATTTTAGAAAATACCAGCTTATGGACGAGAAACTTTCATCGCTATCTGACCTCTGAAAAATGAAAAGCCCCACCACATAGGCAAGAATAAAATTGGACTCAACAAAACAGCATATACAGTTTCCCTTGATACTTTGATACATAATAATTTGTCTTAATCACATCAACTTTCACAGACCCAACAACATGACTACGTAAATTGGATTTATTCTGGAATAAACACTCGTGAGATGGGGGATAACACCTTCTTATGCTTACATTATTTTAGCTTTTCTGGCATTAAATTTGATGCAATCAAATTTTGAGTGCTATTTTCTTACTGTTATTCAAAATTGATTAACATGTACATTACAAAGTCCGGGAAAGTAATTTACATAACTTTTCCTCAAGAAACTAAATATGTAAATACAGAGGGCAGGACCATAGGCAATTATTTTAGAAGAGAGTATCAGACAGGTGATGGGATATTCAACTAGATATTTCAATGGCTTTAACATCAGGCTTCTTGACCTGAACCTCAGGAACAGTAAAATAAGAACCCCATTCTCCAACGATGCTTTAACCTCATCCATCTTTGCATTCACTTGCAATCTAAACCTTTTCCAGAACATCCCACTGATGCGCTCTACACGGTGCCAAGTCTCATCCTTTTCTTTCTTCTGCATCTTCCTTTTCCACTTATCTGAAGAACTCTGTCATCTTCGATCTCCACCTTAACTTCCTCCTTTCTCAGCTCCGGAAGATCAGCCTTGAACATATGTGCTTCTGGAGTCTCCTTCCAATCAATTTTGGTGTTTACAACTGCACAAGTTCCCCAGATACTGTTTACGAAAGAGCACTAGGCCAAGAGAAATCCTTGAATGGGTCCTAAATGTCCAGAGAGGATGGATCCCACTTGCTCCTTTGACCACCCAATAAACTTGGAATGAGCAACATTGTAACTACAAAGACCTTGAATAATCTCAGAGTGAACTCGTTATACAGCGTTGTATTACGTTTCTTAACTCATAAGTAGAAGAGGAAGACGTTGCGTTTCATGGGCGCCTGAGGCAAAATGTAAATTTTGTTGGATTGTTCTTGCATTACGAAGAGCTTTCCAAGGAGTTCGCAAAACCACGGCCTGCAAGGCCCAGAAGGCTCTAGATTTTTCTTGTCGGCTTATAAGGCCCACCAAAAAATGTCTATATATATTTGTTGATAGCTAAGTATAGATATACAAAGTACATATATGATATCTAAATGATAAGAAATGTGGAATAAGAATCTGAACTCCAGCTATTGCTATATCTGGAAATTTTTCAAAACTGTATATGACACTTTTTGATGATAGGGTATCTTCCGAATTCTTCTATTTCACTAGGTGATGGTGTTGGAAGTTTGGAATCAATGAATAGTAAGCTTGGGGAACCCTTTATGGAGAGAGAGAGAGAGGCAAAGGTTTAAAGGCATTTCCTACCAAAATGCTAAAAAACATGGTGGAAGAAATCTTTAAAAATCATGACCGTTTGTGATCCCATGAAAAATGGACCACATTTTTTAGACATTGGCAACATATACAAATATTTGTTGCCAACATGAAAGATGGTCACATTCTTCCACTTGGTTTGAATGCCTAAATACAAAATAGCTCCAAGATGAATATTAATATCCCAAAAAGAGAAAATTAAGTACACGAATCATAGCGGTAAGTCTTCTATAAACGAGTATTACTCTCCATTTATCATAATACACTTTATTTTCTTAACCCACCATAACTTACTAAATAAGTTATATGATTATTTTGAGTCATTTTAATATTGTTATTCTCAAAACATAAATGTATACATAAAAATGAGAAAAGAACTTAAATTGAATAAAATTTTTATTACAAATGATATATTATACATATAAAAAAACTTAATATAAAGTTAAGTCCTATTCTAAACGTGTGATCTTTAAATGCTACTAATGGCATACTTTTTGTTAGCGAGCAAAATGCAACCTTGGGAAAGCAACACCTCTTATAACACTCATGACTCGTCCCATGGGTCACTTCACTTCCCTTTAAGAAAGACAAGAGGAAAGGCTTATAGAAGGGATGTAGAGGGGTTAAGGAATTTTAAAGCGAAGCGAGGAAAGAGAAACTGCTCTTAGTATTGCTCATGACCTGTCCCAAGGGTCACTGCGCTATCCGTAAAGGGAATTAAGAGAGCTCTCTTGGATCGTTATTGGTATTTAGATTTTTTCTTTTATAGATATCGATATAGGGGCTCAGGGAGGAAACCCCCCAAACCCCTCGCGCTTTCTACCTTAACTCGCTTTCCAGACAAAAAAGGATGTCCAAACAAGAATTATCTTTTTTATTATCATTCTTAATTGACAGAAGGCCTTCCAACCAACTCTCCACCTGCGACCTAGAAAGAAGATCCACCTACTAAGCTTTCTTTCAAGGCAATAAGGTCGATAAGTTATTATAAACTTAGTACTAATGTGCCTAATGGTAACTTTAGTTTCATTGATATATTCTCAAATGATTATATATTTAATGTTGATATACTTACTTTGACTTCCATTTTTATTGTTTTTAGCCCAAAAAAAAAACAATAGCTAAGCTATCCCAGTACATCCTTGATGGCCTAGAGATAGTATAGACAATTGTAAACCTAGAGATAAAGCCTTTAATCCAAACACCATACGAAATCATCTCAAAACAAGACACAAACTTGGCCTCTATAGTAGAAGTAGCAACTAAAGTCTACTTCATGCTTCTCTATGACATAGCTCTACTGGCAAACATGAAAATGTAGCATGACATTGATGAATCAATGCATCTACTAAAATCTGAATCCAAGTAGTTGACTACCTCAAGGCTCTCAATAGGTCTACACATCAGTATGTAATTTTTGGTACCATTAAAATATCTCATAAGCTTTTTTGTAACTCTCCAGTGACCTATACCTGAATTATTTTAATATCTACTTAACATTCCAACCACGAATAATAATGTTAGGTCTTGTATAAATCTAAGTGTACATAAGACTTCTAACAATAGAAATATATAGAATGTCATGCACCTATTCCATCTTAAATTATTTTTTGGGTACTAACTCAAATTGAATCTGTCACCCTTCATAATAGGTGTTACATTCAGTAAGCGCTAATTGTACTACTTTGTTGTGTCCCTCAAGTGTTGTCCCTTCATTTGGTCTCTTTCATCTACAATCTCTATAAGACCTTATTGATATAAGTTTTTTATGATAAGCCCAAAATATATTAAATTTTGTCTTTGTAGATTTTAATGCCAATGACATAAATGTCTTACCCATATCCCTCATATCAAAATTCTTACAGAGAAATTGTTTCATGTAATAACCTTTTATCATTAGTCGTAAGTAATATATAATCCACATATAATGCAAGGAAACAAATTTTATTCCCACTAACCTTTTAGTATATACACACTGATCCATGACATTATCCCCAAATCCAAACGAGAAAATGACATTATAAAATTTTAAATACTATTAGTATGAGGCTTATTTCAATCCATATATGGATTTTTTAAACTTGCATATCAAGTGCTTATCGACATTAAAAGACAAACCTTTAAATTATTTCATATATACCTTCTCCTTTAAATTCTCATTGAGAAATAACATATTCACATCCATCTGATACAGTTCCACGTCAAAATGGACAACCAATGTCATTACCACATGGAGGAAATATTTCTTAAATACAAAAGAGAAAGTCTCAATGAATTAATTTTTTCTTTTTGAGTAAATCCCTTAACCATAAGTCTTACCTTTTATCTTTTGATGTTGCTCAACGAGTCCCTTTTCATCTTATAAACCGATTTGCATCCAATGGTCTTAAAATCACTATACAACTTGACGAAATCTTAGACTCCATTAGATGCTATAGAATTTATCTTTTCCTTCATGGCATTGTACCATAATTTAGATTTGTTTCAACTAATGGCTTGCAAAAATATCCCAAAGTCATTTTTGGCTCTCGTATTATAGTATTGTAGATACACAGTATAGTCATTAAGAATTGTTGACTTTCTTATCCTAGAGAATCTTCTTAATATTGAGTCAATATTCACTTAAGGAGCTTGTTACTCAATCAGCTACTAAATAGCTTCTGGAAGTTGTTTATTAATTGGATCAATTTGGTTATGGCTAACAGTTTGTGAATCCTTAATGATTGATTGTTTAATATTTATTTGTATTTGATAGGCATGAATCACAACTAATCTATCACTTAATGTGAAGCTTAAGTATTAAATTGATTATTCTTAGAATCCAAATTCTGAATTTGTTCTCTCCTACTAATCAAGTCATTTAAAAAAAAATTTGCATTTCTTGTTTCTACAATCCTAGTGTCATAAGATAGACAATAAAATCCGTATCCTTTCAACCTTTAAACATACTTAATGAAGTAAACACTAATGATGCTTGGGTCTAACGTATTCTCTTGTGGATTGTAAATCCTAACTTCAAATAAGCATCTCCAAATGTGCATATTTCTTAAACTCGGTTTCCAACCTTTTCATAACTCAAATTATAATGTATTATGCAACAATCCCATACTTTTGAAAAAATTAATCAAATAGACCTAGTGCTTATCCATCTTTAGTATATTTATCATAGTACTCACTACCTCTACCTAATCTTACTTGTTTAATTTGTTTATTACATTTTTCTTTACTTCTACCTTAACTACCTTAAAGTCATCTAATGCTTCCTTTTTATTATTAACCAGACAAATATATATGTATTGTAAGTAATTATCAATAAAAGTGATAAAGTATTTTTAAATACTAGAGTATAAATCTATACTACAAATATTTATATGTATAATTTCTAATATATTAGAGCTTTTCTTAGCATCTTTCTTGGCCTTATTAGTTTGCTTATCCTCAATATAGTTTATATACGTGTCAAATTTGATAAAGTCAAGAGTATTGGGTACTCTATCTTTTACCAATTTCTTTACCCTCTCTATTAAAAAATGACCAAGCTTATGATGTCGTAACATAAAAGAATCTTTATTAATAACATATCTCTTAACACTTATACTATTAGAAACATATATTGAGTCATAAAAGACATTGTATTGTAATTGAATTCTAAACAGACCATTATAAAATATACTATTTCCAATAATATCATATTTATGGAATAACTTGAATATATTATTCAAAATATTCAAAATAATTCTTTAATAGTACAAGTTTAGAAACTAAAATCAAGTTCTTACAAAAATTTGATACATAGAAAATCCTATCCAAAATCAATTTAAAACTAAAATCAAGAATTAATCTACATGTTTCTATAGCCTCTATAGTTGAGCCCTTCTAATTTTTTGAATAGATATACTACTTACTACCTTTAGAAATTCCTACAAGGTATTATATATATGAATTTTTAAATTAAAATTAATCTATCATGTGTTACTACTAGCATTTTAGATTCATAACAAAAAATATAAGATTAAGTTACCTTGTGTCATCATTGTGCACTTTCTCTTATTTCCTTATGATTCCCTAGTTCTGGTACTATTTGGTATATTTTATGGTAGAATAGGGAGTTATCTAGTTGCTTTTTTTACAAGTTTTGAATTTTAGTGTAGATTTTTCTTTAGTTAATGTAAATAAATAAAATGTAGTTTTGTAGTTATTTTTAGTAGTCTTTTGTTTCATTTTGTATGTATGTTAATTTCAAAAGAGAGATAGAGGTATGTTAAAAAGACGTGAAAAGAATGATAAGGTTAAAAAATTAAGAGAAAATTAGCAAGTGTCCTTGTAAAAGCAAGGGTATTAGTTCGCAATTGTGAGATTTGACTCATTGAAAATCTAAAGAAAGTCCAGCAATAGGACATGCAATAGCGAGAACACTTAGGGTATGGAATTGACACTGCTCTTGCAATAGTGAGAGGCATTTTTCGTTATAGCGAGACATGTCTTATTGAAATGCATAGCTTTGATTTTTGAATTTAAGATATGAGAGGCAACTACGATTTCAAAACTTTAAGGCTTTTGGAGTGAGTTCTGAAGGAAAAATGCACAGATAAGCTAGGTTTTGGATGCAAGAAGCTTAGATTGAAGATTGAAAACCGAGAAATCACACTACCACAGAGTTTTCTTTATCTTCTACCTCTCTTTTTCTATGGATTATTGTTTTCTAAACTTTTTGCTTGGTTTGTATTGTTTAAAATCATGTGTGGCTAGATATTGTACATCCTAAGTTTTCTTAAACCTTATTGCCATGTAATTAAGATTTTGGGTAGTTAATATGGTTTAATCCTAGATTGAGTGCTTAATCTGGTTTGTATCATTCATTTAAGAGCTTGGCCACCTCTTCTATAAATTTGAGGATTAGGATTAGCCTTTGAGAAAGGCAAATCTTAATAGACTATGGGATTAAATAACTTAGAATTAGGTTAATCTAATTTTGTTTTTAGGTACAAAGACATGTTTGAGGAATCTAAGTAATTTAAGAGAATTGAATATAATTAACCTAATTAATTATAAGAGAGATTTACAATTAAATAGGATAAAAGTTATAGTGGTTCGAGAGATAATTTAGCTTAATTTAGTTCTTCAACTCTCAAGTCGTTAATTAAACTAATTAATCTAATAAATCAATTCTTGGTAGTAAGGAGATAGAAAGTTTAAGATGCTTCTCATTGACATTTCCCATTAGAACAATTCTAAAGTTTAGTTTAATCTTCCATTTCATTTTATTTCATTAACACTGGCATTTTTATTTGTTTTTTAACTTAAACAAACATGAACACTTTGTGGGCTCAACTATAACTAAATTAATTCTTTGTGAGACAACCTTGATCCACTCTATTATGTAATCAATTTGTACGTTTACATAATCCATTTCAAAATTAGTAGTTTTCATTTATGCTAAAAGTCTTTCCTCCTCTTGATCACATATGGTTTATAATTCATTGATTAACTATATTTCCATATATATGCGTTAACAATCCTTTTATAGTTGTGTATTGAGGCAATAGGGAGCTCAAGATGAAGCGCACAAGGAAGGACTAAGATATCTCAACCTTGAGTTTTGTAAGTTAAACAACTATATTCCTTATCTACGTGATGTGTTCATATATACACCTTATACTGGTGACCTTTATGGACTTTAACTTTGTAGTTAGATCACCTGCTAAGCACTTATATGAAGACTCAAACTTTTCATCAATGGCCTTTATCAAGTACTTAACGTTTTCATGAACTTTTATCAATCCATGTCTACTAATAGGTAATTTCATATATATATATATATATATATATATATATATCATATTGAGACAATTGGATTGTATCCGACGTTTAAAAAGGCCTACTTAAGAAATACTATTAGTATATATGAGTGTAGAAGGTCTATTATATCTAACAGTGTATTCAATGTCCATGCTTAATTGAAAGAAAATGTATTCTTTCCAAATCTTGTAAAATGTAAAAAATGTACTGTTAAGTAAACAAATTATATAAAATTTATATGTTATGTCAATAATTTAATGTAATTTAATATTCCATGTAACATGTTATGCTAATGCAAAATATGTCTTTCAAATCATGAACTTAATAACAAATAAAATTACTTACACGTTAATCTTTATTTAATTAGGTTTATATACAAAATGGTAAAACTAGCAAATTAGATCCCTTGTCTTAATTCTTATAGGCAAATTAAGACAAAGAAAAATTCACTATCTCATTTTAATTAATCACATAAAATATGATAATATTTATGTGGGATAATGATTATCATATTAATTATATTAATTACAATCCATGTCATTTTCCTTTGTGCAATCTTGAATTTATTTTTTAATAATTAAATACTTAATGTATAATTTTTAGAATAATTAAGGTTGTTGCACCTTAACTTTAATTAAACTAAAATCATATAGACCACATGATATCAAAATCCAAAGAAAAAAATGATTAAATATGACTAAACATAAATGCATAAATGAGCATTACATAATGAAAATTTAAATAATTAATTAGTTAATCAATTAAACAAGATGTGACAAATTAATTAAAATCCTTCCTTTGATTTAACCCACATGTGCCATAAATATTGTCCAAAATTTAATTAACTATAATTAGACATAATTTAAATGACACCATAATAATTTCTATTGTAAAATGTCCCAAAATTGTCTAAAACAAATAATTTTTCAAAATTTAAAGGCACTAAAAATTAATTTCATATTAATTTTTGACAAAAGAACAACTAAATATTGCCAAAAATGAACATAAGTAGTCCAAATAATTTTACTAAAATTTGAGCAAATTAAAATGGCACTAAATAATTTTAGAGAAAACACATGCCCAATAAAATAATTATTACAAAAGTTTTAAACAAAATAAGTCATAAAATATTTTGTCCAAGTAACCCAAAAGAATAAATATTTTTGACCTATTAGAATTTGTTTGGTACGTAAAAAGTTAGAGATAAAAATAAAAATAAAAAGTAAAAAGGTGATTTTTAAAAGTAAAAAATAACTTTTTTACTTTATTTTAAAATAAGTATTTATTGAGATAGATATTATTAAATAATAATTACATAGATATAATAGATATTTTACAAAATTTTCTCTTTTCTTTTTCCTTCCATTTCTGTTACCAAACGGACTTTTAGAAGTTTCGTCCAAAATCTTGTCAAAATAGACACTAACTTTTTGTCCAAAAACCAAAAAATAAAGCCTCCAAAAAGTTATTAAATAGGTCCACAATATTATCTAAAGAAATAGGCCCAAAATGGTTTTTTTATTGGAAATGTTTTAAAGATTAAAACCAAAAACCAAAATAGTTTTGGATCAGATGACTTCATAAGATTCATTGACCTGATTCTTGATTCATATTGAGCTTAAACCAAATGCCCTAAAAGCACCTTTCACAATAATATTTTTTAAAATGTAAACTAATACATTGACTAAAACGTGGCCTTAAACAAAAACCTCAATGCCCAGAATCATTAATAGCGTAAGGGTGCATTTAGGAGAATGACAAGTTTTAAAAATTAACCACATAACACCAAACGACTTTCTATCTTTGTTACCTTCTTCATCCAACTAGGTTACAAATGATCCAATCCGACCCAAATGGGGACCCAAATGAAAACTTGACTAGTATTCACATTTTTGAACTTTGCTTTGGATGGTCCAAAAGCCAAAAATAAATAGAAAGGCATGTGAAATAATTCTCTAATCTTAAAATGAATGAAGAACACACAAAAAACAACAACCAAAATATAGCAGTAAGAGTAGAATTTTCAAGCATTCAGAAAACAATAAGACAGAGGCCTTAATAGGCTCTAATACCAATTGATAACTAAGTATAGATATACAAAGTACATACATGATATCCAAACAATAAAAAATGCGAAATAAAAATATGATCTTCACCCATTGTTATATCTAAAAATTTCTTAAAATTGTGTATGGCACTTTTGCTGACAGAGTAGCTTTCAAGCTCTTCTATCTCACTAAGTGATGGTGTCCAAGGCTTGGAATTAGTAAATAATGAGGTTGGGGAACATATATATAGGCCAATGTTTAATGGCATCTCTAATCAAAATGCCAAAAACACATGGTAGAGGGAATCTTTGATGATCATGACGTCCCATGAAAAATGGACTACATTTTTTAGATATTGGCAACATATTTGGATATCCGTTGCCAACGTGAAAGACGATCACATTTGTTGCTTTTGAAAAAAAAAAAAAATTAAAGTGAAAGAGGAGGTCCCTTTCAAGTTTCAAACACGAGGACTAATATTTGTTGAACAAGCCTCTCTTATTTTGCCCGTCTATTTCTCGCTTTCCACCTATGAAATGATGATATGTAAATTGGTACTGAGCATGACACAATTTGCAAAGGGATTTTGGATTTGTGGCATTCATAATTACTGCTAAATATAATATGATGTTAAATCGATTAAAAGGTAATAAACAATTTATCAATAAAGAAATAGAAACAAAATTGGGAGATTGTTAATTTCAACCACTTCCCATCATTTATATATGTATATAATACTTGAATATTTATTTTCTATAATTATTATTCAATTTTTTTATTTTATAATTTTATTAATTTATTCAATCAATTTATTGAAATTTGTTAAGTCTTATTTGTTCAACTCAACCCACCAAATCACGAAATGACGTAAAGGGTTAATAAATTGAATTAGGACAATTATATGGCTGTGATAATTTCCACTTCTACTTTATATCAGTTTTACTTATATGCACCGTGTTAATCTATGATTAATTAAAAAAACATGAATGCCTTTTTTCTTTGACTTCTTTTTAATGGTTCCGAATATTCAAGTCAAAGTTATAATTATATTATATTATTAAAGCAAACACAGGCAATTGATACATGGATCCACAATCTACGTTCAAGTGGTTTTATTATTACCGGAAATAAATAAAATCACGGTATCATTAGACTGACAATATTTGCTTTACCAACTTAATTAAGGCACTATAGGAAGAGCCACCTTCTCGCACAGCTAGCCTGATCTCATCCTTCATTTCTTGTGCTCTCTGCCGCATCTCTTTCCCTTCATGATCCACCATCAATCTTCTCACTGCCTTTTCTATCTCACCCCTTTCTATCACATTGGACCATTCTACACCCACCTTCCACAGATGGCTCGCCAGCCTCGAATTCACCCTCTGATCTCCAAAATAAGGTTGACATATCATTGGCTGTCCTTCGCACAAACTCTCCAACATTGAATTCCACCCACAGTGACTCCAAAACCCTCCCACCGCCTTGTGTGCCAGAACATCCTTCTGGGGTGCCCATGTCACTATGCAACCTCTTTCTTCTATAGCTTTTCTGACATCCTCTGGCAACGATTGTACCCACTCCGAGACATTTATGGTCCTGGGTCGAACCACCAACAGGAAATGCTGCTCGCTATTGGCTAACCCATAAGCCATTTCGGTTAGCTCTTTTTGGTCCCATGTTGCTATGCTTCCCAAACTCACGTACAGGACGGATCTAGGGGCCTGCTGGTTAAGCCAAGCTATGCAACTATAATCCTGTTTCAGAAAGCTAGAGAACGATTCTTGAGCGATAATGTGAAAGGGGCCTATGGGGAATATAGGGACTTGGTATCGTTGCCTCAGCTGATCAAGACATTGCCCTTCAAGGTAATCCACAGTGTTGAAGATAACACCTAAAGAAGGCTTTAAACCAAGTGTTATATATAATTGCTCTAACGATGTATCAGAATTTGGCGAATTGACAATAGGTAGATCTTTGAATCGCAACGGCCCAAGTTCTGGCACCACCAAGTGACTCGACCTATTATCTGCATGCAGACATATTTCAGTCACTGAACTCATTTATTAGAAGCAAAATTTGAACTGAAGATATCAGATTGTAAACTCTTCTTTTCTCATGTATATGTTTAGAAGACATATATATATATATACACATATATATCTTTGTTAATTAGGCTCTTGAATTCTTTAGCTAGCCTGGAAAAATGACTGAGCCTTATTCAAACTCAGATTCTTCATGAATCCTGAGAACAACTCCAATATCACCGAGCCTTATTTTCATATATATTCTTTAGGTATGGTCGGGTTTTTGGATCTGACAGTGTGTTTTAAGAAAAAAAAAGATCTCGTAAAGCAAGAAGATGAATATGAAGTACTAGTTTATTATGAGAATACCTTGCAAAGGAAGGTAACCGTCCGTTTGTAGGCGAGGAAGAGCATGATAAGCCAGTACATTGGTAGCACTAGTGGTTCGAAGGACTATACTTGGGAGGTTGAGTTCTTGAGACACAGAATCAGTGAAATACATCAAGCCATCATAGATGATGCAGGCGATCTTTTGATGATCAGGGTGTTCAATATTTTCTTTGGTCAACTTAAGCAATAACTCCCTTAGAGGAGATACGCAGTTTGTGTTAAGAGTAGAAGTAATAGTTGTAAGATTATGGGAGGAGATATAATCGTTATGAGATAAACCATCAGATATTGGTAGAAACAAGAAATCAGGGTGATTAGAAGGATTGGGAGAATTGAAGAGGGTGTGTGCTATGGTGATGGAGAAGCCCTTAGAATGAAGGATGGAGGCTAACTGAAGCATTGGGGTTAAGTGGCCTTGAAATGGAGCGGGTACCACTACCAGGCGCCGTCTGTACCTTTGATTTTCCATCATCTACCTGCAAGGCTTAGGGCTTGTGATCATCGTATGTAGTAGAGGCTCCTTATAAAGGATTTTCTTAATTCCCAGATGCATGCATCTCTTTTGATTTCTTCGCCTCAAGAATCTTACCAATAATATATAAGTTGTATTTGAGAAAACCAATAATTTCAAGGAAATTAACCTCCTCTATTCATCATTATTTTATTGTTTTTCGCCTTTCTTTTTTCTTCACGATTACGATTTGGTTGTTAATTTTCCACAAACATTAGGTGGAAAATATTTGTGTGGTCAATTCTTGTAGTAATTCAGTAAAATAATAATTGAAGCCTCACAAATTATTAAGTCAATTTAGTTTTAGTTTTCAAAATTAATGAATACACAAATTAATTTTTAAAACTAACAAACTCATAATAAATTAGTTATCTTTTTCAGTTTTTCTTAATCACTTGATAAGAAAATTACCATACAACAAATTTATTATTTTCAAGAATTATATAACTAATGCACTCACTCATTTTTCAAAATTAAAATTAAATAAATCATAACTTAAAAACAAAATTATTAGTTTATTCCTTATAATTAATTTGATAAAAGCACGCAAGTGTAATTAATTATCTTAACAACCAAATTCAACACATACTAGCAAAATTTGCAACTCAATAATAAAATACTCGTGTTTGGTTCACTATTAATTCTTTATTTTAAATTCCTATTCATTAACCTTTTCTAAATAATTTTCTTATTAGCTAGGACTCATATGAACTTACCCGTCCCTTTTAACCGGCCTCTTGTACAAACACACAGGCAGAAACCAACTGGCTAAACTCAATCATTTGCGAACTACGTATAAAATTAATTATAATATATATATATATTTATCCTAATATATATAATTTTGATAGGTACATAGTGCCTTTGGGTAATTATTGTATCTATTACTTTTTAACAACATTATTGCAGATATATAAATCTGAAACTCATTCTATATATATAAACTTTTTCATTATAATAACCTTTTTGTATTCATTGGGGAGCATCTTAATTTTTCTGGAACATGATCCTCTTACCACACAGCATTGTAGTTGTACTGTTAAAAGAGGCCTCAAAAAGAAAAAAAAAAAAAAGGAGCTAGTGTACAGGTAAAAAAACCTTTCGCGTGACAGAAAAATGGCGGTGTCCATAGGGCATCTGAATTGTTGACTTTTACTAATTCAATGACAATCCAACTCAATTGACGTTAACAGCTTCCAAATCGCTTCTTCTGAGAGAGACTGCTTATTATTTATTCACTGTATGTACTTAATTATTCAATAATTATTTCCCTTAGATGGAATTAAAAAAGAATAGTCATGTCGCTCTTTAATTATTCAATATAATTATTTCCTTTAGCTGGAATTAAAAAAGAAATGTTATGTCACTCTTTGAAGTGGTATGTACTTCAACTGTTTTGCGTGGGGAACATGGTATGTAGACCCTGAACAAAATGCATCACTGATAGCTAAGCTAATTCGCGCTTCCATGCTTGACCTTACTAAACTTGGAAGACTTTGCCTTTCAATTTCCATCTATCTCTATCATTAATTTATCTCATAAGATTGCAGAGAAGATATATGAACCTTATTATAGTTTTATAGGATAAGCAATGTTGCTGTTCCAATCCATTGGCGAGAAAATCCTCTCCATTGTGAAAGTTGTCGCTGTCCGTTTCATTTCGTGACACCTAATTAACGCGCTTTCTGCTTCTCTAAAGAAAAAAATGTTCAAAGATAAAATTGAATTACAACCTCCACTATTCCGTATACCTTAAATAAAATTAATATTTCTGTGATGAAACCTTAAAAAAGAGAGACGTGTCAACAATAATTAAGTCTATAAAAATGCACTTTAACATTGAAATAGTATTCTATTTTAGGCCAGAACCCCTTATTGCAATACCCAAAAAAAAAAAAAAATTTACGGTTATTGTTTAATCACAAAGTTTTTTTTTCAGTACTAAAAAAACTTTAGATCAAAGTCGGAGTGCATGTTCAATACCAAAAAAACTTTGTGACTTTTTCAGTCCAAATTCAATGCCCTGATCGTCTTCTTTGTTTGCCAAACAGTAGACACATTCTAAAAAGCAATTAATTTGCAACTGAACGGTTGGAAAGTGGTAAACAGTTACACTTTCATTGGCGGCTGGTTCAGGTTTTTATTAAAAAAAAAAATTGAAAACTCAATCAGTCAATAAAAGTTTAGTAATAAATTGAGAATTATTAAATATTTTTAAAGACAAATAAAATTAAAGCTAAATTATCATTTTTGTTCTTTAACTATATTAAAGAAATTTAATTCAGTTTATACAATTTTTTTAAACTACCTTAATTTTTTTAACATAATCAAAATTGTCATCCCATCTAATTCTGTTAGTTTTCTTTCATTAAATGTTTATATTGTTTAAGTGAGGGTGAGAATAAAAGAAATCTCATATGACATAAAATTAAATTACAGAAAAGACTTGTAAATTTATGATATGATATCAAATCTATTTATATAATTTATAACAATTTAGCAAACAAATTGTAAAACTACAAGCAGAAAACCATTAAGAAAAACAATCGTAAAACTCCACCCCCAGTATTTGGTATTAAATGTGGACTGAAAAAGTCATAAAGTGCTTTTCGGTATTGAATCTGCACTCTGACTTTGATCTAAAGTATTTTTGGTATTGAAAAAAACCCTTATGATTAAACAATAATCATAAAGTTTTTTTCCTCTTTTTTGGGGGATTGCAATAAGGAATCCTTGACTGAAAAAGCATACTATGATGCATTTTTATAAACTTAATTACTATTAACCCGTCTCTATTTTTTAAGGTTTCATCGTGGAAATATTAATCTTGTTCAGAGTATATCAAAATAATGAAGGATGTAATGCCTTCTTAGTGGAACACTCGGGGCTTGTTTTGTTGTACGTGTGAAGTACACGTAATATATTTATATAGTTTATATAATATTTATTATATTTTTTAATTATTATTTTATTTATTAAATTATTTTTAAAAAAATAAAAATAATAAAAATAATTTCTTATTTCACTTCTTCATTTTTTTCTTTTTTGTACCACTTATCTAAATGGGCCATTAGTATTAGTGAAAAAGACATGAGATAAAATGAATGACGATGATTTTTCCACTAAACACGCAAATAACATTTTTCACAATTGAAAGGACCTGCTCGCAATCCATCATAGGTGGACTCATACTATTTCCATCAATAGAAATTCATCTTTATAACTTTGCAATTTTGAATTCAAAAAATTGTTATTATATAATATATTTCTGTTTATATTAATAATACATATAGAAGGTGCATTGACACCTTTTTTTTTAAGGTTATTTATATTCTTTGTGAGAATATTGACTTTTTTTAAGGCTATAAATACATTAGTGATATTGACTTTTATTAATTAAATATAAAATTGTAGACTCTAAGCCACATGTGCAATTATTTTAATTTTTAATCATACTGGCAGATAGTTAAACTAGTCAAATTGTAAGTCTGACGGTTAATTTTGATATATTTTTTATTTATATTTAAATTTAATATTTTCTTAAAATTTATTTAAATTAAACATAATATATAAAAAAATTATTTATATTTAAATAAAATTTAAAAATTTGCTTTCTTTCTCTTTTTCTTTATTCCTCATGGTAATCATGAATCATAATGCATTTTTTAATTTTTTTATAAATTTTGAAAAGGAAAAGAATAAGTAAAAAGAAAATAAATAAATTTCATACATATTCCTACTCCTTTAAAGGAAAGATCCTTTGTTGTGCATTGGGTGCACAGCTTTATTTTATTTTTTAAAAATATAGTTAGATTCTCATACTAATAAGATATGCAATATTGTATATATATATATATATATATATATATTGCTTAGTTTAATAAAATAAAAATAACTTAATATGAAATTAATTACTGATAAAAATTATTGTGTATTGTGTATTTTTTCATCTTAAATTATTTTTTTAATAGATCTTACTATATGAAATAAATATATTATTGAAAATTTTACTCACATAAAAATCTATCTGTATTTAAACAAAATTAAAAACAGCTATGCATATCACTATGTGCACTATGTGTACAAGAGAATTCTTCCACATCTTCTATGTCACCAACTCTCTAAAATTTTTTTAAAAAAAAATTCAAAGAGAAGCTTTAGAAAAGTCTTACACTCATAATGCAACATTCTTTAAATGATATATAGAACGAGGACAACAGGATGGTGAATTATGAATCTAGGATGTGTGACTGTAAAAATATCAGTAATATGACCCAATAAACCAGCACAAATAAAAAATTAAGTATGATATCATGACATAAATTAGAAGTTCTTAAAATTATAAAAACTTAACAGCAAATTTTTTAATTATAAAAATTGAATAAAACTATAAGATTTAAATGAATAAATTAGCTAACAAATATTTTTAAAAATAAAATAAAAATATTTGTGAAATCTATATTTAATCTGCCACTAATATTGAGGTATACAATATAAACCCCAAAAGGTCACTCCCATATATACTTCACCATAACAATGTAGCTGCGCAAGACCAAAAGACACACCTTCATCTTCACACAAAGAGACAAAAAATCAATATGCAAATAAAATATATTGAAGGAACATATTAATCATAGCCCAATGAAAAAATAGTTTGTAATATTTGCATTTGGGTGAGCAAAAATTATGGGAAAGGAAAGAGAAGAAAATATAATAATTTTTTTATTGGGGAGCTAAATTTTTTTTAAGGAAACAACATCAAAGAACCTAAGTTCACTTTCCTTATCTTTATTCTTTAATATTTTGAGTTCTTACGAAATTGAAGGATTATAAAGGAGTAGCAAATTAGAATGACTATTATATTTTTTATTTTATATATATATATATATATATATATATGTATGTATGTGTTAGAATATTTTGTGCGGGTTCACATTAATTATTTTATTTATTTTATTTTTTAAAACTTATGAGTTAATGAATGGTTTATTAAGATATTAGACCCAATATGATTTGTTAAAGAGATCATTTGATGTCTAGTTAACTATCATAAAAGTGCGGGCCATAAGTCTTATTGAAACCCGTAATTAGAGAGTCCAATAAAAATTTATTCAAGTTAAATCTAGGTTCTCTCACTTATTCTAATTCAATGTCTATTTTTTTGTAATGACTATTATAACATCTAGGGTTAAGAAAACAAGAGCTAGGTAATCTTATTGTAACTCAATACCAAATAGAGAAGTCAGATACACCTTTAGAACTAATTATTTTCCATAATTTCAATTATAAAAATGTTTATGTGTTTTTATTTATGCACTAAATCTCATCAATCGTGTTATTTTATTTATATATAAATATTGATAGTATTAAACTAAAAATTTATTTATAAATTTTACATGTCATATCAGAACTTAGGGTGTGTATAACCTTAGAATCATTTATTATTATTATTATTATTATTATTATTATTTAAGATTCATATAAGCATAATTCTTTCCCTGCTTGATTCCTCTACAAAAATTATTTTGGGGGGTTTTATTCTTGATTTAAAAATATTGCATTAATATTAAAACCCTTAATTTTTGAATTACATGGTTAAATTCCCTTTATTTTCAAAGATTTCGACATACTTGATGCCCAAAATTTGATCATGTAATATATGAATCTTTTAATGCAATTCTTGTGGGCAAAACCTCTCAAGCATGATTTAAAACTCATCTAAAAGCTTTGCTTGTGTTAAAATCCCTTATAGAAGTGCCAAATTTGAGGAGAATTTTTTTGAATATTAGATTAGAAAAATCTATTTAATTTGGCCTTAAATTATTCAAATATTGCTTTTAGATGAAGGAGAAGCTTAATTAGATTTCAAAATTGCTTTTGGAAAAGAAAGAATACACCAAAAAAGGCATATTGCATCAACGGTTCTTGTTAGGTCCATAGGATCTAAATTGCAAACCCAAACTCAACCCATTAGAGGTTGCTTGCATGGAGACAAGGCCTACACATAGGCCATCCAAGGGTGTGACACATATGTGGGCTACTCCCATATCCTTTTAAAATGTTCTTCATTTAGTTATGCTATTGTTGTCAGCTAAAATTTTTTACTTATTTTATTTTATTTTTATGATGCTTGAAAAAATTATTTTTGATTTTTATGTCCTTCTCTATATTAAAAAAATCAATTTTTTTTATATTTTTGAAGGACTAAATGGCACTAGAAAATTATAGAAAAATTTGACAAAGTATTTACACCTATAAGAAACCTAATTTCAAGTGGTACTCTCCCTAGATGAGTGTATAAAATTTATACTCTCACCTCTAAATTTGTATAGCTAAATATTATGAAGTTTGGCTATTAATTCTTGATTAAGTTAGTTATTCTCCTTTTAAATGTACCAATGGCTCACAATTTGATATCTTAGGGTATATTCAATGTAGTATCCTATTTAATCATTCAAATTTAAAATTTTCTCCTAATGTAAAATTTAAATTTGTAAGCTATAATGAATGTTTATCACCAAAGTGATTCAATCATTGAAGTTTTGCAAAATTGGCTAGTTCCTTGTTGATAAGAGATAGGACAATTATTTTAATCTAATATGAGAATATTATTTTGTAAATTTACAAAATCATTTACTGTCCTTGTTGATGAAATTGTTTGTGAATTATTAAACATAGTTACCAAGCCCTATCTACCTAAAAGAGTGACTTCTTTTAATTCATTTATTTCCTTAATTGAGTTGGGGTGTATATACATACATTAAGTGGTATGCTTGCCCAAAGGGGTTAAATCATTCAATGTTATAAATATTCCCTTTTATTATTTACTTTATATAAAAGAGAAGCCAAATTGCATGTTGTGTTCTCAATCCAAAGGAAAATTTATGATGATGTGCATAATGCTCTTTATGTATATCTTAGTAGGGTTTTAAGCTATGTAATAATTGCTTGTTGAACTGATCATATTGCATTTTTGAATTTGTTTCCTTTGCTGTGAACAACAACACCATCACTATAAAGGTTATGACTAGTTTCAACTATAAGAAATGAAAGCCAGATGTGGAGTTTTTCGCTTGAAATAGTGGATATTGACATGGTATTACGTGTTAGTGAACCTTCAAAACCCATTAAAAAGAGAAGCATTATGAAAAAAATACAATGTTAAATGGGAGAAATCTAATCGTCTTAGCCTTATAGCCATGAAGAGGTTTACTTCTGAACTTCTCATAAGTGGGTTATCATATATCATTAATGCCAAAGAATCCTTAGCTACTATGGAAATATATTTCACCTATTGGAAAAGGTTAAAGCTGGGTAATTAATGAGTAAATTGACATCCATGAAATATGATAGCACTAAGGGAGCAAGGGAATACATTATAAGAGTGGTACATGTTTAGGCTAAACTTAAGACTCATGACATTCCTCTTCCTGATAGTTTTGCCATGCATCACGCACTCAATTCACTCCCATTAAAGTTTAGTCAAATTAAAACTACTTATAACATGTAAGATTAGACATGGGGTATCAATGATCTAATTTCCAAATGTGTAGCTAAGGAAGAAAAGCTAAAGGGAGAGGAAAGTGAGACAACTTACTTGGTTTCTAACAATAGACCATGTTTTTATTAAAGAAAGTGAAAGTTCAAAAAGTCAAAGCCTCATGCTCCTAAAAAAGACAAAGAATCCAAAAGGCGTGATAATACTAGGAACAATAACAATGGAGAGATCAAAGACAAGTCAGATGACTTAAAATGCCTCTTTCGCAAGGAAAAGGGTTATAAAAAGGTTGACTGTCTCAAGTATAAGGTATAACTAGAGAAGAAGAATAAGGAATAAGGGGAGTTATTAGCATGTATTTGATATAAATTAAATGTTGTTGATGTCCTTTTAGACTCTTGGTGACTCGATAATAGTGCTTGTGTTTATGTTACATCTACTTAAAACAATAGGAAACCAAGCAAGAAGAAGTCTAGACTTAAAGTTGGAAATGGAGCTGATGTTGTAGTAGAGCTTATTGAAAAATACAATTTTATTACTCGATTATAAAAATGAGTTAATTTTAAATAACATTTTTTATATTCCTTCTTTTAGGGAGAATTTAGTTTTCCTTTCTTTACTTGATAAAGTTGAAAATTATTTTAATTTTGGAAATAAAAAGGTTGATATTTTTTATGATTCCAAAGTAGTTAGCAACTGCATTTTGGTCAACAAATTGTATAGATTATGTTTGCCTCCCATTGACAAATGTATATATTTCAATGTGGAAAAATCTAAAACTAAAAGAACTTAATAAAAGAAAAATATTCTATATTATGGCATAAGTGTTTAGGTCACATTTCAAATGAAATGATATATTTTTCTCTTTTGACCTAGGTGAAATAAGGACCTATGATCATTGTTTGAGAGGAAAATTGACAAAATCTAATGAAAAGATTGTAATGCATAGTAAAAATGTCTTAGAAGTGATTCACACAGACATAAGTGGGTTGTACTTTATTACCATTTATGGCAACAAATATTTCATCACCTTCATCAATGATTACTCACGTTATCATTGTATATTCTTGATTAAAGAAAAATCTAATGCTTTAAAAATGTTCAAGATCTATTGCACTGAAGTTGAGAAACAATTAGGGAAAGTTATCAAAATAATGAGATCTGATCGTGATAGAAAATATGATAAGAATGGGTGATAGAAGGGGTATTTTGCTAAGTATTTGCAAGATTATGGTATTATAGCCTAGTATACCATGCCTAAGAATCTTAAATAAAATGGTGTAGTAGAAAAACAAAATCACACACTTATGGATATGGTTAGAAGCATTCTAAGTAGGTTTAACCTACCCGTTCTTTTGTGGGGTAAAGCAATAAAAACTGCCATTTACATTGTTAATCATGTTCCCAACAAATTAGTGATTTGTACACCTTTTAAACTATAGGTTGGTAGAAAGGTTAGTCTAAATCATTTTCATATTTAAAGATGTCCAGCTAAAGTTAAGATCTATAATCTTTCCTAGCAAAAGATCAATTCTAAAACTTCATTTTGTTTTTTTATTGGATACCTAAAGCACTCAAAAAGGTATAGATTATATTGTCCAACTCGAGGCACCAAGATTGTTGAGTTGTTGATAGTAAAATTCTTAGAACTAGATGTAGCAAATGAGAGTTATTCTCGAATCCCTAAATTAAGTAAACAAAATGACTTTGTTTCCATTATGTTATCATAGTCTAATGACATTTTTACACCTATGAATGTAAGGGAAGAAATGATGGATTTAACTACCTAAGCCGAGGCTCCTATCATAGGTGAAATTCCTAAATCACTTAAACTAATTCTAAAAGTAGTTGAGCCAATTCCATAAACATAAGATTCAGTTTCAGAAGTGTCTCTAAAGAGGTCTCATAAGGAAAGAAGACTAGCGATTTCAAATGATGATTACATCTACATAGATGAAGTAGGTTTTGATATTGGTCAGATTATGAATCTTTTTACATTCAATAATGCTATTAGTAATCATTAATCAAACAAGTGGATTAGTGTGATGGAGGGTAAGATGACTTCTATACAAAAAGTAGAGTTTAGGAGCTTATTAAACTACCTAAGTTGATTTGTTGCAAATGGGCATTCAAGACCGAAAAAGATTCTAAAGGACAAATTGAAAGACTTAAGGCTATGTTGGTGGCTAAAGGCTTTTCACAAAAGGAGGAGATTGATTTTACTGAGAGATTTTCAGCAATATCTACCAAAGACTCCTTTAGAATTATTATGGCCTTGGTGGCCCATTTCAACTTGGAACTTTATCAAATGGATATAAAAATAGTTTTTCTTAATAGAAACATTGATGAAGAAGTATAATTGGAGCAACCAAAAAGTTGTAATGAGAAAGGTAAAAAGCATTTGATGTGCAGGTTTAAAAAGTCAATTTATAATCTTAAACAAATTTCATTCGAATGGTATTTAAAATTTGATGAAGTTGTAACCTCATTTAGCTTTGTTAAAAATAAATTTGGTCAGTGTGTATACTTGAAGACCAATGGGACTAGGTTCATTTTCCTTGTACTTTATATGGATGACATTCTCTTTGCGAGTAATGATTTGAGTTTACTTCAATAAGTGGAACTTTTCTTATCTAGCACTTAGGATTTTAGAGAGGCCTCTTTTGTCCTACGTATTGAGATGCATTGTGATAGAAAATTGTGGTATTTTAGGACTGTCTCAAAAAGCATATATAGATTGTGTTAAAGCATTTTAACATGTAGAATTACAGGTTTAAAGATGTGCCTATCCTTAAAGGTAATAGATTGAGCAAGGATCAATATCAAAGAAATGAAACTGATAAGGCAATCATGAAAAATATTGCATATGCTAGTGTGGTTGGGAGTTTGATGTATGCATTAATTTACAGTCAACCAAATATTACTTTTATAGTAAATGTCTTAGGATGATATCTTTCCAATCTTGGTCCTAATTATTGCATTATGGCTAAGAAAGTAAAATGGTATTTATAAAGAACAACGAATTTTATGCTCATTTATAGAAGGGTTGAGAACATTGAATTAATAGGTTATTCAAACTTTGATTTTATTGGTTGTCTAAATGATCTAAAATTTACTTCTGGTTTCATTTTCATGTTTGTTGGAAGTATGGTTTCTTGGAAAAGTGTAAAACTAAGATTGACTGCATCATTAACCATGTATATTGAATCTATGACTTCTTATGAAGTAGCATAACAAGATATTTTGCTTAAGAACTTCATATTGAAATTTTGTGTGATTGATTCCATTACTTCACCACTAGTCATTCATTGTGACAATAATGCACTTGTGTATGTGTGTGTGTTTTTTAAGAATAATAAAATGAGTAATAGATCTAAGTATATAGAGATCAAGTATCTCACAATTAGGGAACTGGTGAAGAAAGGTGATATTATTGTAAAATTTATAAATACAAAATTGGTATAAGCTTATCTTCTAACCAAATGATTAAGATCCATACAGTTTAAGAAATATGTTGAAAACATAGGTGTTCTAGAGTTTTTTGATTTTTTAGATTAGTGGAAATTTAGTGTGTTCTTATTTTGTATTAACTTTTGATAGTAATTATTGATTACATGGTTTATGTTCATTTTGTTTTGGATTTTGATATATAATGCATTATATTGTTGCACAATCAATTTGAATATTTCATTGATGATCATCTATATAATGATACTTTACCTAAGTAAAAACAAACTACAACATGTATCTTAAGAATAAGACATAGTATTTATCTTAAATATAACCATTGTATTAACCTTGATATGTCTCAGTTGGTATTATATAGTATTCTTGAGATATAAACTATTTGAAACATATGGGCTTTTGAAACATGTTGATTTCTCGTGTTAGTTGAGCATAAAGATTGTTGAGAAATCATATAAAGAACTGATAAGGAATAATGCATTATTGATCACTTAAAAGTTATTTCTTACCACACTTTTAAATTAGTGATCTATGTCAATTTAAACATTAGCATGTGTGAACATGGATAGAAAGTATACCAATGAAGGATATATGATTACCATTATCCAATGTTGATAGGTGTATTGGACCGAATTGTATTCTTTGTGTTATATTGAGACCATTTTTAATAATATGCATATAAAGTTGTTTCGTTAGTCTAAGAATTATTTTACAAAAGTAAATAAATTTCTTTATAATAATTAACATGGTTGAAATGAGAGAATGTTAAAATATTTTGTGTGGGCTCACATTAATTATCTTAATTTGTTTTATTTTCTAAAATTTAAGGGTCAACGAATGGTTCATTAAGGTATTAGACCCAATATTATTTGTTAAAAGTGATCATTTGGTAATTAGACTAGGCATATATTAAAATATTATATTTAAACATGATTAATGGTTATAAAAGTATGGGTCATAGGTGTTATTGAAATCCATAATGAAACGACCCAATAAGAAATTACTTAAGTTAATGCCAGGTTTTTTCTCTTACCATAATTCAATGTCTATTTTCCCATAATGACTACTACAATGTCTAAGGTTAAGAGATGGAAGTTAGCTAATCTTATTGTAGCTTAATAATATATAGAGAAGTCAGGTATACATATAGAATTAATTATTTCTCATAATTACATTATGAAAGTTAGCTAATCTTATTGTAGCTTAATAACCCTATCTTCTTAAATTATTAAATTTTTTAAGAAGAATATTGTTTCTTTTTCTAGTAATTAATATCAAAATTCTACAACCTAGCGTAGTAATATGACGCATATAAACAGTTGCCCACCCTATATGGTTAGAATAAGTATTAATATAAAAGACAAAATAATAATTATATTATAATTAATTATTTAATATTTTATTTTCTTTTTCCTTATTTATTTTGAACATTAAAAAAGATTAACAATTAACTATCCTTTTTTTTTCTTTAACTTCCAAATACTCCAGGTTTCAAATTATCTACACTGTGGCCACCAGTTATCACTTGGCCCCAAGGCTTGGTGGTAATCTTATTCTTTCAGTGTATATGGAGAAAAATTTCTGTGCAGTAATTTATATTTTTATTATCATAATTTTTAATTAAAATATGATAAATATATTACCTTTTTAATAATATTACAATAAATGCATAATTTTTTTATTATGTAATTTTTTAATTAAATTATATATTGATCATTGATATTATTAAAAAATTATACACTTATTAGATTTTAATTATAAAAAATTATACTTAAATTTAATCCTATTTGTTTATATCATTCAGTTTTAATTCTAACTAAATTATCAGAATATATATATATATATATATATATCCAATCATTTTCAATTTAAAATACGAATTCATTTTTATTCGGAATGTGACTGATAACAACGATTCGATGATATCTATCTGCCTTTACTTATTTTGAATAAGAGAAGAATATTCGCTCTTTTCTTAACCTTCTTATAAATCCAGAAATTTTAAAAATTAGGCAACCACAAATGAAAAAAAAAAAAAAGGCGTACTAATAATAAGTAAAGTTTACAGGTGTAAAGGGCCTGAATCATAGTACATATCGAAAGGAAAATAAATGAAAAGTTGCATCTTCTCAACCGTTGAATTTATTTTGAAATTCATATATAGTAATTAAAAAATATTTTAGACATATCTCATATAGGAGAATTACATATGGCAGAATCATAACCGCTAATCCAGGAAGAGACAGATTCAGGCTAGGGACTGTGTGGATGCTACCACCGTACTATTCCCGAATTGCCATCTATGCTTTGCAGTACGAGATTACATTACCACATCTAATGTACTATCCCAAAACCGCGTCCATTTAATAACCAACGCCTTTCACAGCTGGATCATTAATTCCTCATCTCCCCCACATCAAAACCCTATCCTCCATAGCCCACACTTAATCGTATACCACGTCAATGGAACCACCTGCATCGTCATCGATGAATGGTACCATGGGGATGCGACACAAGATGATGATGCACATGACCTTCTACTGGGGAAAGAACGCAGAAATTCTGTTCCACCATTGGCCTGGCGGTAACGCTGCCATGTTCGTCTTGGCCTTGCTCTTTGTCTTTGTCATGTCCCTTCTGGTGGAGTGGCTCTCCCATAGCCGCTTCATCAAGCCCGGTTCGAACCGTTTCGCCGCCGGTTTGGTTCAGACCTTGATGCACGCCATCAGGGTTGGGCTCGCTTATATGGTGATGTTAGCCCTCATGTCTTTCAATGTCGCAGTGCTTTTGGTTGCTGTTGCTGGCCATACCTTGGGCTTCTTCTTCTTTGCTAGCAGCGCTTTTCATAAATTGGATTACGAAAAAGGGTTTGATCTTCCTCCCATGACCTGTTAATTACATGCAATTAATTACTTGTTTTATATTATTGTAATAGAAACTTTGTTTGGTTCCAAGTAATAGATCTTTAGCGAATTTATGTATGATTCAGCTGCAAATAAAACGTTTTTTTTTCCTTTAAGTTTAGTTTATTAATTATAGTCCAATCTATTCTGTGCCAAACTCAGCTTTGTTTATGATTAACTGCCTTTTGCAGTGTGGTGCTTGCTTCAAGTGTATAGTGAAGAAGAGAGGATTTGTGTGAACAAAGTAGAATTTGTTTGCACGTAAAGAAATTGTTAGGGGGGGGGGGGGGAGAAATAGATTATGGAAGAAACTTAGTTAAAGGAAATTCACATGATTTCCTTATTATTTACATATGTATATATTCATTAAGGATCAATATTGATCTCTTAATTATGGGAGTTTGATTGAGAAGGTAGAAGCGTAAAAAATCTGGCACCATACATCCTGCGATACGTAATGCGTGAGATGCACATATATCTGATTGGTGAGAAGATGACGATGGCGATGGATAGCTAGCAAGGCGTTAGATTTTTATATAGAGATGAGTGGCTGTAAATGAATGGAAAGTGATAATCCAATAATTAAGGTGGAGAAGCGTTCCCGATGGGGTTGAGGAAAAGCCAACTGATCCTGTAAGTCAAGCCATTTATTGAGGAAACGGATGTTTGAAAGTTTTGACTTGTAAAATGCCAGATATTTACTTTGGACAAGGGATAATTAGGAGTGACGCAAACCCAAATGATAATGAGCATTAGAAACATATATATATCTATATATATATATATATGTTTGGATATAAGGCAGAGATGAACAAGTCCTTTATAATCAGTTGTGTGATATTAGAAATGTGGATGAATTTATTTTAGATAATGAGTATTTGTGCGTGACGTTTCCGATTTCACTCCTAATGATATTACCAAACCCATCAAACCCCAGTTTCTGCTGGCCTGAGATCGATCATCCAAGATCTGGAGATCCATTTGTGCCATGGAAACGTCTTTGTCAGTTTGGTAGTCAAGAGCTACTATGTAGATTTTTTAAGAAGGACTAGACTAAAGTACAATCCTTACATTTTCATTATTTATTTGTTTAATTAAAATATAACAAGAATCATATATTTTTGTATAAATATTATACATTTGTTAGGTTATTATTAAAAAAATATACGTTTGTTATAATTAAATAGAAAAAATATAAAATTTTAACCTTCTTTAAAATTTAATCAAATTATATTTTATAATTTTCTTGCTACAAAAATATCATTTATTTTTTTTGATATTTGACATATTACAAAAACTTTCTCCTTTAGTCTATTATGTGTCAATGAATAATTAAATTTTTTAAACAATACGGATTCCTTCAAAAAATTAATCAATTATTCATTTATTTATATATTTTTATTATCATATTAAAAATAAAATCATATTTTTATGTTAAAAATCATCAATTTAGCTGCGTACTGTCATAATTAAAGAAAAAAAATCACAACCTATTATTTTGCCTTTTTTTAAAATGGGAGGATTTCATAATGGAGAAGATGATTGTATAAATTGGACAGATTAATTTACCCTAAAATATGTTTACAGCATATTTTCAAAAAAAACAAAATTAAAAGATATTCATGGCTAAGGAACTCATATAGTTTAGCCTAGTCTAAAGGGGATGAACGGGATTCCTACTTACCGGCTTGTTGTGTATCTTTTTTGAACTACAAGTAGCAAAACCTTGGACCCTTGGGCAGGCATACTTCAAAGAAAAACCCAAACGTAGTTGGGCGCTTTTCAGTTTTTGAACTAATCCTTTGGTTGGGGCTAAGTGATGAATTCAACATATATTGGATTCTAATGTGTGGAGCCCAGAAAATTAGCATAATGGGACTTTCAATCAAAAGGATTCCATGGCCCAAAGTTAGCATAATGCATTGAAATGGGTTGGGTTAGTTCAGAGGCATTTTTCAATTGTATCCCCAAAGGGTTGGATCTGCAGGTTTGGTATTTTCTTCAAATATAAAAATTGTCATATTCAATTATAAATTGTGCTATGGAAACGATTTTGTTTTATATTATTTTTTTAATAAAATGAGTATATATATTCTCTTTAAGTACAAAGTTAAATATTTACTTTTTATTCGTTTTGCGTAAGAATTTGATGATTTATAAGTCTCATTTTTGTTTAAATACTTGTTGATTAGTTTGCTTTCTATTCGTCTATATAGTACTTGCTTTATAGTTTAACCTTTTAAGGAAGCATGTATATGTCATCCATATCAGATCCTCAGTATACAGACAAATATGGAGCATATCGAAATATACTCGCTATGATATATTCTCTCTTCTTCTAGCATTACTGAGTACCTCATATCAATAATATGTGGCCAAGTTCAATATAGATTTGTACAGGAGAATCTGTAACCTTCTAATAATTGTATTTCCTTTCGTAATCCATGATGACACCAGAAAACCAATTATTGTATTGAATATTAATTAGCAAAACCCCACCAAACTTCATTTATTTTAAATCAACCGTGAAGCAAATCTCAATCCTTTCAAAAGACACTATAACAAAATATTTTAAGTATTCTTGGAATCTCTTGCAGAAGATACTACAGAACATGAGACATGGAAGTGTCTCATCTTGCCTAGTTGTATAATTTAATTCAGTTATCAATAAAATAAAATACTAGTTTACATTTACACGGAACGCTGGCACACATATTCAAAATTTGAGCTTTGAATTTTGAATGCATAAAGCGAGGCTGATAACGATATGATTTTGAGCCTCAAATATGTATTTTAGGGGTGTTGACGTAACAAAGGAATTACTAACAAATTATTTGGTATACCAAAAAAAAAAATTGGTTTTAAATATGAAAAATTATCTTTATACCTTTATTTTTTAAAAAATAATTATAAAAATAGAATAAACATTACATACCAAACAGCCCGTAATTATATTTGTTCAATCTCATTCTCACCCTAATAAAATGAAAGAAAGATGAACACTAAATTTTAATGAGAATGATGGCCAAAACTTCGTAATCCAACTTGTTACCGGTCTGTCAACTTTAAGAGAGATTCCTATATAAATAGTGTATATATTTAAAAGTTGACAGATTTCTTTACAAAAATAATGTGTTTTAAATTTATAAACTAGACTGGTATGTCGAATTTTTTTAAAGAAATAATTTTCTCTCTCATAAAAATGCATTCATATTAATTTGATATATTTAAAATTTTATTTTTATAATCATATTTTAAAAATAAAATTTAAATTGATTACAAATAAAAAATAAAATTTAAGTACAATTACTTATATTTTTATTATTAAATTTTTAATAAAATCATTACATTTGTTTTTTGTAAAGAACCTTGGTGAAACTAAAAATTCAATGTTACGTTTTAAAATTATATATTTATTTTTAAAAATAAATTAATTTTATATTTAAATTAAAAACTTATTAATAATGATATAAAAAAATTATATGAATTGTTTAAAATAAATTAGAGATTTAATTTCGGGTTCCGTGAAAAGAAAGCCAAAAAGAAAAGTAACAAAAAGAAGGCTAGTTTTGTGGGCCCAAAGAGAAAGGAAGTTTGGTTTGAGGTGTTAGGGCGTGTTGATTAGTGTAAGCATGACATTAATTAATATTTATAAAAAAAAAATTAGAAAGAGGAGGCAAATGGGGAGAAGTCAAAAAGTGGTTAGGGTTTTGGTCTAAAAACAGTGATAGGTGAAAGCAGTACATGACGTTCAGCAATAACAATTTGTACTGTCATGACAGAAAGGGGCACGATTGAAGACTGGCTTTCCTTTCTCCTTTTTTTTTTTTTCAAATTATAAATAAGCAAAAAGAAAGGTGAAATTGACATAACTCACCGAAGTCACAAGGGACTATGGGGCATGTCCTAACTTCTATTGGAGTTGCAATGTGATTTGCTCAACTCATCGAGAATTACTCCCTTCTTGCTTTCGACTTTCAACTTTCAACTACACGTCAACTTCACTATAATTCACTCTAATTATTATCTCTATTAATAATTTTTTTAATATGTTTTCATATCAAAATTTTATATTGACGAAATAAAATTTAATAAAAATTATTTAATTCAATATTATATATTTTTATTTTTAGATATTAAAAATTTATTATTAATTTAATTTTTCAAATAATGTATTTAAAAATATTAACATGCACTTTACTATTCCAAGTAGTAAATAATAATGATTTTTTTTCTTGAGTTGCATGCATATCAACTTGTTGTTTTACTTTTTTAACTACTTTTTTAAATTTTAAATGCTAGCAATTGCACGGGTCTTGAAGCACGATACCCACCATCATAGTTTTATATTAGAATTGAACTTAGTTAAAATCATTTATATCTTTGTTATTATACCTTTCAATAAAATCTTAATATATATATATATATATATTCTTTAAAAACCTTGATCACACGATGTTACATTATAAAAATCATAACCTTATTATATTATTATTAAAAATTTAAATACTTTTTATATTAACTAAAAGGGGTTCATATTGGTAGCATGAGTCTTAATGTGACAAAATTTAAATATAAAAAAAAAAGTACACGCAGCCCAAAAAAAGGAAGTAGTTACCAATACCAACTTCTTACAAAGTTTATAAATATATAAATTAGTAATATATTAAGTTTTTTCTTGCATATTATATTTTGGCTTTGACGTCGAATAATAGTCACAGAGGCCTATTTTTCATTCTCATTATTTTATATTCCCTTGTTAGTGTCAATAATTTTTTCCCTCACATAATTTTTATTATTCACCCTGTGAGCAATTGGGAACCAAGCTTTCTCTCTCTATCTCTCTATATATACACCTTGTCTGTTGGCTTTCTAAATGAAGTTGTACTACTATTATTATATAGGTGAGAACCTTTTGAGAATGCAAAACATAATCTAGAATTAGCTAATAGTTGGTGATTTTTGAGGTGCATTTGTAATACAATACAATAATATTGTCATATTTTTTGAAGTTAAACTAGTGCAGTTTTAACCTTAATTCTATGATAAGGGAGAGATGGGGTGGTGGGGAAGGGAAGGAAAGGAAGCAATAATGTGCAAGAAACAAATTAATTAGATGAATGGCAATGCTTGTTAATCACAAAATGATATGATTTCCTTAATAATTTTTGTTTCTTTGTCTTTTTCGTCAAAAGGAATGGCCTCTTGTATGAATATTTTAAACACAAGAACATGCATGTTGAGACTTTTTATGAAATTTGCTGTGAGCCAGTATTAACAATTTAGTATTTAATAGGCAAGAGCTAGATTTGTCGTGGGCTAAAATTATGGTTAAGAGCTAGCTAGGTTGAGTTATAGTTAATTAATTAGTAATTACGATTGTTAATGAAAGAATAGCAGATAAGCTACAGGGTGATGATGAACGACATTAATGGTAACGAAAGCTAAATTTAACTGAACACATATATAGTTTGTAATAATTAGGTGGCAAAACGAATGGGAAGGGCAGGGGAGAAAATTGGTTAAGGTTTTCGTGGTTTATTAGACACTGGCTGCTTGTCGAGGAGCACAAATGGCCTTCGTTATTTTATATTAAAAAAATGAAGTTATAATTTCTATATCTTTATTATTAAATTTGTTAATAAAAACTTAATAAGTATATAACTTATGTAATTTAATATTACATGATTGAATATTTAAAAAAATTTATACATGTTATATTTTAATTAAAAAATATAATAACAAAGGTATAAAAAACTATAATATAGTTGTCATGTCTTTTAAACTATTGTTGAAATATTTCCCAATTAGTTTTATATATGATATTATCCATTAACCTAGTGAAGAACTAATAAAATTAGGCATTCTGTTGATTGATTATATGGGTACGACGAATTAGAAATTAAGGCAAGCCTTAATATTTTATATTCTATGTAACACGCTTAGTATGAGCTCTTTTTTAATAATACCCTCAGATTGTCTTCTTATACGATAAAATTAAAGAAGAATAATATAACACAATCAAAAAATAATTAAAATGAGAATATATCATTTTTTTTAATTTGTACCGGACAGTAACGAACTAGTTAAAGTTTATTTTTAGTATCGCTGTCAAATTACGCACTTTAATTTACTCATTCATACCAAAATTGAGAAATCGATCATGAATTAGGAAATTTTCAAATTGATTGCGAAAAATAGATATAATTAAAATTTTAATATATGATAGTATGTTTGTCATCATTAGACTAATTCTTAATGGTTATGAACTAATTATTGTTAATTGTGTATTCTTTTGGTATAGTAAGAAATTTGTGGACTAGTCTGTGCATCAAATGAATTATTTTTTTTTTCAAATAATTTTAAGGATGTATTCTTCATATTGATTTGATATATCTAAAAGAATAAATTATTTTAAGTGTGACTCTAAAATTTAAATATGAATAGTCAAAATAAGAATAAGTACATTTTTACAAACACGAGGTCAATCCTTTGAGGCCATACCATAGGTAATTGTGTTTAGTTAAAAGTAAGGAAGTGTGGACTCAATTAAATAGAAAAAGAAGATATTAAGGATATATTGCCCAAAGAAAATGTAAATTGCACCGGTGTCTATTTTAGGTATGGTCACATTATATATGACATCTTATTAATTTAAAAATCACCTTCGGTTCTTTTTTAATTAATTTTGTTTGGTTAATAAAAGAATATTTTTTGCATATTATATATTCTTTTTAAAAATAAAAGTATTTAATTGTTATTATATTAAAATTAAAATTAAAATATCATACTATGCAGATAATTAAATTTTTAAAAATAAAAAGATATTTTTTAGAATTATTTAAATATAAAAATACACATTAAATAAAAAATATGATTTGATTAAAAATAATAAATTATTATTTTTATATAAAAAGAGTTTACAAACGTAATTTTTTTTTATTCAAACACATATTACAATTTTTTAAAACAAAAAAATTATAAGTATAATTTAAACAAATTTTAAATACTCATAACGTAATTTAATTGGAAAGAAATAATATAATAATGATGGCAGGGAAAGAAAAAAAGGAAGGAGACAAAAGAGGCGTTGGACTTGATCAACGGAACTTAGAAGGTAAGGAATCTGACAGCTCAGAGCAGATATGAAGGCACGCACGTATTTCTGTATCAACTGCAACTACCCCCATTTTCCTAGGTGACCCACATTCTCACTCCTCAGCTTCTAGTTCGCTACTTTCAAACCAAACCCGATCTTTCTATCTTTTTTACTTAATCCAACGTTACTCGCACAAACTCATCCTTTGCATTTAAGGAAGTGAAATACGAGACACAGAGAAAAACAAGAACAAGCGAACTTGCTATAGCTTTAGCTGAATTATTTATTACAAGGATTATAAAAAACATCCTTAATTGTAGAGTCACACTCTTTACCCAGCTTAGCTAGCTTAGCCATAGGAAGATATGAGCCCCACCACCCAATCCTACATTGGTCTCTCTCTCTCTCTTCTTTTTATACAAAAGCTTTATTATTATTTTCTAAAAATTCCTTTTTCCCCTCTTCCTCGTCTTCGTCTCCATGCTCTGACTCTAAAGTTTTAACCCCATCAAACGGACAAATAAAAATACAACAAGACAAAACTAGAAATATTCTTAAATTCGTACTACTCATTTTGATTCTTCCTAGTGTCCATCTAAAGTAAAGAAAGATTCCGCCCTTCTCCCCCAGTATATTGATTTCATTTAATTTTCTTCAGCCTTTTCTTCCTTTCTTCCCCCGTTTTGTTCTAAAACTGCCAAAACTAGCTGGCCTCATGTGCATATGGGAGACTCAATACGTCCATTCTTGAGGGAGCATCATCTCGTTCTGTAAATTTCCTGGCTCATTTCGTGACCGTCGCTTCTGCAGCGAATACATGCCATCCTTATTACTCACCAGAACATCTGCAAATAACGTAACCACAAAATCACTATTTTTTCAATGCTAGTCACATCTTCAGTGCGTTAATTAGGGAACTGCTATTTCTATTTGCGTTCGCCTTTCCCAGAAAGGACTTGCAATCAAAGTAAACACGGAGTTGAATAACAAGGATTGGAGTGTGATAGGGCAGGTAAGTAATTAGGTACCACGTAGAGGAGGGAAGCCACCAGCTTTGGGGCCAGACGTGGCAGCCATTTGGTCAAAGTGGAGTTGTAATGCCTGTACTACTCTAGCTGGTATCAGCACAGTGGAGCAACCTGACATGTATACATCACTTTTAGATGCAGATATACAAATCCCAACTGACATTTCTGCAATAAAATCTTTACTTATGCCAAAAGAATCAACTTTCTGAATCAAACATGTGCGGTACCGAAGATTCCACTCCTAACTATACAATAGAATATTCAATCACCCGCAAACTGCCAAGTTGCGGGATTAGAACGCATTTTTGAAGAGAAAGAACAAATTTAGATACAAAGTCGCAATAAATCGTTAAATTAAGATGTGGGATAGTTGATATTCCATTTCGGAGCCAACTACTTCAACGACTCCGGATTGATATCGTTGTATTACCTGGTTTCTTGCGTGATTCAGACGGAGCAGAGGTTCCGCGAGGCAAGAACACGCCAGTCCCACAAGAGCCGGTTCTTGAACCCGACGCGCCAAGGAAAAGCGCCCGCATGCCCGACCCGGCTGCTTGCTGGTGGTTCTGTGGCTGCTGCCGAGGAGCGGCTCGGGTGCCCGAAGAGAACAGAGGTGGTAGACGATCCCTCCATGCATTACCCGACCCGAGGCCACTGCCTTTACCTTTCTTCTCAACTTGCTGAATCTGTTCATTGGGTTCGGTTTGTTGGGAAATCTGGGCTTCGCTTTCAGGATATGCAGTGGGTTTTCGATTCATAATCTGCTCTTGCTTGATGCGAGAGAACTATTTCATGTAGATAAACCGTTTGGCCGTGTGAGCAATAATCATAATGCTAAGTAATTTTCTCTAGTCCAAAGAACAAGAGGGTATCATGTTGTATCTTACCTGAATAGCTCGGATTTGTTGGTCAATGAGAGCTTGGTTGAAGCTTTGATTCCGATAATCGTGGAGGTATTGGGCATTCCCCCTTTCATCGAGGTTCATCTTCTTAAACATTCCAACAACGTCGTAGGTGGTTTCCCGACAAGAGTCTTTGCCGTCACCAGGCGTAGCTGCTGGCGTTGCTTCCAGAGAAGAGCCTCTTGGGCTCCCCTGGTTCGAGCCCAAAGGCGACCAGAGAGTCGATTGGGGCGAATCAGTCAAGTCCCATGACTTCAGGACAAGGAAGAAGACGACGGCAACCAAAAACCAAAAAAAAAAAAGTGCTATAGATTGCGGTATACAACGAACATAAAAGCCAATTTTATTTATTTTTATTTAAGAGCAGAGGAGAAAAATAGAAGAAGTACCATTTCCAAATTGCTAGAGCCAATGTCCAAGAAATCGAATTTCTCGTCGTCCTGAAACATGAAGAGAGCCATCTGGCGAGTCAACTCAGCGATGAAATCGTCGTCCTTGTCGTCGTTGCTCTGTTTGTCGGAGGTAGGAACGAGTGAAGTTATATGGGATCCAAACTCGTGAGGCTTTAAAGCGGGGCCGTTTTTGTTGGAGTAGTTGTGGTGTTCAGAGAGAACATCATCGTCCTTGTCAGGAACGAACCGAGCAGGAAGTGATGATTCTCCACTCTGTAGGTCAACAGCCATCTTAAAAAAGGAAGCAAAGTTACGGTTGAAGCCAGGGAGGATAGATGATTAGCAATAATAGTTGTAGAAGCTATAATAATTAGTTTTGATCAGAAGAACAGTGTGTGTGAAGAGGAAGATAAGTTGATAGTGGCTTGGGGTTTCTAAGTACGGGGGTTTTGAAAAAGGTTGAATATCAAGGGAGGCAAATAAGCATAAAGGAGTAAATAAAGAAACAGAGAGTGAAGGATAGATAAATTAAAGGAGATACAGAGAGGGCCTTAAAGCCCAAAGAGAAGGGAAGAGACAGATGACAGGGGAAGGAGTGGGTGAAGAAGGGTGAGGGTGGGCCCAGCGCCAATCTCTGGGATCTCTTTGAGCTCCAGAGTTAGGCTTCAGTCGTTGGACCGTACAATTCACACAGCTGTGCAGCTCACCCCACCTGCCATTTGTTAAGACTCAGGAGCAGAAGTTGCATCCATAGGCCATACCATGCAAACCATTGCAACACACACAAGTCAACGCTGAGTTTGGACGGGGGAAAAAGTGAGAAGAAGAGAAAAGATAATAGAGAAAATTGAGAGATTGTAAGAATTTTTTTTCTTTTGGCAAGAGGAGAAAATAAAAAAAAATTAAAAAAAATATTATAAAATTCACATAAATTTTTTTTTTGTATTTAAAAAAAGTGCAAGAGAAAACTTAGGCAAAACATATATATATATATAATATTTTTAATATATAATATTTATAAAATTTTAAAATAAATAATTATATTTATTTTATTAAAATAATAATTTATAAATAATGTTTAATAAATATTTTTTATAAATTAATAATTTATTTTTTAATATTAAAATCAATAAATCATGCATATTTAAAATAAAAATAAAAAATAAAAAAATGTTCAACTCCAAACCACCAAAGGTTAGTCAAACATATGCATTGCCAACTCTATATATATTATATTCTTAAATATATAATTGTTATATATTAATATATATAATAATATAATATATACAATATTTATATATCAATAAACATATTTATTATATTTATATATATTATATTTAAATTAATTAATATATATTAAAATAATATTTATAAATTTTTAAAATATATATTAGTATTTATGGTATTAAAATAATAATTTGTAAATAATTTTATATAAAATTATAATTTAATTAATTTCATATATATTTTTTAAAATATTTTTAAATTTTAAATATGTGCTTTCTAATAAGAAGATTTTTTTATTTTATTCAAAAATATTTTTTTTATCATTTGAATATTGTTTAAATTAGTTTTTATTTTTTATTATTTTTATATTTTTTAAAAATATATATGTAAAAATTTAAAATAATAATAATATTATTGTTATATTTAAAATAATTAATTTTTTTTCTCCTCCATTTTTTCTTTCTCCATCCAAACACACGAGGAGATAATATTTTCTTTTCATTTTTCTCTCCCCTCACTTTTCCCCTCCTCCATCCAAACGAAGCGTTAGGGTCGAGTTATTCTAATTGTAATAAAAAATATAGCATCAATGGACATTATAAATATTTAGGTGCATAAATGTTAATATATGATGTGGTCCAGAGTATAGCAATATTGAAATGAAGTTAATGTATTGTTTAAAGTGTGCATGGGGGACTTTTTTTTATGGATGTAAGGGAAAAGGTAGGAGTGTACAACGTTATTTAATAAGGCTAATAGAGTTTATGTTTAAATTAAGCTTTCATTTTTTTTAATATTTAAGATTTCTTGTCACTTGATATTACTCTTTTTGAAGTTATGAAAGGATGTTTTAGTAATATAGATTTTAACAATGTGATCTAAATCACTTATAAAAATATACCAAAAAGCTTCACTTCCTTCCATATGTTGGGTTCCAAAAGATTTAACAATTCCCTCGTTGGCATTTGTTGTTAGTTTGTTGATTGATAAGTTTACATAGGATTATTTATTCTTGGTGATATACTAAAAAACAACTTGCCTTGGAAGACCTTGATATAACACATGTCGATCTAAAAAGCTTTGACTCGCTGACATGACTCCCCAGTCTACATTATTATTAAATGTTATGAAGACCAGACTGCCAATCTAGTCGTTGTAGTATAGTGGTGAGTATTCCCGCCTGTCACGCGGGTGACCCGGGTTCGATCCCCGGCAACGGCGCTTTTGATATAATTTTGTCTTACCATATGTTTTAAATTATATATGTAAATATTGGGATTCCTGCAGCTTCCTTGCCAGAGGAAGCAAGTTAATTGGATTCCAAATTCAGTCTTCTACGCCACCATCACACTTATTGCAAGGAAACACAGATCAAAAAGCAAAGCCCCCCCTACTTAAAACAAAAAATGATAATCCTCCTCCTTCTTCTGCCTCCATCTAGTCCTCCATCGGCTCACCGGAAATGTCCGACGTGTCACGCTGCAAAGTAACGACGACGAGCATCCACATAATGGCCTTAGATGGTATCGTCAACGTAAACTCACTTTTCACGTTAGCACTCTTCCTCGGCATCACATCTACCAACACCAACTCCACCCTCGTCGACGCCGGCACCACCTGCGCCGCCAGACCCTCCATTGCCGAAGGCCTCATCACCTCCCACGTTTACTCCTTCAGCTGCTTCCTCTTCTCCAGCCTCATCGCCTTGGCTCTCAAACAAGCCATCATAATCAGTAAGGGTGTGGAGGAAGCTGATGCTCTGGGTGTTACTGGGGTACGCAATGACGCCGTGAGCTTCGTTGTGAAAGTTGACATTGTGGCTCTGAGGATGGGGATTCTCGTTTCGGCTTTTGGATCGGTTTTCGGATGTGGGTTCTTGGTGATGGCTCTGGTGGATCTTGTACAGATCAAGTTGGGTACTTTGGCTTGTGGGAGTCACTATACTTTTGCAGCTGTTGGTCCCCTGCTTTTTCTCGTCCCCATGGCACTAATGATCTACATTGTTCTTGTGCTCTACGCCTTTACTCGCTGATGATTTTCAAAAAATCGTTCAGTATTTGTTGTTTCCGTGTACGATGGTCAGACCCAAAATTGCAAACAGAAAAGCAAGAATATGTGAAAGATATATAATTCACTACTCCAATGAATCATGTCGATTATATAAATAAATTTCAACTGGTAATTACAAAGGTTCAAAAAAGAGACTGGGTTTAAATTACTACTAGATTTTACGGTGGTTCTAAGGTTCATGAGATATACAAATGATGACTTTGAATTTCGACATGTCTACTACATCATCTTCTTCCAATTCCGGTCCATCTTATTTCACTGTTGGTGCCATTGTTGTGGTCAACGCTGTTCCCGATTCAAAACAAAAGATCAAAACTGAAATCAACAAATCAACCTCCTCATACGTCCAAATCAATTTCATTTTATCAAATATGTCCATAAATACCTTGAAAATCAGCACAATTTTTTTTTTAGAAGCAAACCATTCCAATCACATTATGACAGAAAGAAAAGGGGGGAGGGGAAGAAAAGGTCCAAAACTCAGCGTACGCCAAATATCTCTGCTGGTGGATCATGTATGTTCTGATCTGGAAGAGCTCTTAAAAATCTTGTTTCACTTTGTTTCTCAAAAAAGGATATGGCATAGGTCCTTTCAACGAAATCCTGAATGGTAGTCCCTCTGGAGGATCTGGAGAATTCTTCATGTCCTCATATATGTTCATTGCATCCGCAGGAGATTCATATTGCAGGAAGCCCCTGATAACTTCAGTATACGTCCAAGAATCAGGGAAGGCACTCTCCTTTTTCATGCGTTCCCACAACTGCATTACTTCGTCCAGAAGTTTAGATCTTGCCAATGCAATGATCTAGTCCTTGTAAGGGTAGACATCAGGCTTTTACCAATCTTGCTTTTGCATCACCTTAAACATCTGATCTGGATTACTTCTTAGCCCTTAGGTATGAGTGTAGTTATAATAACACCAAGAATCTAAACATCATGAATTAAAAAAAAAAAAAAAAGAGATAGCAGAGTGAATCACTCCATAGAAATTATAGCCGGTTAACGGAAGTCCCAATAAAAACTTTCTTCATGAGAAAACTAATCACACAATATGACCTCATTGCCGGCGCCTGTTCATTGATAATGGCTGCCAAGGGAATTTTCATATAAACGATGAGATTTAACAAAAGGAAGGAGATTCTCTTCTAAATTTTTTCCCAAAGATAAGCGCATGCCTAGATGGACATAACTGCATAATAAATTAGACAAGAAAACTTCCGCAACTTTGTTGTCAATCGTCGGAAAAGTTACCTAGACCAAGTGTTAGTACAAAAAGTATATATGAAGAAATGTGAGGAGAAATGCATTGAAGACAAATAATAAAATTGATCACAGGATGCTGGCAACTGTATCAGTGTATTAACTGGTACAAGAGCATGCTTCAATCTACACTTGCTTTAACAAACTATGATTTTAAAAAAGCACACACTGTAACGCAAGAACTCTATTAAAGCTGACAAATGTATATCATGATGTCTTTATCTAATTGCTTGAAAGTAAAGTTTAGATTGATTACTGATGAAAACATTAAAAGCTTGGTAAGTATCAAAACAGAAACGGAATAAAATTGAGCAAATTGATTTCCATTTTTCTGTGTCTGATTGTGGTTACAGTGTACAACTTTTATGGAGAAAACATAACCGAAAATAAAACACGTGTCAACATTATAAAAAGCATCACAAATCTAAAATATTCTATAAGAAATGATCTAGAAAATATTTACAGAAAATCTATTCACATGTCTACGTAATGTCAGATTCTGAGGTAACTTTATTTGATGAAGTGTCTGCTAACATGTATGCATTAACATCCTCTCGCGAGCCAAACGAGAGGGGAACCGGAGTGAGGCTCGATCTGAGAGTGGCAAAACGAGGATATGGCAGAGGCATGGTGAGACAATCAGCAAGTTGATCTTTGCTGGAGATCACAGAGACTCTTAACAATTTAAAAGCCAGGCGTTCTCGGACAAAGTGGAAATCCAAGGCAATGTGTTTGGAACAAGCATGCATAACAGGATTAGCAACTAAGTATGTAGCACCCACATTGTCACAAAAAATGATTGGATAGTCTGATAGATAAACACCCAATTCTTTAAGTAGAGACTGTAACCAGATGAGTTTAGAGGCAGTAATAGCGAGAGACTTATACTCCGCCACAGTACTGGAGCGAGCAACAGAGGATTGTTTCTTAGAGTTCCAGGAGAATAAATTGGAGCCAAGGAAAATGAGGTGAGCTCCAGTGGAACGGGCATCATCTGGACAGCCGCCCCAATTAGCATCAGTATATACAAGAAGTTGAGAAGCAGAGGAAGATTGAATAGAGAGACCAAGATCAATGGTATGCTTGAGATATCGCAAAATGCGTTTCACAGCCTGCCAATGAACATCTCTCGGACAGTGCATAAACTGACAGACTTTGTTAACAGCATATGAGATGTCTAGCCTAGTAAAGGAGAGATATTGAAGGCTACCTACAACACTACAGTATAAGGTTGGATTCTGGAAAAGAATGCCATCAGAAATGGATAATTTTGTGGAGGCAGCCATAGGCGTAGAGACAGGTTTGGCATTCAACATATTACTTTTAGTGAGCAGATCAAGAATGTATTTACGTTGAGAGAGTAATAAACCAGTGGAAGTGCAATGCACTTCAATACCCAGAAAATAAGTGAGAGGGCCAAGATCTTTGACAGGAAAAGCAGAGGAAAGTGCAACAATTAAATCAGAGACAGCATCCAGTGATGAACTAGTTATAATAATATCATCAACATATATTAAAACATAAACAGAGGCAATAGCAAATTGAAGAATGAAAAGAGATGCATTAGACTTAGAAGAGACAAACCCCAGTTCGAGAAGCCGTGAGCTAAGATGAGAAAACCAAGCTCGGGGAGCCCGTTTTAAACCAGAGAGAGCCTTTTGAAGATGACAAACATAGTCCGGATCATTCGGGTGCACAAAACCAGGTGGCTGAGTCATAAAGATATCCTCTTCTATTGAATCATGGAGAAACACATTCTGGATATCAATTTGTTGAATGGGCCAGTTATGGGAGACGACAAGAGCAAGAACAATTCGGATTGTGGTAGGCTTCACAACCGGCAAGAAGGTATCATGAAAGTCAATTCCTGGCATTTGATGATAGCCCTTCGCAACCAATCGAGCCTTGTATCGATCAATAGTGCCATCGACGTTGCGTTTCACACAGAAAATCCATTTTAAGTCGATGAGATTTTGACCAGAGGATGGCGGAACAAGTTTCCAAGTCTTTGTTGCTAGTAAGGCATTGAATTTGACATTCATAGCCTGTCTCCATTTTAAGTAGTGGAAAGCCTCGATAACAGAGCGTGGTGCCTCGGGAACTCCTGATACAGATGTACAGTGAGCAGAAGGCCACCAAATAGTTCCATCAGAAGGAATTTTTGGGCAAAGAATGTTGTTGCGAGCTCTAGTAATCATCGAGTGTCATGGAGGTGATGGAGAGGAAGAGTCAGGCATCGGAGAAGATGAGGGTTCAGAAGGTAAAGAGGAAGGAGCAATGTAAGGTGGAGAGGCAGACACTGAAGCGGGTTGAGGTACAGGTGTATCAGAGGCATCACGTGAACAAGGTATAGATGGCAAGACAGAAGGGAGGTTTGGGCTGGACACTGAATTGGGCCGAGGTTCAACGGAATGAAGGTTTGTGGGAAAGATAAGTGGGCTGAGGTTCAATTGGAGAAACCTAAAAAGGAAATAGCGACTCATCAAAATACACATCATTGGAAACAAAAATTTTACCCTTGGACCGGTCCAAACACAAATAACCAATATAGGCAGAGCTGTAACCCAGAAAAATACACAGATGAGAACGAAGCTGGAGCTTATGGGCTGAATAAGGTCTTAAATGGGGCCAACAACCACAGCCAAATACCCGTAGACGAGAGTAATCAGGCTGTTGATGATAAAGCAGTTCGTATGGAGACTTATAAGATAAAGTGGGACTTGGCATTCTATTAATCAGGAAAATGGCTATGGAAAAGGCATAATCCTAGTAGCAGTAAGGAACAGAGGCATGAGCCATGAGAGCTAATCCAGTTTCAACAATATGATGATGTTTACGTTCAGCTGTACCATTATGATAATGGGCATGAGGGCAACTGAGGCGATGAGCAATGCCAAGTTGTTTCAATTTAGTATTTAAGGATCAGAATTCACCACCCCAGTCAAACTGGATTTGTTTGATTTTAAGGTTAAAAAATCTTTCAACATAAGATTGAAAGTGAAAAAAGACAGAAAGAACATCTGATTTATTTGTGAGAGGAAATAGCCAAGTAAATCTAGAATAATCATCTACAAAGGAGACATAATACCGATAACCAGTCCTAGAGGCTACTGGGGAAGGTCCCCATACATCATTGAAAAGTAATTCAAGTGGGGCAGAAGATTTTTGTAAAGTAGTAGGATGATGCTAGAAGTGGCTTTTGGCTACTGGACAATCTGAACAGACCGAGTGGGATGATGAGGGAGACAGAGAAAGAGAGTGTGATTGTAGGACACGATTAAAAATGCGATAAGCTGGATGTCCAAGTCTTTGGTGCCATCGAAGGAAAGAAGCTCGTTCACTAATAAATGCACGAGGAGCAGAAGGAGATGGTAGAGGTGTTGATTATTTGGTCCATGAAGAAGAGGAGTCTTCGTGACCTTGTCCTTCACAATAAAAAAATGAATCGTGAAACTTAAAGAAGACATTATTATCTTTACAAAATTGAGAGACTGATAACAGATTTTTGTTAATATTAAGGACATGAAGTAAGTTATGAAGAAGAAAGTTGCCATGACTAGTGGGGAGTGTGCCGGATCCATGATGAGAGATAGACAGAGGTGTTCCATCACCAATATAAACTTGATTAGTACTAGTGTATGGTTCAGCAAATAAGTTGAGATTTGAAAAATCAGAGGTCATATGATTTGTAGCTCTAGAGTCAAGATACCATGTGGAATGAGCTGATGGACCAAGCGCAGAGTAATTAGCGGAAAAGAAAGCAGGAGGAGAACCCTGATATGCTTGATTGAATCTGTGATAACAGGTCAAGGCACTATAACCTGGTTTCTCACAGACTTAGCAAGTGATTCGAGGCTGATGATTGAATAGAAGTTACGGCCACCACGTCCATAGCGTCCCCCTCCGCAATACATGTTACGATTTCCACGACCTCTGAAAGGAAAAGGAGATCGTCCACTACCACGAATGGTGGAATTAAAATTCTTGACAGCAACATTAGCAGTAATTTCACCAGCATTTGTAGGAGGTAAAGGACAATTATGTGTTAAACAAGCTTCGAACAGTAAGAGATAGCTCAATAGTTCATCAAGACTAGGAGTTGGTGTTCTGGTAGTCAGAGATACCACCACATGGTCAAATTCAGCACTGAGACCAGCAAGAATATGTGTGACGAATTGAGCATCTGGTAGTGGTTCTCCAATGGCAGCAAGTGAATCAGCTAGCTGTGTAGCTTTGTTGAAATATTCTGCAACTGAGTCTCCACCTTTTTTGAGTGTAGCGAGTGCACTATGAATTTGAACATATTTTGCTTGAGTCTTATTGGCAAATAATGTTTCAATGGCTGTCCAGACTTCACGAGATGTTTTATGCCTTTGAACTTGGGCAATTAATTTGTCAGACAGGGAAGCAATTATGAGAGATAAGATAAGTTGATCTTGCTAGAACCAGTGATAATATTCTGGGTTAGGTGTTTGATCAGACAAATATTTTGATGGCGGTGAAACGGTGCCGTCAATATAGCCGAAAAGTTGTTGACCATGAAGATAGGGGGTGATTTGAGCTTTCCATATGAGATAGTCATCATAGGTTAATTTCACGATGACAAAGTGAGGTAAAGAAGTTACAAAAGATGTGGGTGATGGAGTCGAACGAGAAGGCGACGAATGTGTAGCGGAAGATTGTGATTGTGATGGCGATGAATTATTTGCCATTTTTATTTAGCTTGGCCAAACCAGGCTCTGATACCATATCAAAACAGAAATGGAATAAAATTGAGCAAATTGATTTCCATTCTTTTGTGTCTGATTGTGGTTACAGTGTACAGCTTTTATGAAAAAACATAACCGAAAATAGAACATGTGTCAACATTATAGAAAGCAACACAAATCTAGAATATTCTATAAGAAATGATCTAGAAAATATTTACAGAAAATCTATTCACATGTCTATGTAATGTTAGATTCTGAGATAACTTTATTTGATGAAGTGTCTGCTGACATGTATACATTAATAGTAAGGATATATTTTTGGAGCATCCTATCAAACAGGTTAATGGACAAGTCAATTCTACTATTTTTTTCCCCTCTCTCTCTCTCTCTCTCTCAGACCTAACATTGCGAGATATACCAAAATCCACTTTTTTATGCAAGAAGATAAACTTGAGCCATATAGTACCAATACATGCCAGTGAGGGAGCAGAAACTAACATAACATATTCTAATAAAGACCAAATGAATTATAAAAGAAAAGTGAAAGGAAAAATCAAAGCGAGGATGACAGCAAACCATGAGGGACAATGAAACTTCCCCTTGGTGCTCAAGTTCATTGAGTACAACAATCATGTCCATCTTCACAAGTATCAAGACATGGGTTTTTACAAACTGTTAAAGCTTCTTATGCCTATGCTTGTCACTTGAAAATGCATGATAATATAGTATATATAGTGTCTATTTTTCTTATTTGATCTCTCTAAAGCTAATGGCCAGCACTCCCAAAGTACCCTTATAAAGGAACTTTGATTTATTTGGCAGTAACTAATTCCATTGTGCTAAGCAGGACCCTCTTGTCTTAAAAAATTAGTTCTTCTATTAGTCAAAGTGAGCGTAGAAAATTTTTGAAAGGCTTGCTTTCCGCTATTCTGCTACGTCAAATTTTTCTGTTTTTTCTCGTTACCTAGGAGATTTGAGACTTTGGGTGTTACCTCAGTTAATGTTGTCTCCGTTTAGGATATGTTTTGAGATTTTTTTTTTCAAAAATTATTGTACTGTTGTAAAAATATTGCAGTAAAAATTATATGAAGGTCATTTTTATAAACAAAATTGATTGATAAATATATAATAACTTTTGAAAATTCCTATAACGTCATCAGCCAGTTGAAGCAGATAAACGTTGACGACTGATTTCTTGAGGGAAGATCTCTGTTCCGCCGGATTGGGCGTATTTAGGGGAGTAGGAGACAAAAAGGGACCCCTAAAGGCTAATTAATTGTTATATTTATTATTTCTATTGAAAAAGAAGGTGAATAAATGTGATGCCAAAGAGAAATTAATAAACGTCAGCGTAATTTTTTTTGACATAAAACATTTTGGCTATATTCAAAACGCAAAAAACAGAAACTGTACAATGCACATTATCTCCTAAATTTTAGTGTAAAATACTTTGATTTTTTAAAAATTTGATTAAATTATATTTAATGTTCTTTTTCTATTAAAAATTATTTTCAACTCTCTAAAATTTATTTTTATTTATGAAGTTAATTTTTTATATAATATATATTTTTTCTAAAAATAAGATTACTAAAGAATAAAATCTCATCTTCATGTTAAAGTTTAATATCAACTTAATTATTTTTACTATCATATAAAAAGAATAAAATTATAATTTTACTTGTGCAAAAAATTAATTTCTTTAACAGAAAATAAATTAAAAGAGATTCTACAATATATATCAAAATATTAGAAGAACTAATAGTAAATTTTTAATAAAATATTAAGTATAATTTAATCAAACTTAAAGAAAAATTAGCATAATTACTAAATTTTAGTATGTAATTGCACTTTGCAAATTTTCTTATTGGATTTTTTTTTTCAATCAAAAAGTCCATAACATGATCAATTCATCATGATCATTGTGCCAAAATTTTGGAAGCAGATCCTCCATAATTAGAATGAGGCGACACGTCACCCCTACACAAAGAGGATGTGCTTCAAGATCACAATATCCCATTGAGTGTTGAGAAAGGAACTTTGTTTGCAAACAATAACAAAATACATTCAAATCTGGTCGTTCTGTGTCTCGTACTGACCATGCGTGCTCCTCAATCTTTCGCCGAAATAAAGGGTACAATTATTCATCTCCATTAATTGATTGTAAACAGGAATTGAACAACATAAAAACAAGAAGTAATATAGTTCAATCAACAGGACTTTGCATAATATCCAAACAGAAACAGTAACCAAAAACTCCAATGTAAAAACAAGGAAAGATTCTTTCGGACAAATTAAAAAAGAAAACCAAAATCTTCAAATTATGGACCTTATAAAAACATGGCCCATATTCGAAGCAATCCTTGTGTCACTAAAATGCACAAGATAGAACAGCAAAAGTACTCCTAAGGCGATCTTACATATATATGATCCTATGGCACATTAGCACTGTCTAAATATTCAAGCCTAATACGACCTTAATTGGCACTAATAGTGATAGGCTTTATATATGGTCACACAATCAATAGTAGTTAGAGCACTGTGGAAGGTAATAAGAAGACGGTGGTAGTGGTAATGGCGGCCGCAATGGCAGAGGAAGAGGAAGAGGGAGAGGGAGAGGTTCATAAGGGTTGTAAGGGTGGTGCCCTCCATGATATGGTAGTGTCCTACCATAAGGCGATGGGGTCATAGGCATCCCTCCATAAGGGACATATGCCCTTTCATCCATGATGACGTGATTATTGCCATAGATATTTTGATCACCAGTCCTCATCCAGCACAGCTCTGCGTGTTTTCCATATTTGGATATCTTCCTCAATATTTTCTGTGCATCTACTTTGCCTGAAATGTATATCATCCCTTCTTCTGCATCCAAATCGTAACTTACCCCTAAAATCACAAAAGGAAAAATAAATAGGAAACAAAATATAATATCAAAAGGAAACGCAGAGCAAAAGGAGAGAGAAAAGATAGAAGTTTTTCATTGAAAAAAAGAAAAAGAAAAAGAAAGGTGCCTCTAATTTTTCTCAATATTTTGCTCATAGTTCTATCCCATCCTTTACAGCGAGTGTCCACTTTCAAGCCGCAAGTCTAAAAAATAAAAAATACTATTACATTAGGGAACAAAATATAATACGAAAAGGAATCGCAAGAAATGATGGCTGTACGTAGTATATATAGGCTCTAACCATGTGAGTACTGAATCCTTCTGAGGAAAACATTGTGATATATGAGACGACGAATCAGTAGGGTTTTCTGAAAAGAGAAAGAACAAAGAAATGGGCTATGGTTTCTGGTACGGCTTTGAGTTTTGGGGGAGAGATTTAGGGGACATGGGTCATATTTATATAGAACTGTAAGTCGACCCTCACTGCAAATTTTACAAAATAGATTAAAATTGTTTTGGAAACAAAGAAGGAAAGATTCTGAGGTGATCCTAATTATTTAATTACCATCCAATATTGTTTAAGCTTATCTCATTATACGTAGATTCATTGCCTTCATTTAAGGTCAATTTTGTGGAGCACTTTTAATTTCTTGTTATTGTCCTAAAATATCTTCATAACAATTTCATCATTAATCCAAAAAGAAAAGGACATTCTCACTTCGCTTTGCAGATCCAGCATATTCACTTTGACGTTTGCACTAGCATTTTCTGATGAAAATGAGAGAGAGGCACAAAAATAAATAAATAAAAGGTTCCAGCGTTCTGACAAGCACAAAGGCATGCGATCTGAGTTTCGAATAAAAATTATGAGAAGACTTTGAGCACTTCAATTTTATAAGTTAGATTCTAATATTATAAACAACCAATTTTCTAAAACTACTATAAATGCAATGTTTATTAATATTTTAATCATATTTAATTGGCAGGGACGCTAACCACCAGCCCGCCTGTAACAGTGAGAGCCAGCTCAACGCCTGACAAAAGGTCTTGTCCCATTCTCCAACGTGACACTGTTCTTCGTCAAAATTTATCTATAAAAATGAATCCTTTTCTTTAATATTTCCTCTCTCTCTCATTTCTTTCTCCGTCATCGGTATTTCTGTCTTCTCTCATTGGCCACGGTCCCCTGAAGTTGCCCCATCTCTTCTTCGGGAAATCCCTGCGGTTCGTTCGGTGAGCGAACCTTTCTCTCAATTTTCTAACTCATCTTAGCTAAAAAGTGAAGACTCGCCCAAACACATCATCTATTTTCTTGATCATTCCGCCTCAGGGTAAGTTGTTTCATCTCATTTATCTTTTTTTCACTCATTTTGGTTTGATGCTCGATTTGTGGTTGAGATTGATCCGGGTTGGATCTGATGTTTTTGAGCCGTCAGGGAGGAGAAGAAGACTATGGCGCATAGGGTAGACCAAGAGTATGACTATCTGTTCAAGATCGTTTTGATCGGAGACTCTGGTGTGGGCAAATCCAACATTCTTTCCAGGTTTACTCGAAATGAATTTTGCTTGGACTCCAAATCTACGATTGGGGTTGAGTTCGCTACCCGGACTCTTCAGGTGCTTCCTCTATCTTTGCTGTTTTTTAACTTTCAGGTTTGAAATACTGTAATCAAGGGGAGCTGGACTCGGATGTGTATCTGGGGCAGTTTATTGACGACGATCTTGTGATTAGTCATTGTTGGCGTATGCTTTAGAACAAATGAATCATAGATGCTTTGCAATAGTTGATCGAGATTTTATTTTAACGAACTCAACGACCCAGGTTCTTATGTTTAATAGCCCGGTAATGAGCATAAACTGAAATGGAAGCAACTATCTGGGATCACGTATCTTGTTTACCACTTTGTAAATACAGAATAAGCATGAAAAACTTTATTTCAATTCACGAAAGAGTGAATTAAAGCTCATCTTAGAGAAATAGCTTCAATTCTAGGCCTTATTTTTCGTAATTTTTGAGTGTGTATGTTTTCCTGGATAGTGGGATGTAGTGAAAAAGGACTATGGATGGTGAAGTTTCAGATGAATAATTTTATAGGTAAAAAAAAATTGGATTCTATGCCCAGGAACACCTCCTTCTTGATGGATTAGAAGTATTGTGGAATGGTAGGTTATGGGATGGTGGAACATACTGCACTTTTCTTTCAGATGTTATTGTGAATATGCAGAGGTAGAAGGGATAATGAAAAAGCCTGTAGGCGTAGTCCAGTAACGAAAGATTTGAGTAGTTTAGTGGAGATCTTGGGTTAATTTATATTTTGTGTTACACATTGCTGAAGGGGTCTTATTTAAGATAAATATGAAACAGTTGGTCTTAAACTAATATTGTATGGTGGAAATTGAGAGTTAATTGTTATGTTATATTGAATTATTGATCATTCGAATCCCACGATGGGAAAGTTTTTTGGGAGTCCTTTGTTTGATTTACTTAGTTTGCTTCATTCTGTTTCCTCAACAGGTAGAAGGAAAGACTGTCAAGGCACAAATCTGGGACACAGCAGGTCAGGAGCGGTACCGTGCCATCACCAGTGCTTATTATAGAGGGGCTGTTGGTGCACTCCTCGTATATGACATAACTAAGAGGCAAACCTTTGACAATGTTCAAAGGTGGCTCCGTGAATTGAGGGACCATGCTGATTCTAATATAGTTATCATGATGGCTGGAAACAAATCTGATTTAAACCATCTTAGAGCTATTTCAGAGGATGATGGTCAAGCATTGGCAGAGAAAGAAGGTCTATCATTTCTTGAGACATCTGCGCTGGACGCAACCAACATTGAGAAGGCATTCCAAACCATTTTGACAGAGATCTATCATATTGTGAGCAAGAAAGCACTGGCAGCTCAGGAAGCAGCAGCAAATACCACACTTCCTGGACAAGGAACCACGATCAATGTTGCTGATGCATCGGGGAATACCAAAAAAAGTTGCTGTTCCACCTAATGTGTCATTTAAGGAGTAAAAAAAAGTTGCTAGTAGATATTTTTGTTGTTGTCCAATTCTATTTTTACCCCTTCTTTCTCATTTGTTTTTCCTTCTAAATAGGCGAGAAACATGAGTACATTTTACTAAATTGAGTTGCCTTGAGGAAGTCAGTATTTTTTTTTTTAATTATAGTGTCGCTAGTTTCTTTGGATGTTTACTCGAGGTAAGCTAGTTTCCCGTGAATTCATAGAAAATGGGAACCAGTTGATATAAATGATATAGTGGGGTCAATGGGAGTCTAAATTGCGACAATGTTGGATTGTATGTTGCTTCTGGGTTTGGTTCTGTGAGATAATTGTTATATATGTGTGTTCTTTGAGTTATGATCATCTCTACTGCAATGTTCCCAAACCTAATGGCAGCTTCTGGAGGTAAGATCAAGCGACTTAAATGTAAATAATTGGAGCTCGCTCTCTCTCTCTCTCTCTCTCTCTCTCTCTCTCTCTCTCTCTCTATATATATATATATATAGAGCATATACGCTGATATTTTACTTCCTCACCCGTATATAATTCTGCTACAGCTAACTGAGCTGACACGTTGAGAGTGTTTATCCGGAGGCAATATCCTTTTTAATTAGATTGTAAAGATGTTACGCTGGCTATCTTCTCGCTATTCTTGAGTACTAACAGATTAGAAATTCAAAGCCTTGCATTTCCATGTATTTCATTAGTTTAAAATCGAACCAAAAAGAAAATAAGCCACGGCTTTTGAACCTTATTGATAATTCAATATATATAGAATCTCTCGCAATTTAACATCATGTGTACTTAACTTTCATCTTCTTCAAAAGCTTAAAATTGACCTTCCAAGCTATAGATTGTGTGTGATTAACTCCCTCTATTGATAAATTTGTTACGTATATTAACAGAGCTCTTCCACGTGAGACAAAAGTCCAGCTGCATCATCTTTTGGCCAGTCTACGTGGAATATTGAATGAACCAAAAAACCCTTTATTTTGAATAAACTGCAAATTTCCCCTATTTTCCCCACTGACTGTTGTATTTTCTTGGCAGCCAAACAGAGTTTAGGAAATCTGTGGTATTGGCTTAGGTAATATATAGCATTGATTTAGTCCACTGAAAAAGCAAGATCTTCAACTTATATCCTCCCGATCAACGTCAAGCAGCAATCCAAAGAACAAAATACATTAAAAAACTTCGAAAAAGAAATGTAAAAAGGCAAACATTCTACAAAGCATAAAATCATATTCCAAGTTGGAGACAAGAACAACCCAAAAAAATTAGGATTTGTTTCTTCTACATTAAAAAGAAACCTGTAACATGAACATTAATGACACCAAAAAAAAAAAAAATCTCCCAACATATTCACGTGTCCGAATCCTCTGCATCTCGCCTCTAAGATGCACCGCGTGCATCTCCGCAAAACGCATAGTTGTACTAAGTAAAATAGTGCGTTTTGACTCAATTTATTAAAAAAGGAAAAAATGAATCCAACACCTGAGTGCATCCATCTTCCTGCCACTGCACAGCTGAATTGCATTGTTTTTCATCATCTTCTTCACCAGCTTTCCCTGCTTCATGAAGTTGGGAAAAGCTTAGATTTCTTACCGACACAGAAGCAAGGTAAGCATTTTGTTTACTTTTTAAACTTCCCAATAAATGGCATATACCTGTGTCAACCTCACGCAGCTCTTCCATTTCCAATCAAAATAGCCACATTACTGTCTTAATATATGGATTTTGTTATCCATAATAATGTGTTGAATTTGAGGCTTCTGACTTGTTACTTTATATTTAGATCATTTAAATTCCAAACTGTCTCAACAGAACAATATATCATCTAAGATGAACTTATAAACTCACACACCAACATTTGATAATCACACAAAACCAACTGTCATTGATATGCACCTAATAATGTTTTAAGCAAACCTGGGTTTAATTCTATCTAAGCTAGATCCTCAACACAAATGGTTGAATTGGTTGTTTCTTAAATAGATGAAAACCAATGGAAGGAAGGGACGCTGAGAGCAAGATTGCAACAAAGGGGGGGGGGGTCTGAGTCGTCTATAGTTACGTCCGTCACTGTAGCCAATGTAGTTGAAGTGTTTTGAATTGATAAAGGGTGCTGGGAGAAGTGAATGGCACATGCATTGTGGTCTATGCCTTGGAGAAGTTTCAGCCTTTGTTTTTTTCACCTTCCTTCTCATTTCTCTTCTTTTCCTCTTCTCTTCACTGGTATTTTTTGCTGGCTCTTTATAGTATACTTAATCACGTTATAGTATGCCACACATAGTTTTATACTTCCTGCTTACTTGATCACTTTTTAGATATACGACTTGGAATTGAAAAAGATGATATGGTCGTTTACATTGTTCGATGGGATTTGCATGCATGGATTTACATCTAGTGTCGTGAGCAGCACACAAGAAACCTTTACCACTTAGTTTTCTACTAAAATTGCTGTTTATAGGGAAAGAAGAATTAGGGTATTTAGCTTCTCTGCTGATACTGTCTTTGGATCCCCATATAAATTAGGATCACGCCCATGCTGCTTCATTTGTTGCCTAAGTTTGGTCACTGGGCTTTGGATGATTGCTTCTTGAAGGTATTTTACGATTCTCTTTTTTTTTTCTTTCTTTTTAAACATATCTTTTTGCTTACAGTTGTTAGTAGGGCTACTTAGCTTCTTTCAACGAGGAAAGTCATTGTCTTGCAGTCTTTGCAGCCATAGGATGTAGCAATAATTCAATTCACATATGGGATACCTCGAAGTCTATTACGATTCTTAAAGTTCAATCTCTAGGCTACTTTCAACAAACAACAAGGATTGAATCATTTGAACGGATTGAAAAAATTTTGTCTCAACTCAAGCTAGGCTGCTACAAAGCATAGAAGTGAAGACAACATGGAAGAGAAGAAAAGATGCAAGCCACTATATCCTATTCGGTCTTCTGTAATGGAGTTGCTTTGTTTGTGAAAAGCTTATATGAAATGAAGCTTTGTTGGAACAAAAGATACAAGCCACTCCAGCAACTCATGCTTTATTTGGCTATCACCCTTTATCAACTTAAAAAGTTTATGCAAAACGATACGTTGCATCGATTGCATTGGCTACAGTCACATCGTGACGATACATAATCGAAACGCTGAAGGGGGTTTGTACAGGCACCTTCATTGAAAATCAAATGGCTTGATTCATTCTTTTTTTTTTAATAAATTGAGTCAAAACGGTGTGTTTTACAGAGATGCACATGATGCATCTTAGAGGCAAAATGCAGAAGATTTGGACGCCATATTTACCTCTTTTTTGAATAGACTCTTCATTTCTCCTCAAACCCCCTATTCCCCCCCTCCTGCGGCCTGGAAAAAAAACACACACACACACATAGATATATATATATATATATATAGAGAGAGAGAGAGAGAGAGAGAGAAATTGTGATTTTCTAGTGAGAGAACCAAGAATGTCAATAAATGATACTCTTTATAAGGGACGAGAAGAAATAGCAAATTACAGGTGAGGAAAGAAGCACGTTCTATTTTTTTTTTTAATTGCTATCATCTTCGTCTTTTTCCTCTTGGTGCAAGTGTGGCTTAACCTCCAAAAGTTCTGGACTTTGGAGACCTAATGGACCTTCAGGCGAATAAACACGCAACAAGATTTCATCCTGTTTATTGGCATTTACATTGTTGTTGTTGCCGAGTCTGAGAAAGCAATATGATGAATGACTCATCCACCCTTTCGTGCCCTATGTCACGGAGACCCGGGAAACTGAGGCATCTTTGAGAGGACAAGATTGCCTTTGTGTTTCTCTTAGGTAGGTGAGATGCCACATGGACATGGACTTGCTAACATGAAGAGACTCCGTTAGTGAACTCAACAGACCCACTAATGACGGTTTTAATTGTACAAAATCAATGGTTTGAGAGGGGAAGGGATCATTGCATATGGATCTAAGTTTAAATAACCTTGCATCCGTGAATAACCAACAGTGTAATAAAGATAGAAAGGGAAAATGCTGCATCCTCATTCAATTTGTATGGTTACATGATGAATTTTGTATGCTTTTTCACAGTAATGCCTAATCCTGTTGAGTAAATCAGTGGAACTGATCCCAGGCTCGGCTACTACATGACAAGAAAGAACAATTTTCCCAACTGTTATGGCCCAAATGTGTAAGTCGTGAATATCTTGCACTCCCTTGATACCCTTGAGGCCATTTTCCAGCTTAGTGATATTGATCTCACTTGGTGTCCCCTCCATCAGAATGCCACAAATATTATTGAGCGTGGACAGTGTAGTACATAGAGATATAACAGAGAATATTAGAGTACACATCAGGTCAACCACTAACCAATCTGGTTTAGCCCATATTACGGCTCCAGCAATCATCACCCCAACAGATTGAATCACATCAGCCATGACATGCAGATAGGCCCCTTGCAGATTTATGTTCAATACAATCCTTTTTTTAGGACTACTTGAAACCAGATTAAGCTTCTCTTCATCTGTTACGTTATTATGTAGTTCCTCCTTTCCATGACCATGATCTGAGTCTCCACAACCATGATGATGATGGTGGTGGTGGTGGCTATGATGATGACGACTGTGATCATGACCAAGCCATACAACCATAATTAAGTTAAGAACAAACCCAAATGCTGCAATTGCAAGCATGAGCATGCCATTCACCCTGGCAGTTCTGTTAAGTCTATTAATTGCTTCATATATTAAAAAGCCAGATATTAGCCAAATTAACTGAACAGAAAAAAGTGCACCCATAACCTCAAGGCGATTGTATCCAAAAGACTGATGCGGTGTTGCCTCCCAACCTGATGCCCATACCGCAAAGAGAGAGATAGAGAATCCAGCAATATCAGAAAGCAAATGTGCAGCATCGCTGATGACAGCTAGGCTGTTGGCTTTCAAACCACCAACAACTTCCACAAGCATAACCATTGCATAGAAAACTATGAGTCCACAAAGTTTCTTTGCCAACTTTGATGACTCTTCCGATGCCAGAAGACTGTGTTCTTGTCGGGAAAAAGGGCAAACAGAACTGCAGGATGACTCTGTTGCCACAGGAAAAAGATCAAGTTTTTTGGAGGCAACTGGTATCTCTATTTCCTGCATGGACCTTGCTTCCAGGACAGGTGCTTTCTCATGTTCCATTTGCTTCAATAAACTGATCATTCACTCAGTAAAACAAATACAACAGAAGAAGTCATTCAGACCTTAGCGTTTAGATATCAGCATCATCTAATAAAGCATTGAGAACCAATTTCCATACAAATTAGACTAAATCTACTCAAAATTTAAAAAGTGATGGATGGCGGAATGTGGACAAGTTTGACAATGTCAACTTGAGCGAAGCAGTGTACAAATGTTGAGAAGAGGCATTAAATTATGGCGGATAGGTTACCAACAGGTTTGACGGTTTCAAAGTGAACGAATGAGACGGAAACTGACAGTAACACAAAATAAGAAGAAATGGCATTAAATCATAGCTTTTAACATAGCTTTGTAGTTCAAAGAAAAAAAGGTAATTCACTAAAATCATTTAAGCGAGGAAAAAGAGAAGTGGTCAGAATCAACAAAATTGAAAATTATGAGATATTGATCTTGTTTTGGTTAGGTTTGGTAAATATTCGTAGGTCATATAATGAGCACCATGTGATCAGCCACATAAGAACCGATAAAGGTCATTAGTGCTTTGTCCTTGACCAACGAATAAAATAATGAAATTTCCAGGTTAATAATAAGACTGCAGAAAAAAGGAAAAGAAAAAAAGTTGTTCCGAGACCCTAACAAAGTTAAGAAAGTAACGTCAAGGCTCCAGAGGATAAGGAAGAAATTGAACAAATTAGTTGGGAATGAAGAAGGTACCTGAGGATGAGAGCAAAAGATCGAATTGGAAATAAGGTTGGGAATTGAGAAATCTAGCTGATATCACAAGTTGGGAAAGCAGGAGTCTCGATCTCGAAGGAGTGAAAGGGCGACGACCCCATGATCGCGGACGAGAGTAGCTGATATATCTCGTCCTCAAGAAGAGGGATCGGCGGAGATGGCGTTGGTCTCTGGAATAAAAGTTGAGAACTTTTCATTGAAGACAAAAAAGCTCCAAAAAAAAAAAAACAAAACAAAATAAAGCAAAACAAAAGCGTAATAAAAAAAAAAAAAGGAGAGCATTCACAAACGAGGCAGGTTTCTCAGAAAAAGCTCACCTTTTCAATTGCTGTTCTTCCTGGTGTCGCTTGATTTCCCTTTGATTTCATTTGGTAGTCACTGATGCTATAAACAGAAATGTAATTACCTACACCAGAAGGCCGCATTGGGAAAGAAAAATGATCCTGGTGAAAGAGTAATGTAATAGAGATAAAATTACCCAAAAAAGAAAACAAAAAAAGAAAATGCGATTTGACATCAGCCAACCAGTTTTAAATAGATGGCCTTCCAGGGCTGAGAATGAGATTCCCAATTTCGTTGTCGTAGGCTTTTTAATAAAAATATAAAATGTGAAATAAATTTTTTTAAAAATTAACTTATATAATGTTAACTTAAAAGAAATTTTACTTATTATATTAAAGAATCTAATAATTCGAAAAACTATATTTAAGTTTTGTTTTAAAAGATTTAATGCTTCATATAGATTGCATCTCAACTGTTTTTTCGGTGAAGAAGTCTCATAATATTTTGTTCATGATTGATATACGTGTTTAAACTTATTATGGGAATTGGTTAAATAATAATATTATTAAATCACGTATAATAATTTGCTTAGTTAATGGCTGCTATGATTTTTATTTTTATTTTTATTTTTTTAATACGAGTAATTTAATATGAAGAATTGTTAGAAATAAAAAATAAAAATATAATTTTGTAAATAAAAAATAATTTTTATATTTTTATTTAAAAATAATAAAAATGATAAATATTATTAAATAATTATTATAAAGATATAATCAATATTATATAAAATTATAAATTTTTTTTCCGTTGATGCAAACCAAATAGGCGTTGAAGAGTCATAAATTTATCTATAATGATAATATTTAAAAGCCGATAATTATTTAAAGCCATGAAAACGTATAGTGGATTGTTTTTAGAGTTATTACGATTATCAATAATATGAAATACTTAAACAAACTTTACTTGGATATTTTTGTTGATTTTCATGACTCGTCAATTTCTTAAAAATTTTCTTATCACCTTTTTAATAATACTAATAAAGAATTATGTGCAAGTAATATAACAAGAAAATTACTACAGCCTCAAAAAATGAAATAAGGCTTCTTCTAATTAGTTGAGAATTTAATGGATAGAGTATAGATAAAATACTATAATTTTTATTTTCAAACCCATACTTAGTGGATAAAATAAATTCTCATTTCCATTGAATTCTTGAATCTTTGAATTCATTTAATAAAAAAAATCTTAGAATAAAAATTTCTTTTAAATTGAGATTATTTTCATAAAATTTGTTCCTATAAAATCATAATAAAAAATAAAAATACTAAATAATATTTTTTTTATATTTTTATAATATTATATATATATATATATATACACACACATATACACACTCTCTCTCTCTCTCTCCATCGATTTAAGAGAGAAATTGAGAATGGTATTATCTAATCTCCAAAAATTCCTATAAAAAATCTGATATCTAAACAGATTGGGAACAGCGTGACGAGGAGGCGGATTTAACGAATGGTAGAAAAGGTAACTCCATCACATTGGGGTTGCAGTCTCCGTCTCCTTCTCCATCCAACATTTTGTTATTTGTTTAATAATAAATAATAAAAAATGAAATAAACTTCACATATTTTAATAAAGTAAGAGACAGACACAGCCTTCTCCCTCTTTTGAGTAATTGAGTCTTTTCTTCCAAAGCACAAAGCCGATTTAAAAAAGAGTGCGCTCGCGAGGATGCAACATTAAAAATACTGTTGAAAGTAATTTGAACTCAGAAGGAAAAAGGGCTTCCTCATTCTCCTATCTTTGGATTCAATCGCAGATTTTGCGATCATTCTGATTCTGGATGGGTGAGCCAACCACCATCGACCCTGCCGTTTTGGATGACATTATCAACCGCTTACTGGAATTTCGACACGCCAGGCCTGGCAAACAGGTCCAACTCATGGAGACCGAGATCCGTCAGCTTTGCGCTGTTTCCAGAGAAATCTTCCTCAAACAGCCCAATCTTCTTGAGCTTGAGGCACCCATCAAGATCTGTGGTACGGTTTATCGGTCAATGGTTTTCCTTTCACTGGGGTTCTTATATATTCTTTGATAAGTGTTGTAACCTATTCTGTTTTTTATACTATTAAGTGATAAGTTTGATCTGACAAATAAAAGCCTGTCGAGTTTAATCGAAAAGTTAGATTTTTCAACGAGGATGTGGCTGCTGACCCTGTTTGTTCATTGATGGAATTGACGACAGAAATTTATGAGCTCAATATGAAAGTTGGTCTCTGAGTGGCCCTATAATCTGGAGTGGGATCAATTTTCAATTTCAGTTGTTTTGCTTGCATAGGTCGTTTATATACCTTGTTTTAAGCTTGAACTCATAATCTTTTGTTGCGTGTTTGGGTGTGAAAATTTTGAATTTGCTATTGAGTCTATGGATGAAGGGAAGCAGAGGAAATGCTAGAACTTTAAACCATTAATCAAGTTTCAAACTTTGAAGCATAAGATGCGTAACTTAGCACGTAGGGACATGAACTCTACATATGAATACTCTTAGCTTTCATTTACATGGAAGCCAGTCTCGTGAGTATGAGTGATTTAATGCTCCAAAAGACTATTCGTGTTCTTAGGATTATTGTATCTGAAATATATATTTTGACTTGATGTAGCCGAGTCAATCATGTTTTTAAAGATAAATCTTGCATAATGAAGCCGAATTCACTCATTACATGTATTTATGGCATATATTGTATAATCTGAATTTAGTTGTGGGTAGAGGAATCTGATTTAAAATTTTTTGAAATACATCAAAGAGAGGGAGATACAAACATTTATCATACAGTGAGAGGCTGAGACTTATTGGTTTTTTTTGTGTGCAATAATTGGTATTTAGCACTCTTAAGTTTCAATGTTAAAGAGGTTGGTGTTGACTAAGCCTTTTGGTTGCTGTGGACTCTTTCTTTTAAGGATATTCAGTATTCCAAGCTATCTAGAGGCTGTTGCGAGAATGTCTTTATTGATGTGAGATGATGTATAATGTTTTAGATAGTACCCTTAAGGATATTCAGTATTCTAAGCTATCCAGAGGTTGCTGTGACAATGTTTTTAGGAATATGATATTTTAACCATATGTCAAGTGACTTTCAGGAAATGCTTTGTTTGTTGGTTGTGATGTTTGTTCAGCATAGCCTGTTGAGGAAAATATATATTATTCACAACAAACAAATTGGTATTAACAATGGATGCGGCAAATTAATTGGTTGTGCTTGATTGCATGGATACGTTTCATCATAGCTGCTCTATATATAATATACACTATTGAAAGGATCATTAACTCGTTTATTGGACTACCATTTTATTGGGCTTTATTTGTTTGTTACAGTTGAAATTAATTTTAATAAACTTTGTGGCTATCTTATTTTCCAGGTGACATTCATGGACAATATTCTGACCTGTTGAGGCTATTCGAGTATGGGGGTTTTCCTCCGCATGCCAATTATTTATTCCTAGGAGACTATGTTGACCGCGGGAAGCAAAGTTTGGAAACAATATGCCTTTTGCTTGCCTACAAGATCAAATACCCAGAAAACTTCTTTCTTCTTAGGGGAAACCATGAATGTGCTTCAATTAATCGGATATACGGATTTTATGATGAATGCAAACGTCGTTTTAATGTGAGACTGTGGAGGACCTTTACTGATTGTTTTAACTGTCTTCCTGTTGCTGCGCTCATTGATGATAAAATATTATGCATGCATGGAGGCCTTTCCCCTGATTTAACAAATTTAGATCAAATTAGAAACCTACCTCGTCCAACTGATGTTCCAGATTCTGGTTTGCTGTGTGATTTACTTTGGTCGGACCCTGGTAGAGATATCAGAGGCTGGGGAATGAATGATCGTGGAGTTTCATACACCTTTGGTGTAGACAAAGTGTCTGAATTTTTAACGAAGACTGATATGGATCTTATTTGCCGTGCTCATCAGGTTAGTTCACTTGGTCTCTTTATTTCATGTTCTGTGACTTTAAGAGCTTAATAAATTCTTCTCCTTCCAGGTTGTTGAGGATGGATATGAATTCTTTGCTGACCGGCAGCTTGTCACCATATTCTCTGCTCCTAATTATTGTGGTGAATTTGATAATGCTGGTGCTATGATGAGCGTTGATGAAAGCTTAATGTGCTCTTTTCAGATTCTTAAGCCTGCAGATAAAAGACCTAGATTCATTTGACACAGCTTTGAGGATGACACTTTTAGTTATCCTTTAGTGTAAGTTTCATGCTGTTGCATTTGTCTTTTCATATGTGCTTGTGATGAAATTATTTTGTATTCATGTATAATGTTCTTATTTAAGCAGTAAGTTTGCTGTCTGTGTTTTATTATAACTTTAGTGGACAAAGCTTGTCCATGTATAGATCTTTCATCTTTTTGGCCAGATTTCGTGAAAGAAATCAATCCCTTGTAAAGGGACATTTTCAATATTGAGTAAGAAGAATGAGATGCTATAAATGTGACTAGTATCTTGGATCATTTAGGGACTTTGATTTCAAATAATTTTGCAGCTAGGTTACCAGTTGGAATATCTTAGGTCTTGTGAAAGAAATATTAAATCATGTACAAGAAGTTTATCTATAATAATACTTCCCTCTAATACATGTCCTTAACTGTTTACTATTCTTACATGTCATCGAGTGCTTTCTGTGCTTACACATGTAATTATTCCAGTGAGGAAAATTGTTGGTGCTTTCTGTTAATGAGCCTTGTCTTTTTTGGATTAGCATGTTGTAGCAACAATTTGAGTTGCGCCAATTGTTTCCATGTCAATGAGAGCTACATCTTACTTCTACTCTATGTAAATTCCTAGCCTAATTTCCATCTCTTGAAGGGCAATGGCATGCTTAGCATTAGATCGCACTGTCACAGTGAATTGGTGCCTACACTACTGCTGTGGTTTGAACTAATACAGTTGTTCCATCTATATAGTGATGTAAGACCAATAGCAAAGAATAGAGAATGAGTGAGCATACCAATACTGATATAGGACAAATAGCAAAGGCTCAAGGTGAAGTTTTGGTTTGAGGCCAAGTCTAGTTACTCCTAATCTAGAGATTGAATATTTTGTGCTATCCCCATCAATGACTAGTTTACACAAGTTTTCTTTAACATTTCATAAAAGTGTAAATGATACTAGTTCTCTTCCAAGAGTCCTTAGGTAGTAAGACAGTAGAATGCACCTTATCACACCAAGGTGTCCAAACTTCAGGTTAGAATCTTCTACTATGATTTCCTCATCAATATCAGAAGGGCACTCAAGAGGATCTATCACTATGTCCACTTCGCTTATCTCATTGAGATCGTCAGGTTGGTGCCCATGAATCAAAGTGTAATGTGGGCACTTAGATACAATATAGCCCTTAGAGTGACAACGAAAACACTTAACGATGGAACCACTATGATGTGAGTTGGAACTTATGGATTCACTTTCCTTGGTGAACTATCCCTAGGACTAGAAACTTGACTTGAAGAGTGCATAAAATTAGTTTGACAGGCATTAAGGTCTAACTTACCTTCAAACTCAAGGGTTTCAACTTTAACTTTCTTAGTGATGTCACGAGTCATTGTGGTCACACTTAAACCTTTCTTGGTCATATGCCTAGGGGCTACCTCATATTGCCTAGGGTGAAGGCCTGCAAAGCCTTGATCATTTCAACAGTCTTCTACAAGCTTAGGTAAAAGGCCTATAAGGAAGTCATCGAGTATTCCTAGTATTAAGATCTACAGAAGACTGTTGATTTGCAATGGAACCCATTGGTGGTGTCCTATGATGGTTATGGATTGATATGTTTTCTTCTCTGGGAACTTCTTTTATTCTATCTTAATCTCCATAATCCCCAACTAGACCTTTCACATTTTTAGCATTGATTTGCCTACCTGATAGTATAATGGCATTCATGAGTTCCTCAAAACGATGGTCCACATTCTCTTTATCAACTCTACGTCCTTTCTCAAAATAGTCCAAGCTAATTTGGGTATTTTTGGTATTTTGTTCCATGGTAAATTCTGAAGCAACAAGTTCTTGCTTAAAAAGGCTCTGTTTGTAATACAAATCATGATTGTTCATGCAAGTGGAATGCAAATGCAATGCTGAGTTGACTATAAGCAATAAACAACTTAAATTGACACTATTGAACACTTTGCAAACAGAATATAATAAAAAATGGCTATAGTTTTTTCTTTTCTTTTAAAGGATGGTCTATGCTATTTTATGAGGCAGGAACAACAAGGAATCACAAGAAAAAAAAAAGGCCTTATACATAACAAATCAGCCTCCAGTATTGCAATCAATAACAGGTTTCAAAGAGAGTATAAATACATTGCCTTGCAATTTATATAGCAAAAAATTTAGTAAAAACACCCCAAAATACTCCCAGATGGTGATTATCTACAACTCAATTGGATTGGGTAAAAAGGGCTGGAAATTCGAGTCTGGAGCGAGGTTGGAAAGGGTGAGAACCACGCACAAGGAGGTCTATCGGTGTGTGATGATAGCTCTGGCGATATGGCTTCAAGAATGAGCTGAGTTCGGCAGTGCACTTCTAACCCTATGGTTAGTTGGTCAATTTTGTGGCTGGAGGTTTGTGTTTCAGTGCTAACAAAGGCAATTTGTAGTTTCTAGTGAAATTCAAGCACCAGAGATGTGACTAGAACAAGGAAGCCTTGCTCTAATACCACTTGATGTAGGGCCAATAGCAAAGAACGAAGAAAGAGGGGAAGAGAGGGAGAAGAAGGGAGATATAGAGAAAATAAAGGGAGAGAAGGAATGAGAGAGAGAACTTGTAGAGAATTTGAAGATATCTTTATTATCAAATAAGTCTAACCTGGGTACAATTGTTAAAGATTTTATAGAAAGTCCAAGAAATAACTCCCAATAACTTAAAAATAAAAATATTGAAGTCTAACAAAAAGATAATTATTAAAGTTTAACCAAAAAATAATTAAGTCGATAACTAATAATATTTAAAATAAAACAAAAGTAATTAAAATATTAGTTCTTGATCTTAATTAAAATATTATGTCCTACACCTAAATTAGGTCTTTACAGGATTTCCATCACATAGTTCAAGTGTCATCAATGACACTCATTGCGATTTACTACTACAGGTTTTTAGGCTTTACAAAACTATGTATTTTGTCCACAGTTGCCTAATTCATCATCCATTGCTACATTGTTTTAACTGCAGTCAATGTCAGATTACTGTCATACTTCTACCTCCATTATTGACACCAATTGCATTGCTACTACTAGGTTGGGGCCTACTCATGCTTAAAACTGGTCTCACTGGAAAATGTGATTTTTGTGATTACCAAAGAATTTTGCAGTTTATATATGAGCACAAGGACTGGATTACATATTTCATGGTTCAGTCCTGAAGTCCTCTTGCATATTGTTATTTATTACAGAGTGGCATTTGATTGCTCAATATCTTATTTTACCGTATCATTTGATTGGCTAACACTTACTGGGAAAATAACACGTTGCTTGCATGGGTGCAAAATCTATGGTCCCGGATTCAAGTCAACTTCAAGTCCATGAGACAGTACTACCTGTCTTACAGTTGCCTTTTTGTGTATTTTGCAGAGCAGCAAGTCTACTTTACGCTTAAATATTCGAGTGTTGCTGATATTGACATCTTGCTTGCAGAAATCTAACCTGCGGTTAAGGAGAACCCAGTTCTAGAATAATGATAATGATGGTTAATATGAAGCTCCTGCGTACATTCTTTGCAGCCATGGTGTCATATCAATTTGTTTTGAGGGTGTGAGTCACGTGCTTAACCAATGTTTTGCAGAGGATCATTGTAACTCCAGAGTTTGGAGGTGTTTGTTTTTGCTGGAAGCCAACATCTTTATATATATATATATATATATATTCTTTTTTTCAAAAAATTTCTGTTGGAGACTATGGTGCCATGTAAATACTTTTCGTTTATAAATGTAAACAAGCGATTTGTCAGAATATTTTTGGTCAATCAATCTGCCATTTGTTAAACCATGATGTGGAACTACTTATTAATGGATACAGTAGGGTTGATTAAACTAATAGGTTAATCATGACTATCCAGTTTGTCAGCGTAAATTCAAGAATGGATACGATAAATGGATAAAATCCTATCTTTATAAATTTGAATACCTTCTATTTAGATATAAATGCAAGAGAAAAGAAGAAAACCTCACTCACAATTGCATAAGATGATTGGAGGCAAAATTTCTTCTTGAGATTCAATCATACACATGGCATGTGCATGCGATGCCTATGGAAATTGTGAATATTTGAATAAATTCATTCAAATAGCTTGCCTTATAAGATAAAAAAGTTGATTGTAAAATGTGTCATCTATCGCAACTTTTGGAAAATATTGGTGAGAGAAATATGTGTATACGAATGAAAGAGTAAGCTATTTATTAATATTATAATATAAAGTGAATGGTAAAATTGTTTAGTAAGTATTTTCTATCAATATTATTGTATTTGATAAACACTGATTGAACAAAAGAAAAAAGGAAGACTTGAGTGTCCTGGAAGGGCCTACATAGAGTGTCGAAGCTGAAAAATTGTACACGCGATGTCTGAGCCCGGGTTCGAACCGGGGACCTCTAGTGTGTGAGACTAGCGTGATAACCAACTACACCACCCAGACCAGTGTTGAGGTTATCGCATTTGATATTTGTCAAGCGAGTGTCTTGGCCTTTCCCTGCGGACCGTGGGGAAGAAAAACACCAGGGCTGAGATTCTGGACGAAGACCAACATCTGAAACAATGGAAGCGCGTCATGCATCCCTTGGTCGACGTACGGTAAGAACTCCATCCTTGTCTTTGTCGATATCTACGCTTCTCTTTGACGCATCGCCTTCTGCTAACTCGAAACTGCTCCTCTGTCTTTTTGAAGTCATTATCAATTCGTATTTATATCAATTTATTTATTTTTCTTCAATTTTAATTGACTTGTATGGTCAATTGTACAGTTGGAGGAGATTCGTCAAAAAAGGGCCGCTGATAGATTGAGCAAAACTTCTTCTGGACCAGATCTGAGCAAAATCCCGAGCCCTGCCGGTCTGTGTTGTTGGGAAAAAGAATCCCTTTTGTGTATCATTCGATGTGTGTTTGTCCCCATTCTCTCTTACAATTTTTCGAATGAAAGCGTTTTCCTTTTCCTTTTTGTCCTCAGAAATTGTGGGAATGAAGAAGTCGGAGAGCGCAAATAGATTGTCTGAGGTAATAAATATTTCTATTAGCATCTCTTAATCTCATCGTCTTTTATTCCTTATTCTTTGAAACAATAAGAATAATAGAGTCTATATTGAACAATTGCTTGCAGACGGATGTTAGTTCTTTACTATCTCAACTAAAAGACCTGCAGAAGAAGAACATTGATTTGGAGGAAGAAAACAAGAGAATAACTTTAAAGGTAAATTTTTTAAATTACCACTATAATTGCACCAAAAGAAAAACGCCTTCGCTGATATATTTGTCTCATTTTGCAGCTTCAAACAATGGAAATTGATCACGGTGCAATGCAAAAGCAGCTGAATGACTTGGTAAGTCAAAATGGTTGAATGCTATTTCATTGGATTTACATGTTTGATAGTGCTGATTACCTCCTAAACCCAAACCTAGCATGCAGTTTAGTTAGTTTAATTGATTGCACTGCAAATGTCCACAGTCTGGAGATTCGGAAAGTATAGAATTGTTAAGCCAAATTGTATCGCCCCGTTATTATTATCAGAAATCATGCATTAGGCTTTATATGTGATGTTGCCTCTGTCTTTTGCACTTTAAACTTTTGTAGTCTCTGTTTTGTTTATGCCGATATTCCACCATTCATTGTTTCTGTATTTTAGCTTTAAAGCCAATATTTGTTCAACAGGAGCAAAACACTGTGCCATCTTTAAGGAAAGCTCTCAAGGATGTTGCAATGGAGAAAGATGCTGCAGTTGTTGCACGGGTAACTATGTCTAAACATTATGTTGTCCCTCCCTCCTACGTTTTTACAGCCCGTTTGGTTGCACAATGAAAGGGGAAAGGGAAAAGTAATATATTTTGTAATGTCTACTGTACTATATTTATCATTACTCTACAGTATTTATTTATTTTTATTACCTTAGGGATATGAGTGTCATTTCCCATCCATTTCATTCACATTCTTGTTCTCTTTCCTTTTTTTATACTTAATAATTCTGTGTAATAAATGGTCCATTATTCTTTAAATATGTCCATGAGATTACATATTATTGCAGGAGGATCTTTCAGCCCAGCTTCGTACATTGAAGAAACGTTTAAAGGAAGCAGAAGAAGAACAATATCGTGTATGGGAGCTTTCCTTTCCTACAGAATTATGAAATGCAGGACATTTATTCTTAATATCTTATTAGTTATCTTGTTATAGGCTGAGGAAGATGCAGCTGCGCTGAGAGCAGAATTAAACTTGATTCAGCAACAAGCAATGACTAGCACAGTTGGTGCAATTTCATCTCTTGGAAACTCACCAGAACAAATTCAAAGATTAGAAAATGAGCTAGCAAGTTTAAGATCAGAACTGCAGGTTACTTATATGTTATTACATCTTCTCACCTTTTTCTTTAGTTTCTTTTTGGTTTTCTAATGGTGTTTACAATCTACAGCGAGAGTCACTGTTGAGGCAGCAGGAACAGCAACAACTAGCCAAAGAACAAGCCTGCGTTGCAGCACTGATCTCTGAAAAGCAGGAGTTGGAGGAGAAACTTAACTCCATGTCTAGAAAGGCTGCAGGTTCTTTCCATGAAACTTTCTGTAGAATCTATAATGAATTTGTAATTGCCGTAGATTTCAATAAAGCTGGAAGCTGTTCCATTTATATAATTGTTTAGTATGTAGCTGCTCTTGGGTGTTTCATGTCATCCATTCATTTATTTTGATTTTAAGTCCTTAGAAGCTACTGAAGAGATTGATCAAAGCACTGTGTTCTTCTGATCAACAATTTATTAGTTCTGCCCCTATGTTCATTTGTTGTTTTCGGAGATTTTGGGGGAGGGGAGAGGAGGTGCTAAAGTGCCTACTTCTTCTCACCAAGGAATCCATTTGTAATACGTACAAGGCACAGTCTCCTCTTTTTTCACTCCAAATTATGTAGATTCATATCATCCTTGGATAAGTTCCATAAATCCTTCATCATAGTCATAATTGCTGGTTCCTATGAAGGATGGTCATTCACTGCTGTCATTCTTTTTTATTTAGTATTTGTTGTTCAATTGGCACACTGTAACATGATGCTGACCCTAGTTTGTGTTGATGCAGCAGTCTCAGAAAAACTGGGTGAGAAGAAATTTTCTGTGGTGAGCTCCTTAAATCTTAGGTTTGACTTGTTAGTGAATTTATTTTTTGGGATATGTTCTTGGGGTGATTGTTTATGGCAATAATTGGTATATGTTTTTATTGGAAAACCTCAAAATGTACACCGATGGGACTTCACCTAAATCTTGTCCTTTTCATACTTGTTGTTTGTTGCTTATCTTATCTCTTCCTGATATTGATCAAATGAAGAGTTTTACCAGGGAATTAGATTGGAAATTTGTGTTGTTCTGGTCTTAATACTTGTTTATGTTTGAATCTTCTAATTTCAGGAAGACAAGCAGAAACTTGAGAATCAGCTGCATGATATGGCTTTAGCTGTTGAGAGGTTGGAAAGCAGCAGGCAGAAGCTTCTAATGGAGGTAAACTCTATCTGTGTATTGACTAGCTACTTTATCAAGTATATTCCATCCAATGAAGTAGTTGGTTTGTCAACATGTTGGCAGATTGACTCGCAATCTACAGAAATAGAGCGGCTTTTTGAGGAAAATTCTAATCTCTCAAGTTCTTATCAAGAAGCAGTTGGAGCAGCAGTGAGATGGGAAAGTCAGGTAACAATCGGCAGCAGGCGATTTGACAAGATTTGGTGTGTGATTACTGGTTTAGGGTATCATCTACGCTAGCTTGGTTTATGAGACTTGTCTAGTTGCCTAAGTTTTTTATTGTCAGGTAAAATTGCAGGCTGTAGACTTTGAGCCTGTTCATCTCTTGAGTCTTGACTATCTAAAATTAGTGAACAAACTATGACTAAAAACTGTAGACCATCCCATAGTTTAGTGAAGGCTTTAAAGTTGAAATATAGGTATACTCTTTGGTCATCCTTTGTGATCTGTGTAGCCTGTGCAAAATCCTGCTATATGGGGGTTGATAGATTGCCTTTTCTTATTGATTTGATAATTATTATCTATCCTGACTCCTGACAATTATAATCGATCAAGAAATTTCGTGTAAACTAAGAGATGTTTTCTTGCACCCTGTATTATTATTTATTAATGAATTTGATTTTTTTAATTCTTTTTTTTTTAATATTAATAATTATTATTTATTTGTTTTGGGGGGGTGCATTTTTTTTCCTTTTTAGAGAATTATATAGTTATCAGATAATTGTCAGTGCTAGGTTTGTGCTAAGAATTTCATTTCTTATACTGATATCTGTGCTGTGTTGAGTACGTAATGAACTATATTTTAAGGTATTGATAGTGCCAGATTGTAAAGATTTTTGTTTCTTATGAATAATTGTCTGCTGACCTGCAATCCTGCAGGTGAAAGAGTGTCTTAAGCAAAATGAAGAGCTCCGTGGGATTCTAGATAAATTGAGGATGGAACAGGCTAGGGGCTCACCAGATTCCTCAATTGACGGGGCAAATGTGGTTGGTTCCTCTACATCCACGGCAGAAATGGTCTCCTTGAAGGTTGGTAACATATGTTGTGCGTGGCACATTTGTTCCTCCGTGTTGTCAAAGCATGTTGTCTGGTACAACAATGGGACCCATGTTCTTCTAAATAAACTGTTGAGCTTACAAGAATAGTCTGATTTTTTGTAAGGGCTAGTATCCGCTCCATTACGGTTCTCTTCTCCAAGCCTTGACGACGTATTTTGTACTTTTTCTTTTTCCTTTGGAAGGGCCAACTTGTGAAAGAACAGAGCAGAGCAGAGGCACTATCAGCAGAAGTCATACAGCTTTCTGTACAACTTCAACAAGTCAAACAAGCATATGATGGTCTTGCACGCTTGTAAGTTCCTCTCTGGCTCTCTCCCTCAGCACTGAGGTCTGCTTTCTGTTGTATGAGATTATTTTTTTATATGATCTTTGAATATTGCAGCTATAAGCCAGTGCTGCGCAACATTGAAAGCAGTCTTATAAAAATGAAGCAAGATGGTTCTTTAACTGTACGGTGATGGCAGTGAGCCTTTTTGTGATGATACTCGGGATCAGAAGCATTTGTCAAGCAGACGAGAATTTGTAAAGCGCGTTAAATTTTTTTATACCATCATTAATTTGTAAAGAACAAGTATCAAAGCATTGATAGTATATGAAAAATGATAATGATGATAATTTTGTATTAACCACACTGTTGTTCGAAAGATTTATATTATAAAACGTATTTCTGGTTGACTGTTATCCTCTCCATAATGCAAATGGTGGAAATACAACTTTTAGTGGGATGATAATTGAGGAATTTTTTACTGGTTTTGTGTAAAAATGTACTCGTAGAGAAGTGCTAATTGAATTATCTCTTTCAACAGTTCCTAATAACTTATTCCAAGACTACACGGCAGCTTATTTTACTGTTCGCCTAAGGGTCTGTTTGGTTTGAGGGATTTGGAGGGGAGGGGAGGGGAGACTCTTATCTTGTTTGGTATGAAAAAGAAGGAGGGGAGGGGAGGCAAAATATCCCCTCCCCTCCAAACCCTCCCCTCCCCTCCCCTCCAAAAGTGGAGGTTTTTGGAGGGGAGAGAAATTTTTTTTCTTCATTTGACTAAATTACTCCTCATTTAGATTATAATATAGATTTTATTTTTTTTAATAGGGTTTAAGATAATTTTTTATGAAAATAAAAAATATTTTTAAATAAAAATAAAAAAATTATTTTTTATAATAAAAAATAAGAAAACAAATTTTTTATATAAAAATATCTTAAAAACAAAAAAAAATTAATTCTAATATCATAAGGGCATAATTGTCCATTAACCATTCTCCTCCCCTTCTCTCCCCTCCATTAAAATCCCTCCTCTTCCCTCCCCTCCCCTCCATTGAACCAAACACTACTTAAATGAAAAAGTTTATATTATAGAACTCCAGCAGTCACACAAAACCTTCTCCCCTATTGAATAGAATAATAATAATAAATGATCACAAATTTTTTAATAATCTGAAAAGACTGGTAAGAAATATTTGCAAGAAATGGCATGGCAGTGTTAAAAAAAAAAAAAGGCTGGTAACTGTCAGTTGGACGTTAGATCCGGTTGTGTTCCCTGGATCATCCGAAACGCTTTGGATTCTGTTAAACCATAGTCTAACCTCTGCCATCCATGGTAATAAAGCTAATTAACTCATTTAGGATTTAATAATTGCAAACAATAATATGGAAACCAACTGTCACCGACCACGTGTCACCTATCATTAACAGCCACCTGTTTATCCGCAATGCATGCCGTTGCATGCTACAATTTACAAAAATTCAGGCCAATAATTATGCGCCATTTCAGTCTTCTAAAGCATCACCCATTGTGGTTTATTCCCGTTCTTGCAGGTTAAAAATTTAAACCAAACCTAACCTCGACTTAACGGTTGTCGAATCACTTGAATACTTTGGACTAACCGCGAAAAGAATAATATGTAAAGCTAAAGTTCTGAAACATTTCTTTCAGAAGGGGACGATGGTAAAATTCCATAATTAACGTTGAGAATACTTATCAACCAAGCAATGATGCGGCTAGCAACCCCTACCTTAGAAAGAAAGGAGACAAGGACAGAACATGATAAAACAAGATAAGATCTCATCAATCATACCCTTTTTTTGGGTATTGGAGTGTTACTATATATAAGAGAGCGAAATCAAGCCCATCAGTGTGTAGTTCAGCGACCTTTCAATTTTCAATCATGGGAAGCAAAACCATCTGTTTCTGCATCCGAGTCCGAAACCGGAAGAGTAAGGAAAACGAGCTTGGAGATGCAGAGAAGCTTTCTGAACACAAAACATCCGATCATCATCCCAAGCCTCGAAAGAAGGGAAAAAGTAGAGGGTATGCCTCTGCCTGTCCTGGTGATGATGCTGATGGTAATGTTCCCGGCGCCACCACTACCGGTGGTACCGATGCCGGAGTAACTGCTGCTGTGGCGAGTGCAGCCTATATGTCTGCAGTTAGTGCGAATGAAGGTGGTGGTTCTCATGGTCATGGGGGTGAATCTGGTGGTGGTGATGGTGGATGATCATCGAATTTTGTTATTTTCGTGCTTTTGTTCTGCTATTCTATTTTGTATTGATATCAGGGGAGGCATGTTTTTAAGTGTTTCTGCTAATCCCCTTACTTTGCCCGAGACTAAGAGGAGTTCATCATGTTTAGGAATTTACAAGCTGATAAAGCTTGATCGCTTCCCATGATTTCGTCTGATATATGAAGAGATGAAGATCATAAAGCAACAGAGTTCTGCATTTTAATCATCCTCCTTCTGTTGCTTTTCTTCAATTCTGTGATATTATCTCTTTAAGTGGAGACACAGCTTTGTGTGTGTACTATATTCATATTATGTTATGGTGTTGTTATTGTTGCTTCCATTCTCACTGAATCCTATTTGGTCGCGTCTCTGTTTTTCCCATATCGGGAAGCAGATTTTCAATTTGGAACCGATATGAATCAAAAATCAAGAGAATAAAGAAAACAGAGACTGTGAAATTGTAGGAGCAGACCCGAAGGATCTCACCGAAATCCGATGTTCATGGAGTCGCTATAAGCTTTAAAAGCCGCATACAGTTAAAGCCCATACATTTGGCTTATATTTGCTTATTTCGATATGATAACGAGTGCTTGCTTACTGCATTGAAAAAATGCTGCTGAGAGAGAATTATCAGCTTTCTTCGACATACTGATATAAAGTAAGCTTGTTCGAAACTCTCTTTATTTTTGGGCCCAAGAAAACTTCATGCGCGGAAACCAACAAACGGAAAAGCAAAGAAACGGTAGCAGACCAACACAGGACTAGAAAACGAAGACCAGAGAAGAGAAAACATCACCCAACGCCTTCACGTGAGAACAAGATGTCTTTCTCCAGATTCAACGCAACGGGGCACATCCTCGAGCACTTATTCTAATCCAAGACATAGAACAGAACCGAGAAGAGTCCTTGAGCATCAGGATATCTTCAACAACGGTAGAAACTTTCCAATCAGAGCTAGAGCAGGAGTCAGATTCCACGCATATCTTGTTGAAGCCTCGAACCTTGGCCAAGTCAAGACCTTCTTTCAGAGCCATAGCTTCAACGGCCAGGGCCGAGCAAGCAGGGACAATACGAGATACACCATCCAAAACACTTCCACTATTGTCTCTCACGATCACCCCCGGCTTCAGCAATAGAAGAAATATTATCAAAATCCCCATCAGTATTGATTATTAGATAACAGTCACTAGGCTTGACCCCCCCCCCCCCCCAATAGAGGCAAGACACTCAGACTAGTTCGAAAGTTTGATATTCATTTCTCAATAATGAATAATATAATTCAGTAGTTGAGTTTGTTTGGCTGGCTGATCGTTCAGTTTTTCATAAACTCCAATCATTATTTTCATTCGTCTTTCTCGTTCCTTCCTGTCAGAATCTTGAAATGTAACGATTGCAGTTTTCAAGTTCCCACAGTAACCATATAAATAATCTCGCTTGTTACTGTTATCGCACAAAAGTCCTCAAAATTAAAGGTTTTATACCAAAATCTTGCATAAACTCTGACTCTGTCTCCAGAGGTTTGTAATTGTGGGTCACATCTCAAGCACCCCAAATCAAGTGATGGATAAAGTTTGCTGTTCTAGCTTCCAAAACATGCCAGTCTCCATGCGGCTTGCCATGCCTTTTGATGTTGGCCTTGCAGAACTGATATAGAAACGACTATTATTCAATCAACTTGAACAAGAAATAGGAACAACGAGCAAAGCACACTTCTTGGAAGCCCATTTTGAGAACTCTAAATGTTTCCCGGGAAGGGAAGTTCCTAGTTGCTTACAGGAATACCACATCGGTGCTACGAAGGCAAAGAAAAGAGGCGAGGGCACCCCTTTCTCGGCCTTTTGGCTAAGATCAATTGTAGTATATGTTGTTATCAGTTTAATATCTGACACGTGGGCCATCGGTTCATATGATATTAAATTATTTTTTGAAGGGGACTGGGATACTCGCGCGTGACTCATGCTTTGGCGTATCCCGCCAAGCCCGGATCCAAATTTTCTGTGGCTGCGTCGAGGTCATTTGGCCCAAATGTACGCTAGCTACGTTTGCATGTCTGCTGTCCTCAGACCAATAACCAAGAGACTGGAAGTTTATTATTGGCATCATTATTAGTAGTAGGATATCTTTTCTTTTTATTATTTACGCGATGTTCTTATAGTCATTGATTCTTTTTTTTTTTTTTTTTCCTTCTTATTGCGCAATATTATTATTATTTAATTATTATTATTTATTATTTTTTAAAGTACAAATACAAATTCTTAAATTTTTCGTTCAACATTATGACACTTATAGTAGTGCTAATAATGGCAAAAAATTGTGCCATTTATTATTTTTATGTGAAAATAAAATTTTGATTAATTAAGTAATTAATTATTTAGAATAAATAATTATAGTTTTATTCATTTTTTAAATTATGATAAATTATTTTTTCTTTAAAAATATTCAATGTACACATTTTTCTCTATTTTAATTGCTTATATAAAGATAACATGTACTAATTATATATTTGACCTATATAAATAGTCTTGTATAAATTTAGACAACTATAAATTCATTTTTATTAAAAAATAATTAATTATTAAAAATAAAAACATATCCATAAATTATCTTTCAAAATTAAATAATTAAAAAATAATATTTAATTTCAATAATAATATATATATTAAATTTATATTAATGATCATAAACATTGTTATGAATTTAATAAAATTTTAAAATATATTAAATTTATAGTTTTGATACAAAATAAACAACATAAAATAAAATGAGAAAATTATAAATGAGAACTCGAACTTAAAAATAATTATTTTAAAAGACTTATTATCATTATTTTTTTAAAAAAATTATCACTGATTTTAACTAAAATTATTGATACCTAGTGGTAACTATCAAAATAATTATTTTTAAATTTGGGTCCTTATTTGTAATTTTTTTAAATAAAGTTTTAAGAAATATATTCTTTAATATGCTATATTTTTAATAAAGAAATCAATACTATCTTTAACGTTATTTTTGTCATATTTTAATTTTAAAAAAATTGTATGTACTTTCAAAATAAAAAGAGAATCATATAATTTAAGCTAAGTGAAAGAGAAATTATTTATCCTTTAAATTAGAAAATCTAAAATGTGAAAATTTCTCAAACCTGATATAATAATTAAGTAAAGGTAATCTAACTAGTAGATTCTTGGAGGGAGGGATAAACTACAGTTGACAATTTAGATCGTACAATGATTACTTTCCCTTAACACGTGTGAAGCTAATCTCTCACTTTACATCTATTTATTTTTTTTATTCTTTTATGAAGGTGTTTGAAACTACAATTAGAGTGATCCTTTTGCGAATGGCATCAAGAATTTCTTTATAATCAATTTCAATGATAATCTTTGTATTTTCATCTCTCCAAGCAATTTCAAGGCCAATTAAGATACCTCAAAGTTCTAAAACAAAAGAATTTGGAATTTCCATATTAAAGACATATATCTTAATACATCTTCTTAGGTAATTTTGAAAAATGACATCACACCTTATCAGCCCAATAGTTCCTTTACTTAATCCTTCCGAGTTGATTTTAATTCAACATGTGTTTAGTGCAATCCATTTAATGTGTTTCTAAACAATGAATTTGACAATTTCTCCACATAAATTAGTAGTCATAGAGGTAGAAATCTCTTGAACATACTTAATAATTACTCTAATAGGATTATGAGAATGACAAAAGTTTCCTTATAAAGAGCTTATTCCTCCATAGGTGTCTCCATGTAATTTATAAAGACCACATTCTAATTACTAACTATATTCTGACTCATTATTTTTTACATTACATTTGATCTAGTCTTAAATGCTGAGTAAAAAAAAACTCAACATACTTAATGGGATCTAAAAGCTTATTCTAAACTTTAATTGCTTTTCGATAATCCTTTAGACAATGAAGTAATGTTTTAATATTGGTATTATAAATAAAGCACGCTATGCCACTTTGCAACCATCTTTTAATCCTATTTTTAGTGAGTATTTTGTTAGATTAGGATCATCTGTAATTTGACCTGTAATTACTTTTATACTATTAATAAAAAAAGAAAAATATGTGTTTTAATTTTTTTTTTATTTTAAACTAAACTTATTTAAACAATAAACTTTAGACTAACAGCACAATAACAACATTCTTCAACTGCAGGGGATCCAGATCTGTATTTTGTTATAGACTATTCAAATAAAAATCTGCATAGAATGAGGATTTTCCAACTCCCAAATGCGTTTCCATTAGGGGTCAAGATCGTGTCGGGGGGTTTTACTAGTGTTTTGTGTGCACTACTCACAATGAAGTTGCTTGACTTTGTCCTACTCCAAGGAATTTTGTATTGGCCATCAATATTCCTAGGGGGGGAAGCACTGCTTTGATTTTGTCAATTTCTTCACTTAGGAGTAAATTACAGAAGTCTTCTAACGTCCAATACCTACTATCATGTGCAAAATTAGCCACCATTTTGTTCAATTCCGTCTTCGAAACGGGGATTAAAATTCTATCAAGCAACACTGTGTCATTTGAGACCCACTTGTCCTTCCAGAAATTTATTTTCTTACCATTATTAACTCCTCATCTTATTCTTTAAGTGAATTTTGGGCAAATCTGAGTCAAATTTCTCCAAAGGCCAAAGTTACTCCCTTTAGCTATACATTCTTAGGATATACTTACTTCTCTCCCATACTTTTCTCTTTGGACTTAACAGCACAGGATTCATTCTTGTTGTGAGTCCCTAAAGCCACTTCATAACAAGAACATCATTTAAAAAAGCAAAAAGTGAACTTTCTGAAACCTAGCCCATCCATATTCATTGGTTGGCCGATAATGTTCTTAAAAAAAAAAAGTAGATCCTCTGAAATAAGTCTTCTTTAAAATATTTGAAGTGTCTCACAAATTAAATCTTTTGTTTATTTAAAAAAAATATTAAAATAAATAAATAAATTTGAGAGATACTTTAAAAGAATTTTAAAAAAAATACTTAAGAGGATCTACTATCTTTAAGAAATTAGACGTACCCCTTTCTTGTCATCGTTATCCCCCTTATATGAATTTTCTTTAAGCTCTTTCAGTCTTGTCGACAATATTTAGTGGGATTTGCATTTTGCATACTGTATACGGGGATCAAATCTATCAATGACTTAGCCAGTGTTCCATATCCTGCCATTGAAAACCGTTACTTCTTCCAACCATTTAATCTATTCTCAACTATATCCAAAATGTGAGAATAATGTTACTGTGCAACTCTAATATGTTGCAACTTCACTCCCAAATATCTCCCCAAGTTAGCCATATGCTCAAAACCGATTCTGTAAATTATACCTTGCATGAGGTCTTGATTGGATTTTTTGGAAAATTAAATGGAAGTTTTCTCTTTGCTTATTTTTTGGCTAGAGAGACAGTTGAAAGGGTTCAAGCTTTTAATGATAACTAAGTGCTTTCAAAATGCAGGGATTCAAAAAATATTTCTATGGATCCATAGAAATATTTTTAAAAAAAAAATAAGTAAATAATATTTATACGAACATATATAAATATAAAATAATATATAGATAGTATCGACATACAAGCCTTGAAGAGTTGCACAACAAACAATTTAGCTGTAGCATGGCTCCACTGCAATTTATAGATATATAAATATCCACTTACTCAATACTGACCTCTAGAAAAATTAAAGGATCATCAATAAACATAAAGTAGAAAATCCAAGGCCCGTTTTGACCTAGTCTCATTCGTCTCCATTTATCACTTTTGACTTTATTGAGGACGACATGCAATTGTGCACTTTTGGCGAAGATCAAAGTGTGCAATTTTGGTTTTTTTTTTAGAATAATATTTATGTAGTCATTAATTTAATATAATAACTTTTACAGTAAAATTATGTATAAGAAATCAGAATAGTAATGCATTTATCAGTTTATGCAACATAACATCTCATTTTTCGCCTTACGTAGTCTTTAAAACGGATGGGAAATGCCTTAAAACTGGTGTCCAAGGTACTCGAAGAAACCTGGCCTGAAGAAAGTGAGAAAACCGCCAAGGGATGGGAAATTACCTGAATGCTCAAATCGAGAAGTTATCCAGTGCAATCGTTATCACTAGTATAGCCTACGGCAACCATTGTCATTGGTCCACGCAGCACACTGAAGAAAGGATTTTATTTTACAACGAAAAGCAAGATTATCGTCGTTTTGATCTTCAAGAAGTAAGCCCTAGGCTCCATCGCTCCCGTCTCTCACGCTTGCTGTTAGAGTCATGGCGTTAACCAACACGGCAGGTCCGGTCCCGGCTGCCAAAAGCCCTTCTCAACCGGCGAAACTACGGTGGGGTGAACTCGATGAGGATGATGGCGAGGATCTTGATTTTTTGCTGCCGCCGCGACAGGTGATAGGCCCCGATGAAAACGGCATAAAGAAGGTGATTGAGTACAAATTCAACGAAGATGGCAATAAGGTGAAGATCACTACCACCACTCGTACTCGAAAGCTTGCTAACGCTCGCCTTAGTAAGCGGGCCGTTGAGAGGGCGATCCTGGGCTAAGTTCGGCGATGCCGTTCACGAGGATGTTGGCAGCAGGCTCACCATGGTGTCCACTGAAGAGATCCTCCTCGAGCGACCTAGGGCTCCGGGTTTGTCTCTGTCTCCATGTGCTTGGTTTTGTTTGGTGAATAAATTTCTTTATTTTTGTTAAATTCTGTTTGATGAAGATCAGGTTGGAATATGGGTCTATTGAGCATTTTCTTTTTTTCTTTCTTGTTTTGAATTATGGTTGGGATCAATTGCAGCTTTTCCGAGGATTAGATTAAATGAACAGGTCTGGTTCCTCTTAATTTTCTTATATGTAATGTTGTTTAAAGAAAATCTGATTTTTTATATGGAAAGAATTCATTCTACGAAAAATCATTCTAGAGGCTGCATCAAATTTACTGTGTGTGTTGCGAAGCCTTTATTATGCTCGTGTGTCCATGTGTTTGCTTCAAATTACTTGTTGAAAGAGCAGTGATATGATGGGCTTATAATATATACTTCAGTTCTTACACAAGAATGAGAAAATGGAATGTGGAATGCTTAATGCTTTATAAGCTCATCTTATAATACATTACCAAGCATATTTTCACTCATGTTTAAAATAATATTTTTATAAAGACTTATGATTGATTGTAAGTTTTAATTTGGTTATGTATGTTTTGTTGAAGTCCTTTTCTAATTAACATTGGATGATTGGATAACCGGAAAATACAATGCTGATCCTGAGTCTTCTTGTTATGTATAGTTATAAAACGTAAGATGTAAATGTTTTTACATCTATCCTTTAGATTAAGTTGCTTTTGATTAATAAATAATGAGTTGGAGGAGGAACATACAAATGCATTTACAATCATGTAGTTTCCCTCATTCAGGTATCTTACATTGGCAAAAATTGAAAAAAGTGGGAGAATATGTTCTCTTTGCAATGCTATTTTCTCTTATCTTCTTTTAGTCTAAAAAATATGTGCATTGTACTAACTGCTGGCAGTATTAATCATTTCACTATCGATCCATTATTGTATCACTTTGAATGCTTTCTCTTTGAGTGGTAGACAAACAACTAAACTTAAGCAATGTGTGTTGGCCAGCATGCTAATGTCTTGCTTGGATCATTTTCAGTATCCCCCCCCCCCCTCCCGGCCTCCTTCTTCTGCTTCTGTTGGGGTTTTGGAGGTTTGGTGGGCGGTTGCTAAATCTTCACAAACAAATGTCCTGTACTTGAATGGCTTGTTTTTAATACCATAAGTTGGGAACCGCTTGGAGACCCCTTCCCTCTATTTAAACAGTTTGCGTGCTTGATTCAATTCACAGTTTAATATCAATGGAATAGGGGAACCCCTTAGAATTCCCAAGGTCACTTGTGATAACTTGTCATTAGGTTCTGCCTTTCTTGGTATTGATAATATCTGCAGTGCATACAAAATGGTTTCTGTAAGCATATAAATTGATATGCGAAGTCCTGGGGACCCTACAAATTTTAATGTACCTGCAACTGCAAGCGACCACACATGGCATGGGCTTTTACTTGCTTTTGGTTCAAAAAAAGGACACAATTCTATGTGTAACTTTTTTAGCCTTGAATTTATGCTTCCGATTTATTAAGTTTGCATGAATTTGCTCTATGGCATGTGAGAGGTGGTGTTTCATTGAACTCATTGTCTATTAGTGTCGTTATTGTTTACAGTATAGATAGTTGGCCTGCCTTGGTAGAGTATTAATCTATCATATCTATAACAATGCTATTGTTAACAGGTAGCAAACCGGAAGAACCAAAGGTTGCTGGAGACCCATTGGCTCAATTCCAAAAAGGTGCTGTTCTCATGGTTTGTAGGACTTGTGGGAAGAAGGGTGACCATTGGACTTCAAGGTGTCCATACAAGGATCTTGCCCAGCCAGTAGAGGCATTTATTGATAAGCCTGCTGCATCAGAAGCTGCCACTGCCGCTTCTGGTCCAACCAAGGGAGCATATGTTCCTCCTGGCCTGAGAGCAGGTGCAGAGAGGGCTGGATCAGATATGCGGCGGAGGAATGATGAAAACTCCGTACGGGTCACCAATCTCTCAGAGGACACAAGAGAACCTGACTTGCTTGAACTGTTCCGTCCATTTGGTGCTGTAAGCAGAGTCTATGTTGCTGTTGATCAAAAGACTGGCATGAGCAGAGGTTTTGGCTTTGTTAACTTTGTGAACAGGGAAGACGCTCAGAGAGCTATTAACAAACTCAATGGATATGGTTATGACAATCTCATCCTTAGAGTTGAATGGGCCACTCCAAGGACAAACTAAATTTTGTGGCTTTGTCCCTTGTTTCAAAACTATACTTTGAAGGCCTATCTAGTTTTGCTACCAGAGTATTGTATTTTCTATATCTTTTGAGATGCCATATTTACTTGTTTTAAATTAACTTTACTAAAGCTTCCTTGCGTGATTAATTACCGGTATTGAGTAGTTTTCGTGGTTTGGAAGTACTATTTTTGCCACTGCTGCTATGGTTCAGGGTCAGCCGTAAATTGTGATAGAGCGCATTAAATATTGGTCGTTGGGATCCCAATGTTTTACCGGCTGAAGAGTGTGTTCACAACTTTAGCTTTCCCACTTCCTTCGAGCGATGCACGTAATTACAACAGAGTGGGGGAGACGTAATGAGAAAATAATATATAATTTCATTGTTACTTTTCCGGCAATTCTTTTGCCTTCTTGGTGTACAAGGGAGGGATGAATTGATTCGAATATATGGGGTTCACTAAATGAAATATCAACCCTCCTTTATACATGCAAATGGGCATGAAAGAAAAATTCACCTGGGACTTGATTGGGAGTAAGTGGGGTGGCGTAGGATAAAATGTTAAACTAATAATCTAAATGGATGAGGGAAAAAAAATGAGGTGGAGGAAGTTAAGATATTTTGAGAATATACCGTAACTCACTAGATAATCTAATTTCACAATCTTCCTAAATTGACAGGTTGTATTCTTTTCGTTTTTTAATTTACTGAATTATTTTTCATTTTTCTTTTCATTTTATTTCTTGTTCTTTTACATAAGGATAATACAGAAAATTTTATCATTTGAACTCACCCAATTGCATTATCAAACAATGAAGGTACTGTTTTTTCTATTAAACTTACAGATAATGAAATATGTTGTCTCTGTCATTTTATTCTTTTTAAAACTCTTTTTATGTATCCATAAGTTTTATAATATCAAAATTAAATTATATTCAGCTTAATCTAATCAATAATCTTAAAAAAATGATAAATCCATTTAAAATACAAATGAGATAAAATTATGTGCCTTGGAGGATTGCAATTAATTCCTCGTGGAAATCAACCAGATTTAATAGATAATTGAATGCGTGGGTGTTGGGAGTTGGCTGAAAATTTAAATGAGAAGGGACCTTGTCTAGATTAAGAAAGTGCATAGCATAGGTAATGGGTTCAATGTGTGAATGAGAATTACAAAGGCAATTATACGAGTGAGTTTAGATAAAATACAATAGAATCAACATTGGCAGAATAAAATATTCATTCGGCGATGCATGCAAGATTATTGCAATACAAAGTGACAGGTGATGAAGAGATGTTAGTGGCTGCAGACACGCCAACCTCCTCTATTTCCCATAGTCCCGAGATACAAACCTACAACCCAGCATTTATCTATTTTTTAGCTTTGATCATGCAGCTCCTGAAATTCTTGTCACAATTCTTTTTAAGGATATGGAAATAAACGTTTGATAAAATTAAAAAATAGTTCTGTTAAAAAATTAATTCGTAGATACATTTTGATTTAATTCATTATTTTTTAAAATAAATTATATTAAATTTTTTAAAATTTAACTAAATTATACTTGATATTTTTCTTATTTTAAAAATTATATTCTATCATCTTTCAATTTTTTAATATAATATGATTTTTTAAAAAAAAGCAAAATTACTTAATCACTATATTGATTATATCTGAGCTTAACATTAAATTAGTAAATTTTATCATATTAAGAATAAAATTATACTCTTATATTATACAAAAAATTTAATTTTTTATCAAAAATAAATTAAAAATTGTCTTTAAAAATTGAGTTTAATTTTTTTAAAAAAATTATTAGATATAATTTATCCAAAAAAATTAACATAAACTAGCCATACTTTCACTTTCACTTGGAGTGTGTGCGCGCGCGCGAGAGAGAGAGGCCCAAGAAGAGCCCAGATTCCCCTTATTACAGCCAGTATGTCGTGGTGCGAGATGGGGATTGGCCGTTGCCTTGGCCTTTTCTCCATATGCATAACTTTGCTTTCTCTTTGTCGTCTCACTCTCACATATCTCATTCTCTAATTGCTTTGTGGCGGAGAGATCCTCTCTGTTTCTCAATCCACCAGCTATGGCCTCCCTCTTCGAATCTGGTTGGCAGGTTCTCTCTTACTTCTCTTTACTTCCTCTTTTGCTTCATTCGTTGCACGCTCTTGCTCATTTTGGTCCAAGATTCCGTCCTAACTTGTTTGTTTCTAATAATCTGTTTGGCATTGGACTACGGAACACTAGTTTGTCATTCACTGTCCCGCATTTTTTCTTACTGCTCTTATAATGTTTGCCTTCAAGAAATGAAATCTTGAATTCTAATTACTGCTTTCAAGTTTGTTCTCTGCCGTGGTTTTGAGGATTTTATTGAGCTTTCTAATTTCCTACTGGGTGAGGACCGCCCAAGATTGTAAATATGGTGTTAATATGCAATTTATGCTCTCATTGTGTAAGTAGCAGATTTCAGGGATGGCAAGCGATGATAGCTAGTCTTCTTTGTTATTCTTGACGGGAGCAAACGCCTTGGGTTTTGTTTTCAAGTAAAATGTCTTTAATATTATGCATTTGCATTGCCACGGGTGGCCTGATGAGACTATGAACGGCACGCAAGTGCTGGATCATGGACCATTTGAAAGTTAACTTGCTTTAACTATAAACTTCGTTGCTTTAGACCCATGTCAGGGAAAAATTTGGAACCAAATCTAGTGCTCCTTTACTTTTTCATTTTCCTCCTTTTTGAATTGGTGAAATATTTCGAAGTATTTAAACTCTGTTGGAGACTTGAATTACAAAGTATTGAAGTACTTATCAACGGAAAGGGAAAAAAACAAAACGCAATAAAAAATGTTGAACTTAGACTAAAACCTGTATGAGCTAGGTCAAACAATTTGGCAGGGTCACAGACATTTATTTTGGATTTTTTTGTTCTTCTTGAGGGGGATTCCCACAATTCCTCCTTTATAGACAGCACAACTGAGTTCCTGTGAAGCTTGGTTACTTAGTTCACTAGAATGACAGAGATAAAATCTAGTTGGCGTCTTAATGCTGGAATGTCAACCTTATCTTTTCACATGTACCGTATTGCTGGTTGGCAAGTTTTAGTTTTGTGTTTATCGTATTTTCAATTGTAAAACCACAACTTAACAAAATTAGAATTGATGTTTTGAATTTGATCCTTTTAGTAGTTTGATTTTTACAGGAGATAAAATTCATTGTCTTTCTTTTATGATGCAGTATTTGATCACACATTTCAGTGACTTTCAACTGGCATGTCTGGGAAGTTTCTTTCTTCATGAAAGTGTCTTCTTCTTATCTGGACTCCCTTTTATATGGCTTGAGAGGGCAGGATGGCTGAGCAAGTACAAGATTCAGGTTTTCTTCTTGTCAGCTTTATTGTTTTCTTAAAATTGTACGCTTCCTTCTTTTGTTGTCATAGCTTAAGATAAACTATTTTTCCTCTCTTTTTTTCCCCCTCCTAAGCCTTTTTACAAGTCATATTAACTTGATTAAATGTAGTTTTCTTTACCATGGTGGACATACATATTTCCTTGGCTGACAAATGTTCTTGATATCTAGAATTCACCTTTCCCATCTTTCATAGTCCTAAAACCATTTTACCCTGGCCTTCAGAAGCGAAAGTTACTGCAGATGTCCTTTTGCTAACTTTTATGTCTTTTTCTTTATCTGTATGTCTTGCATAGCTAGGAGCATACAACTTTCAAATAATGCCTGATGGGGTTGATGTTCAACTCTTTGGTTGGGCATTTCTCACAACAAAACTTGATTGTCTCCCCTCCCCCAATAAAAAGATATTATATAGGGTTGTCTTCGTTTTGAGACACTTGTGTGCAAATAGTTCGATAATACATATGAGAAACCCCTTAATACCAGTTGCACTCATAAATGTTTTACATTTTCACTTCTAAATATCTAATAATCTACTAAAGGAAGAGAAAATTTTAACCTTGTCTTCTGCAGTTATGTAATCAAATTATCCTTTACTTGCACTGTATGACACCTTGCATGCTGCTCATCATTCTTCTCTCTCTAGGTCCTTTTTTTTCCCCTTTGGAGCTTCTAGTTTGCATATTTTACTTAGTGTCAGTGTGTAAGATTGACTGTGGTTGCTAATGTTTGCTTCCATATAGGCAAAAAATAACAGCCCTTCAGCTCAGGAGAAATGTATTAGTCGCTTATTGCTGTATCATTTTGGTGTCAATCTACCACTTATGATATTTTCATACCCTGTCTTCAGATACATGGGCATGCAAAGTAGTCTTCCCCTGCCGTCCTGGTACTTTCAGGTTTTTTAAGAGTACTGTCATTAATCTGGACATATGAACTCCATGATTTTTCCTGTAAACACTTAAATATTTCTCTCCATTAATCTTACTTAGCAAAATCCAATTTTTGATTTTTCAGGAAAACAGTTTTATCTCAAATAATCTTTTACTTTATCTTGGAGGATTTTGTATTCTACTGGGGTCACAGGATGTTGCACACAAAATGGTTGTACAAGCATGTACACAGTGTTCATCATGAGTAAGCGTTACTTAAGTGTGTTCTTGGGTTTTGGTTTTAGGACAGAATTATATGGTTATCTATAAAGTACTTAAGAGTTTTTGTTATAGCTCAAAATGTGTTTGACGATGTATTGCAGGTATGCCACACCGTTTGGACTGACTTCTGAATATGCTCATCCTGCTGAGATACTTTTCCTTGGCTTTGCTACCATTGTTGGTCCTGCCCTCACTGGGCCCCACTTGATGACTCTATGGTTATGGATGGTTCTGAGAGTCCTGGAGACAGTTGAGGCGCATTGCGGGTACCATTTTCCCTGGAGTCCCTCAAACTTCTTACCATTATATGGGGGGTGAGTGTTGAGTTCCTTCTCCCTGACAACAGACATGTGGTTTATCCTGCTCTATTTTTATTGTTCTTAATCCTTGTATCCTAACTTCCAGAGCTGATTTTCATGACTATCATCATCGTTTGCTATACACCAAGTCTGGAAATTACTCATCAACCTTTACTTACATGGACTGGTAGGTATTGGACGTATTCTGCTTACAGCATTAGCATTTTTACTCATGGTTAGATCTAGGATGATCTAACTCGCATATTACGTAGGTTTCCCCTGGAGGAAGAATAACCTTTTCATTTTGGTTTTGGTGCATATTCCATGTGCCTATGCTCATAGTTCTTCAATTAGTGCGTATGCTTACAACAGACATGTGGTTTATCCTGCCTTGGATGTCCCGATGGTTAATACTGACAACGGTGCGATTTTTTTTTTTTGGTCTCTCATATTAGGATATTCGGAACTGATATTGGTTACAGAAAGTTAAAATCATTGAAGAACGCAGTCCTTGAAGACAACAGCGAGCAAAAGAAACAATGATAGAAAACTTGATTGGGAGAATATCCGGAAGATCAGAAAATAGATTCTCATTTAAGGGCATATTGAAAAATGTCTGTGTCCTATCATCGCCTCATGTGTTTTTGTGTTTGGTAGCTGTTATAGTCTACAGCTTGCAGAAGGCCTTATATGGACAACTATGCCCTGTTATTCAGACAAAAGTAAAAGTGTTCTACTACTCTCGGATGATTTCAGCCATTGCTCATCTAATATACCAATTCTTTCTTGGCATGCATGACTGTATTATTTTACTAAATTTTACCCTAACCCCGTTTCATGGAACCTAAGCGACAGTACATAATTATATATATAGAGCCCAAAAGAAAGGGTTGATAGGATAGTTCTCACGTCTAATTTAGCGAGTCGTTTGGAACTGGTCGCCAGCACTTAATTGTGTTCATCATTTGGATGCAAATAATATCCATCAGCATAGCTTTTCATATCTCAATCCTTTGAATATTTTTTACTTGCACTAGATAAGTTAATATCATAATAATTTAGAAAATATTTTTATAGCATGCAGTTTCTTCATTTACAATCAAGATTTGATGTTAGTTTTACTCTGACGAATTCTATGAATGGAAGGCGGTGCCAATCAAATAAATAGATGATTCTCTTAACTACAAGTTGTGAGGTGACAAGGAATTGTCAGCTGATATTTTTGGGAGAGTATACATTCAATTTGCATGGGTTAGCATCTTCAAGTACGTATGTTTGACGGTGATTGATAATGACGGGAAGACTTCTTTGCCAAAATAGTAATCAAATTGTCTTTCACACTCGAGAATGTTCAAATGCATGAATCTCTACAGGAACCGTCAGTGTTTCCTCGACATTAATGGTTGTTGTTACGATAAGTTATCCCTGTTTTACATTTAAAATATATATTAGTCAATTAACCATTCTGCATTACATATTACTAAAGGATCAAACTTAGTACTAGGATATATCGTTCCCACATTGTGGTTGGGCATGATGAAAACAGCACAAACAATATGTAACTTCTTAGTTTATGGAATTGATTTAAAATAAAATATTAATCAATTTTAATATGTAACTGAACACATTCAATAGTGTTTGATGTTTAAAGGTATACAATATTACATTTTAAAATTCATATACTAATTTATAAGTAGGCCTTAATTTATAAGTAAAATGTAGTTTCCATATAAAAATAATCGTTTCTAATTTTATTGATTCCACCAAGTGCTTATTGTGAATAATTATCTACCAAACATTCCATCTGTGGTCTAGCAAAGCATATAACTATTTCGGTCTTTGTTTTTTGGGGGGAATTGTTACAAGGTCAAAAAGTAACGAAATTCTTTTTATGACAAGTTTATGGGAGGACAGAGTAAAGTAGTTTGGAAATTATATTTTATTCTTCTGAACAAAAGATTAATTATAAAATTAAAACATGAAAGGAACAAAATTTTTTTCTAAACATCCACTAAAGTGTCAGCTAGTATCAGCAACTTGCACATTCATTATAGTAGACGGGTCTTGTACCACTAGATGGGTACATACACATACCCTGCATCAAAAGCTATAAGAAAATTCATGAGAGACTAGAGCAATTTAATTACCTGGTACACCAGGAAGCATAAACATTGGTATGGATACAAATCAGAATATGACACGGAGATAGCAACACTATAAAATTTGTACTGTTCGTATATAATTTAAAATGCAGCATAATGCTGCATTGTTCGTATATAATATGTATCATGACACAGACACGGCTAATTTTTCAAGTGTCCACACTTCAAAGCCAATACAAATTATCATTCTTGCAGGAAACTAATTATCCCAAATTTGGAATAGCTCTGGAATGTTGCCATATGCATAGCTATTGTTTGAGAACCTAATTTGGAACTCTATGCATTAACATCATATTCGTAGTATACATAAATGGCACTAAAACAGAATCCATATCACATTCAGTGTACAATTTCAATACAGAAACCATTTGGTTACTAGATTACAATGTACGTGCATCCATTAGGCTATCATATTTAGGTCATTGGCCAATAGAAGAGGGGCAAATATCCATAGCATCCACCTTAGTCAAGAAATGGACATGAATACAACTAAACATAGCACAATATAATTTCATAAATTCAAATCAATGTATCAAATATATAAAACGAATATAGTGTCAACTACCTATTCGACGAATCCAAAAACCTGTCAAACTCTTAATTCTTGTTATTTAAATTCCTCCTCTTAGTAAATAATTATGGATATAGCTTCCTCATCTCTTCCTCTATTTCCTAAGTAGTTTCATTTGAAGATAGCCCTTTCCAAACCATGTTAACTAGCGAGATGCTCTTATTTCATAATTGTTTGATTTATTTAACTATTATTCTTTTTTGGCTTTACAACACAAAATAAATTGTCTTGCAAATACACATATTCATGTTCTATCACATATGAAGGATCTAGTTGACATTTCTTTAACTAAGAAACATAAAAGACATTATGGATTTAAGAAAGATTTAGGGGAAGAGTAAGTCTATCTGCAACTAGTTTTATTCGATTAAGAATTTAGAAATAACCTATATAATGAAGACTAAGTTTTCAGAATTTTAAGAATTGATCCACAGCTGTGGCTGAAGTTATTCTAAAGAATACATGATCACCTATTTCAAACTCTAAGAGCCTATTTTTTTTGTCTGAATAGCTTTTTTGTTTACGTTGTGTGGCTAGTAATCTTTTCTTAACAAGTTCTATATGCCTTGAGGTTCGATCCACAATATTCATCCCTAAAAGTCATCTTTCGGATATATTGTATCACGTAATATTTAGATTCAAGGTTTCTTTTATATATATATATATATATATATATATAAAATAAAGCATCAACTCATCAAGCCATTTCGCACAGCCTACTCACTGGAGAAGCAACCTAAATTTACTTAGCAGCCAAAGGATGAACACGTGGTCCACATCACAAGATTTATTTTTCTGCCGTTACCACATAAGAATTATCATATTAATCCAATCGTATTGATACATTTGACAATTAAGTTACATGATTTTTTTTGAGTCTATTATAAAATTTTATAAAATATCTTTATAACAAGCATCTTCTGCATTTACACTCTTGATTTGATCTTAATTAGTTTTGCTTTAATAAATTCTGTGAATTTAAAGGAGGCTCCAGTAATTAAATCCTAAGCATGCGCTACGACTTTTTTCTTTTTCTCCTTTGGATATTCCTGGAATATGCATAAGACAACTACTACTTCAGAGATGATTATAACTTGGGAAAATTTTGCTCTTATAAGTCCCACATCGACTAGGTTTTGTGATAGAGTACTCTTTATAAGGTTTGTGGTAATTCTTTTCCTATGAGTTAACTTTTAGGATTGAATTAGACCCAAGCTTGATTGTATCATGGTATCAGAGCTTGGTTGATATTGGGTCACCTGCAGATGTCCAGTCCTGTAAACTTCACACACTAGATGTTCAGTCTTGGGCGTGAGGGGTGTATGTTATAAGTCCTACATCGGCTAAGAGTTGTGCTAGAATATTCTTTATAAGACTTGTTGCAATCCTCCTTCTATAAACTAACTTTTAGAATTGAGTTAGGCCTAAGCTTGGTCGTATCATTTGCAACTATTTTCATCTTTTTTCTCTTTTGACCGGAGCATTCTGAGATGATAATAAATTTGAAAAATTTGGCAACTATTTTTATTTTTTTCTCATTTGGAGTATTCTTAAAATATATTACCTCTGGTTTCATATATAAAAAACAAATAACTAATTCATGAGAATTAAAAAAATAATTAATTTTTTTTTAAAAAAATATTTTTTAATAATACCCCTATTTAATATATGTACGTTTTTTTGAAATTAACAACAATTATTACTCATAATTTAAAATATTAATTTAATAAATAGTATAATTAGAATATTATAATTAATATACCAGATATTAGTAATTTATTTTTTATATTTTAAATCAAATCAAATTTTTTTAAAAAAATTTATTTATGAGATGAAAGATAATATAATATATGTATAACACAACTGCTACTTTCTGCGATGATAATGAATTTGGAAAATTTGTCAGCATATATTTTTGGGAGGGTACACGTTGTATGAATTAGCATTTTCAAGGACACGTCATGCGTCTTGGATGTTTCACACTGATTAATAATACGATCGGAATACTTTCCCGCAAATGATTATCAAACGCCCTTCATGGCCGATATATTCCAAACGCATCAACATATACAGGGAAACGGCATTATTTCCATTATTTCTGCTGTATGAGGAGTTGAGTAAATTTTTATAAACTTTAATTTTTTAAAATAGTTTGGATTTTCTGCAACCAGATTACCTCATAAGAGGAGATTGCGGACGGATCCTTTGTAATGGCCTCTCTCTTAGATGGTGAAAATTTAAAGAGATTTTATTTATTTATTTTGAAAGTAACTTTTTTTATAAAATACAGAATACAAAATAAAAATAAATTTTTAACTATAAATTAAAAAAAAATAATGTTTTAACTTAAAATATTTAAAAAAATAAATCATCTAAATTTTAATTTAAACAATTCAGGTTTCATAAGAAAGAGAGACAAAGGAAAGAATCTGAATCACAGGGATCTAACTGTATTATTTCAAACACCTATCCTCAAATATCCATGCTACATGCACATTGTCTATTTTTAATTTTATCTAATCGTTTATTTGTTATTTTATTTTAAAATATAAAATATAAAATGAAAACAATCATAATAACTTGGTAATAATAAATAATAATAACTCAACATATTCTAATTTCCACCAAACAGATATCAATATAATTTTTTATTTTTTTCCATAGATTATTTTGATTTGTTTTTATTTTTACATATATATACACACACATATTAAAATCAATATCTTTTTATTTTATGATTCTTTTGAAAGTTATGTCTTTATTTTGGATTTTATTTCTTTTAGAGTACCAAAAAAATACACAATTGCCATGCTCTACAAGTAGAGAATCCCTGTGCCATTATTTCCTTGAGATTACTAATTATTCTTATAAATTAATTTTATATTTTAAAAAAATTAGGTAAAAAGTTAACTAAACAACCGATTTAGAAAGATTTGAATGAGATATATATCGCATATATTCAACTGATACGATATACTTTTTCCATGACAATGTTTTTTGCTTGTACTCAGGGCTAGTCCATTTTGAAACCAAAGCAAATTTGAACTTGCCTTCCATATATAATCCATTATTTAATTACAAAGTCACATCACCGAAAAAGAAATTATAAAGTCACATGCATTGCAACCAATACTGGGTGGTCAATTATATCTATAAAGAGATAATATATTTCGTCATGAAATTTGTCACAACTCAAATTTAGAACCGTTATTCAAATTTCTAACATCCGAACACTTATTTAAGGCCATGCCCAAGGTGGCCATATAAATTAAGACAACAATTATTCGGTAATCACTAGGATCTGTAACTTAATTAGGATTTTTTTTTGGGGTTTCCAAGACTGCTCAGAACTCAGAAACCAAACACTGTGAATCCTCCGTCAACACAAATGGTCTGTCCCGTTATGTAAGAGGCTGCTGGTAAGCAGAGGAACGCCACCATGGAAGACACCTCATTCGGCTCTCCAATCCGTCGCATAGGGGTTCCTTGGATGAAATTTTCAAGGAGCTTTTCATCTTTTAAATGCTGCCAAGAATAATCACAAAACGATTCTTAAGAAGCACGAGTGCTAAAAAGAATACAAGCTGACATGACAATATGATATAGATCTTGCACAATAACAAAATATGAAAAATGAGAAAAGAATTAATTGTGGGATAGAAATATTACCCATTCAGCGAGGGGTGTCTTAATAGGGCCTGGTGCAACGCAATTAGTCCTTATATTGTCTTTTGCCCACTCACATGCCAAATCCTTGGTCACTTGGTTTATTGCTCCTGCATTTCACATTCTTTTAAGGGAATTTCCCACCCATCATCTTCTTCTTCTTCTTTTTCCCATAAATAAAATGAAGAGATTAATTACCTTTCGTTGCACTATATATGGATCCTACATTTACAGATGCCACACCGGCAATGGAGGATATGAAAACGATGCTTGCGGCTTCTGAAGCTTTTAGAAGAGGATGTGCAAGTTGGGATATGTGGTATGCAGATTCTAGATTTGTACTGATCAGAAATGAGAATTCTTCCGCTGTAAATTCCAGGGTTTGTTTCCTTATGTTTGTTCCCACATTGTTGACCTAATCCATATAATGAATAATCAAACACTAGCATACCAAAATAATAGATAATATTAAGGACGCAAAATCTTTCAAAATTTATCTACAAAACACAGATAAACTAACTTAATCATAAAACATAGACATGTAAGTGGGTTTAATTTAAAAAAGGATGTAACACGTTCCGTGTTTTTTCATACATGATTTGGTCTACCTCTCTTTCATTGGCCAAGTAAATTTTTTATAGTTAGTTACTAACAAGGATATTGAGTCTGCCATGAAACACAGAGGAGACTCTAGTTATGAGATCCTGTCTCTGGGCAGGGGACACCATGTCACAGACTGAACCGGTAACTTGAAATCCCTTTGTAGTCCATCGTTGTAAGCATTCATTAAGCTCAGATTCATTCCTAGAGCAAGTGTGTACAGCAGCCCCTAGCTGTGCCAACTCCTCCACAATAGCATACCTAATAATAGTATATGCATCATTAATTCATTATAAACATTTAATAATTAAACAGACTATGGCCAACTTTGGATACTGCTTTCACTAGCTATGTGATTGTTGATGGGGGTGTTCCAATATAATGATCTTCTGAAAACTAAGGTATTTCATGAAGAAATCAAGTAGAACAAGATGAGATAAAAGAGAGAGAGAGAGAGAGAGATAAAGCAACCCGATTCCTTTGGTTCCACCAGTAACAAGAGCGGTCATGCCCTGAAGAGACCACCTGCTGCTTCTGCTATTGTTTGCCTCTGCCATTTCCCCTTTTCTTTCTCTGTACCCCCTAAAACTCACTTATCTGTAATAATATCTGCGATACTTTACCCTCCTCAAAAGGGTTATATATAATATATGTAGTCAGTGAGAGATTGGGAAAAGACATAATTAGATGCCATGTTTAAAAAAAAAAACATGGAAAATTCATAAAGTTAAGTGATGAGCGATAAGAAGTTTAATGCGAAATAATTTATCAATAGTTGTAAATATCATGTTTTGTACGGGTAAATTTTAAAAATAAAAAAATTAAATTAACAAAAAAATTAAATAAAAAAAAAGAGAAGAAGAGAAAAAAGAAAAAAAGAAAAATATTGAAAAGAAAAAAAAAACAAAAACATAAGAAAAAGCAAAAAAGAAAACAAACAAACAAAACAAAACAAAAAAGAGAGAGAGAAAAGAATAAAAGGAAAAAATGAAAACAAACTGTGTTTTGTTAATCGTAATCCATCATCTTAACACTATGTTTGGATGAGGAGAAAAGTAAGAAAGAGAAAAAATCAATGGAGAGAAATAGAGTTTTCTCCTGTTTGCAATAATAAAAGTGAGCCTCATAAGAAAATAGCACTTATACATGATATATCAATTGAATGGTGAATTACATAAGGATATGTAATTCAAATGTATCTATTATTTTGCTTTCAGTTTCACGTGAGCTGCTATACTACTGCACATCTATTGCAACTACTGCATAGAGGCATATGATAAAACTTTTTATCACTTGCAAATCACAAATCACTGCATGCTAAGTCATTTCATGGGATAAGGACAAAGTGCTTCATGCCTCCATATGAATTAATGCTCTTCAGATAAAGCTGTAGATCATGGCAAGGATAAGGACAAAATATCTTTGGATGCAAGTGAGGATAAATCAAGAGAAAAAGTTAAGGGCCTGTTTGAAATTATTTTTGTTTTAATGTTTTCAAAACATATGTTTTCAAAAACAAGTTTTTGAAAATAAAAAAAATTAAAAAATCTGTTTGAATCGTTATTTTGAAAAGTAATTATTTTCTGTTTTTTACTTAATTCTGTAGAATAAAAATTACAGAACACTTAAAAAGTATTCTGAGTTTTTTGTTTTACAAAACACTTCATTAAAAACACGTTATCAAACAGGTTTTTTTATTTTTTTATTCTTAAAAACAAAAAAACTGTTTTGCAAAATCAAATCAAACAGGGCCTAAGTTACCCATCCATGTGAAGCTTTATGATTTTGTTTATTTGCACTAATATATTAATCATTTACCTATTATTTGGTGGAAAGATACTTATTGATATATATATATATATATATATTATATTCACATGTAATTTAAAAATTATTATCTCAAATATTTATTATTTAACTAAGTAATACATACATATAGAAATATAATTATATATTTGAAAATTGTTTTGGACTTTAATTATTTGTAAAGACAACTTAATTGAAATAATTAATTATATGTAATAATTTTTTAAACGTGAGTGAATGTGAAATTAATATGGAATTAGTTATTCAGTTAATTGATGTAAAACTAGTACAAACTATTTTTTTAATTCAATAAAGGAATTAGTTATGTTTATTATTTTTAAATCTCAATTTAACATTAATTTCATATAAATTTTGTCATTCAATTAATTGCTTCAAAACTAATAAAGATATTTAAAACATATTATATATGTATATATATACAAATCTAAAAGAATTAATTTATAAATATAATATAACACTTTTTTTATCAATAGGTTGTTAAGAAGTTCCGGTGTGATTTGGTTTGACCAAGTTACTACTTCGGCAATAAAAAAAATTTGTCTAAAGAGAATTAATAAACTTCTCTCTTTTTATATTTTCTTTTGTCGCATCCAAACACCAAACACAGGAAAAGAAATATTTTTTTTATCCACTTTTCACCTCTCCCCATTTTCTCACTGCCTTTCTCCCTTACATTTTTCTCTGGTTTTTGACTCAGGTATAACAACAGTAATATTTAATTCTCCGTACACATGATTTAAGATCTTATTTCCCCGGATACATTAACCTATTTTGTGTGACCTATTTTTTTTTAATTTTTAAAGGGTCACGCCTCATGCTGAGGCATGACCCTTTAATTTTTTTAAAAAAATTTTGCATGAGGCGTGACCCCATTTAAAAAAAAAATAATTTTTTTATGGGTCACGCCCGTATTTATTTTCAAAGATATTAAATAGTTTAAATTTTAAATTTTAAATTTTTTAAAACTTAATAATTAAGATTGATGTTAAAAAATTTAAGAAAGAAATAAATAAATAAGATAAATAATATGAAAATAATAAAAATTATAACTATTACATGAAATATATATAATATATTTCTCATGTAACTGCGAGGTATATTTTTTAAAAAATTGATAGAAGTAGTAAGTCACATAACGAAAATATTAATAAGAGAAAAAATTATTTGGTAACAAAATCATAAAGCCAAACAAAAATATTGATAAGAGGTAAAAAATTATTTGCTATCAAAATTATAAAATGAAAGTTAATTGAGAAAGTAAATTTTTTTAAAATTATATAAATAAGTAAGAGTATTAAAAATTTAAATAAGAAATTAATCAGAATTAACTGCTGAACTCAATATTAAAATAAAGTAATTATAATATGTTATCATTGTCTAAAAAATAAAATTACGAGTAAAAAAAAAAAGATAGAACGTTCAAAAGAAATGGCTCCCAGTGCCACATCTAGTCTGTGGTCTTAATCGTCGGCTACGTCGTGGAGAAGGATGCTTTTTTTCTTTTGTCTCTTGTACCCCAGACTTTTGCTTAGCTTCTTTTTCATTATCACCATCATTTTCATCTATTTTGTTAAGATTCAATTGAGGTGACTGAATTGGAGGAATACGCTGATCTAGTGTGATATATCCCGTCTGTTGTGATCTAACGTGTACAGATGACCCAGAATCAAATCTAAAAGTAGACATTGTTTGATTTGAGAATAGGGGTGTAAAAGGGACGGAACCACTTGGCATATAAAATGAAGAATTGACATCTCTAAAATCAGAAAAATACACTGGTGGCGTGAAAGAAGATGGACCTGCTGTATCATAGTGTACTTGAGATAGCGTTGTTGGAAAAGAAGATGGTTCAGCAACACTAGGAGGGTCTTGCATCTCTGTTGAGGTATAAAAAGAAAGACTAGGCATCGCAGATGTAGTACCAACATCAGAAGCAGTATCACGATAAGGTCGATCGTCCACTATTGGTTCTCTAGTAGACATAAATCCATGAGCTCTCTTTGCTGTGCGAGTAGGAAGAAGTTGTGATCTAGGCAACTGAGGTGCAGGAGGAGCCGCTTGAGAAATCGTTATATCTCAATACTCGCCAAATGCATTGAGAATGCTAGTACAATCAATAACAACTCTGCGATCTACCAGTGAATGTTCGTCCATAGCAAGTACTCGTAAGTGATCAGCTACATCGACCTAAAAATAAAAATTAAAAGTCATATTAATTTTAAATTAAAAAAAATTATAAGATAATTGTGCTAGATTTTAAAAGTTACTATAAAACTCTGTGTGAATACTGTATTTTGTCTAGGCATACTCCAAAATAATAATAAAATTAAACTAATAAAAAAATAAAAATAAAAAAAATAAAAAAGTCTTTTAAGTTTGATAAGCTCAAAGAAAAATCAAAGGAGAAGGAACTCAAAAATAGAATTAAAAATCAAAATAAAAGAGTAAAAGCCAATTAATCCAAAATTAAAACAAAAGAAAAATCAAAGGGGAAGTAACAAAAATCCAAAATAAATGGAATTAAAAAAATCAAAAAGACACTAGAAAAAGAAAGGAAAAAATGAATTAAAAATAAAAAAAGGATAAAAGCAGATAAAGTAAAAATAAATAAATACCAAAAAATAATTAAAAGAATAAAAAAAAGTTCATAAAAAAAGATTACAAAAAAATATATCAAAATAATGTATATTTAAAAAGGAGAAACCTAAAAGAAAAAAAATTAATTAAAATTCTAGGGGGCTTAATTCAGGAAAGCCTAAACCAAAGCAAAAAAAAAAAATCAAAAAAGAAAAGGCCCAAAGAAAAATAAATAAAGAGTCTAAAATTAGCTAAAAAATGCAAGAAAAAAAACCTTAAGCTCAATCCCAAACCTAACCACTAGAGCAAAAAAAAAATCATTTGAACTTAAACAAAAATCATCAGAGAAAAAGGAAGCCCAAACCTAAAGAGGAGGTCCAAGGAAAGAATCTAATATCTTAAAATCTCCCCAAATGAAACAGGGCCTAAATTGCCACAATCCAAAGCAAAAAAGGAAGGGGATACAGGATCCAAACTACTGAAGTCTGTTGCCTTTTTTTTTTCAGCCCAACAACCCAAGCCCACACTCAAACCCGGCTCCCTTTCAAAAACCCTACCCGTTCCTTTTCTCCAGACTTCGAAAGGACTTACTGACACATACACAGGGGGGACAAAAAAGACAAAAGCAGGCTACTGGGGGGACCATTCACACAGAGACGTAGAAACAGGAAAACGATACGGCTAAAATGGAGAGTGGAGGCATGAAGGGATAGAGAGACGCAGAGAGCAGGAGGCACGTTCTGGTGCGCAAAGCACAGGAAGGATGCTTATAAAATCCGAAAGAGAGACAGAAGAGGGGAAGGAGGGATTTTCTTTTCCGAGAGGCGAAAAATCAGAGGAAAGTGAAAGAGAGGTGAGGAATTTCTGATTCAGAGCAAGAGGGGACAAAGGGAAAAAGGGGAGAATAGTTTTGGGGGCCTGGGGTTTTGGAGAGGAAGATCGAGAAAAAAAAGGAAAACTCGAGAGCGAGAGAAGAAGCGGGAGATCGAGAAAAAAAAGGAAACTCGAGGCTAAGAAAGAAAAGGGGAGGGGAAGAATCGAGTGGATCGGAGGAGATTCTCCCTCCCCGGGTGCCGTTTTCTAAATCCACTGGGAAGCCATGCCGATGGGGATATGAGGTATCTCCTCAAAGAGTCGCTGGGGATAAAAAACTGAGGAGGCTCCTACCCACTAATGGTTCGACTCTCAGCGATCAGAAATGGGGGGAGGACAACAGAAAAGGGAAGAAAAATTGAGGAAGCAGAGACATGCATCTGAGGAGAAAGAAAAAGGAACACTCGAACGCACAAACGAGAGAGGACTCTGAGCACAGAGGAAAGGAGAAAGGACAGAGAGACGGAGTAAGAGGGGATGAAGACTAGAAAACAGAGGCAGAGAGGATTCGAAGAAGGGGCTCAGTGTCAGACGAAGGACAAAGACCGAAGGAGCGACGAAACAAATTTAGCAAGGAGGAAGCAAGTCTGAAAAAAAAACTGATGTAGAATTTAGAGGTATTTCATTACTTTTTGCTCAAAATTTATTCGAAGTGTTGCTGGTGGCTGGATATTGTATCTTGAGGTCATTAGACATTTCAATTTTCTTCTTTTGTATATTGGAGGTTTGTCTTTGTGAAAGTCGCACATGCCCTCTGGTCACTATTCTTCATATTTCAATACCACTTTTCAGATCCATATTATCTTGAATGCTAAATGGGGATGGTCTGATTTCATTTTATTTTTATGTTGTTTTATTACTCAGTGAAATCTGAACTGCTATTTGCTTCGAATAAATCTAGCCCTGATGAACTCTGTAGACTATTTTTAGATTTTATGTTCATTGGCTTGTTTTATGTTGTGTTTTGATGTTTATTGCCATGATATCCTATTCCCGAAATTGGAATTGGGACTTTGTTCGATTTGGTATCTTCGTTTTGAGTGAGCTAATGCTCCTTGTTGCATTTGTACTATAAGCCACAAATGGGGATTTTGTTCTTTAGACCGGATATGAACTCGTGCTCTCTGTCCTGCTAAATTGAAGTGGTCAAATTCATGAAAGTGTTAATATGTGGATGTGTGATTGTTGAAACTTAATTAAATGATTCCTTTGTTGAGGCCCATTAATGTTGAATATGTTACTAAACTGTGCTTTTCATTTCTGTTTGGTAAAATCTTTGAATTCAGAGATTTGGGTAGCCTGCATTAAGCTGGAAATATATAGGAATGTGAGTTGAATTTCAATAAAAAGACTCAGTACGAAAGTTGTAAGGTGGCCTAGGGAGTTCGAGTTTTGTTTGACAATTGAGATTTTAGTTGACTTCAGATTCTGTTTAATAGTTTGCTGCATAATTATTTGGCTAGATTTGTCTATAATGCATGATAATGGGACTCTTATTTTGCACAACCTTCTGGAATTCTACTGAAAACAAGTTGCTATAATTTTTGTTAGGCTGAAGAATTTCATACGAGTTCAAGAATTTTCAGAAAGTCCTCCTCTGCACGCTGATTTATGTTTCTGTTTTTGTCTTTATTTTAGGCATGTGATGTTTAATGACTTAACTCTGTGTGTTTTACTATGCATTTTGTCTCTTCTGTGTGAGACTCACCACCTGATGGTTCATGACTTTTGGAGCTGATATATGAGAAAAGCTGAGGGACTCGACTTGGGCTCAACTTGGTTAGAAGAAAATTTTGTTTCTTTAGGCGTTACAAATGAGATGTAAAACCCGTTGTCACACCCGAAAATGCGACCGCGTGGCGCCCCTTTTTTTTTCAAAATAAAAAATTCAAATGGCGAAATGAAATCGAAAAAAATGGAATCAAAATTTAAATAAGATAAAAGTAATGGGTTCAGGAGTCGCCACCAAAATTTTATTTTTTTAAAAGGCAAAATTTTGGAAAAGCCTTTTTATTTTAAAAGATGGTCTACAAACCAGAAAATGGATCCGGGAGTCGATTGTGAGTGGGGAAGGTGTTAGGCACCCCACTACACCCGTTACTAAGAACGGTTACCCTAAGCTAGTTGTGCAAAAATAAGATGGCCTAAATTCTATCTTAATTCTCCCTACAAATCACATGCAAAATAAGAATAATAAAATAAAATTAAAAGTAGAGGAAGAAAGGAAATCAATATTAGAATAAAACACAAAGAAATTGAAGAATTGAAATAAAAAGGAAGAATAAGAATGAAAAGAAAAATATTTTATTTACAAGGGCGGACTTGACCTAGGATGAGAGCCTAGGGCCTACGTACCCTTCAAGAGGGATCAAAGTCCACGTAGTTCGATTATAGATTGTATTTGTTGGTTGTTGTTTTGTTTTGTTGTTTTTTTTTTTTTTTTTTTTTTTTTGTATTTTTGTTTGTACTTTTAGTTTTGTTTATTTGTGTCTTTATTTTGTTTGTTTGTTTGTTTTTTCATTTTTCTCTTTATATGCTTCCTCTTTTTGTTTCGTTATTTTATGGTTTTTGTTTTCTTTTTTCAAAAAGATAAATAAAATTACTTTTTCTTTTAACAAATAAAACGATTTTGAAATTAGTTGATGTGTTTTAATTTGTTAGAGAAAAATTTAATTTTATTTTCTTTAGATTTTTAAATTTTTTTTTCTTTTTCCTTTCAATAAAATTCTCTATATAACTTTTATTCTTGATTTTTTTTTTTTTTTTTTTTTTTTTTTTATAAATTTTTGTTGTTTTGATTTTTGATGTTTGTTTCGTTGTTATTATTATATTTTAATTATGTCCTCATTTTGTTTTGTTTTGCTGATTTATTTTTTCATTGTTTTTGTTATCATTATTATTTTTTATTTTGCTCTCCTTTTCTTTTTTTTTTCCAACCTTATGTTCTGTTTTTCCATTCTGCTCATTTTATTTTATTTTATTTTTCGATTTCATCTTCGAATTTTACTTTCTTTTATCTATTTATCATTCTTTCTGATTATTATTTTATTTTTATCTTATGTATTTTGTTTATTATGTTTTAGTTGGTGCTGTTTTTTTTTCTTTTATTCGTTTGTGTTTTATATATTTTTTTTAGTTTTGGTTATGTATTTATTTTTTGCTTTTGTTTCTTTCTTTTTTCTTCTGATTTCAGTTTTTATTTTAGTTTTGTTTTTATGCCTCATTTTTTTGTTCTTTGTGTTATTTTTGTTTGTTGTTGTTTTTTGTTTTTTTGTTTTTTTTTTTTTGTCTTGTTTTTTTTTTTTTTTTGTTTATTTATTATTTTGTTTGATTTTTTTTTTTTTCTTTTTGATTGACTTCGTTTTACTTCGTTATTTTGTTTATTATTTTGGTTTGGCTTTTAGTTTCAAAACTTTATTTTATTGTTTTTGTTGTGTTGTTTTTTTTTATTTTTTGATTTTTTTTTTTTTTATTTATTTCATTTTTCTAGTTATGATTATTTTTCGTTTTTTTGTTTCTTTTGTTTTTGGTTTTATTATTATTATCATTTTTGTTGGTTTACGTGATTGGGATCAAATTTTATTTCCAGTATGAGCTTTACTTAGGAATGTTAAAGGCTTTTTATTATTTCTAATTTTTTGTTTGTTTTTTTCGTTTTTTGTTTGCGATTTTTCTTAGTTAAAATATTTTCCTCCACTCATTCATGTATCCCGTGTTATTATTTTGCCCCTTTTTTGACCCTTTTAGAATTTTTTTTTTTAGACAAAGGATAAAATATTTTTAAGACTCAGAATGACTTTGTTATGAAAAAGCTTAATCCCCTTTTTATTTTTTGATTTTCCTTTTTGGAAGTTTTTTTTCTTCAAAAGGGCTCTATTGAATGGGGTCATTGAAACCCAAAATGCTAGAAATAAATTTGAAGCCCAAAAGCACCAAGGAGGCCTAATTGCCACACATGGCTTTTGGTTTGTGACTATATGCCTGGGGGACAAGAAATCCCACTCGGCAGTCTAATATGAAAATAAAATAAAATTGAAAATAAAAAATAAAAAAAAAAAAAGCAATAACTAAAAGATTAAGTTGCAGGTGTGTGCTGAGTGTTTAAATTTACTTATTACATTACTCTTGAGTACATTTACAAGAATAGACAAACAACGAAAAAGAAAAAAAAACGAGAAGAAGAAAGAAAGAAAAAAGAAAGTTAATTATACAAATGTACAATTTGATTCCACTTGTCCCTCATTTTTCCTTTCCCTCGGCATTACAGAATGGCTGCTTCTTTCTTCCTTTGATCTTAAGGAATAACCCACCCACATATATTGGAAGCGTAAATCCTTTTCAAAAGGGGAACTCAGCAAATCCAAGTATTAAGGGAACGAATGAAAGGGTAGCAGCAGAACTTTTTTTTTTCATTTTTTTTTTAAACCAAAAGAACCAAAGAGATAGAATCCTATATTCTAAATCGGCTAAGGCATCCAAATCTCATATTTTATAGGGAAAACAGAGTAGGAAACCAACTCGTATAGAGCTATGTCTAACGATGCCACACAACAGGAAAATGGGCAGCAGCCAAACACTCAGAGTATCTGTGTTTCAACATGCGACTCTAGCACACAAATGACAGCATTTTAAATGTATATCTTGTGCGAGAAAACAGAACAGAAACAAATAAAAAAAAAACAGAACATGTTCAACCCAACAGTACGATAAGCAGCAACCTTCAACTGAAATTATTGTATATCTATACAGAGGCTAAGTCTAATGCGCATGACCATACATGGTTTGTGAGGATTCTAGTTCTAACTTCATGTTCGGAAACCATGCAATAAACTCACTCACAGAACACATCCACATGTTCCCAGCACGACATAACAGGATCATACAGCATAAACAATAAAAAAGGGAATAAGCAAGGGAAGTGAAACTGATCATCTAAGAAACCCGAATGATTAACACCCCACAGACACTGATTCAAATCACATCCCAAACACGAGGATCTTAAAATTGGGCATCCAGAACCAGAGCACACTCACATCCCCTGAATCCTAGGGTAAATGAAAAGAGCAAAGGAAATATACCGTCAGAGTTTAAGGGATCGAATGAAGATCTTCTTAGATCGAAACGCCGCTGCTACCCGCTCCTGGTTCGATTCGGCCCTCTGATTGCTGTCCTTTCCTTTACCTTCTCCGAAAACCTTTGATTTTCTGGCTTGCTTCTCCTTCGGTCACCTTCGAACTCCTTCCAGAAAGAAAAGACCCCTTTTCTTTCGACTCCCTCGGCCGCTTTTTCCCTCAATCCCCTCTCTAAATCGACCCCCGAGAAACCTAAGAATTCCTCCCGAAGAGACCCTAAGAATTTCTCCGAAAAAAAAACCTTAGCCCTCGGAAAAACCCTAAGAATTCCTCCGAAGAAAAACCCTCAGAATTCCTTTGAAGAAAAACCCTCCGAAAAAAAAATCCCCTCTCACTCGCGCCCCCTTTTCGCTTTTATAAGCGATTTCAGGTGGTCCCAATCCCATCTCCGTACCTCCTCTGCTCCACTATCCTGGCGCGCGCACTTCCCTCGTACAACTCCATCCGAAACACCTGCGGGAGCCAGAGCAGAGGGACGGACCATCGGGGGAGAGCCCTAGTGCTTCTCCGTCCTCTGCCCCCTCGCCTCTCTGCGTCTCCTACTTTCTGTGCGTGTGTCTGTTCGAGTCCGCCTCTCTGTGTGGTCCCCCTCCTTCAGGAGTGTGCCTGGGAGAAAAAAAGAAGCGGGTAGGGTTGCATTTGATACGGGTTGGACACCGGGTAGGATTTCTATTTCGGGTTTTTTTTTTTTTTTTTTTTTCGGATCAATTCCAGCTTTTGAGTATATGGGCTAGATGAGTGGGCCGATGGTTCTGGGTTAAAATTTGTCTTTCTTTTTTTTTTTTGCTAGACTTTTCCTTGGACCTCCTTATTTGGACTCTCTTGAATTAGGCTCCCAAAATTTTAATTGGTTTTTTTTTGGTTTTAGGCTTCTCCTTTTATTATTTTGATATTTCTTGTAATCTTTTTTTTTTTTGATGAATTTTTTTTTTAATTATTATTCTTTTAATTGTTTTATTATTATTATTGTATTTATTTAATTTTACTTTATTTGCTTTTAGCCTTTTTATTTTTATTTTTAATTCATTTTTCCTTTTCCTTTTCTAGTGTCTTTTTTTTATTTTATTTGTGAATTCCATTTATTTTGGATTTTTGTTACTCCTCCTTTGATTTTTCTTTTGTTTTAATTTTAGATTAATGGGTTTTTGCTTCCCTTTTTTTTATTTTTTATTTTTTATATATATTGTTTTTAGTTTAATTTCATTATTATTTTTAGGGTATGCCCGGACAAAATACGGTGTTCACAGTTGCCCCTCTTTACTTGTTTCTTTGGCAAAGAAATTGAAAATGTAGTTTTTGATATATTTTTTTTTTTTGCATAAGAATTTGCATAAGAAATAAGTAAAGATAAGAACACGTATTTTGTCTAAGGCGATTTGATTGCCAAAAGCGACCCAAACAAAATGTGGTGTTTGCAGGCTGCCCCTCTTTACTTATTCTTTAAGCAAGGAGATCGAAAACGTAATTTGATTTCCTTAGCTTAAGAGTAAGTAAAGATGGAAACACATATTTTGTTTGGGTAGCTACTAGGTCAAAGAGAGTTAACTCACCTGGAGGTGCTGGAACTTGATAAAAGATGCTTGCAAGTATAAGATCTTTTGAGGTATACTCAATTTATACAAGATTTTTGGATGCCCGGTGTATGTGAGATTTTTGGGTGCCTATTCTAGTAGGACTTTGATTGGTGCCTGTTCTGGCAGGACTCTTATTGGTGCCTATTCTGGTAGGACTTGGGTGCCTGTTCTGGCAGGACTTTGATGCCTATTCTGGTAGGACTTAGATGCCTATTCTGGTAGGACTTAGGTGCCTGTTCTGGCAGGACTTTAACGCCTATTCTGGTAGGACTTTGGTGCCTGTTCTGGCAGGACTTGGATGCCTATTCTGGTAGGACTTTGGTGCCTGTTCTGGCAGGACTTTGGTGCCTGTTCTGGCAGGACTTTGATGCCTATTCTGGTAGGACTTTGAGTGCCTGTTCTGGCAGGACTCTTATTGGTGCCTATTCTGGTAGGACTTTGATGCCTGTTCTGGCAGGACTTAGGTGCCTATTCTGGTAGGACTTTGAGTGCCTGTTCTGGCAGGACTTAGATGCCTATTCTGGTAGGACTTTGGTGCCTGTTCTGGCAGGACTTAGGTGCCTATTCTGGTAGGACTTTGGTGCCTGTTCTGGCAGGACTTAGATGCCTATTCTGGTAGGACTTTGGTGCCTGTTCTGGTAGGACTTAGGTGCCTGTTCTGGCAGGACTTTAACGCCTATTCTGGTAGGACTTTGGTGCCTGTTCTGGCAGGACTTGGATGCCTATTCTGGTAGGACTTTGGTGCCTGTTCTGGCAGGACTTTGGTGCCTGTTCTGGCAGGACTTTTATTGGTGCCTATTCTGGTAGGACTTTGATGCCTGTTCTGGCAGGACTTAGGTGCCTATTCTGGTAGGACTTTGAGTGCCTGTTCTGGCAGGACTTAGATGCCTATTCTGGTAGGACTTTGGTGCCTGTTCTGGCAGGACTTAGGTGCCTATTCTGGTAGGACTTTGGTGCCTGTTCTGGCAGGACTTAGATGCCTATTCTGGTAGGACTTTGGTGCCTGTTCTGGTAGGACTTAGGTGCCTGTTCTGGCAGGACTTTAACGCCTATTCTGGTAGGACTTTGGTGCCTGTTCTGGCAGGACTTGGATGCCTATTCTGGTAGGACTTTGGTGCCTGTTCTGGCAGGACTTTGGTGCCTGTTCTGGCAGGACTTTGATGCCTATTCTGGTAGGACTTTGATGCCTGTTCTGGCAGGACTTAGGTGCCTATTCTGGTAGGACTTTGAGTGCCTGTTCTGGCAGGACTTAGATGCCTATTCTGGTAGGACTTTGGTGCCTGTTCTGGCAGGACTTAGGTGCCTATTCTGGTAGGACTTTGGTGCCTGTTCTGGCAGGACTTAGATGCCTATTCTGGTAGGACTTTGGTGCCTGTTCTGGCAGGACTTAGATGCCTATTCTGGTAGGACTTTGATGATGCATGGTAAATGCATAATGCATGGACAGAGCCTCATAAGGACTGTCACTAATGGTTTTGATGGATGAATGCAATCTTGCGAGCTGGGAACATGAACCATGTGGATGTTACCCTAATAAAATTTCATTTCTGGTGCGAAGGATGAAGGAAGTATGGGATGTTCTAAAAATTTTTTTTTTTTTTTTTTTTTTTTTTAATTTGCCCCAATATGGATGCATGCAGGACATTGGTTGTTAATTTGTTAACTGTGAACTGTTACTTGTTGACTTCATTGGTTGTTCTATTCTCTTTTATTTATTATTTTTATGATATACACCCGCAAAAAATAGATAATAATGACAATAGTAATAATCATCCTTTGTTATTATTATTATTATTATTATTATTATTTATTTATTATTTTCGTGTTCTTTTGTTTTATTTTGTTTTTCCTTCTTTTTGTTGTTGTGTGCTTCTTTAGAAAACGCTAGTGTGGATTGTCACCCAGTGTGGCACTTTTAATTAGCCATTGACAAAGGCAAGGTATATTATCCCCTCAAAATGCTATCCATTTAACCAGACTCTTGGTGCTTTATCTTTCCAAGGAATTCTTGATGTTCAACCAACATGATAGTTTGTACTTTATCTTGGAAGTCACAGTTATCCTTTTCATTAGTCTCCTTGAAAATATAGGTCATCATTTAGCTCATGAATATCTCAATGAAATGGAGATGGTCTTTCGATGTAAGTCGTCGGAGACTTGGTTCTGGTCTACCCTTCCGGCCATGATTGAAATAATTGGTTCAAAGAGGACCCCAATCCTGACATGCTAAGTAATTGTTTTTGACAAATGTCATTCCTTAGTTATTAATTCATTTATAGAAAGAAAACATGAATGTAGTGAGTACAGCACGAATGAACACTGAATCGTAGCTACAATAGAAATTATTAGAGGAATAATCTCCGATTTGAAGTTTATTAAGCTCATGAAAAGACAAAAGTCTAGGTTTGAGAATTTCTTTCGAGGATGTCCTCTACAATTAGCCCTGTCTGCCCCTGCAAGGTGGCCTTTTGCGTTATACGAGACATGCATTCTTCCGAATCCAACGCGAAGCCTGTGACTTCGGCACTTTGGCCCAACTTGAATTTCGGATTTCCCCTTACTCCTTACCCAAGCATTTTCCCATATTACATGGTGGTCTTACCTTTCCTCCTCTGCTTTTCTTTCTTTTTTTTTTCTTTTTTTTTTCTTTTTGGTTACTCTAATTTTTGCCTAGGCCGCCCATTTGGGTTTTCAACCTAGCGAGCTTTTTTCATGCTCTAACTTTTGCCTAGCCGCCCTTTTGGGTTTTCAGCCTAGCGAGCTTTTATCATGCTCTAACTTTTGCCTAGGCCGCCCTTTTGGGTTTTCAACCTAGCGAGCTTTTATCATGCTCTAACTTTTGCCTAGGCCGCCCTTTTGGGTTTTCAGCCTGGCGAGCCCCCCTCTCTTTCTTACGCAAAATATTTTTTTACTGCATCGGAATTGAAAGGCTTTGGCAATTCATGGCCATCCATATCCATCAAAACTAATGCCCCTCCTGAGAAAGCATGCTTCACAATGTAAGGCCCTTCGTAGGTAGGTGCCCATTTGCCCCGAGCATCATCCTGGTTTGGCAAAATTCTTTTAAGCACTAACTCACCGGCCTTGAATTCTCTAGGACGGAGCTTTTTGTCGAAAGCTCGTGCCATCCTCTTTTGATACAATTGCCCATGGCATATAGCAGTAAGTCTTCGTCCCTCGATCATATTCAACTGTTCGTATCGAGCCTTCACCCAATCCCTTTCATCTAAATTGGATTCAATTACTACCCGCAAGGTCGGGATTTCAACCTCGATTGGCATGACAGCCTCCATTCCATAAACCAAAGAGTACGGAGTTGCCCCAGTCGATGTACGCACAGTCGTGCGGTAACCATGCAATGCATACGGAAGCATATCATGCCAATCTTTATAAGTGATTGTCATTTTAGCCACGATCTTCTTTATGTTCTTATTTGCTGCTTCTACTGCCCCATTCATTTGCGGTCGATACGGTGCTGAATTATGGTGTTTGATCTTAAATTGCTCACAGAGTTTGGAGACTTCTGTTCCATTTAGATTAGCAGCATTATCCGTGATGATCTTTTCAGGTATCCCATAACGGCAAAAGATATTTGTTTTGAGGAACTTGCAGAGAACTTTTTGAGTAACACTGGCAAAGGAATTGGCTTCTATCCACTTGGTAAAATAATCGATAGCAACCAAAATGAAACGATGTCCATTTGAAGCCTTAGGATTAATTGGACCGATTACATCAATGCCCCACATAGAGAATGGCCAAGGTGCCACCAGATTATGTAACGGAACTGGTGGTGCGTTGATTTTGTCTGAGTATACTTGGCATTTATGACACTTTCGAACATAATCAACGCAATCCTTCTCCATTGTTAACCAAAAATATCCATATCTCTGGATTTGTTTGGCCAACATAAGCCCGTTTGTATGTGTACCGCATATTCCTTCATGCACTTCGGTGACTATCTTCTGGGCTTCCCTTGCATCCACACAGCGTAACAGCGTGCCATCGTGACTTCTTTTGTATAGGGTCCCATTGCTGATGAAGAAATTCATAGCTAGGCGCCGGATAGCTTTTTTATCGCTTTCCGCGGCCTCAGCTGGGTAGTCCCTACTTACCATGTAAGCTTTAATGTCATGATACCAAGGTCGCCCGTCATGCTCTTCCTCTATGTTCAAGCAATATGCCGGTAAGTCTCTGGCCTCCACACAGAGTGGTTGGACTTGAACCCCATAGTTGAGTCGGATCATTACTGCTAAGGTGGCTAAAGCATCTGCGAATTGATTCTTGTCTCTGGTAACGTGAAGAAAATTGATTTCTTCAAATTGCTTGATTAACCGGGCCAAAAATTTCTGATATGGAACCAGTTTTGAATCCTTAGTTTGCCATTCTCCAGTCACCTGATGGATTATGAGGGCCGAGTCACCATAAACCTCGAGACTTTTTACACCCAAAGCTGCAGCAGCATTTAGCCCATGAATGCAGGCTTCATATTCAGCCACATTATTAGTGCATTCAAACTCTAATTTAATGGCCACTGGGAATTGCTTTCCTTCGGGGGATATAATTACTGCCCCAATACCATAGCCATACATGTTTGCAGCCCCATCAAAATACATCTTCCATTGCCCATCATCATCACTGCCTTCCTCTTTATCATCCTCAATAGCCAATATGTCTTCGTCAGGGAAATGAAAATCCAATGGTTGATACTCATCCAAAGGATTTTCCGCCAAGTGATCCGCTATGACGCTACCTTTCACAGACTTTTGCGTCATATGCTTGACATCATACTCAGATAGAATTACTTGCCACTTCGAGACTCTCCCAGAAACATGAGGACTTTCAAAAATGTATTTAATGGGATCCATCCGAGAAATTAGCCAAGTGGTAGAGTAGAGCATATATTGCCGCAGACGCCTAGTGGTCCATGCTAACCCACAACAAGTCTTTTCAATCAATGAGTAGCGGGCTTCACATTCATTAAATTTTTTACTCAAGTAATAAATTGCTTGCTCTTTTCTTCGAGATGCATCATGCTGTCCCAATACCGCCCCCATCGAGCTCGACAAGATGGTTAAATAAAGAATCAGTGGTCGCCCTTGTGCAGGGGGAACCAGAATTGGAGGATTTGACAGATATTCTTTAATTTTATCAAAAGCTTGTTGACAGTTACTATCCCAACCTCCAGAGTAATTCTTTTTTAAGAGCTTAAAAATCGGCTCACAAGTTGCAGTTAAGTTGGAGATGAATCTTGCTATGTAATTTAGTCGTCCCAGGAAACTTCGGACTTCTTTTTCTGTTTGAGGAGATGGCATTTCTTGAATTGCTTTTACTTTATCAGGATCCACCTCTATCCCCCTCTGGCTTATCATGAAACCCAACAATTTTCCGGTCACAGCCCCAAAGATACATTTGTTGGGATTCAGACGGAGTTGGTATTCCCGCAACCTCTCGAATAGCTTCCTCAAAACCATCACGTGGCTTTCTCCTTCTCCAGATTTAGCCACCATATCATCAACATACACTTCAACCTCTTTATGCATCATGTCATGGAAGAGTGCCATCATGGCCCGTTGATAAGTTGCTCCTGCGTTTTTTAATCCAAAAGGCATCACTCTGTAACAATATGTCCCCCATGGCGTAATAAAGGTAGTCTTCTCTTTGTGATCTTTGTGCATAGGGATCTGATTGTACCCTGAGTAACCGTCCATAAAGGAATACCGATGGGCGCGTGCTGTATTATCAACTAACATATCAATGTGGGGTAATGGAAAATCATCCTTTGGACTTGCCTTGTTCAAATCTCTATAATCAACACACATGCGAACCCTCCCATCTTTTTTCGGGACTGGTACGATGTTTGCCACCCATTGAGGGTACGTGGACACTTGGAGGAATCCCGCCTCTAATTGCTTCATGACCTCTTCTTTGATCTTTAAAGACATGTCGGGGCTCATTCTCCTCAACTTTTGCTTTTTAGGCTCAACATTCGGGAATAAGGGAATCTTATGAGAGGCAATCTCTGGGTTGAGTCCAGGCATGTCTTGGTAAGACCATGCAAAGACGTCCGTGTATTCTTTAAAAAGCTGAATCATTTCTTTCCTTTCTGGATTATCCACCATTTTGACCTCCCTTTTATCTTCCTCTGTCCCTAAGTTAATATTTTCGATTGCTTCTTCATGTGGGCATATACCTTTATCTTCAGGATCAAGCATTTTCTCAAAGATTTGGGTTAATTCTTCGTTATCGGATTCAGAGTCATGCATATCTGTAGTAACGCATAAATCACGCAGTAGGGGCTCGGGGACTTCTGCGTTGGACAGGAGTCCCGAGGAAAATGATTTCCTGGGGGGAAGAAATAAGAATGAAAATGAACAAACCAGAAAATGCGAAGAAAGAGAAGGTAGAGTATTCATTCGCAAAACACCACTATCATTCATAAAGTACTGATTGAAATTGCAAAGAAAAGCAAACTAAAACAAAGGAACAATGCAATCATAACAATTACTCTAAGGTCACGATATCAGTGATATCCTCAATTTCCCAGTTGTCCAATCTCTCTCCGGAATTGTCGACCGTAACCCAAGCTTTAACTCCTTGAAGGATTCCATCCTCAATCACCGAAATACTTAACTGGTCCAAAGCCTCTGATGGAGTTAAAAAAGTCTCTCTGATATGTGGGATTTTCTGCTTCTCTTGCTTTCTATTACCTTCTGCGCTTGGTTGTGTCCTTACCAGATCTGACAGCGGAGGTTCATATCCCAATCCTTGACGCTTAGGATTTTCAGGAAGAGTAATAGGCTGTTCAATCCCTTGCAGCTTTATTCCCAGTCCTTTTCCGGGTTTGAACCCATTTTTCTCTAACATTCTTACCACAGTCTGATTAACATTTCCAACAATATGCCTGGGTCTATCCACCTCTAGACTTTGAAGTGGCGTTTCTATCTCTTGTTCAGCCGCTTCAATATAAGGTAGAGAACTGGGTTTGCTTAGCATTATCTCCTCTTCTCCTTTAACTGTGATTATCCTTCCTGCATCAATAAACTTAACCCTCTGATGAACGGTGGAAGGTACAGCACCAGCAGAATGGATCCAAGGTCTTCCTAACAACATTGTATAGGACGGATCAATATCCATTACTTGAAAATCTACCACGAATGTCTTTGGCCCGATCTCTAAGGACAAACGAGTATTACCGATCACCGCCCTCTTAGAACCGTCAAATGCTCTGACCATCATATCATTTTTTTCAATGTGAGTTTCCGCAATTGCTAATTGCCCAAATGTGGTTAGTGGGAGCACATTAAGAGCTGACCCCCCATCGATCAAGACCTTTGCAATTATAAAGCCATTGCACTTCAAAGTAATATGCAAGGCCTTAGGCTGATTGGCAGACGTTCCTATAATCTCCTCTTCAGAGAATGAGATGGCGGATGTAGATTTGGCAATATTCATCACGTTAGCAACTCTTTCCGGAGTAACATCAGGCCGCACAAATGCTTCCTCCAACGCTTTTTGCAGAGCTTGCCGATGCACTTCTGAACTCATAATTAGAGACCACATTGAAATACGAGCTGGGGTTTTCTTCAATTGTTCGGCCACGTCATATTCGCTCTGCTTCATTATCCGTAGGAATTCTTCTTCAGCACCACTATCAACCCCTTTGTCTTTTGGGTTTTTATTAATATTGGTGGGGAGGTAAACCCTACCACTTCGAGTGACTCCCCTCGCCTCTGTTATGTTGGTGATAGGTTGTTCTTCTGCCTTGGCAATTACTATGTGATGCAGGGGATCCTCAATAATTTCCTCATATCTCCAAGGTACAGCACGATCACTTTCATATGGGAAAGGAGCTGGCATGTGTATGATCACTGGAGATGATTCCGAGGTATGAGGAATTGATGCTGGCAAAGGCTCGTTGACAGTTAAAGTAACTGTTTTCAACTGCTTCACGGGGATAACAAGATCCACATACTTCCGATCTATAACACAAATTTCTTCTCTAGACTTCCCCACAACCACAATCCCCAACGTCATTAATTCCTTCAATGCTTCTTGGAATTGTATACACCCTTCGACATCATGATCTGCATCTTGTTGATGGTAATCGCAGAAAGTGGCCTGTGGCTTAGTAATTGTCTTGGCAGATTCTTCAGGTGATAGTTCCAACACATATCCTGCTAACCGAAGGTTAACCAAGAGATATTTCATGGACAACCCAATAGCACCGGGGGTCTTGGCAAATCCTAACTCATTTTCAATGGCGTTCACCTGCCGCTCATGATTAGGGAGAGGGTTGGTGGCAATTGTTGAATTCTCCCTGGGCTTGATCTGAATGTGGTTAGATTCTATCAAATCTAACACATTCCTTTTGAACGTGACGCAATTCTCAATTGAATGCCCTGGGGCTCCCATATGGTATTCGCAGGATACATTGGGGTTGTACCAGGCGGGGTATGGTGGCTGCATCCCTTTTGCATATCGTGGCCCTATAAGTTTTGCCTCCAACAATTTTTGGTACAACTCTGCATTGGTAGAATTGAAATTGGGCCATGGGCGATTGTCCCTTGGTCTTACATTAGTCCCCCTCTCCTGGTGTCCCTGCCCATTCACTGTTGGTCTATACTGATTTTGGTTTTCATTTCCCCTACCAATCTGATAAGACACAGGTTGTCGTAGGAACGGTCTTGAGGGTTGAATATAGCTCACCTCTCCTTCTCTCTTCTTCATAACTTGCCCCTTCCTAAATCCACCTTCTGTTGAAGGAGATGTGAGTTTTCCATCTCGAATGTCTGCGTCGATTCTCTCCCCCACTTCGATCAAATCAGCAAAGTCAGTGACGTGTGTCCCCAACATAATTTTGTAAAATGGATCGGATAGCGTCCGAATAAAATATGAGCAGAATTCAGACCCGATCATCGGAGGTTGAACTTGGGAAGCCATTAATCTCCACCTTTGGGCATACTCTTTGAACGATTCAGTTGACTTCTTGCTCATCCTTTTCAGCTGCTCCCTAGTTGGGGCGGTGTCAAGGTTGAATTTGTACTGCTTCATGAAAGCATTTGTGAGATCTCTCCACTTGCGGATCTTGGAATGGTCTAATTGCATAAACCATAGTAAGGCAGACCCGGTCAAACTCTCTGGGAAGAAATTTATCAAGAATTTTTCGTCCCTTGACCAAACAGTCATCTTTGTGCAGTATGACTTAAGGTGGTAAATTGGGTTACCGGAGCCGTCATACTTGTCAAAGTCAGGAACTTTAAACTTCTTCGGAATGGATACCCCGGGAGTTAAGCACAACTCTTCTATATCTAATGACCCCCATGTGGTTGGACCCTGTAGATCACGCAGTTGGTCCTTGACCTCCCCTAATTCTCTTTCCCAATCTTCCTTGACATCATTATTCCTCCCTTTCTCATCCACAGTTGGAATCTGGAAGGTGTACATATCATCATATCCGGGGAAATCTTGTATATCCTTTGCTTCATCTTGAGGAACCTGCTTGTCAGCCACCACCATAGGAGGATTTTGTGCGCTTTTCTGCTGTAGCACAGGGCCGGGAGCTCGACTAGAGTGCGCTTCAGTTATAACCACTCCAGGTGAGCTCGCCCCTACCTGTGTAGCGACAGGTGGATGACTAGAGGCGCTAGGGGAATTTTCAGTGCCTTTTCCTCTAAAGGTTTCTAACAACATTTTCATCATCTCGCTCATTTGAGCCATTTGGTTCTCCATGGTAGTGATACGGTTATTCAGCGTGACTGTGTCCTCTTCAACTCCCTGACCGCCTTCCCTTTGATGTTCCTCCATCAGCCTAGCTCTTGAACGCGTGTCGTATATCCTAGTGGGACGAGTCTGGTTAGATGGAACGCGTTTTGGAGGCGCAATATTGTCTTCCTTTATTTGACCCTTACTATTCTTTTTCTGTAAAAGAAGACAAATTTAGTGATGTTGACAAATTCTTCTTTTATTTTATTATTATTGACACTAATATGTGTATTTGGTTTAGATTAACCGTTTCGGCATAGTTGGTAAAGGAACCTTGGGCCCTTTGATTCTTAAAGGATTTTATTAACCCATATAAGAACATCAAAGTTGACACTTGACGCGAGAAGGAATTAGAACCCTTACATGGTCGAGTCTTTGCATTCATTTGAGCCATTTTCCAATCATAATGAGAATACATTCTTTGTTTTTCATTTCACAATACTAAACGAAACATTACATCAGTGCTCTTCGAAGCCTACCAACTATTGAGATATTTCAACTCATTTACAATGTCATTACATAACACAAAAAACTCAGTCATTTCCTCGGGTGTACTCAATGGATTAGCCAAACCTTCGGCTGCTTTCAATGCGCTCGTGAAACTAGGGAGGATTTCATCAGCTAGGAGAATTAATTTTCTGAACCAGGATCGGAACCTTTCTTTTTCTGCGGCTTGTTCTGCATGAACTATCTTCCAAGTCTCAATCGTCTCAGCTTGCTGATTAAGTTGTTCTATCAAGTTCTGGACTACTGCAGCATTGTCACTTCTGATAATGGAGATTTCATTCATTTTCTGTTCCAATTTCTTGGCCAGCATATCCATTTCATGTCTAGTTCCGCCTGATCCAAATTTCTGCATTTGCCTCTCTAGTGCGTCTTTTTCTTTGAGAACCTTCATCAACTGAGCTTTACCAATACATATCTTCTTTTCATTTTCGGTCACCCGTTGTTGAGCTTCCTCAATCGTACTCTTTAATCTTGTATTTTCTTCTTTCAACCTTTTCATCTCGACAGTCCCCATGCTTCTTTTATGTCTCTTCACCCTATCTGCCTCCGCTCGCAACACTGCACATTCACTTCTCATCTGGTTCAAACTCCTCAGGCGTTCTTGTCTTTTTTCTTCTAAACTCTTCAATTTGTCCTTTTTCTCTTCGACTTGTCTCGCCAATTGTTCATCAATTGCATGCAGGTCGTTGCCGAGCATGGGATCTGTCGGTCCGAAAGAAAGGTTGGCCCCTTTTGTTCTCTCCTTTAGCCACTCTTGATATTCTTTAGTTGCAGCTACAATTCGCTTGCCCAGTTCACATTTCCCTTTACATATTACTTGGTTCCACGCATTTCTCATTTTTTGACAGAGTGTCTTAGCTTCCGGATCATTATGATAGAAGTGAACCAGCCGTGTTGCTTCTTTAGATGGGATGTCTTGCTTATATGCAAACTGCTGATGAACAATTGACGGGTTGTAATTGATGCATCCCCGAGGGCCTATGAGAGGTACATTCAGGAATTCTCCGCAACAATATACGATTTCTTCGTTTTCCCACCAAGCAAGCTTCCACCAGACTGTATTTTCGTCCAATTGACTGAGGGATTGAGCCCAATCGTCACGAGTCATTCTTGAAGACGACAGGACAGAACCCTCACGATTAAGGAAATCCCTAATTGGGTGGTGGATGGTGTCATGTCGTTGACCCAATTGATATCTCCTCCCATAAACATGATTGAACAACCAGACCGTGAGGAGCTGTAGGCAACACTTTAATTTCCCTCCCTTTTCTAGTTGACAAAAACTCAAAGTCAGGATCGTTTCTGCTAAAACTGCGGGCACCGGATTTACACGGTGGTTTTCCACCATCCATAAGACACTTACGGCTGCCAAATCGATTATTCCCACAGCCGATGGAAACAACACTACTCCATATATGGCTAAGGCGAAGACCCTCTTAAAAGTCACCCAGTCTTCCTTTCCGGCTAAGATCTCTAAGCGTCTTTCTACATATTTCCTTGAAAGACCTTCAGTCTGTCCTCTCTGAAGAAATTGGACCTTACTAGGGTCTTCCCCTAAGATTTGAGCCACTGTGCGCTTCGACGGCAAATGTCCAGGGTAATAATAAACTGAAGCATTTCTTCCCACAGGTGCATTCATGAAGCTCCCATATTCCTCTAGAGTAGGTGTAATCTGGAACGTGGGGAAAGTGAAACACCTTAATGAATTATCCCAATATTGGGCCAAAGCAGAGAGTGCTTCGGGCTGGACTGGTATTCGTAGCAAGTCTAGAATATCCCCATAATCCCTTCGAAAATCTCGGATATGCCTTCCCTTCAGCTTCCCACTTAAGGTGATTAAACTTTCGACTGATTCAGCTTCCGCCTTGATTTTGAACTTTGCTCTTGTTGCAACTAAGCCAGTCTGCCTCAGATCTAGATATCGCCCATTACCCAAAGGTTCCATTACCAATGTTATGCCAATCAACCCGGATAATTGTTCACTGTTTCAAAATATTCAAAACTCGTTAGTTGGTGTATCATTACTGTTAACTTTGACAACTCACCCAATTCTCAAGGAATTTATTATCCCATGGAGAATAAGGCGAGAGGATCAACTTAAGAAGGAATAACTCCTTACGTAATTGACACTGAGACGTTCAACAGGTTAACATAACGATCCACTAACACTCACACTATGACTTTGGATGTAATGTTCCAATATGGGAGATCATAGAAAATATTGCCCTTTTCCTTGAGGGGCCTATTGCTCCATGAACGTAAAAAGGCAGCAATTAAACCGAGAGAAGCATGGTTTTCTACACGATTCAATGCCTCGAAAATGTTCAAATCCCAAGTCGAAACACTACATCCGCTCATTGGTGAAGCAAAATTTACGGGTTTTATAATCGCCCAAAATTTTGACCACACCCATTTTTTACTAAAATTCGTCGTTTTGTGAAGGTTTATTTGAATGAAAATAGATTAGGTATTGTTTATTAGCTTGTCTTACCTCTTTTATTGTATGTTATGAATACGTGAAGAGAATAAATGTAGGCTAAATGAGCTCCCTTTTGTGGGATTAAAGGATGCGATTATGGTCTTTCCGGGGTCGGAAACCCGCTAGGCAAGGGTCGGTTTAGCTAATGCGTACTTTCATCATAATTAATATACGTCTAATTGTGCAGTGACATACCATTAATTATTCCAGTAGATAGCGACAATGTGTCACTTTTCCTAGGGATATCATTAGATGCATGGATGTAATGCGTAAACGATTGGAAGCACCCTCCTTTGTCCTAATATGGATGGATCCTAGGTGGTTAGTTGGTAAGAATCTGGGTCTATCTATTTAGGAAGCATCTATGGTTTGACTATCAGTGCAAATTTCATGGCGGATCTATAACCCCTAATCATCGGCCCCTAAATTGCCCTCATCGTGAGATGAGGATCTCGTTATATGAATTCGACCTTGAGAGGAGAAAGATCCTACACAGGTCCAATCCATATAACAAGGCACAATTTAGGTGAGGTCTTCATGATAGCCTCAGGAAGCACAAGGCTTCACAGGGAAATCAATATAAACCCCTACTATCCTAAGAACACTCAGACCCGGGTATAGGGCCCATAATGTGTGTGATATGTTGTGTCTCAGTGATGTGTGTGAGGAGGGCATTTACCTTTTTATCCTATGGACTACCCCACCCTCATCCGCTAAGCAGATTAACAGAATAAGAGGTAGAGAACATGAATATACATATAAAAGTAAGAAGTAAAATATACAAACATGGTCATCTACCCTAAGGTTTCTTCCTCATGTTATCTATCCTACTCATATTATGTACATAGACAGAAAAATACAACGTATAAAACAAGCATGCGAAAGACATGTTATCTACCCTAACCATGTGAGGCAACCAACAGACAAAAGGAGAATCAAAAATAAAATAAGAGAAGGCCATAATATTTGCACAACTAACTTAAATTGGGCTTGACTCTCAAGAATTCATCCCCAGTGGAGTCGCCAAACTGTCACACCCGAAAATGCGACCGCGTGGCGCCCCTTTTTTTTTCAAAATAAAAAATTCAAATGGCGAAATGAAATCGAAAAAAATGGAATCAAAATTTAAATAAGATAAAAGTAATGGGTTCAGGAGTCGCCACCAAAATTTTATTTTTTTAAAAGGCAAAATTTTGGAAAAGCCTTTTTATTTTAAAAGATGGTCTACAAACCAGAAAATGGATCCGGGAGTCGATTGTGAGTGGGGAAGGTGTTAGGCACCCCACTACACCCGTTACTAAGAACGGTTACCCTAAGCTAGTTGTGCAAAAATAAGATGGCCTAAATTCTATCTTAATTCTCCCTACAAATCACATGCAAAATAAGAATAATAAAATAAAATTAAAAGTAGAGGAAGAAAGGAAATCAATATTAGAATAAAACACAAAGAAATTGAAGAATTGAAATAAAAAGGAAGAATAAGAATGAAAAGAAAAATATTTTATTTACAAGGGCGGACTTGACCTAGGATGAGAGCCTAGGGCCTACGTACCCTTCAAGAGGGATCAAAGTCCACGTAGTTCGATTATAGATTGTATTTGTTGGTTGTTGTTTTGTTTTGTTGTTTTTTTTTTTTTTTTTTTTTTTTTGTATTTTTGTTTGTACTTTTAGTTTTGTTTATTTGTGTCTTTATTTTGTTTGTTTGTTTGTTTTTTCATTTTTCTCTTTATATGCTTCCTCTTTTTGTTTCGTTATTTTATGGTTTTTGTTTTCTTTTTCAAAAAGATAAATAAAATTACTTTTTCTTTTAACAAATAAAACGATTTTGAAATTAGTTGATGTGTTTTAATTTGTTAGAGAAAAATTTAATTTTATTTTCTTTAGATTTTTAAATTTTTTTTTCTTTTTCCTTTCAATAAAATTCTCTATATAACTTTTATTCTTGATTTTTTTTTTTTTTTTTTTTTTTTTTATAAATTTTTGTTGTTTTGATTTTTGATGTTTGTTTCGTTGTTATTATTATATTTTAATTATGTCCTCATTTTGTTTTGTTTTGCTGATTTATTTTTTCATTGTTTTTGTTATCATTATTATTTTTTATTTTGCTCTCCTTTTCTTTTTTTTTTTCCAACCTTATGTTCTGTTTTTCCATTCTGCTCATTTTATTTTATTTTATTTTTCGATTTCATCTTCGAATTTTACTTTCTTTTATCTATTTATCATTCTTTCTGATTATTATTTTATTTTTATCTTATGTATTTTGTTTATTATGTTTTAGTTGGTGCTGTTTTTTTTTCTTTTATTCGTTTGTGTTTTATATATTTTTTTTAGTTTTGGTTATGTATTTATTTTTTGCTTTTGTTTCTTTCTTTTTTCTTCTGATTTCAGTTTTTATTTTAGTTTTGTTTTTATGCCTCATTTTTTTGTTCTTTGTGTTATTTTTGTTTGTTGTTGTTTTTTGTTTTTTTGTTTTTTTTTTTTTGTCTTGTTTTTTTTTTTTTTTTGTTTATTTATTATTTTGTTTGATTTTTTTTTTTTTCTTTTTGATTGACTTCGTTTTACTTCGTTATTTTGTTTATTATTTTGGTTTGGCTTTTAGTTTCAAAACTTTATTTTATTGTTTTTGTTGTGTTGTTTTTTTTTATTTTTTGATTTTTTTTTTTTTATTTATTTCATTTTTCTAGTTATGATTATTTTTCGTTTTTTTGTTTCTTTTGTTTTTGGTTTTATTATTATTATCATTTTTGTTGGTTTACGTGATTGGGATCAAATTTTATTTCCAGTATGAGCTTTACTTAGGAATGTTAAAGGCTTTTTATTATTTCTAATTTTTTGTTTGTTTTTTTCGTTTTTTGTTTGCGATTTTTCTTAGTTAAAATATTTTCCTCCACTCATTCATGTATCCCGTGTTATTATTTTGCCCCTTTTTTGACCCTTTTAGAATTTTTTTTTTTAGACAAAGGATAAAATATTTTTAAGACTCAGAATGACTTTGTTATGAAAAAGCTTAATCCCCTTTTTATTTTTTGATTTTCCTTTTTGGAAGTTTTTTTTCTTCAAAAGGGCTCTATTGAATGGGGTCATTGAAACCCAAAATGCTAGAAATAAATTTGAAGCCCAAAAGCACCAAGGAGGCCTAATTGCCACACATGGCTTTTGGTTTGTGACTATATGCCTGGGGGACAAGAAATCCCACTCGGCAGTCTAATATGAAAATAAAATAAAATTGAAAATAAAAAATAAAAAAAAAAAAAGCAATAACTAAAAGATTAAGTTGCAGGTGTGTGCTGAGTGTTTAAATTTACTTATTACATTACTCTTGAGTACATTTACAAGAATAGACAAACAACGAAAAAGAAAAAAAAACGAGAAGAAGAAAGAAAGAAAAAAGAAAGTTAATTATACAAATGTACAATTTGATTCCACTTGTCCCTCATTTTTCCTTTCCCTCGGCATTACAGAATGGCTGCTTCTTTCTTCCTTTGATCTTAAGGAATAACCCACCCACATATATTGGAAGCGTAAATCCTTTTCAAAAGGGGAACTCAGCAAATCCAAGTATTAAGGGAACGAATGAAAGGGTAGCAGCAGAACTTTTTTTTTTCATTTTTTTTTTAAACCAAAAGAACCAAAGAGATAGAATCCTATATTCTAAATCGGCTAAGGCATCCAAATCTCATATTTTATAGGGAAAACAGAGTAGGAAACCAACTCGTATAGAGCTATGTCTAACGATGCCACACAACAGGAAAATGGGCAGCAGCCAAACACTCAGAGTATCTGTGTTTCAACATGCGACTCTAGCACACAAATGACAGCATTTTAAATGTATATCTTGTGCGAGAAAACAGAACAGAAACAAATAAAAAAAAAACAGAACATGTTCAACCCAACAGTACGATAAGCAGCAACCTTCAACTGAAATTATTGTATATCTATACAGAGGCTAAGTCTAATGCGCATGACCATACATGGTTTGTGAGGATTCTAGTTCTAACTTCATGTTCGGAAACCATGCAATAAACTCACTCACAGAACACATCCACATGTTCCCAGCACGACATAACAGGATCATACAGCATAAACAATAAAAAAGGGAATAAGCAAGGGAAGTGAAACTGATCATCTAAGAAACCCGAATGATTAACACCCCACAGACACTGATTCAAATCACATCCCAAACACGAGGATCTTAAAATTGGGCATCCAGAACCAGAGCACACTCACATCCCCTGAATCCTAGGGTAAATGAAAAGAGCAAAGGAAATATACCGTCAGAGTTTAAGGGATCGAATGAAGATCTTCTTAGATCGAAACGCCGCTGCTACCCGCTCCTGGTTCGATTCGGCCCTCTGATTGCTGTCCTTTCCTTTACCTTCTCCGAAAACCTTTGATTTTCTGGCTTGCTTCTCCTTCGGTCACCTTCGAACTCCTTCCAGAAAGAAAAGACCCCTTTTCTTTCGACTCCCTCGGCCGCTTTTTCCCTCAATCCCCTCTCTAAATCGACCCCCGAGAAACCTAAGAATTCCTCCCGAAGAGACCCTAAGAATTTCTCCGAAAAAAAAACCTTAGCCCTCGGAAAAACCCTAAGAATTCCTCCGAAGAAAAACCCTCAGAATTCCTTTGAAGAAAAACCCTCCGAAAAAAAAATCCCCTCTCACTCGCGCCCCCTTTTCGCTTTTATAAGCGATTTCAGGTGGTCCCAATCCCATCTCCGTACCTCCTCTGCTCCACTATCCTGGCGCGCGCACTTCCCTCGTACAACTCCATCCGAAACACCTGCGGGAGCCAGAGCAGAGGGACGGACCATCGGGGGAGAGCCCTAGTGCTTCTCCGTCCTCTGCCCCCTCGCCTCTCTGCGTCTCCTACTTTCTGTGCGTGTGTCTGTTCGAGTCCGCCTCTCTGTGTGGTCCCCCTCCTTCAGGAGTGTGCCTGGGAGAAAAAAAGAAGCGGGTAGGGTTGCATTTGATACGGGTTGGACACCGGGTAGGATTTCTATTTCGGGTTTTTTTTTTTTTTTTTTTTTTCGGATCAATTCCAGCTTTTGAGTATATGGGCTAGATGAGTGGGCCGATGGTTCTGGGTTAAAATTTGTCTTTCTTTTTTTTTTTTGCTAGACTTTTCCTTGGACCTCCTTATTTGGACTCTCTTGAATTAGGCTCCCAAAATTTTAATTGGTTTTTTTTTGGTTTTAGGCTTCTCCTTTTATTATTTTGATATTTCTTGTAATCTTTTTTTTTTTTGATGAATTTTTTTTTTAATTATTATTCTTTTAATTGTTTTATTATTATTATTGTATTTATTTAATTTTACTTTATTTGCTTTTAGCCTTTTTATTTTTATTTTTAATTCATTTTTCCTTTTCCTTTTCTAGTGTCTTTTTTTTATTTTATTTGTGAATTCCATTTATTTTGGATTTTTGTTACTCCTCCTTTGATTTTTCTTTTGTTTTAATTTTAGATTAATGGGTTTTTGCTTCCCTTTTTTTTATTTTTTATTTTTTATATATATTGTTTTTAGTTTAATTTCATTATTATTTTTAGGGTATGCCCGGACAAAATACGGTGTTCACACCCGTTTAAAATATCTTGGTTGGATGTACAAAGCCACACACAATTACTATCTACTATGTGTTTGTAAAATATGTTTTATTTATTTCATTTTTTTTTTCATTTAGATTTGTTGTGTGGGATTCTATATCCCCTAAGGCATATAGAGGTTATCCATGACTATGTGGGACAATAAGTCTCCTCAGTTGTTTGGCCGAATCATAAAATATTTTTCAATAAATTCTCAGCTAATAACTATTTAATTTGATTTTCTTTTTTTAAGAAAATAAAAATTAAAAAAAAGGGATAATGGGATGAAAAAATCGCAATAAGAAAAGCAAGGGATTAATTTTACTTTTCTAAATTTTTAAGTTTTCTTATAACAAAAATTAAAAATTAAAATACATCTTAAAAAAAAAGAAAAAAGAGAAACTAAAAAAAAGAGAGAAGAAAATCAAAAGATAAACAAGGAAAAAATAAAATAAAAAAGGGATTTTGTTTGAAAGTCAAATGGATTTTTTTTCTTGGTTAAAAAAAATGTGTTTACAAAATTTAGAATTAAGTTTTAACTATTAAAAAAAAGGGAGTTTTCCAAGAACAAAAAAGAAAAGAAAAAGAAATGCAAACAAAAAAAAACTCATGAAGAATAAGCAAGAAAAAAAGAACACAAAATAAAAATTCAACAAAAGAAAAAATGTAAAAAAAATGATGGCAACAAAGATAAATAATAAAAAAGAGAAACAACAAAATAAAAATAAAAAATAAAATAGACAACAAAAAAGAATAATAACGATGAAAAAAAGGAAGAAAAAGAAAAGAAAAAATGATAGGAATAAAATAGAAAAAAAAAAAAAGAAAAAAAATAACAACAAGAAAAACCAAAATATAAGAAAAATTAAGAAAGTTGAAAATTAAAATCGAATTAAACAAAAAGTTTTCAAAAATACAAAAAGTAAAAAGAAAAATCTTTTTTAACTTCAATCATTAAACAAAAAACAATAAAAAACAATAAAACAAAACAAAAGTAAAAAAAAGAAAAACAAAAATAATAAGAAAATAAAAAAAAAGAGGATAACAGCAACAAGGTGAAAAATAAAAAAAATGAAAAAAAAAACACAAACAAAACAAAGATAAACAAAAAAAAAATAAAACGAAACACAAAATTAACCAAGAAAAAGGGAAGAAACAAAGGTAAACAAAAAAAAGAAGAGAAAAAAATAAAACACATTCTAAAAACAAAAAAAGAAAGAAAAAGAAGACCTAGCAAGAGAAAATAAGAAACAAAGGAGGATAAAAAGTAAAGAATTGAAAATATAAAGAAAATGAAATTATATTTACTTTTAGCAAATTAAAACACATCAATCAATTTCAAAATCATTTTATTTGTTAAAAGAAAAAGTAATTTTTATTTTCTTGTCTTTTCAAAACAAAAAACAAAACAAAGAATAAAAACTAAAATTAAAAATTAAAAAAAGGAAAAACAAGACAAAATCAATAAAAAAATCAAAAATAAAAAAAAATCAAACAAAATCCAAACAAAAACAACAAAAAACAAACATCAACCAAATTCAACTTTTAATTGAACTACATGGACTTTGATCCCTTCTAAAAGATACGTAGGCCCTAGGCTTTTATCCTAGGTCAAGTCCGCCCTTGTAAATAAAATATTTTTTTTTCAACTCTTGAATTTCTTTGTGTTTTATTTTAATATTGATTTCCTTTCTTTTTCTACTTTTAACTTTATTTCCTTTAATTTCTTTATTCTTATTTTACATGTGATTTGTTATGGAGAATTAAAATAGAATTAAAGCTATTTTATTTTTGCACAATTGACTTAGGGTAACCGCTCTTAGTAACTAGAGTAGTGAAGTGCCTAACACTTTCCCCACTCACAATCGACTCCCGGATCCATTTTCTGGTTCGTAGACCATTTTTTAAATAAAAAGACTTTTCCAAAGTTTTGCCTTTCAAAAATAAAATTTTGGTGGCGACTTCTAAACCCTACCCTTACCTTTATTTTAATTTCGATTTCGTTTTTCGATTTCATTTGAAAATCGAATTTATCTGAGAAAGACGCCATGCGGTCGCATTTTCGGGTGTGACACCCTGAGCACCACTGATAGGATGGATCCATCGCCGGGTAACCCTTCAGTACCATTTTATATATTCTAAAGATCGATTTAGGGACTCTAATGATATCGGTGTAAGTGACAAAATATTTTGCCAATTCCACCAAATTTGCACAAAATTCTCATGTTCTTTATGCCAATCCAAATGAGTCTTGCCTTTGAGCGTCAGTGTATGAACCTCCTCTAAATTATAAGGAGTATGGGTTGCATCCGTCCAAACTGCCGAAGAACACGATCTGCATGATGCCACTCCACAATATAAAAGGAAATAAGTGGCACAGATGCTAGTCAAATATCCGAAGAGACCAGACAATAATCAGGTATCAATTGACGTATATCATCTGCATCGTATGGACGCCATATAATCTACAAATAACGAAATAACAAGTTGTAAGAGTATACTAGCATTAAAGTAATCATATAACAAACTCAAATATAGTATTTTAAATCTCATCAGCTCTCATCTGATCTAGCAATACTTTGTAATGTCGTATTTCTAATCTTTTTAGACGAGGATGTTGACCCGCACGCCTCCACCTGTGAGACGTAAAAGGAAATCATTGTTAACTTTGAATTATATAAGCAACATAAATCACACAGTAAGCATTCAACTCGAATTATCATTCATACCTATAAGCAAGTGGAGGGAGTACATCATATACATCAAGCTAAAAATCTGGAGGTAGGGGCCTCTCGGGGGCTAACCTAGGGAATCAATCCCAAGCCCATAAGTGAAGTAATGTCAAACAATCACTGATATTATCCTCCTTGTAATAAGTGGCATTGCATAACTCTCTATAGAAGTATGCTAGCACTGCGGAGCCCCAACTGCACTAATCTGCTACCTGGAGGTCTTGAAGAAATGTTGGGTATATAAGAGGAACTCTATGTCCCAACCTTTCTGGCATAAGAACACCACTTATGAGACGTAAAATGTAAACACGAGTGAAATGCAATATGTCATTGTCATTTGCATTCTCCGGAAGTACCTCAAATTGGTTAGTGAGCCAAATAATGCTAAGTCTCTAACCATCGAACTCTTCCTCTGGTGGCACAACCCCAAGTAGAATCTCACAGATGCTTCGCCAATTGAAATTCAATGAACCAGTGATTGGAAGACCCATCACGGGAAGACTTAATTGCACTGCTACATCCTGGAGTGTAATGGTACACTCGCCCTGAGTAGTGTGAAAAGTGTGTGTCTCTGGTCGCCATCGCTCGACGAGCGCTGAAACAAGGGAAGGGTCAAAGTCAAGTGCTGCAAGATGAGACACACCATAGAAGCCAGCAGCTCTAAGATGTGGCATTATAGCTACTGGAGGAGACTCTAATTGTGGACCATGCGCAACTCGACGTAATGAAAAAATACGATTTGCCTGTTAGAAGAAAAAATGTGAACCATTATGCATGATCTGATAGTCATAAGGGAAAAATTTGATTTCTACACATGCAGAATAACGTACCCTACTCAATCACACCACCTGGGAGACGTGTTTAGTTTGTAAATACAACAATGACTCGTCCTCTAAACCTGGATGAACAACAAGCTCGGTCCTGACATAATATTATTGTACAAAATTGTACAACATAATATTTAGTTAGTGCAAAAAGCAATTAAGCACACAACAATATAATTTTTTATTGCATAAAACAGGTCTGATACAACAATGAACTAAATAGCATATAGAATCAAAACAATGTTAATTAAATAGTGCAAAGCAACATAGTTGATAACAACACAAAAACAAAAACATTGAAATACACTTTAGATAGTCTATAGTAGTACACTAAATAGTACATTAACACACTCTAACAGAACAATAGAACTATGGGTGTGGGGGGCAACGTGATGGACAAGTCGCGCGGTTATGACCTATCTGTCTACACAACGTACAGCGCGACAAATCTCTTGGAGCTTCTCACCAATCCATTTCATTTCATATTCGACTTGACTTTGGACGACCTTTTCCACGTTTCATTGCAGGATCTAGAATAAGTTTTGGGCCTCGTACTTGGAGCCAATATACTTCGCCACTAATTGGGCGAAATTCAGTCTCATAGGCCTTCAAAATAATCTCCAACCGAAATACTTCATTAATATATTGTACATGGTCAACTCGAATGTACGCACAGGCTGCTAAGACATGCTGGCAGGGATATTTTAAAGCCTAAAATTCACCACAATCACATGTTCGAGCTACTCAGTTAATTTTATAAGATCGCCTAAATTGTTGATTAGTCGAATCGTATGGCTCCTCCACCTCAAACGTTGACCCTCGTCTACCAAATCCACGGACATGCAAGCTAATGCTTTTCGAGTTCTGGTTGCTAACTTTAATCTGATATCCTCAGATATAGTTTCTCCTGCTTCAAGTTGTGTAGTTACCTTCTCAGCTCGCTGGACCCAATACTTAGTTAACTGATAGAATGTTGCTCAAATCAACCCAAGCACCGGTAAGAACCGAACTCCTTTAAAAGTTGCATTTATACTTTCTGCTAAATTTATTATCATGTGCCCCCAGCACTTACCATCAACATCATACGCCCAATACCATTGACCCTTGGGTATTTCGTCAATCCAATTAGTAGCATGCGAGTCAAGTCGACGTATATGAGCTAGTCCTTTATTAACTTTATGCTGCTCATATGAATAACCTATAGATAAGTAGATAGTAAAATTAATAGTTTGTATAAAATTCTAATTATAAAATTGAAAAAATTTGTATAAGGTTAAGTGATAGTAGTTTTTACCAATTGTAGTATATAACTTTTTCAGTCATTGCATTCTAAATTTTTTGTTGATATTGCTAACCAAATGTCAAAGGCAAAACACATGATGAGCCTACGGAGGCTGCCACCTAATGTTTCGATTGGCCACAGCTGCCAAGATACTAGCGTGATGATCAGAAATCAAGCAAAGCCCATCTTTATCTTTGACCACGTGGGCTCGGAGGTTAAATAAGAACCATGCCCATGCCTCATATGTTTCTCCCTCTACTACAGCAAATGCAAGTGGGACAATGTTCCTCTCGTCATCTTGTGTACTTGCGATTAAAATAATCCCTTTATATTTCTTGTAGAGAAGGGTCCCATCTATTTGGACTATAGGCTTCAAGTAGCTGAACGCCTCGATGCATGGCCTAAATGTCCAAAATACCCGATGAAATATGACTAACTCACCATTAGCTACACTCGTCGGTACATGTTCTTTATGCATGAAGTCATAGTACGAGCCGGGTATAAAATGTTAAACAGCAGCTAGCCACCTGGGTAATAAAGTATAGGACTGCTCCTAATTTCCAAATGCATGTGAGATGGCTCGATGTTTTCTCTTCCAAGCCTTCTTATATGTGACATTGTACCCAAATATAGAATTGACCCGCTCAATGACCTCTCTGATGGACACACCGGGATTTTCAGTCACTATCGATATAATATATATTGAAATGACATCAGAGTCAAAGTTTGGGTGATCTTGTGATAATGATGCTGAAACACATGTATGGGGCCTATTGTATTTTGTTATCTCCCAAAGATTTTTCTTTTTTTGGTAACAAGTTCTGACCTTTCATTTGCAGGATCCCTTTTCATATTAAACACACCAGTATTCTTCATACTTCTTTGAAGAATAGTACACCTTAAAAGTATGATGTGCACGCACCGAGTATATCTTTAATACTCGACGAAAAGATCACTGATCATTATATAGCATGCCTATATATAACTCTTGGTCATCGTTCGTGTTTACTGCTGCATCTTTCATTTCAGCATAATCAGGAATCCACGCACCATCTGCATCTATCTGTTCAAGAAATACAACTGTTGAGTTAGCATAAATGTTAATGGGGGCTGCTGGATCAACGATGTCATCCATGCAATCGGTATCTTCATCATCATTTGTATTACCACCATCATTGCAATCATAAAGAGTAGCATCATATTTGTCCTCCTCCTCGAAATCATCCATTATATCCTCTGTCTCATCTGGATGAGAAATAGGGCCACTAATTGGTGCATGTGTCGAACTTGGTTGGGCAATACTATTGACATGCAAACAAGATGAACTTGGTTAAGTTGTATAGTCCTCTAAATCAACAGAAGAATATTGATTATCTGTGAGGTTGGCATGGCTGGAGGATAGGAGTGGGTCTGCCACATATTCAACTGTAGCCTAAGTTGTTGTATTCACTTCTATTTCCTTTGACGCTGTTTTCGCATATAATTCAACTGAACCAAATTGTGATGGAAATTTGGCATTTGCTATTCACATTGCTTGGACATTGGCATCCCTCCTTAACTTACACGCTCGGTACTTTGTGGGCCTTAATAACACTGGATGTCTATATACTAATTCAGATACATATTGATTTGAATTTAACTGTAATTGATCTGCAACCTCTTGTTTCAACTTTTCTAATGAAATGTCATTGTTGACACTTATTACATCAATTATATCTGCAATAAACATTGCACCTTTTTTGGTTTCGCATATTTGTCCATTTGAATATAAGCATATAATTTTTTTCTCGTTGTTCATTTTGCCCAACTGCACAATATTATCACCAATACCCAAAACATTGTACAACATTTATAAATAACTGCAATCCTTTATCCAACTGATATATTTTTTCCATTACCAATTAATATAATTCTAACAAATCTTATTCTTTTACAATATTTGTTCGCTATATTTTTTCATTTAACAGTTAAATATTTTTTATGTCTTTGAAATCTTTTATTCTAATAATTTTCTTTATCAAATTTTATCTAATTTGATCATATTTTACTATAATGTCATCCAATATTAACAATTTATTTAAAAATATTATTTTCATTCTATTATATTTTTTATTTTGTTTACATTACAATTTTATCATATTTTACTTTTATAATTATACTAAAACTTTTTTATTTTTGTCACTATATTTTTTTTACTTACATTATAAAAATTTATTCATTATTCTATTTTTATAGTATTATATATTTTGTTATTTTCTACGTATTATTCTTTTATAACAATTTTTTATTATTTAATTCTTTTCTTATATATGGTTCACAAAATTTTTCTTATTACTTCATCTAACTACTTTAAATAATATTTTCATAAATTTCAACAACTTTTGACCAATTTTTTATTATTATTTATTATCATTACATTATTAAATCTTTTTATTTTTATACACTAATTTTTTGAGTTTTTGACTCATATTATGCTATTTACAATTTTCTATAATTCTTTAGTATTTTTTTACCTAATATTTACATAGCATTTTTATAAAAGAATTTATTCAATATATTATTTCCTAACTACAATATTTATTTAGTATTTTTTTTTTCTTTCACCATTTTATATTTTTTTACTAATATTTATTATCACATCATACAATAAACAATTTTTTTAAATTTTTTTCCATACATCTTCTTCCTTGACATTTTAATTTTTTTTAATACACAAACATTAACGATTTCTTTTTCTTTTTGTATCTTTACAAAAGTCCTAATTTTACTTATAATGTAACTTCATTTTAACAGAAAAATTTACAGAAACACATGTATACTCAAATCACTAATAATACATTTATTTTTTAAATTTAAAATTCAGACACAATATTAAATAATTTCATTCAGAACTATATTTAAATCACTAACAAAAAATATATTATAAATTCAATATATAATTACAAATAATCATATTTTTTCATACGTAAAACATATCAGTAATTTTTTTTTCTTCAAATCCTCTTTATTGAACAATGTAGCTACTGTGATGGAGTGCTAATCTCTTCCTTCTTCTTTTAATCAAAAATATAAAAGATATAAACGATAAATATGAGAGGATGGATGATGTAGATAAAGAAAATAAAAATTTGGAAGACGTAGAAGAAGAAGAAGAAGAAGAAGAAGAAGAAGAAGAGGAAGAACAATAAGAAGGCAAAAACGGCGAGATGTGTGGGGACAAAGGGAGAAAACGACTTTAAAAAGGGAGAGGAAGAATAAAAAAATTAAAGATAGGATGGCATATTTTATAAACCAGTTAAATTCGTCCACGTGACAACGTAATCTATATATATATATATATATCCTATCAAAAGCTACCACGTGTCTCCCTCTATCCATGTGTCAGGTCAAAAGTTGACCCTGACACATGGCACAAGGGTCACGCCTCATGGATAGAGGGAGACACGTGGCAGCTTTTGATAAGATATATATATATATATAGATTACGTTATCACGTGGACGAATTTAACTGGTTTATAAAATACGTTATCCTATCTTTAATTTTTTTATTCTTCCTCTCCCTTTTTAAAGTCGTTTTCTCCCTTTGTCCCCACACATCTCGCCGTCATGCTGAGGCGTGACCCATTTTAAAAAAAAAAAAAGGTTAATGTATCTTGGGAAATAAAATCTTAAATCATGTGTACAGAGAATTAAATATTACTGCTGTTGTACCTGAGTCAAAACCCCACCTTTCTCCCCCCCCCCCCTCCCTAAAAAAAAATCCAAATGGTGTAAATCTATATAACCAAATGGATCCATTTAACCCAATTATCTAAAAAGGAAAAAAGAAAGCTAAAAATGGAACAAAGCCCAAAAATAAAACCCACTAGCATAAGTTTTTCTCGGTCTATTATCCTCAATGTCTAATAAAAAAAATCCTAAACCAAAAATAAAAAATTAAAAAAAAGCCAAAAAAGAACCAAATGGGCCTTTTGACCCAATTTTCTCAAGCCGAAAAGGAAACCAAGCCAATAGGGCCCCCAACTTCAATCACTTCGGCCGCATTATCCAAAAGGTCCCAAAAATGTGACTTAGCAAATGGACAAAGGGGCGAGAGGAAAAAGCAAAAAAAGCTACTTGTATTCGTTGTTTGGGCGGTCCCTTTCTCTCTCGCGTGATTTTGGCAGAAGGACGAGACCCACGGAGGCACCACACTCGCACACGCACAGAGGGAAGAGGGAGCATCAGGGGCTCTCAGAAGCAGGACACACACAGAAGCACAAAGCAAGGAATGAATAGAAAAGCAGGAAGCCTCCAGCCATCTGAATCAAAAAGAAAAGGGGTCTCTCTCCCTCGTGTTCCAACAAAAAAAAAGCTCCAGCCAGCAAGTGGAGCGTTATAAAAGGGAGCTGACAGAAATGGAGAGAGGGAGGCTGAGAGAGATGGTTCAACAAGAAAAAGAAGGAAAAATTGAACAGAGAACGCAGAAGGAGGAGAGAACCAAGGAATGAATGGTGATTAAGGGAGAGCAAAACAAATAGGGAGGATTTCTTTTGGGATCTGACAAGAGGGAGACTTGAGAGACCAAGAGGGAGAGAGGTGACAGGAGGAGACCGAAAGGAGCCTCTGAGAGGGTTTCGAGTCAAGAGAAAAACTAAGAGAGAGCAAGATAAATTGGAAGGATTTCTATTGGGGATGTTGGCTTGAGAGAGTCGGTGAGACAGAGAGAAACCGAGATGAGGAGGATTCGAGATAGAGAGAAACTGAGAGCAGATTTTGAGACTGAGAGCTTTCTGGGGGTTTTGGAAAATTTTGGCTGGAATCTCTTTGATGGATGCAATAGGGACCAAGAAAGAGACCATAATAGGGGATTCAGAAAGGTAAACTTAGACAGAATTTGAAGAATGGGGATCAGAGCGAGGAATTCAGTTGAGCCCACTCAGGAAGACTTCTAAGGAGGTAATTTTTTGTTTGTTTGGCATGGGATGATTGAATCGCGAGTATGAAAATTTTCCTTAGCTTTTGCACAAAAAAATTGATTGATTTTGCTTTGAGTCCGCGAATGTCAACATAAGGGTAATAATCTTGGTTGCAAATTTGTCTTAAGATGCACGTTCTCCTGAATTTATGGCTATATCCTCATTTTACCGAGGAGGAACTGGTCTGTATGTGTTTTTGGTTGCCTTTGGGATGAAGCTCGCATCTGTAATACATGTCCTACCATGTTAGAATGTTTCGTTCTACTGCTTTGAAATGTCATGAAATCAGTGAATGAAGTTAGAAGAAATTAGTCTCTAGTTGAGGTGCTTGAGATTTGATTGCCCTTGGAGAAGTATGAGTGATCATGAATAACAGGGGTTTATTGGTCATGCCATCATACGAATTGGATTTGGTCTTGGTTTCTGTTTGGTATCTTGTATGAATGTGTGTTTAGGAAGCTATGGATTAGGCATGATCTGAGTGTTGAAATTTGGGCCTGTCTCTAGGTAATATGAATCTTGGGTGCCTCTCTCAGTTTCTGGTTCAAGGGTTGAATATATTGTAGTTCATAATGATAGTATTTGAGTTCAAATGTTTGAATTCTTTGCCACTGCTTCTCTCTGACCTTGTCATGTGAGTAGAACCATCGGTTCACTGATTTCCATTGCTACCCATGTGAATGGTTTCATGAATTTTTGGGGTGCTAATTTGGATCATGCTCTTTGACATACGTTTTATTTACATATAAAGCTTTCTAAAATTTTAGCAAATACATCCCGGCCGTGATATCATCCTTATTAAATTGTGATGTTGGAAGTTATGGATGGGATCATGTTTTTATGGCTGTGATGCAAGGAATGTTAAAGTTTCCAGTATATTCTGAGTTTGAGTTCTAATAAATGTTTAATTTCTCCTTATTCTAATTCTGGGTAGAATAGATTCCATTGAAGGATATTGTCAGATGATTAGCTTTTAATTGTTGAATGCTGGATTTGAAGAGAGTATATTAAGCAATCACATACGCATTTGCTTATTTAGAATGATTAATCATGGATTTTGTTGAAGCAATTTAGTAGTCTAGGTATTTTAGACTTGCTACCTTAATTTAACAATGTTACAGATAATTTCATTGAGTCTGATGGCTTTGATGTATATTATTGATATGGGAATTCTATGATTGGGCACTAGTGTAACGGTGGATTGGTAATTGCATTGGGTTTTCTTTTGAAGTCTGTCCTTTTGATTCTTTCGTTCGCTTGCTCCATGCCCATATAATGTTAAGATAGATGTATTGTATGGTCAGAGTTGATGTCAAGAGATTAAGTTGATTGTTATTGTTTGATTAGAAGCTGATATAATTCATTATCTTAACTTGATGACATCTTGGGGAGCACACCGAGACCATGAAAAGAATCACTTCTGGACAGTTGCTCAAAGGAGGAGTGTGGCTTGAAATCATTGATCAGAAAAGACTTGGGAAAAACAATTATCATTAGGTTTGCATTTTACTGGCATTTGTAAATATTAAAATGAACGTGTTCTTTGAACACACAAAAAGCACACGTGATCACGATCTACTATACGCCTGTAAACAATTTCATTTTATTTTTATTATATTTATATTTATTTTTCTTTTAGAGTGATGTGTGCGAATCTTTGCCCCCTCAAGAGATCACAAATGGCAATAAGCCTTTGGTACCTATTGGATCTAAAACTTATATTTTAATAAGTTTTGGGTTTTAATGACTCACATCAAATTAATTTTTTTAAAAAAAGAATTTTCAAAAAGGAGACAAGATAAAACAAGTAAAAATAAATAAATAAAATTTTCAAATTCAAAAGTTAATTTTAAGTAAATAAGTTAAAAAAGAAGAAGAAAAAAGTTCCTTTTCAAAGGGGGAGAAAAAACAAAAAAAAAATCAATTCAATTCCTCTTTTTGTAAATCTAGGAGTATTCCTCAAATTTTCTTAACAAAATTAGGGATCAAAATATATTTGATAAAAGTAAATTTTTTACTCAAAATAAAAAACTAAAAAAAATTAATTAATCAATCAGCAAGATCAACAAAAAGAAACTAAAAAAAACAAAGATTAAAAAGGAAAAACTTATTCAAGAAAAAGTGTGTTATTTTTCAACAAGTGTCATTTCAAGAAATAATAATAATAATAAATTATATAAAAAATAAAAAATAATAAAAAAGAAATCAAAGAAAATTAATCAAAAAATAAAAATAATTGCAAAATTAAAATTAATAAAATCATTAAAAAGTAAATAAATAAAGGAATTCAAAAATCAAAATAAAAAAAAGACAATTATAAAAAATCAAAACATAAAAAATATAAAAAATAACAAAAAAAACAAAAAAAGCCATTCATAAAAATAAAAAAAATAAAATCTAAAAAATTAATTAAAAAATCATAAAAAAAGAAAAATAAAAAAAATAAAAAAAAAATCAAATCAATCATTAAAATAATAAATAAATAAATAAATAAATAAATAAATAAATCAAAAAGCTAAAAATCATTAAAAATGAAAGAAAGAGTAAAGGAGTAAATTATTTTAATTTTTGCACATTAAAACATACAATCCAAAATTGATTTTTGTTTGTGAAAACTTAAAATGACTTTTACATTTAAAATGGTTTTTATTTTCTTTCTCTTTTCACTAAAAAAAAAAAACTAACAAACTCAATTCTCTATCCCTCTAAATTATGTGGATTTTGATATCTTCGACAGGGTATATAAGATCTAGATTCTCATCTTAAGTTAAATTTATTTTTGTAAATAAATATTTTTTTTACTTTTTATTTTTTTTTTAATTTCATCTCTTTTCTTTATTTTGCGTGTGATTATTAAGAGAATTGAAATATGATGAAGGCCATATTAATTTGGCACAATTAATTTAAAATAATCATTTTTAAAAAGAGATATTATAGAATACCTAACACTTTCTTTGTCCACAATCGACTTTTAAATTTGATTTTGGTTTATAAATCATTTTTCTATTAAAAGAGTTTTTTTTTTAAATTTTATTTTTTAAAATTAAAATTTTGATAATAATTCTATTACTTCACTTTGATTTTGGTTTTTGTTTTTGGAAATGAGATCTTTTAAAAAGTTTTTTTTTTGACACCACGTGCTGTCATTTAAGGTGTGATAGCTGTACAAACTATTTTGTTTGCTTTCGAAGACTTTATCCATACTCTCTCTCCTCTTAAGCTTTTAATGTTAGAGATACTACCAAATATTTTTCATGCCGAACAGTTGTATTCAACTAATAAACTCAAATTTTTCATTAAGGCAACTATGAATTTTAAAATATTGACCAAATTTTGTTTCGTTGTCCTAAATTTAGCTTTTCTCATATGCCAAAATTTCAAATGTTCAAAGATTTACATTAGAAATAAAATCATACTCATACGCATTATCACGTACAAATATTACAATTGTAAGGTAGGGTAAGTGATGAATGGAGTTTTATTGATTGAGATCATACTTCATATTACAACGTGATGCGATGCCAGCTTCTAGAACTTCATACTATGAAAGTTAAACTCTGCGAGCACGTTTGGTTTACGGAATCACGAACACATTTCCTTTACATAATTTGTGTAATATTTATTATATCTTTATATTTATTATTTTATCTATTAAATTATCTTTTAAAAAATAGAGACAAAATAATTATTTTTTATCTCACTTATCCTTATCTACCTACATTTTACATTCCCTTTATCATTACATCATCCAACCAAATATATTCTAAATTTTTTAATTCCTCCCAGTCAAATGATTTCTATCTGACCAATGGAGAATGAAGACAGTTTTCATCTATTTTTTCCCACCTAGGCTAAGAAAACAAGATTTATTCAAACATGAAAGGGATTTGTGCCTTGATAATGTTGTTTGACTTGCTTCTGAATCAGAGGCCATTCACTGCGATTCCTCTATCAAAAACCATGTTGTTTGATTTGTAACCCACCTTGATTGCTCATTATGAGAATCAGTTTTTTTTTTTTTTCTGATTTAAAGGAGCAATTGTAGGAGATTCTATTTAGGTTGTTGCTACAAGTGTCCCTGTTGCAATTTTGATACCTCACTCCATCTTGTTAAATTGTTACTGGGTTAAAAGACTACTTAAAAGAGTTTGTGTATAAGCATCTTGCTATGCCTATAGTTTTATACACTTTCATAAATACACAAATCAATAATTACCTTTCGTGACAGCATATACGGATCCAGTCTAATGTTGCAATGCAATTTTGATACCTCACTCCATCTTCTTAAATTTTTATTGGGTTAAAAGACCACTTAAAAGAGTTCGTGTATAAATATCTTGCCATGCCTATAGTTTTATACTCTTTTCTATCTCATAAACACACAAATCATAATTACCTTTCGCGGCAGCATATACGGATCCAGTATTTGATGACACCACATCAGATACGGCGGAAATGAAAACGATGTTTGTAGCTTTGGAAGCTTTCAGAAGTGGATGTGTGAGTGGGGTTATCGAGTTTGGAATGGTCCAATTAAACGACTGCACAAGTATATGTGGTCTTTCCAAACGAGGAAAATTCAGCAGGGAGTGATCAATTTGTTTCCTTTTTTCTTTTTAGTCTCGAGGAATTTTTGTTTTCTTGTTCAGCCTTAATTCAACATTCCAATGAAGAACCCAATCTGGACCCTTCATGGCATCGAAAGCAAACCACAAGACATGATACATCATACACAGCATAGTCAAATGCATGCATTAAATGCATAAGGATGACAAATGGTCTTCGTGTGAATAAAGTAAAACTATCCACATATGTTTCAGCACAAATGGTTTGTCCTGTTGTTCTATTCCATTTAAGGAACATGCACGTAAGAGTGAACAAAACCGAACAAAATCGAACCAAACCATTCAAACCGAACCAAATTAATAAAAACTGATTAACAAATGGTTTGATTTGATTTTTTTTAAATCTAAAACCGATTAATTCGGTTCGGTTGTCGGTTCATGGCATGTTTGGTTCGGTTAAATCGAACCAAACCGACAAGTTGCCTATACTATTTTATTATAAAATATTACTCTTATTTTATTTTATTTTATTTACTTTTAAAAACTTTTTGTCAATTTATGGGTGTTTTCTAGACTAAAAATAAAAATAATAAATTATAAATACATTATTATTGGTTAAAATTTAATAAGATGTATAATATTAAAAATTAAATTCTATATATTGTAAAGAATAAAATCTTAAAAAAATATTTTTGACCAAAAAAATATGAACCAAACTGGACCAAACTGAACAAAAATCGAACCAAACCGATTAGAATTCAAAACCGTAAAGGTCCAAAAAATTATTGAACCGACAAGGTTGGTTCGATTTAGTTTTAGTCTAAAATCGAATCAAATCAAACCTATGAACACCCCTACATGCACGTAGGACGGATTATCATATGATTTCACTCTACTTGTTATCTTCACCATTCCTTTTGTATAGTGGCTTCCATGTGGAACACATCCATGGCCATTGTTGTTGCTATATATGTCAGGTTGGCACCTGAAGGATTATTTCCCCTTCCAGCTGCTTACTCTGTAATGTTGTTTCCTTCTTGTGTGTATATAATATATATATATATATATACACACATTGCCATAATACCAAGTCAACTCCAAATTCATTGTTGAGGACGGCTAAACACGATTACGTAGCTAAAACCAATATTAATTAATCATCTCCATAATGTGTTCACTATAGGTAATTTTGTTTTACATTATTTTATTCCTTCATGGGATCGAGAGAGAGCTCTAGAATTTTTTTTTCATCTACATGATTAAAGGAAAGGAGATTATGGCTAGGAACTGAAAACTATATATCTGAAATGTAGAAGTAGAACTGAAGTTTCGCTCTTGTTTTTGTTTGTTTTAGTGGTTAAAACATACATAATTTCGTATAATTATCAACTAAAGACAACTGCCGTCTTACTATAAACTAACCCTTAGTTTCAATTTATAGGCATTTACAGCATGATATCCCCATAAGTTTACTTTTGAGATTCATCAGAAATTTTTTTAAAAAAATTCAAAATCTGTGACTACATATATATATATATATATATACACATATTATCTTCGATGGCTTACTTTCTTAGGGGCCAAATGGGGTCATCCAAAGAATTTCATGATTCTGAAGATGACCTTTTCCCTCTTCATACGAACCAAAATCTGATAACCAAACATATCTTAGCTCTTTTTTTGTTCCCTTAAATTCCACGCTACACTTTTTTTTTTCTTCAATTGGTGTTGACAAGTATCAACTTTTGACTCTTCTCTCTGTCTCTCTTGAGAGACACACACTCTAAGAAAACTCTTTTGATAGTAATGTGTGACATTAGATAATTAGAAGCATAGGAGAGAAAGCTACACGCCAAACAGGGAAAAAACAAGTTCCCACAAACAAAAGCGTGACCAACCAGGTTTCACTATTTGTCGTTTGATACAACCCAAGCTGTGTAACGTCCTGGAAGTTACATGTCATTGATCTAGAAGCTGAAGGCAGGCCTTGCACCCCATTTCATATATAAAACCATCCACTACTTGCCAGTTGACCATATCTCTCTTTCTATAATCTTTTCATATCATCATTTTGCAGAGCTTGAAATCAATGGACTCTGAAGATCAGGCAGCATCAGAAATAAAGACCAGCGATGAGCAAGGAGGAAGTCAAGCGATAAGGTCCTACGAGTGCACCTTCTGCAAAAGGGGATTCTCTAATGCACAAGCATTGGGAGGGCACATGAACATACACAGGAAAGACAAAGCCAAGCTGAAGCAATCTTCAAACGAACCTCATCATCATCAGCCATCTTTGAACATTCACAAGGTTGAAGAGAGAACCAACCCTAACTGGCCTAATTGGAATATGGAAGATTCCTCTTCGAGGGGTGAAACCCACGTAGTTCACATAAGGCAGCTCCCACTATTTGCAGAAACACCTTGCGGTGAAACTCAAAAGCCAGAAGAATTAGGTCAAATTCATGATAGAGGAATTGCTGAGGAAATTACGGATTTGCCATCTGGCCAAGGTTCGTCATCGGATTTAGACCTTGAACTAAGATTAGGTCCTGACCCACAGGATCCCTCTCCCACTATTAGCACTAGAAAATTCTTCTGATTTCAATGCACAAACCTAGATGTTTTCAATTCTTCCCCAAATTTTTTCATCATCAATGTGTGTCCACCCCTTCGTTTAAATTTACATGATAATTGTTTTGTATTATACTTATGTTAATCTGAAAATATTTCAACCTTTTTTTTGGTACAATCAAATCTATAATTACGACTTTACTTTAACATTGATTTTTCACCGTTAATATGTGTCCACCCCTTCGTTTAAATTTGCATGATAATTGTCTTGTATTATACACATGTTAATTGGAAAAAATTTCTACTTTTTTTTTGGGGTACAATCAAATCTGTGATTACTACTTTACTTTAACATTGATTTTGTTGCGTCGTGCGCATTCCAAATGTGGCACTCAATTGCTATTGATGTGAGGGGGTTGAATTGTTTCAGTTCCAGTGAAAGCTAGCTTGGGATCCTAATTAGAGGGATTTTTATTGGTCTCAACTGTGAAGCACATCAAATTAGAAGCCGCATTAATAGATTAGCTAGGCCTTCAGAATTTATAAAGGATAGCATGTTGCTGAATGCAAACCTCAAATTGCATGTAAATGATCGATGAAACCGGGAATTACAGCATGATTTTCGTCGTTAAAAGCAAGAATGTTTTCTCGATGAGAGCTAAGATATCTACAACCATTGGCGAGAACAAGGTAACTTACTTTGGCCTTTTTCTTACAAGACACATATATGAACGAATTTTACAAGTATAAGACTTAGGAGCCATTGCATATTTAACTTCTCCCTAAACGCTAGACTATTTTATGACTTAATCATATGCAGAGTATCCAATTCCATTCGACAACTTATTACCAATCTATCTAATTTTCCTTAGTTTCTTATTAAATTCACTGCTTAATTAAAGTTTATTACATAAAAAAGGGGTCCTTCGAACGGCATATACATTACCACGTAATGACTTTCACTTTTGTTGTCTTTTAACCTTAAAGGGAAAACACGATTAGTTCATATATATTATTCATACCCATGTCTCTCATATGGATATTTTTGTTTTTAGAGAAGGGAAAGTTTTATTATTAGGTTTGCAAACTACTCATTGATATTTGAACTACATTCTGCAGTCTGTTTTTCCGGCCATAGATCTAGCATCATCATTTTCAGCACGGCTGATATGTACGTAGGACGAATACGAAGTTGTCAAACAATATGGGATAATGTACAGTAGCTTAAACCGTATTTGTATCTCTCGGTTTCTATTAACAAGTTTTAAGGGATTGTTTAGTTGCCAGAGATGTTGACAATAACAAGAGTCCAGAAGATACGGGGAAATTTTTCTTTCTTTTTATTATTTTATTGTTTCCTTGCTATAATCTTGTTACAGGTCCAAGAGATTTACAATAACCGAGTTATAATCCTGAAGTTGGTGGATAGATACCCTTATTGTGTCACATATATGTAACACTTTCCTCCTATTTCCCAACAAGTTTCGCTTTCAACATCCAACTTCCTGTTCAACTATGCTTCATGTATTGCATTTATGTTTCTCACTTCATATTTTATATATAGATTTAGGACAACTCTTTCGTACCCAACATGTACCGGTATCTTGTTTAGTTGGCAGTTGGCACTCTTATTAACTATTAGATGAATTGGGATATTCTCATTTACTGATTAATATAACTGTAAAACGTACTGGTACATTATGAGTATTATCACTATTAGATGAATATGAATATTTGGGTATTCTCATGTAGGATATTAATAGATATTAGATGAACTTGGATATTCCCATCTAATTTGATCAATATCATTGTTAACAGGCAAGGCACTTGTACATTATGGGTATAATAAAGTATATATAATTACTTTTTATCTACCCTTATTTGGCCCAAAGCATGCAACACTTCAATCTTTTCTATAATAATTCTGAGTTAATGATGGAATTTCTTTTTAATAGGACTCTACAAAGACATATAGAATGCGTTGCTTAAACAAGCCGCCAAAAGCCTTCCTGACCCACATTGGAGACAAGAAATCTAGCAGAGAAAAAGTAAAGACGGGAAGGATGAATAGTGACAATCTGTGCTCATTATTGTGGGAGCCCGATTATATTATATAAAAAAATTTGTTACAACAAAATATACAATGAACCATACACATGTCCTTCTCGATGTTTGTTATACAGGCTGCACATGAACAAGACATAACAAGTTATATAATTAAATATAATTATATCCTAACATCCCCCCTTAAACAAGAGAGTAAGGGAATTAGCCCGAGTTTGGCAGAAATAGATTGTAACTGAGACTGTGGAACTGATTTTGTCATGATATCAGCAAGCTGACTTGCTGAAGGTATATAGGAGATGGACAAATGCTTGGCAAGCACATGGTCATGAATAAAATGGAGATCCACCACCAAATCCTTTGTACGTGAATGATAGACTGGATTAGATGCTAAGGCAGCAGCACTAACATTATCTGTCTAGACAATAGGTGGTACTTGAGGAGGAAAACCAAGTTCACACAAAAGAGTAGACACCCATAAGAATTTAGCAGTAACATCAGCAATTGCTCGATATTTCAATTCAGTACTAGATCTTGAGATAATCATTTATTTATGGGAAGCCCAAGAAATTAAAGTATCTCCAAGAAACACACAATAACCTCCAATGGAACGACGAGCATCAACTGTACACGCCCAATCAACATTTGAGAAGCCCCACAAATTAAGAAATGAAGCAGGTTTGATATGCAGGGCATGAGTAGCAGTACCTTTAATATAACGAAATAATCAACTGTACACGCCCAATCAACATTTGAGAAGCCCCACAAATTAAGAAATGAAGCAGGTTTGATATGCAGGGCATGAGTAGCAGTACTTTTAAGATAATGAAATAATCTTTTAACAGCTAACCAGTAATCAACAGTGAGCGTGTTAAGGTATTGACTTAGTTTATTAACTGCAAAACTTATATCTGGTCTAGTTGTAGTAAGATACTAAAGTGCACTGACTGCTTGCTGATATAAGGAGGGATCAGATAATAAATTACCTTTAGAAGAAAAGGATTTACCAGCTACCATAGGAGTAGGACAAGTTGTAGTAGCAGACATATAAAGTTGGACAGTATATCAGCAAGGTATTTAGATTGAGAAAGATAAAATCCAGAATCATCTTAGTTCACTTGTATCCCAAGAAAGTAATGTAGACAGCTAAGATCCTTGAGTGCAAATAGCTTGTTCAACCTTAAAATAAATTTGTTCATCGATTCATCATTGCTACCAGTGACTAAAATATCATCAACATAGATGAGTAAGATGAGTACCTCAGTGGCTGATCGGTAGATAAACACAGAAGTGTCACTCTTGAGATGAGAAAATCCCCATTCAAGTAAAACAGTTGTCAACAGATCATACCAGGCCCGAGGTGCCTGCTTCAAACCATACAAGGCTTTAGATAATTGGTAGACATGATCTGGATATTATGAATTGATGAACCCATCTGGTTGTTTCATATGCACTCACTCATTCAAGTAGCCATTGACAAAGGCATTGTTTATGTCTAATTGACGAACATTCCAATTAAAAAACACTGCTAGTGTAAGCAAAATGCTAATAGTAGATGCCTTTACTATTGGACTAAAGGTCTCATGAAAATCAAGTACAGGGTCTTATTGAAAACCCTTTGCAATTAAGTAAGCCTTATGCCTATCAATAGTACCATCAGGTTTATACTTAAGTTTATAAACCCACTTACAATCAACTACATTCATTCGTGGGTGAAACGAAACAAGTGACCATGTATTATTCTTCATCAATGCAGAATATTCATCTATCATAGCCTTTGACCAATGAGAGTTAGATAATGCTTCAGAAACTGAATGTGGTTCAACAGTATCAAGACATGTAAGACCAATATAAGAAACTTTGGGTTTGAAAATACCACTCTTTAAGCAAGTAACCATATGATGCCTGGGCAATGAAGACTCTTGAAGGGTGGCTATTGAATCTGCCATAGATGGAACAGGAAACAAGTCTGAAGTTGCTGAATTGGAAGTGGATGAATTACTGTACTGTTCTACTGAAGGTGCTACAGTCACAATCATATGTGGAGGAAATGGTGGAATAACAGTAGTCGGATTAAAGGAACTGTCAGTAGGGGAAGTTGTAGTAGGAACTGCCAATGGAAGTGTAACAGTGGAAACAACCTACAGAGGACAATTAACAGAAGTCCAAGAAGAAGGTATAGATTGAACACAAGAAGGAGATGTCACATGTTTATTAAAAAAACTAGAAAGAAAAGGAAATTCAATGGGATTAAAGGTAACATGATGGGAAACATATAATTTTCCAGTGCTACTTAAACACTTATAACCTTTTTGATTTGTGGTAGGACCGAGATAAACACATTTTGTATAATGATATTATAGCTTATGTTGATTAAATGGTCTAAAATAAAGGAAACAAGTACATCCAAAGGGTTGAAAAGATTTATAATAAGGATGATGTTTATGAATTTTATAATAAGGAGAAAGACCATTTAAAATTGGTGTAGGCATACGATTAATGAAGAAAACAGCCATGTGAAAAACATCCCACCAAAAATAAGCAGGCATTGATGCTTGAGCAAGTAATGTAAGACCAAGTTCCACAATGTGACGATGTTTACACTTTGCTTTACCATTTTGGGCTGAGATATAAGGACAAGTTATACGGTGAATAATGCCATGTTGCTGTAAAAGGGAAGTTAGGGCTTGAAACTCACCACCACCACCACCATCAGTTTGTAACATTTTAATATGTTTATCAAATTGGTTTTCAACCATAGACTTGAAAATGGGAAAGATATGAATGAGGTCTGATTTATTTTTCAATGGATATATCCAAGTAAAACAAGTAAAATCATCTAAGAAATGAACATAATACTTATATCCTTCTCTAGAAACAACAGGGGCAGGTCCCCATAGATCAAAATGTATTAATTGAAGAGGTTGTTTGGTTTCAAATGTAGAAGATTTAAATGGTAAGGTATGAGATTTACCAAAACGACAAGCATCACAAAAATTATTTTCATTAAGTGGAACTTTTGTATTACATAACTTGAGGATCTGAGATAAAATTTTAAAAGATGGATGACCTAACTTCTGGTGCCATTCAAGAAAAGTAAGGTGAGCCATGAAATCAGTGATAGATTTTGCAGAACTAGAGCTGGACTGAATAGTAAGATTGGAAGGATTGGAGGCAACTTGATAGATACCACATTTACGCTTCCCTTGCAGCATGACTTCTCCCATTGACTTGTCCTTCACAGAGCAAAAATCACGGTCAAATTCAACTTTAACATGGTTATCATTCGCTAACTTAGAAACACTAAGTAAATTCTTAGTAACAGCAGGAACATGCAGCACATCATTGAGTAATAAAGGAGAATGAGCTTTAGCTGTGTTAAGTTTAGCAGTGCCAATATTATAAATAGGAACCCTATGACCATCCCCGACAACCAGGGATGCCTTATCGCCAACATTAGTAGTAGAAATCAAATTATTGACATCAGGTGTGACATGGCGTTCAGCATCACTATCTGAATACCAAGCAGGATCCTGTACTAGAGCTGGAGTAGCGACATAAGCCGAGTAACTAGAGGAGGAATCTCTACTTTGTTCAGTGAAGGACTTATCAAAATGATGATAACAACTTATCATTGTATGACCAGTGCGACCACACACTTGACATAGTGGACGAGAAGAAGCTCAGGAAATGCATCCACTACCATGAGAGCCATGAAATGAACGAAAACCAGATCCCTCATGAGAAGAGGAGAAACGACCACCATCTAAACCACGCATCTCTAAATAGACTAAATGAACCTATGGAGCATCGAGATTAAGCTAACTCAGCTGGCCAAGTTAGCCTAATCGACTCTCAAATGTCAATAACTGGGACTAAAGTTCAAGCCACGATAAGTTGGGTGTATTTAACAATTGCACAACAATAGCATTGTAGTCACTATCTAACCTGTCAAGAACTTGAGTAATTAGATCTTCATTAAAAACAAGACAATTAGCCATAAGTAGGTGGTCAGCAATAGAACGCATCTTTTGCAGATACTCATCCATCCGAGAGGAGCTCTTGCAAGCTCGTTAAAACTCAACTTTATAAAAAGTAATGCGAGCTCGATTTGAAGAACCCACCAAGTAGCGAGCACCATCCCAAACAGCCTTGGAGGTTGTACAACAGGTCAACTGAGCAACAATCTCAGCAACATCGTACTGAGCAACCAGCCAAGCAAGAGATGATCGATAGCAACCCACTTCTCATAAGCTGAGTTGAGTTTCACACTTGTGTCATCAGAAACATATTCTGCAAGACAAGGTTTAAATCCAGAAATAAAACCATCTAAACGATTTCCTTTAATAACAAGAAAAATCATAGAATGCCAAAGGTAATAATTGCTCCTGTCCAACTTGACAGGGCAAATCTGAGCTATAGAACTAGAAGCAGAGGGCATTTTGATCAGATTAATGGCATAAATAGTAAATAGGGAAAAAAAAAGAAATGGGATTAGTAAACGGAGGAACAGTCGATGTCTCAATAAAGGAGATCGGGAGGACGCAGTGAAAGGAGTGAAGGCCATGGATCAGCAATGGCTCTAATACCAAGACAAGAAATCTAGCAAAGAAAAAGTAAAGACGGGAAGGATGAATAGTGACAATTTGTGCTCATTATTGTGGGAGCCCAATTATATTATATAAAAGAATTTGTTACAATATAATATATAATGAACCATACACGTGTCCTTCTCAGTGTTTGTTATACAGGCTATACATGAACAAGACGTAACAAGCTATATAATTAAATATAACTATATCCTAACAGTTGGTTTCTCCGTTTGCTTTGGTTACTATTAATGCTTCTTGACGTTGTTCGTCTAAGAGGCTTTCCATTGAAGGTCAAGTAGCCATTGGCTTCTCTTGAGCTACACTAACAGTTTGTGCTTGTAATTCTGAAAGCATTTTCACCTCTTCTTCAAGCTTCTTTGCTGCTCCAGTAGCCACTCTTGCCTCATATTCTGCTTTAGCTCTCTTGAGCACTTGTTCATATAGGCTTTTCTTCTGCCACTATCTGAAATAATATTGCTGTAGAGAAATTTATCACTCAGATATTAACACACAAAACTCATTCATCTACCATGGATGGAAAATAGAAGCAACATGCCATAAAGAATTTGCATGGTCAACGGCCAAGAAAGTAAGAAAATACTGTTAAAGAATTAATGACAAGCGACGGTAAGATTACATTGCTTTGGCGCCTATTGATTCTTTCGGTATGATCTGCATTCTGCCACTATTTTTTTTGTTTTTTTTTTGTGAATCAAAATTAGAAATTCCAATACGTAGATGCTGGGCGACGGATTACGTAGGAAAGCATTTGCGAATGAAGCAACAAATAGTAGGGTTCCAATGGGAGAAAAGGGTCCAACAAGTAGAAACTTGGTTTTCTCATTGACCTTACTTTAGCAATATCATATACTTGGGTTTTTATTTTGGTCATTAAAAGAACCTTAATGAAGTCCATCAAACCCAAGAGGGCCTTGAATGGCAGTCAAGGGGAGACATTCCAAAGGCAAATGGGGCAAGTTTTCTCTGTTGTACGATTGTCTAATATACAAAATTATTAGAATGGAAATAAAAATTTTAAAAAAGATGATTTTAAAAATAGAAAATAATTCTCATACTTTTACTTTAAAAATAATAATAAATAAATATTATTAAATAATAATCATACAAAAATAATAAATATTAGAAAATTAAAAAAATAAATTATTTTTCACGTATCACACCAAATGGGTACTATGGTAGTAGATTATTTAAGTACTAGTTTATGTGATTTCAATCGTGAGAAGAACTTATTTAAGTACTAGTTTAAGTAAAAATGTCTCATAACTTAAATATTATCTTACATTTTTATTTTTAGCCAATAAAAGACATATCCTAACTCATAAGTCAACTAAATGGCCACAAAGTAGTGTTAATGACAAAGGAGTCAAAAAATTACACATCTTTGATGATTTTTAAAATTTGGTACGTATAATCTTTAATGATGAAAATGAAAAAAAAAAAAGTTGAATGAAATGTATTATATTTCATGTGAGTGAAAAATGAAAGGAATTATATTTATATTTATTTGTTTGATTAGGTGAAATAGAAATAGAATAAAAAGTAATAAAAAATATAAGACAAAAATGTTCCTATCTAAAAAATAATTTAATTCTACCAAAATCACATCACGTATAATACCATTTTGTTGGATAATATAAATATAATAAATATATTTTAATATATAAATAATATATACTAAATATAATATGTGTGTGTGGTGTGAAAGGGGGATATATATTTATATATATGTATGTATTGTATGTGTGCACGTCCGTGTATATATATATATATATATATATATATTGGTTTGGGGGAGGAGGAGGATGCCAATGCGTTACTACAGGCGATGCATTAGCATTTAATCCATAGTTAACTGATTGATTGGTATGTAGTGTTAGTCAATTATTAATTAGTCAAATTAATTTGATTTAGAAGCAATTGGTATTTTTTACATTTTTAATATTTATTATTATGTATATAATTTATTGATTTTAATATTAAATAATATTTTATTATTTGTTAAAACATAATTATTATTAATTATTTTTATAATAAATTTTTAATATTTTATTTGTTATTATTATTTTTAAAAGTAATGTTATCTATTCTTTAGACTATAAAATAAATAATTAAAAATAATAAATTCCTTTTTTAAGCCTTAAAGCCTCTCTTATTTAAAAATGTATCTATTATATACTAATCAAAAGTAATATCTAAAAATTATTTGATTTGAAAAATATATAAATTAAAATTTCTTTAAAAAAATTTAATATCTACTATTTTTACTATATATTATATATTATATAAAAATTTTAATATATACTAATATATATATATTATGTGTGTCTGTGTGTGAGAAGTTGGCAACAACTAACTGATTGTTTGTCGGTAATCAAACTAAATACTGACTATATGTCAATTGGTATTTAATCCATCTAATGAATGGTCAAACTAATAACAACTGAAAGTTAGTCAATGATTTTTTTTATAGATTAATATTTATATAATTTTTTTAATTTTAATATTGAATAATATTTCATTATTTTTAAAACATAATTAATATTAATAATTTTTTATAATTATTTTTTTATAATTTTAATTTTTAATTATCATTTTTAAAAGTACTATTTTCTAGATTATAAAGTAATTAATTAAAAAATAAGAATTTTTTTTTAATCTTCTGGTCCCTCTTATTAAAAAAGGTAAAAATATTATATACTAATTAAAAGTAATATCTAAAATTATTTAATTTAAAAAATATATAATTAAAAATTTTGAAAAAAAAAATTAGTATCTACTTCATCGTAATTTACAAAGGTTGCTACATTGCTTTAGACCACAAAGACATCATGGACTTTTCCAATTTTTAATTCAGAATGCTTTTTCTCTTTTAACACTTTCACTCCTTTTTACAATTGATTTTTCTTTTGTCATATTTTCTTGCTATCAAATAAAATTTGCTTCTAATTCCTTCTCAGTTTCCATTTCTGCCATGATACTAAATGGGGTCAAATTATACCTTTTCAACAATGCTTAACAGTGAGTGAGTGAGAATCGTGTTTGCTTCACCTACTAACCTAGGATTCTTGGAGTCCATTTGCAATTTGTGCAAATTTTCTACTTATTTAAAGTAATTTTTTTCAAATGGAATTCTATAAGAAAAGTTACGAGAAAAAAAAGCAGTGAGTCTAGTAAAATTATTTTATAAACACTTTTATTAATATTATTGTTTTTGAAAATTTTTTTAAAAGTACATTTTAGTGCTAACTTATAAAAATGAGCATATATAAATGTGAGTGACAGTAGAAATATTTTTATCTCAAAATAATAATGTTCTATTTCTACTTTCAAAGGCAAGTTTTTATTCTTTTTTTTTTTCTCCTTCCTTCTTATAATGAAAGAACTACTTCTACTACTATTTAGTAACAACTTATTTTTTCACAAAAGCTTGACTAAACAAGTTATTTTCACAAAATAAATATTTTTTCAATAAACAAACAACTTCTCTTCCCTCAAAAGTTAAGCCAAACTATTTGGTTGTCGAAGATCTTCTTGAAAGAGTATGTCAATGTACTCCTTTGAGTACTTGCTTTTTGTTTTGGTCATTATCATCTTACAACTCCGTCAAAGAATTTTGAATGCTTGTTAATTTAAACCAGATTAAGACCTGTTTGCTATACTAAATAAAAAAGAATGAAATGAAATAAAAAATAAAAAAATAATTTTGATAATAAAAATAACTTATATATTCTTATTTTAAAAAAATATTATTAAGTAATAATTATAAATATTATACAAAATTAATGGAAAAAAAAGAACCTTTTATAGCCTGGTAGGCCTCATTAGTCCAGGATTTCGCTTAATTGGTCAATTCTGTGATGATACTAGTGCATCTTTTAAAGAAGAAAAAAATGCCAATGTGATTAGAATGACACCAATGGGCTGGGACCTAAAAAGACTAGGTCCCATGATTAGAGTTGGATCGCAATCTAATAATACGGGAAAATGATCAGAAAAATTCCATGGGTGCTTCAAGAAAAATAGAAAATTTGAAGCCATTAATATCTGACCGGGTTTTCCTTGCTTATTCCCAGCTTTCTTTAAGGATTGCTATGGCGTTGTTTTATTCCAGGAAGGGAGCAAGTCAGGTTGCCATCTAAGAATTGCTAAGTGACATCCCGAATGAATTAGGAGGATTTGCTTAGGATGTACTGCTCGTCCGCAAAATTTTCCAGCACGACCGCGAAGATACGTTTTCTTTAATCGATCAATGCTTATGGGATTCGTAGTTTCTCATATATCCTCGCGAAGCATGGAAGACGAAGCATTTCGAGGCCGAATGAGTTTCAAAAGCAATAAAAGGATGCAAGGGAAAGGAAGTTCACACCTTCACATAAATGATAATTCCCATTCAAAGGCAACCTTCATATTCATATAAATGGAGAAAAAGCAAAGATAAACCACCACCCCCCCCCCCCCCCCCCCCCAAGAGGAAAAAACCAAAAAAAAACACACACATTCAAGACTAGTTTAGAATAGCAGGAGACAGCAGAAGAATGCATACCAAATTCCCTGGAACACGAGTCCATTATTAAGAAATCAGGAAATCCCATTCTTTCATTTAGCAATGAAAGGTTAAAAAACTGAAATCCCAATGTTTCTACACATATGGTTCAACATAAAATCAACAATATTTGGAAACAGATACTATTTTACATCATAAAAAAAGCAGATATTATTTTATTGAAGTGTGATTTGCAGCAAGAATGATCAGTAAACTCCACTTACTGGCATGAGAAGAGCAGAATGGATTATTAAACTAATACATTATATACTTATACCACATGGAAGTGAGCCTAAGGAGAATTGATATTTCATTTTCACCTTAAATTCCAGCGTAGCAACATGGCTTAAGTGAAAATTCACAAACTGAATAACAAGTCACATAAATGCCTCCCAAAACAATGCAAAAGAGGAAAGGCTGCGGGAGGGCTTAACTTAGAACGGCAAGAAATTAGCCTGAGAATCAAGCCTTTCTTTGAGTGTTACTGCTACATACACATACTAGGAGACAATGAAAAAACAAAAACAAGAAACAAAAAACAAAAAAGGGAGGGGGATTAAGGTATTTGCATTGCAACAAAGCAGAGAAGTCAAAACAATTGACTACTCAATATGATGCAAACAGAAGAATCGCCAGAATTCTACAGAGATGTTCATATATTTATATAAACAAAATTAAATACACGCATGACAACACATCTAGGCAAATCTTACAGATGTATCAACCCCAGAATGGGTCCAAGAATTATAGCACGATGGAGAATTCCAGAAAACATAGTCCAGGATACTGTCAACCTTACATGGAGCTTTGACCAATATACAGTGAGAAAGGACTTCCTATATAAATACAACAGATTACTGATCTAAAGACGAATTTCATCTAAAACAGCCAGTAAAAATTGTAAAAGAATGAAGCACTTCACCTGAATGGAAGTTCAATATGTAAATCTGCACATGGTCTGCTCACCAAATCATCTAGAGTTGACATTAAATTCATCTACCAATTGATCAGAAAGCTAATTTAGTCTCAATCTTATTAATAATATTCACAAGACCTTAGAATATATTGTGTCTCAATAACAAAATTAATCAAACACTACTAACACGTAATAACTACTAAAAAACAATAAATGAGAAAAACAAAAACAAAAACAAAAATAAGCAGCAAAAGGCAAACAAAGTCATAACCCCTCAATTGACCACCCCAGAAAACAATATGTACTATCCCCAACTATGGGAAAACATTACCAGTAAATATTGGGCAATGATGCACTCAACAGAATTGCTCAGAAATCCTCATTTATCCATTTCCGCTTCCAGCAGTAAAGGTAGACTACATCAAACAGTTACCAATTAATAAGAAAACAGATACACTTGAAAAGCCACAAGTTTCCTAAAGAAGCTAAAAAGAAAATTCATAACAAGGTCTGAAAGGATATAACAACTTAAAAATCAAAAGCAACATATTTAGTGATTCATCCCCTTCTTTGCTTTAAGTGATTCAAGAGCCTTATTTCGTAATTCAATCTCAAGTTTCTTCTGGTCATATGGTGTCTCTTCATTATCAATTCGATGAGAATCCATTCTTTCAGCTTCCTCATCATCTGAAGTATAGTCATCTGTTTTACTCTTCATTTTCAGCTTCTCAGCACGCCGTTCTTCCTTTCTACGTCGTCTCTCCTCACGCCTTCGACGCTTCTCCTCCTTCCGCAGTTTCCTCTCCTCCTTTTTCCTTCTCTTAGCCTCTTTCCTGTCCTCTAACTCAGAATCAAAGCTGAATTCCTCATCTGAAGCAACAACCTTTCTCTCAGATCTCTTGTGCTTTCTCTTATCCTTTCCTTCTCTTCTATGCTTACCACTTTCCTCAGAACCAGAATCACAAGAAGCACTCCGATTTACATGATCAACCTTTCTGGCAGAATATTGAGAAACTCCTAATTTGCCACGCTGATCATTACCCTTAACAAAGTTTGAATGTGAGTGGTTCTTCTCACCAGACTTCTTGCTATCTACATCATATGATTCAATAAGCCTCTCACTGGAAAAAGATTCCTTATACATTGGGGACTTCTGTTGAGTAGGAGTTTCAGGACCCCTTCCAGAAGATTTATCACTGCCAAGAAAGTTTTACACTATCAGACACATTTATGCAAGGTAAACAAATTAGTCAGAATAACTACAGTATGCCAACCAAATTACCTGTTTATATTCCGGCCTTTCTTGCTTAAATCAATATTATCATTACATCTGTGAGATTCTGAACCCAGACGGCCAGCTGGGCTTTCAGGAGAGAATTTGTCCTCATGATGAATCTTTGCAGGTGAATCTTTCTGCTTACTGTCAGGTGATAAATATTTCAATTTCTTTGGTGATGACTTTAATTTGTGATCCCTGCTCTCTCTACCAGAAGCAGAGAAAAGAATAAAAGAAATAAGTAACAACAGTAAGAATGAAATTAAACAAAGGAATCTACATAGCACAGATAAATAAGACCAAGTAGAATATATCCAATTAATATTAAAACCTAGAGTAATATGCTTCTTCTGCTCCTTCACTTGTTTCTGGACTGTCACGCCTAGGTTTCTGGATTCTTGGTTTCTGTGAAAGACTCAAGCTTCTTTCACCGGTCAACATCTTCCCTCTTTGCTTCCGAGGACTCTCATGTGGACTAAATGACCTTTATAAACAACAAAGTACATATAAACATAGCAATTTTATGAAATGATTGAGTTGATTGGAACACTGCTTGAGAAAACAATAAATTACCTGCTGTCTTCACTGATAGTCTTATTCCTTGCTTGCGGAGATGCTGATCTAATTGGAGACTTCTCAGATGTGGATAATGAACCTTGTGATTTATAATGCAACAAGTTGTGATCCTTATCTCTCTGCACATTCCTAACAGGACTAGAGGATTGCCGAGCAGCAGGTGACAGTCTTTCTTGTGTTCTGTAACACAGGTATATTCTTGGTCAACTATACTTATGAAATGTATAAATAATTATAATTCTAGGGTATTCCCATTGAACAGTTTTACTCATTAAATAAAGTCATGCACATCATAGACAAAACACAAAATTATCCAAGAAGCATCCTGCCAGGCATCATTATACCTGACTCTTCCTTGAGAAAGCTGCACAGGACTTTTTGGTTGTCTTGGAGCATTCCTCCTAACTGGTGCTGGAGATACATGCCGTATTGGGGACTTGGAACTCCACTCACCTGAAGAATGAGACCTCCTCGGGGAAGGACTCGGAGACCATTTATGTTCAGAAACAGGTGATCTATGAGTCACAGGAGATGGAGATCTGCGTCGTGGGCTTTTGCTTCTATACCTTCGGCGTACAGGAGAGGGGGATTGCATGGGAGAGGGTGATCTACGACGTACAGGTATTGGTGACATTCTGCGCATAGGAGAAGGTGACCTTCGTCGTCGTATAGGTGATGGTGATCTACGACAACGCATTGGAGACGGTGATCTACGTCTTCTTACAGGAGACGGTGATCTACGTCTTCTCACAGGAGACGGTGATCTCACAGGAGAGGGTGATCTACGTCTTCTCACAGGAGAGGGTGATCTACGTCTTCTCACAGGAGGAGGTGATCTCACAGGAGAGGGTGATCTACGTCTTCTCACAGGAGATGGTGATCTCCGTCTTCTAGGAGAGGGTGATCTGCGTCTTCTCACAGGAGAGGGTGACCTGTGGCGAAATGGAGAACGCACTCTGTGTCGCAGAGATGGTGATCTGTAATGTGAACGGGATCTAGATCTTCGCCTTAAATAAGATGACCTCCTATGAGGAGATCGCCATGGTGAATGCCTCCGTGGAGGAGAAATAGATTGTGTATGTGGAGAATGACGAATCCTTTCAGAAGAAAGGGACCGCCCTCGTGCTTCCGGCAACCTGGATGTACTTCTTGACCTTTGTCTGTCACTAAGTAACAAACATAATAATACAATTTGAAACCACCAAAAAAAAAGGGCAAACAAAGAAAGTACTCTATTTTTATTTTTGGACCAAAAGAATGCACTTATTAATGAGGTTGAGGACTACATGTCGGGAATAAGCAGGGAAGGGGGGAAAATACCCAGCTGGTCAAGTTATACATTATATTAGAACTTTTATATGGCAAAAGTGACATGGACAAATTAAGTCAAAACAAACTAAGCAAGCAAATTTAAAAGCATACCCTGAGTAACTCTGGGAATTTGAAAACGATTTACTCATTGACCTAGAAGGTGAGTCCCTATGCACAATAACATATAACATTAATTTACAAGCTTCAAAGACAGAGCACAGGAATAAATTAAAATATGCAATTTAGTAAAAGCATTACCGGTTAGGTGAAGTGGAAATTGCAGGTGAATGAGGAGATCTAGAATTCCAGTAAACCAAGTAACAGCTAATTAGTATTCCAGAACTCAACCAAGAAGCTTCAAATTGCTCAGTTGACTACAATAAGATTCCCCCCACAAAAAACAACCATTTGCAGATAAAGGCAACCCTCATATTCAACTAAAATTTAAACCTGACAAATCCAGATATAAATGCATATGGTGTCAATTAAGAACCTCCAAAGTGACTCCCCACACATCTATGACCATGCCCGACAGATGACAAATGACTTCACATAACAACTTAATACTGGCACAAACCCACCCACAAGTAAGATTTTGAGAAATCATCCCAGTCCATATTTTGAAGTTTGACTGACCATTAACCAAAAAAGGAAACAAATACCATCACACTAGTGCTTAAAGAGAAGACATCATCCCATTTACCTGTTCCTTGCTCTCACACCATTCCTTTTCTCAGTTTCTTTTCCATCCTGAATGTAATCTCCTGAATCCCTGGGCTTCAAGCCTGGGTCCGATGCAGTATCAGTATCCTTGGCATCAAATCCACCGTCCTACAGTAGTTTGAGGTAAAGGACATGAACCCAAATAATTGCAGAAGCTAGCTGAATGCCATGAAAACATAAACAGAAGTTAAAACCAAAAACACAGCTCCATGAAGTGCAACTCCAGCATGAATAAATTAGTATTACCATCTTCTTCAACCTCTCTTGCAAGAACTCTCTACCTTCCTTATCTCTTTTCTTTTGAAGTTCACTTCTTATCTTATCGTTTTCAACCTAAACCATCCATGGGACGTAGCTTTGTCAGAGAGAATAAAAAATGTGGAAAATAAATAGACAACAAGAGAGCTGACTAAGTGTATAGAAAGACCCAAATGCACCTTCTTCTTCCTGAGTTCTTCTTCTTTGGCATCCAAGAACTGCTGCGGTACACCACTGGCATTTTTCTGTGCACTGAGAAGAAGTGCCCAAAGCTCTTTCATAAACTTTCCAGTGTTCTTCTCCATAAATCCTGTAAGTTGTATTTGGACCTCTTTCCCATTCACTTCCTAAATCACAACAATACACATGACAAAAACATTATTAACTGTACACATTATTTTAAAACTTCATCAAAAGTCAACAATAAAGCAAGGGAAAGGGCAACAAGTGAAAGCACATTGATGATGGCCAATTTTAATGAAAAGTAAAACTGCGCTATCACAACCTTAAAATAATTAGATTTTATGAGAACATAAGTGATGCAGATTTACAATTACAAAGAAAACTTCTAATCTCCAAAAACAGAACACCAACTTTAGAGAGAAAAAAATTATAATTGAGGAATACAACAAGAATGACAGTAATATCAATTATAAGTAAAAACTAAAGATTAAATGATCAATTACGTTCGCAGTAATGATAATAATATCATGCATCAGTAAAAGCTAATAATTAAAGGATCATACCTTCGCATCCAGAAGACTGTGAATAAAGTTGATAAGCACTTCATCCTCGAACCCAAGAAGTTCAGTCACCCTTATCGTGATCCATGGCTTTATTACTTCCATATTCACCTTTGTCATGTCGACCTTAACCATTTTTCAAAGCAAAATTCAACAAAGGATAAAGTAAGAAAGACAACAACATATATTATAATTTATCAATATCTTGCATATCCGAATTCTTTTTCCCACAAATTGCAGGTGCAATTTACAATTGTAAATGTCTGACCTACCAATACACGCAGCTTAGTCAAAGAAACGTACCAGGTGGTCCAATTCAGGGGCGAACTTCTGAGATTTCAGCAGCTTCGCCTGCTTGTTAGAAAACCGAGTGTCCTGATCCGCAGATGTACCCTAAATACGGAATTCAGCAGATGTAATTCATAAGCAAAGTAATAGGCACCCAGAACACATTTCCTTGCAGAGTGAATTCAGGAGAAGGTTTAAAATTAATGCTTTCAAAGGCGAAAACAGGAGTCTCTATAGACAACTTATCCCGAATCTAAATAATTAGAGGTTCAAATATTGGTTATAAACTTACTCTAAAGAACCCGCCCGACATTTTCTAATATCTAGGGTTTCCGAACGGAGAGAAAAATGAGCTGCCGAGATTATGAATACGAATCAATATGCGAAGAAGAAAGTGAAAATCCGGAGCAGCACTCTTGTTCTATGCCATGCGCGAGCAATGGGCAGAGATGCAGAAATGAAAAATAGAAGAAATAGGAGGCGAGAGGACTCTGAAATCAACTCCTATAGAACGAGCGCAGAGCAGTACTTCCTCGTGGAGCTGTAGTTAACCTTAGTCTTCTGGTTCTGGACTACGCGAAGGATGCCCTAGTTCCGCAGGTGCGATTACAAATTCACCCTCGGCAGATTTAAGTTCCACTTCTGCCCTTGGAAGCGAATACTGCTCGTGTTTGCCTTCCCTCTGAATTGGCAGGTATCGGTTTTCTCACACGTTTGGTTTAATTAATGGAAAAATATGCGAATGCTTGTATGTTTATCCTTTCATCAAATTTGTAAATAAATCATTAAATTTTGTAATTAAATCGTTATGCGAATGCTTATATTTTTATACTTTCATCAGATTTAAGTTCCACTTCTGCCCTTAGAAGCGAATACTGCTCTTTTGTGTTTGCCTTCCCTCTGAATTGGCAGGTATCGGTTTTCTCACGCGTTTGGTTTAATTAATGGAAAAATATGCGAATGCTTACACTTTTATACTTTCATCAAATTTGTAAATAAATCATTAAATTTTGTAATTAAATCGTTATAATTTAAATTTTTTAAATTGAATATCTTAATGTATTGTTATCGAGTGCTGATATAATAATGAGACGCACATACAATACTTAGTTATCATATCATAAAATGCATATACAATAACGTCTTTATCACTTTTTTTCTGTTTGATAGATTCATATACTTTTAAAAGTTTATATCTGTATTTACAGTGTCTTTGGATAGCTGGTAACAAATGAAATAGAACAGAAAAAACTTTGTTTGAAGGTTTTAAAAATAAAACAAGATAATAGAAAATGAGAATAATTTTTTCACTGTAATACTAATTTTGTTTTTTCCCCCTTAAATTAAGAGAAAGGGGGGGGGGGAATCACCAAATTTTAATTATGAATTGATATTTTTATTTTTAAATTTTTATAAGTTAATTTATCATTCTTTATCCTAAATTCAAATTTTTGATTTAAATCTATAGTGATATTGAGCATATTTGTTTTCCAAATGGATATTTTTATTTTATTTATTCCCATTGATTGATTATGAATATAGAATTATCATAAATTGTTGTTCTTCTTTGATTTTGAAATTCTTTAATTTTCATTTGCGTCTTTTATTGAAATTGCATTCATATATTGGTATATTATTTGTCAGAAAAAAATGATTGAAGAAAACAGAAAAATAAAACCAAAACATATTGTGTAGGCTATATATTTTAAATTTGATATGTATGATAGTTTTTTGTTCACTTTTAATATAACTTTCAAATAAAAACATTTTCTATTCATTTTTGTATTAAACTTTTAAATACAGAAAAATATAAATTAATTGTATTCCATTTTTTTAGTCCCATTATATTATGTCAGTTATGAAAATTATAAGCATATCCTTAGCAACTTATAAGAGAGTCAACTTAATTGGCTATTCACCATAAATTAACATTTACATTTGAATTTGATATTATGTATTAAATTTATATTAATCTTAAATTCATACATGGATTCTATAATACTTTAAAGAGAAGAAGTATACTTTGTTTGGTTGAGTATCTTGTTTATTATTATATTAAACTTATTTACAACTTAATTATCAACAAATTAAAATATGAGGATCCACTTTCAAAATTATAAAGTATGACAACTTGTTTGAAAAAAATCAATGAAATTATAAGGATCACATTGTACATAAATGTGGCAAGTTTAGAGCATGCTTGATAGAATTGAAAAAAAAAATGATAAGAAAGGAAGAAGAAAATAGAAGTGTATAAAAAGATATTTGGTAAAGTTGAAGATGGATTATGGAAGGATTTTTTTATATTTTTCAGGGTAACACTATTTATTCTTTTTAATTTTGCGAATTGTAATATTGAAAATAGAAATACAACAAATATTATTTTGTCCCAAACGATCGTAATATTTTATAATGAATGAGTTTAAATTTTAAAATTATTTTGAAGACTTTAAGGATAAAAAATTTTTATTTAAGATATTGAACTATAATTTTTTGTGTAATTAAAATTTTTTATACTTGAATCATTTAAAATAACTTTAAAATTTAAGGTTGTTTTGTATAAAATTATAATTATTTTTAATTTGATATTCTTAATTGTAATTTTTCTTTTTATTTTGTAGTAATCATTAAAAATTAATTTTTTGAATTTTGTTTACTTCAGTAATATTTTGGTCATTTGTTTATCTTTCATTTTTGTTGTTATACTATTTTTACTACCAAATATCAAAATAAAAAAATATTCTCAATTTTTTATGTTATATCAAATATAATTTTAAATCATAAAATTTCATTGTTTTCTTATTTTTATTATTTATTTGTTCCTTTAAAAATCTTTCACTCTAGTAAATAAGGCCTAAGTATTCATGATGTGTGCAACTTATTGTCACATCCCTTATTAGTTAGGAGTAATGCATCTCTAATATTAGCGACTCAACTAAAGGAAATTTAAAATATGAAAATTGTATTATAAAATTTTAAAAGATAGAGTTTTTTTAATTTGATAAAATTATCAAGACAACAAAAATTAAATATTTAGCCTTTTAACTTTAAATTTTTATATGTTTATGTTATTAGTTTTTTTTTCTAATTTGAAGTTATCCAAATTATGCAACACTAATTACAACAATGGCTTCTTTTTTAATATTATAAAAATTAAATGGATTAAAAATGGCTTTTTCTAGTTAAAATTTACATAAGTTAGATTGTGTTATATTTCATCTAAAAATTTTAAGACATTAAGTTTATAAACTCTTATCACTTATATATTATTTTAAAAGTTTAATTTTACTTAGTGTGAGACTTCCACTTACACTTATAACTTGACATTTTGATCAAAATAAAAATGTATTGAATGCTTTTCTATTTGTTATATTCTAAGAAAATCATCTAAATATTCAGCACTATAAAAAGAAGTTTTTTAATAGAGTGAACAAGTTTAGCATCTTTCAGATTAAAAAAATAAAAGGTAATATCCTCATCAGCATCTTTCTATATATATTAAATAAAAAAAATCCAATTAGATAACTTTGTATTATCATGTTAGATAAAATGACATAAATTTTGATACATGATATATCATTTATTTTGCCATTTAAGAGCAACCTCCACTTCCTTTTAAGAAGAAAACGCTAGAATGAGGGGAATGTGGTCGGTCATCAGGAGCGGGCCATGGCCCACCCGATCCGTTGCCCGGTCACGAACGGCAGACACGCAAAGCGTATCGCGGGTACAGGCGGTGACCCGGTGGTATGGCAATTGCACACACATCATATATCTGTTGTCTTCGTCGAAAAGATCATGGGCGTTGTGGTTTAGCCAATTCGGAAAGATCAGGATACAGCAGATTTCGACACGTGGACCCATGCTTATAATCGGATGCAAACCTATTTATATTCCACTCTTTATTCTGTGTTTCTGGTCCGCCTCTTTCCCTCTTCCTCTCTCTGTGTCCGCCGTTTTCCTCAGCTCTCACTCCACAACCTCGCAAGCCCTGGATACCTTCTCTGCAGCTTCACAATTTTCCATGCTTCCACTAGATCTCTTTTACTGAAGCATCTCTTTTCTTTTCCTTCGGAAATCTCTTGAATCGGTGTTCGAGGAGGATATTTGGAGATTCGCGGAGCTTCGGAATTATCGGCGATGGCCGCTACTAGCCAGGTCTATATTCAGGTAATCGAGGATGTCATGAACAAGGTTCGCGACGAGTTCATGAACAACGGTGGCCCTGGGGAGGAAGTTCTCAAGGAGCTTCAAGCTGTAATTTATCCTAATTTCTCTTCGCCCCCAATTTATTTCATTCCCTTTTCTTATTCTTTATGTATTGATTGATTGATAGTATTTTGTTGATGAAATCTGCGTGGATTTGTTTCGGAAGATATTTTCCTTCTCAGCTGATTGACTTAGGGCTTGGATCTGACCATTTATTGGATTTATTTTTTTCACCGCAGCTTCATGGTTTTGTGCTTACGCTCTTTCGTTTTCTCTTTGTTGACCATTTAGACGTGGGAAACAAAAATGATCCAGGCAGGTGTTATTCTCGGTCCCATAGAAAGGTCTACCGCAGCTAAGCCAACGCCTGGTGGTCCAATTACTCCGGTTCACGATCTAAACGTCCCATATGAGGGAACTGAGGAATATGAAACTCCCACCGCCGAAATACTTTTCCCTCCTGTGAGATTTATCCCATATTTAAAAATTGGCGTTTAATGTTTCTCTTTAATCTATTTACTACGTTTTTACTTTAAATTTTTGGATTGTTAATACGGGATTTTTATTGTACAGACACCATTGCAAACTCCAATTCAGACGCCTTTACCAGGAACTGTGGATAACTCCATGTATAACATTCCTACTGGGCCTAGTGACTACTCAACTCCTGGAAATGATTCTGGAGGAAATACTGAGGTGAAAGGTGGAAGACCTGGCCCATACATGGTAAGCTCATTTTGTAGGTTAACTGCATGATAATTGATCACTGAATTGTACTACTGTAAGATCGCCGGTTCATATTTTATTCTCTCTATATATCAAATTATGTACTTGCCACTGATTTATGTTATGAAATGATAATCTGCATTCATGAAATGGGTTTTGTCCATTTCTATTCTATAGTTGCTAAACTTTTCTTCTTAAATCATGTTCCTGGAACTTTTTCCTTTGAATGTGCACAATGATCTTATTCATATAATCCTGTTGCAGCAACCTTCTTCTCCTTGGATGAACCAGAGGCCTTCCCTTGATGTCAATGTTGGTGAGTCCCAGTTTATTTTGAAACTGTGTTTAGTAAAATGGCTTTGCGGTAATAATGGCGTGTATTGCTGTAGCATATGTCGAAGGGCGGGATGAGGTGGACAGAGGAACTTCTAATCAACCTCTGACACAGGTGAGCAAGTCAGCGAGGTATTTTAGAAGAATGTCTGTTGTATAAGTTGAAGAGGTATCATGTTGAGTTATTGTCATTAAGTCAGAGAATAGATTTCCATTTTTGTTGCAACAACATTTTATAGATGCTTTTGCCTAGAATGTTCACTTCCATCCTATGAAATAAGTAACATAGGACCACCATCACATTTAGAAAATTTACATGTTATTGACATTTGAGAACCATCCAGGACTTCTTCACAATGTCTTCAGGAAAGCGAAAACGTGATGATCTTGCTTCACAATATAATACTGGTGGATATATACCTCAGCAAGATGGAGCTGGAGATGCTACATCTGGAGTTTTTCAAATCGAGGTATGATCTTTCATCCAATTAGCCAATATCAAATGGATATCTAACATATGCTGTTTTGGTGATTACATATTATTTTGCAACTTAGGTGTTGTATAAAACTAAATATTCGTTGTCATTAAATATCATTTGTGTTGTTATTGTTGGAAAGTGGCTTGTGATGCATGACTCAATGCGGATCATAGATTAAAATTTCAGTTTCAGAACACTTAGTGGTATTTATTGGATACAACCTTGACTGCTCCCATGATAGTAGGTTATTGCTATACCTCACATGGTAATATTTATGCACATGAGTGTAAATCACACAGACTTTCTGTCAACAAACCTGAGCTTGACTGATTTCAAAGTTCCCAGATGACTGCTACTGATGGTGGATATAAATCAAATAAAGTAATAAGTCTGTTAAACGTTGTCAAGACCCATCAAATGTATAATATTGGTCAATTGTTTGTGAAGTGTTGCTGCCACACCATGGGAAGCTGGACTCCCGCTCTCCTTGTTGTAAACAAGCTTCTTTGTTTTTCCTTTTGTTGCTTTTTTTTTTTGTTGGGGGGGGGGGTGGTTAAGGAAGTTTAGAAAGGGAAATTTGTTGAAAATTAACTATAGTGAATCGTCTTATCTATGTAAGTAGCACATAAATAGATGTAAATAAATCTATGCAGATTGGATTTGCATCTTTGCGATTGGACCAGACTTTAGTCATTGTTTGTTTAGTGACTTGTTTGTTTAATCTTTCAAATTTGTCTATTGCTGGCTGAGTCATGGCAAGAACAACTCTGAATTTCTTTTTGGTTCCATGGATTAAAACAGTTGAATATTTTTGGGCACTGTGTAAAGCAGTTAAGTACAAATTGCAGTTGCAGATGTTGTCTTCAGCGGGTCCTTTTTTCTTGGGTTGGCATTTTTGGGTGAGGAAAAAAGAGAATTACTTATTGAACTTTTTATTTTCTTTTTAGTTGAGTGAATTTAGTTAACTAGAGTTTTATCAAGTAAATTTATTTAACCAGAAATAGTAGCTGGCTTGACATGATAGACATTTCTTAGTTAACCAGTAAATTTAGCCTTTATTAATTCAAAATAAAATAGGCTTGACATGATAGACATTTCTTATTGTATGTTGGTGGACATCAGAATTGGCATTTTGCATTTTTCTAGACTTTCAGTACATGTTCTATTTAAGCACTGTCTGTTCCCAATATCATTTCATGCTCTCTTGTAACATCATTATGTCTTTTTATACCCTTTATTCTTGGCACAAAGTACCCTTTTTTTTTGGGGGGGGGGGTGTTTTAATTCATTTGGATATAAATCTTTGCCCTGTAGAGGAGGTGCTTCAATCATGAGTAAAATGCTTTTGGCAATTTCCTTAGTGAAAGGGTATGCTATTAGATTGGACCAAACCTTCAGCATCTCTGCAGAACCTTTACAACCAGATTTAGAAATTTTAATGCTGTAAAACTTGGTTTATGCTAGTCCTTTGTATTTCATGGCATCTTATTAGTAGAGCAGGGTTGGATCTTATCTTTTTCATTTGGGGATCTTATGGACTACAAGTTTGTAGTTTTTTTTTTACCAAAAAAGTAAGTTTTTTTTTTTGGGGGGGGGGGGGGAATATCTTCTCCTACAGGGAGAAATATGAAGATGTAAGCTCTTTGACCTTTCCAAGTTGGTTCTGGGCCCTAGTCTGGCTATTTTTTTATATAATGTTGTCTTGCTGTCATTCTTGCATTATAGCTATGTTTTCTTATAAGAGAGTCCATTCCCTTTCCCTTCCACTATTTTTGGGGTGGGTGATGCAGGAGGGTTGGGACAGCCTTGGCATCTCTACCTACAATGCATCAGGCAATCCTCAAAAAATGAGATTAGGTGATGGAGAAATCTGTGAACAACCTTGGATGATGATTTCTTTCATAAGCTGTTCGGTCCAGGCACTTTGCTTCTTCTGATCTATATTTGATTTAATACAGCTGTTCGTGGCGTATGAATAGATTTGCGACATTTGTCTTATGGTTCCCTTTTTGTTATAAGAGTGTGATCCATCTTAATTATATTGCACCATTGCTAATCTATTCAACTGTAGTAAGAATGGCTTTATGCAACAATGTATCAGACTGTCCATCTCCACACGTGAAAGCATTATCTTAATTATCTGCAGTATGAATATACCAAACAGTATAGAATGCAACCTTCCCAGCTCCACTCTTTTAAGTTGCTCTATTAGGTTTTTACAGTACACATCATGCATGCATTTCTGTCTGGTTCATTGACTTGCTTAATTGACGTAAAGGTTTATTTAGCTATTGAACAGTTTAACATTAATTTTTCAGGTATATGGAGGGAACATCTCTGTTGATGCGTGTCACACTACTTCTAGAGGAAAAATGTCAGCATGTTTGGAGAGGCCAGCTTCAAGGATTCCTCAACTTGATGGACCAATTCCTTATGACGATGATGTGCTTTCTACTCCAAATGTGAGTAGTGATACTGATATTTGTTTTTTTTTTTCCCTCTTTGTAAAGCCTGTAGCGGATACTTTGATATTTGCTCTTTCCCCCTCTATAGAATATGCATTCATCTTACATTGTTTGCCTATTCTATTTGTTTCTAACTTCCTGTTTGGCTTCCATATTTCTTTTTTCTGTCGACTATCTTGCATTTGTGGGTGCTTTAAGTTGTATTCTGCAGATTTTATTATGGACTTGTTCATATGAGTAGTTCTTTATTTGTTGACATTTCATTTGTAATTTGAATTATTTCTTGAATTCTTGTTGCTTGGTATAAAGGAAAAGGACCTTTAGATGTGTGTAGATCATTTTGGTAAGTGGTTAGTGAAATTATAGATTTATGCGCTCACGGGGGCATAGGTACCTGTTTGATTCAGTGTAAATTCATGTCAAGACAAATGTTGTCACTTATATGAATGGGTACCTGAACTAGTTGTATATTTAACAATGAGTAAGTTTGATATATCATGTTTTACCTATTATCCCAAGTTCAGTCATTCTATTTTTGCTAATCGTTGAGGGTATGTTTAGCAGTTGGGAGGGAAAGGGACGGGAATGAATTAAAAGAAAGAGAGAGACAACGGAATGGAAGATAATAATGGGTTAAATGATGATTTCCCTTCTTGTTAGGATGTTTAAAAATTAACAGGGAAAAGGAAATGGAAGGTTAAATGGAAGAATGGATTGTTTACTTTTACTAATTTATTTTTGGTTAAAATAATTAGTAATAGTTGTTTAGTCTCTTGACAGAAATTTCATAAAATAAATGAGGCATGATTTTAAATTTTTCAATTTTCCCTCTTACTCCCATACATACCTTTAAAGTTTCAGAAATTTAACCGGAATAGTGCCTTATAGGACTTTCAAGTATGAGAATTCTGACTGATTCCCCTCCTCCCTCTCCCCCCCCCCCCCAAAAAAAAAAAATAATAATGTCTTGCATTCCATCATCTTCCTGGTTTTATTTTATCTTTCAGATATACAATTATGGAGGAGTGTTCAATGAGGACTACAACATTGCAAATACACCAGCTCCTGGTAAATAATGGGCATGGATATGTTACTTATATTTTGAAGATATATGGCTCGTCATATATGTATCTATATCTAATGTTAATGATGCATGATTTCTTTTCTCAATTTTTAGAAGTACCAGCAAGCACCCCTGCTCTCGTTGCTCAAAATGAGGCTGGAGATGATGATGATGATGAACCCCCATTGAATGAAAATGATGATGATGAATTGGATGATGTGGATCAAGGAGAGGATCAAAACACCCAGCATCTTGTTTTGGCCCAATTTGACAAGGTGACAACCTGAATTTTCCACACTCTGACATAGATGTTGAGTGCATTGTAATATGATATAGTTAATGTTTGCATGTTGAATATTTCAACTTTTTGAGAACTAATGGTTTTTTTTCACTTCAAATGTAGGTGACGCGTACTAAGAGCAGGTGGAAATGCACATTAAAGGATGGGATCATGCACATAAACAATAAGGACATTCTCTTCAATAAGGTGCGTTGCTCTCGATTGAGAATAAAACTGATCTTTTCTCCTCCTCTCAGTTATCAGTTTATCATATTTCTTTGATTTGATGGTCGTTATGCACATCTTTTGCAGGCAACAGGAGAATTTGAGTTCTGATTTTGTCAAGGATTGATCGCTGTTTAGTGGATGTGCGTATGTGAAGTATAAGGCAGGGGTGTCATGGCGTGTTTTAAAATCTTTCTTTGATTATAAATATTAAGTGAAAGCTTAAGGAAGAGAGATATCCTTAATACTTTCGACTTTCGAGACTGTTATTGATGTTGGGTCTTTACATGGATAGGTATTCTGAGGCATTTCCTGAAGTTTACAATTTGTCAAGTGCGATATAAGTAGTTCCATTAGCTCTGTATACTCGGACATTTTGGTTAATTGAGAACTGCTTTGTATGATAACGATATCATGAGATGTCATCCCGGTCACCGTTCATGTAGTTCCATCGTAATAATGTTGATCTTTGAAATTGAGCTTTAAATAAAGCTGTAAATGAGTCTGTCTCTGACTTTAAAATTTACAAATGGGCAGAATATAGTCGTTCTCTTTGGAGCAAGAATTTTAGGCTCTTTAGAGCGATTAGAAATAGTTGGATTCCAAAACTATGGGCATAACATAATCTGGTACTCTTTGTACTGAGAGGTATGTTCCGTTCGTTTAAGTGTTGGTTTCTCTCATCTGCTTTAGTTTGAAGAGTTGATGCTACTTCTGAAACTGCCACCTTGACCTGCGGTTTCCCTTGCTCGCGTCCCTTCCCAGCTCCCTTTTCTCGCTGCGAGGAGAAATAAAATGACAAACCAAGGGGTATTAGATCCCATTTTTGTTTATTATTCACGTTTCATGTTGGTTTGCTGATGATGCCGGATGGACGGAGGATTTGTCAAGACATTTTCTGTTGGCAATGTCGGAAATAAACAATGGCAATGATATCCTAAAATGATCCCAAGTAAAAGGACAAAAAGAATGAAAAATCCACAAATACCTTTCTGAAGTCGAATTACATTTGAAGTACATCGTTATATATCTAATTCTCAATTATTGTGAGTTCTTTCTCATGAAATTTTCCTGAGGCCCTTGTAATTGAAAAAACTCTAATATCCGGTTGATGCCACGCCAATTTATCTTATAAAAATGTTCTTTTAATATCCTTATCTTTTTATTTCTTAAAATAGCACGTACCACAGAACCCTGTTAGGAGAGGCAGCAAATTGCTCTAGGTTTAGTTTTGGTTTTCCCTAACGTTGAACAACTTTTGCGTCGTCATTTTTTAAATTGAAGGGAATGAAATTGATATGTAAGCTGATATTAAAGAAGATAGTTATAATTTCCCAAAAAATTAAAAACAAAACAAAATAAAACAAAAACAAAAGGATGGGGAAGTGAGCCGAAGCGCCATCCCTCCAATCCAACCACAGCTAAGAAAAATACTAGATTTCTCCTAACTAACAATACATATTTTGGAGACATGCACAACAAAACCAATGGATGATTTTCACTTCACTGGGCTTGGTTCACAATCACGCATTGTTTCTGGAAAAAACTAAACAAAGATGAAGGCTCCGGAAATGGAGCCATAGCTGGATGTTGCCACCCAGTGCTTGGCATGGACGATACACAACTACCTTCTATATTGTTACAACGCTCGCTATTATTTCCATTCTCTGAGATTCGAGCTTCGGAAGACTCTATCAATGGCTGTGGAGATAGGATAAGTGGAGACAGTAATGGAATTGCATTTGAAGATTCGTTAGAAGAATCAAAAGGGTTAGTTGCGAAGCCGCTATAGATCTTATCAAGCTTCAGTGATGCCGGAGCACGCTTCTGTAGCCTTGTGGCATTTTTCCCTGCTTTGGTTTGGGCTTTATTTTCTTCCATTTCGTCAATCAAATCCTGGGATTTTGTAGGAACGTTATAAAGACCATAAATTTAATATTCAATTACTCTCGTATCTAAATGCTATCGCCGTTACAGAGGATTTAAAAAAGGAATGGTAGAGAAGAAGATGGAGAGGTGGAAGTGGTAACGTTGGCTTTTTTGCGGAAAAGAGGGTGGGAATTAGGGCGGTTAGAGGTATTTGCAACGGTCAATTACCAGAAAAATGATCATACGCTTGGTCGGTTAATAGGTTTTGTAGGAGGGCTTGTTAATGTTTCCTGACTATGTGCCAATAATGCATCATAGAAAATTAGAAAGTTCTTTCCGGGAGAATAGGAAGAACAACCTGAAAAGCCTGTCATGCACAACTCTGCCTCCTACTCTTCCATGGTCTTTTATGTAAAAACTTCAATAATTAGGCTTAGCTTAAAGCTTTATGCTATTCACACGGTATCTTCCCTCAATAGGAATAAGTACCAAACCCTTAACACAAAATATAAGTTATTTTTTTATTCCAACTAAATCGTTTCAATTTTATCAAGTGTCCCCCGAAGAGACAAGTAAAATTTTAACTAGTGTTATGTAATTATATATTTATTAACCTATTTATACATTTACATACGAATGGATAACAGTAACTCTATATTAAATTTTTCTTTCGTGTTAAAAAACTTTGACTTAAATAATTTTTCTTTCTTTCTTCATTTTATATTCTTCAGATATTATTTTTTATATAATTAAAAAATAGATTTTTTTTGTTAAAACTCATACAACCAAGATATTTAATGTTTTGAAAGGATTAGATTTGATTATTTTTACATAATTTAATTTAAAATTAAAATTTTTAGTCTTTATATTCTTTAAAATAATTTTAAAATTTATAATCTTTCTAAATAAATATCACCAACTTAAAAAAAAAAATTGACAAATAATATAATATAAAGCCACAAACATACCACAACACTATCAAATAGTGCAGACGAAGAGATAATAAAACCAAAGCTATCTAGCAACTGGTTCCACTCGCTGATTTTTGCCTTCTTCTGGGGTCTCATGGCTTGCTCTGTCTCCACTTCCACTCCTTTCACTTTCATCAACCTCTCTCTACATCAACGCACAACGAAGCGATCGAGAGCTCTATTTTCCTACACTCACATTAATCCTCTACTGCTTCGTCCTATAACGATCATTTCGCGCCCAGCTGCGTCCAATACCCGATTCCTCCGTCTTACTCTAGTCCGAAGACTCAGATTTCATGTGAGAACCCCAAAGCTGAAAATCTTGTCAAAGTTTCGTGCTTTTTAATATAATTATGCCCTTTTGTCTTCTGGGTAGGTTGGAGCGCAAAGGAATTTTTCTTCGGGGGAAGAATCTGAGTCGCTTGTTTTCTGACGCAACATACCGTGAAGAATTTTCTTGGTCTTCTGTAATTTTTCCGTACGTTTCTGCCACCCTTCCTTGTTTCGGAGGTTGCCTTTGGTAGGAGTGGAGGGGAAGGAATGAAAATTGTCTATGCATTGAAGTGTGTATTAGGCCTAGTTACATGCCCAATTTTCACTCCACTGAAACTAACTCTAACTCTTCTTTTGAAGTTGTTAAGTAACATTCAGTAGGTAACTGTATGTCACTCTCAAACAGAACCCAGACAAATAGCAAGCTTGGCCACGAGTGAAGGCTTTTCAACAGCTACTTCACTGAAGGAACTGATTTCACTTGCGCATTGCTATTTTGGAGCTAAAACTTTGCTTATAAAGCAAGATAAGACTTACTAATTTGTAGGAAATTACGCCTCTAGTATTTGGATAATATCACCTTCTTTCAGTCAAAAAACGTCAATCCTGCCCAGGAGCCAAGTGACTCCTCTAAAGTCTTAGTGTACTACTACCTAGTTCAATCCCTACCCCCTTCCTTTGTAATTAAAAGATTAAAAACCGTCAATCCTAGTTCAAAATGATCAAACGTGGCAAATTGTGCAACGTATAAGCTCCTTATCTTTTGTGTAATTAATTAGTACCTCATTTCGAAATTTTAGGTTTTTGTTCCCTGCATTGGGTGGCTTGTTATTTGGGTATGATATTGGAGCCACCTCTGGTGCTACGATTTCACTGCAGGTGAATTTGTTAATGACTGTATTTTTGTTGCATTTTGTTGTATCTTTTGGTAATGAAGTAAATAATCTTTTTTTTTTCCCTTGTTGCTTGAATTCACAGTCACCTAAGCTTAGCGGTTATAACTTGGTTCAACTTTTCCGCCATTCAGCTTGGACTTGTGGTAATAATTTCAGTGTCATAGTTGGAAACTTCTTGTAGAGTCCCAAAAAACTTATTGTTGTCTATACTAATTACAATCCTACTTCTAACACCCACCATAGGTCAGTGGTTCCCTATATGGAGCTCTTCTAGGCTCCCTTCTTGCATTCGCTGTTGCTGATTTCCTTGGTAAATTCCTTTGCTTAATTTTTTGATCCTGAAATTGAAGTTTCTTTGTTATATTTCTTATTCATTCTGTTAAATTGGCTGACACTAGGCAGGAAGCGAGAACTCATTGCTGCAGCCCTTTTGTATGTGCTTGGTGGTTCAATCACTGCCTTTGCACCAGAACTTGGTGTCCTCCTAGTAGGAAGGCTACTTTATGGCCTCGGCATAGGTTTGGTGAGCTACTTTGACCTGTAAGTGTTTTTTGTAATGTAGCTGATAACTTTGTAATCTTACAAATAAATTGGATTACAGGCCATGCATGGGCTCCTTTATATATTGCAGAAACTTGCCCATCGCAAATCCGTGGAACTCTAGTATCATTAAAAGAACTCTTCATTGTCCTAGGGATTCTGGTATTATATGACTGTCTTTATTTATGTTTTATCCACTACAGAATTTACTTAGTCGGAGGCTGAACTTCTCTGCAGCTGGGTTATTTTGTGGGAAGCTTTCAGATTAATACAGTAGGGGGATGGCGGGTACATGTATGGAATAAGTGCTCCGATTGCTTTGCTTATGGGGCTAGGAATGTGGTTTCTTCCCCCATCTCCACGGTGGTTGCTTCTCAGGGCAGTTCAAGGGAAAGGTTCATTTCAAGATTTGAAGGAAAAGGCAATATTTTCCCTCAGCAAATTAAGGGGCCGACCACCTGGTGACAAAGTTTCTGAGAGGCAAGTAGATGAGACCCTTGTCTCATTGAAGTCTGCCTATGCAGAAGAGAAATCGGAGGGGAGTTTCTTGGAGGTGTTTCAGGGGCCCAGTCTTAAAGCCTTCACAATTGGTGGGGGTTCTAGTCTTATTCCAACAGGTAGTTTCACTTTGGTGTACATGAGTCAGTGCATAATTATTTTGACTGTCTTTAACCCCTCCTTTTAGTCATAAGATATTGAAGGGAAAGTGGAGAATTCTTTTTGTTGTTTCTCTGATTAGATTATTACAACAGATAACGGGCCAACCAAGTGTTCTATATTATGCAGGTCCAATTCTTCAGGTGCTTTAATCTCTAACTTCATTTCCCTAGTCTTGTGAAATTAAATTTGTTCATTTCCATTTTGCTCATTTTTCATTATCTTCTGTTATTAATATATAGAATGCTGGATTTGCTGCTGCATCTGATGCTACAAAAGTTTCAGTTGTTATTGGCTTATTCAAGGTATACCTTTTTAGTTTTTTAACTACTTGGAAATAGTACTTGCTATGTGACACTGATCATTGTTTATTATTGATCAACACCTGTAGTTACTGATGACATGGATTGCTGTCTTGAAAGTTGATGATTTGGGGAGAAGACCTCTGCTGATTGGAGGTGTCAGTGGCATTGTACGCATCCTATTATTACATTTAAAATAACAGATTCTCACAGTATTTTGTGACAGAAACTGTCCAGTGCAATTTCTATTCAAATTTTATTTGGTTTTGCAGGCCCTTTCTTTGGTTCTCCTTTCAGCATATTACAGATTTCTTGGAGGGTTCCCAGTTATTGCTATAGCTGCTTTACTTCTCTATGTTGGTTGCTACCAGGTAGCCTTCTGGCCATTAGCCCTGCTACTATCCTCATATAAAACAAAACAAAAAAAGAAAAATAATCTTCTTATTAATGACAATTACCCTTAAGGTCAATGCAATGATTGGAATGTTGACGTAAATTTATGTTCCAATTGCATTTTTGGCAGATATCATTTGGGCCTATAAGTTGGCTTATGGTTTCGGAAATTTTCCCACTTCGGACGAGAGGAAGGGGGATTAGTCTTGCAGTTCTTGTCAACTTTGCTTCAAATGCTGTTGTGACCTTTGCATTCTCTCCATTAAAGGTTTTTTATTCTTGATTTTGGTATTTATTTTGTAATTCTTGTTTACTTTATCTCTTTATCATTTTTAATATTGTCCTGACTGCTATAAGAATTTAGTTTATAATCTAGCATTGCCTTGTGCTAATTATGCAGGAGCTTCTAGGAACACACAACCTTTTTCTCCTTTTCGGGGCTATTGCTTTATTATCACTTCTGTTCGTTATATTTTCTGTCCCTGAGACAAAAGGTCTAAGCCTTGAAGATATAGAATCCAAAATCTTGAAGTGACAGCTTAAGCTAGCACCAGCTGATCCCAAAACAGTATATTTCGGTGAGTGAGACGTTATGTTCTCTTCAGTGTAAAATTTGAAGACACTCCAATCAGACAAAGGCGCTGACTGATGGTTTTGGTATTCATGATGGCCAGGAGGGGTGCCATGCTAACTAAGGACTTTACCTTCAAAACATGGCACTAATCCCTTATAGGCTTACCACAGACAGTGCTAGAACCTCTCTATAAATGTATTCTAATATGCAGTAATCAAGTTTTAAAACATTCTTGTCGCCAACTAATTAATGATAAGTGTGTTATTTATGTTCATTAATAAACCAGGGGCCACTTGCCAAAGTATATAGCTTTAGCTTTCATATAATGGATCATCCGTAGTGGTGAAATGCGCAGATAGTATTCCATACTAACTACTGTATTTAAAAAAAAATAAAGAAATGATCTTTCGGATCTGCATATTGGATACATACTCAAAAATGCTGAAGAAGTACTCAATACATACGCAAATGCAGAAAACAAATCTTATGGGAACTTTCAATTGGCTTGAAGAATTCTGCCTTGGCTCTCTTCCTGACCCACTGCAAATATATAGTGAGATCTCATGAAATATGGGTTTCTTTGGTGACAATAATTTTTATTAAAAACCAGATGATGCGATAAAATAAATATCATATATTATTGTTAAGAAAGCATTCTATTTATGTTGAAGAATTCTAAAGGAAACAATTACAGAACGTTGGAGAATAAAAGGAACTGGTCCGTTACCTTCAAAAGCGTTGGTAGATACTGGGATTTCAGATGAAGTTTGTGTAACAGGAGTTTGGACTGCATATTGTGAGGGTTCATCATTTCGGAGGAAAGAAGTGACAGCATCTCTGACCTTCTCCATCACACCTTTATCTTCGGGAGTTCTCTTTGGACTCATTACTTCAGATATCACCTGAGACAACGCTCTCTCATCTTCCCCTGGCTCAAACTTATTCATCAAATACTCTTTCACTGAAACGCCCTTATCCCATATTTGGTCACTCGAGCCACTACTCCCAGAAGTTTGTGGAGTCACTGGAGCAGATGAAGCATGTGGAGGCATTGAGGCGTCATAAAAAGTTTGAGAGGCAATCTTGGCCCTAGGAGTTTTCGGAGAAGACATAGCCGAAGAAGCTTTACGAGCGGTTGTTGGGGCCGATGAAATTTCTAGCTCTGTGGGTTTGGAAACAGAGAGGCCTTGAAACTTGGAGGCGAAGGTATGGGTTACTGTATAATCAGGCATAGTCTTGCTTGGACCAGGGGAATGATTAGTAGTTGCAGGAGGATGAGCTATTATTCTCTTGGAGTTGGAAGGACTAAGAGGCGTTTCTTTATCTCTTTCAACTCCGGATTTGACAGAACCTGGCAAAACATGCTTCTCAGAGATTACTGCATTTGCTCTTGGATGCTGGCTTGCTTTCTCCTTGTATCCTTCAGGGGCCAGCTCCGATTGATACACTGAGAGAGTTGGGAAATCCACATAAGATTATTGGAGATAGTTTGAAAAATCTTAGTGTTAATAATTTAATATGTATGAGAGAGCGGTATTTCTCAAATCTCGCTTTATAGAGACAAGATAAGGCTTAGGTCATTGGAAATTTCAAATTTTAGAGGCTAATAGTCGACTGTTAGGCTAGCGACAGCCGACTGTTAACTACTACAAATTAGATGGGCATGGTGCAGAAAAATTTATATGAAAAGGTGTTGAAACAAAATCAGATTAACAACAAATGGCCAACATGAGAGTTTTTCCTCAGGTTTTATAATACATCCTGGCTTCTGGTTGTTTTGGATTAATCTCATGGCTAATTTGCCTTAATATTGCAACAACTAATTCAGGCAAAAAAAAATTCACTTCAAAAAACTGTATGATATTAATACATTTCAAAACCTTTTATGTTACTCCGTCCTCTATGTTATTTTGTATTTTACCTAACACAGATTACTACCTCTACTCAATGGGAATATGCAAAAAGGCATATAGAAAAGAAAGAACGAATCTTTGACAACTAAAGGGCCTTTAATGGCATTACTGGGAGCTCCAAGGTATTCGGTATTTTCATCATCCTCATCTTCAACCAATGAGGGAACGACGTTGTCCTCGTGCTTCTTCTTGCTGAGACTGTTGCGCAATTTCTTGGCCTTCTCTTTCACTTTAGTAAGAACGGATTTCTTCTGATGGTAGCCATGACCTTCTTCTGTGTCCCGGTGCTTCGACCTCTCGAAGGAAGTGGAGGAGGATGGTGACACCCTAGAGGCTTCTCCTCCTGTACGTTAAATATAGGCGTCACCTTTCCCTTCAAGTTATTGTTCTAATATTGCTGTACGCGGAGAATTTCTTAGATACCATATATATATATATATATATGATTAAGATTTAATCCGTACATGATATGACCGGGAGGGATTATTACCTCGGAGGAGTTGTTCGACGGTTGTGATGGTAGGAGCGGGAGATTTTGAAGTATCAGCATCTGCATGTCTGTGGAGTTGAGCCATATTTGCGATGAAATTCACACTAGATCAATGGCAATATGGCTTAACCTTTGTGCTATATATTAAATTTGTTGTATGATTGGGGAATAGGCAGAAATATAAGACATAATGGAGCGTGCTGAAGCAAGTGGCTCCGGGGTTCTTGCACTGTTCAATGATCAAGAGATCAACTCGTGGGTTTCATTAAAACAAATGGAGAACCAACATAACTAGCAATTTTGCTTCCTACTAAACCTCACAATTAAGTGCTTCATGAAATAGTAATTTGACCTGGTCACCTATGAGACTTCAGAGAACTAAAAAGAATGTTTTTTTTTTTGTAAAGATACGTCAATTTAATCTTTCCTTATTTAGAAGATAACCCTTTTCTAGTTTCATTTTTCTTCAATAATGAAGTAGTAAATAGTAAAAATTAATTAGCTTTAAATATTTTCGTGGAAAATAAAATTTTTAGAATTGAAATGCTATTTAAATATGGGTGCTAAACTTTAAGATGAATATATATTTTTATCTATTGTGAAACTAACAGACAATTTCATTTAAGTTTATATAACCTAATTTTTTTAATTAAATTGATCAATAATGTATGTTGATTATGGATTTTAATGTGCACTATAAGTTTTTTTTAAAACTTTATATTATGTATATGTGAAGAATAATATTTTAAGATGATTAACATTATTTTTTTTAATAGTTTTTGTTATAACTGTAAAATGTAAATGACTTGTATAATTTTTTCGTTGTTGACCAATCGCTATCAAATCGACGTCATAAATATAGTTGATATGTATAGTAACCTCACATCGCATGATTTTAGTCTGTCATTTTTCACATAAAAGACTAAATGAGTATAGGATTGGCAAGGCGACCACAATTTTGCACTGAATAGAAAGTTCTATAAGGTGTGCTTTACAGAGCAGTTGTGTTTCCAAGAGCTACCAAGAAGAAATTGCCTCCACACAGAAGCTCAAGCATATGATAAGAATGAGACTTTCATTTCATTGATGTGGCTTTCATAGACATACACACTAGTATTTAACCCACAAGAATATTGGAGATTAAAATCTTAAATGTATTATATGAGACCAATGAAGAGAAGTACATCCTTACACCCAATGAGAATATAAGAATATCTTGACCTTAATTAAAGAAACAAGAAAAAAAGGGGGGTAACACTATTTGGCTCTTGCCTTTTTATCTATAAACCTAATTCCTTTTTTAACTGAGCAAGAGTGGCTTCTATTTCATCAAGGTTATCCTCAATGCCGTTGTTTCCCTTGCCAAATGAGATGAATCTCCTGTCAAAAGCCTTTTATAATTGTTGTTTGGATTAATTTTTGAATCAGATACATTGAGTTCTTTCTCAAGGAACCCCACAAATTCTCCTATTTCCTGGAAGGTTAAAAATTTCAATTATGTGTTTCCAATGTTGTTCCTTTTTGCCAATGTCTTCTGAGATAACTCAATATTAGTTATCAGGATATAAACAGGCTTGTCTACCATTGAAACTCAACTTCAAAACAGACAATTAAAAGAGAAGTCTCGCAGCCGATTCCTCCCATAGGCTCTTTGGTTTCCCTTGTGAGTCAGCAGCATTTGCTTCCCAGTTCCTGAATTCTTCTTTAAGATCTTTAAAGAAGTTCTCTATTCTTATCATAAAATAAAATCATATCAGATCTCGAACACAATAAGAAAGGAATTATGCAAACCAGTTGCAATATAATAGGAACACTCCTTTCACAGGTCTACCTATTGTATTAACGAGGTAACTTTGAAGATATTCACAAGAAAGATGTTTATAGCTCTTAATCTAATCCATAGAATTCCTCTTCTGCTTCGGATTCTCTACTTTGAGGCCTCGTTTGGTATGTAAAAAAGATTTTTGATGAAATAAGAATTATAGATAGATTGGGAATGAAAAAGAATTTTGCAATCCATAATCATATTTGGTATGATGTAAGAAAGAATAGGAATATTTTTATTTTTTTATGTTTGGTATAATAGAAATAAAATTGAAATGAAATGAAAAAAAGATTGAAAGACTAAAATATCCTTAATTATTTTTTATTGTTAATAATTATAAAATATAATAAAATAATTATTTTTAATTATTAATAACAATAAAAAATAAGAAAAATAATTATTTTTTATTTTTGATAATAATAAAAAATAATATTTTAATTTTAAAAAATCAATTTTAATTATCTCTACCACTAGAAACTCAAATACGTAAAGATAAGATGGTCTAAAAATTTACTTTCTCTCAAGTCAGACTACTTTCCATCAAAGGTGTGAAAGTTTATAGTTTTCCACGTTTAAAGATTTCAACTTTTTCAAGGAAAATGTCACTCTACATACCAAACACGTTTTCCCAACTCTTTCATTTCCTTTCCCATTCCATGAATATCCTCTCCCTTCTACCAAATGTGGCCTAACTTCTTTGAGCAGAATAATATGAAAAGTCAAAATCACCATATTCGAAACCATATTTTCCATGGGAAGTAGAATTTAACAATGTACTTTATGCATTTTTTATCCTCATAAAATTCATCTATGCCTTATCCTGTGAAAAGAAATTTATAGATTAATACTTAAGTAAGCCACATTCTGTTATGGTTAATTATTAATAATACTAGGCAATAGAGCACAAAGCATTATGATAATAATCCTAAAAAAGGGTAGTTACATCCTTAAACCATAAAATTCGACTTTTGATTATAGCACATGCAAGTCATCGACACCACATGATCTTTTTGGTTTAGGCCTTCAGGTAAATAACCAAAGAACATCAGGAACATCCAAGATAAGAATGCAATACGCCAATGAATATTGCAGGTGCATAAGGATCATAAGCTATTTAAACACAAGCCCTCACAGAAATTGTTATTTTCTGACATGACTTTTTCACAAAGAATCAATAGTCAGACGACATATAAATAATAAATATAGAGTAGTGAAAACCCATCTACAAACATTTAGGTCAAACTTCAAATTACTAATAAGAGAAGAGACATGCATACAAATGGCTTAGAGCACGAAACCCAGCCAACATGCTAAGAATGTAATTCATCATCCACGTACACTATTATAAGACATACGAACTATATCGCAGTCATACTTAAAGAGTTACCACATTTGATTTCTTTTACAGCAAAAGGGAAGTGCCATCAATGCAGTGCTTTCAAAGCTAAGTATATACCAACAAATCTATTAGTATTCTTGGACAATGTAGTATAACTTTCAATTTATGGTTGCTAATAGCATTGTAATCAATAAAGCAAGTAGTCAAAGTAAAAGTAATCATTAATAAATGGTTTTTGTCACTGCACTTGCTTCATACTCAAGGACAACTTTCGATAGTAAATAAGCGATTTTGAATCAAGGGTGATCCTGTTTGTCTGATGAAGTATAGTCTAGAACAAGTACATTCTTGTAATAATGTTTATGAACAATATTTTTACTATTTCTCAAATTCAATTTTCATTCGATAAAAATTTCTTGGGTCCCTTGTGTATGAAAATTTACCTCAAACCATCTATAAAAATAGAAAATCCTTGATTGAAGAAAGACAAAACCCACCTATTACTAAATTTTGATGTCATCTAAAAAGAAAATGGAATGACATTGTTTTTCGTGTGTTCAAAACACAAAGTGTAATGTTCGATTTTTGTTAAACAACGGAAACATGTGCGTTTTCAAAGCAAGTTCCTTGAGATGAGTTATTTAAGACCAAAAAAAATTAGAATAAAATTTTAAATAATAAAAAATGAAGATTTGAATCTTGAGTTGCCTAGAAACTGGGGCCGTAGTGATTCAAAAAATTTGTCAAAAAGTCAGTGGCATTTCCGTAAATAAATACAATTTTGGAAAAACACATAGAATGGCTTTTTAAATGAAATTTTTGAGTTCTTCGGAATTCTCAGAGGCCCTGAAAATCATGGGAAGCCCTGGGGCAGTTAAAACCCCTCCAGTGTATATTTTCCAACGTCAGTTGACTTGAATTTTGATCGATTCGTTTGGAAAGGTTTTAGCTCAAATTTGAATGATTCCAAAGGCATCTTACTAAATTGGGAACCTAAATTTTATAATGAAAAATACAGTTCTAAAAAAGGAGTTAAAACCAAATCAAACCGGAAATACCATTGCGAATGGAAAAATTAGAAACAATTTTAACAAGAGGCTTCTTTATTCTCCTTTAAAGCTCACGTTCCACTCTCCTTCATTTTAGACCGACTTAGTTCTATTAAAATACCATAGGGGAGTTCATCCAAAAGTGGCGCACCAAGAGAGCTAAGAAAGGAGGAAGAAAAGCTTAAGAAAGGTGAGAATTTATGGAAATTCCTAGTTTCCTCTTTAGCAACTCTTCTCTCCTCTTTCCCCACTTCCTTTCCATGGGATTATTGGAGTCTTTGGTTCTATTTTGAGTGCAAAATAGAGAGGGGGAGTTCGAAAATTTAAAGGAGGGCTAAGGAAGAAGAAAAGGCATTCAAAGAGAGTTAGGAAGCCAAGGTAAAAAGCTAGACTTCATGTTTCTTCTTTCTTGTTCCCTTTCCTTTCCATTTCACCTTCTATATGGATAGCTAAGAAGGAGTAACATTTGGGCAGAATCAAGGGATAAATTATATGATTTAAGGTGTGGGAATTAAATATATGTAAAGAAAACCAAGTAAGAACTATTAATTTACAAGAATGGAAAGTGTGAAGCTCTTGAATGGGATGTAAAAACGAATTTAATATATAAACTTCCTTACATGTGTGAGTGTTCATTTGAGATTCTAAGACCTTTAGGAAGCATCCCAAGTGTGTCTCTCATCAAGAAAAAATTAAGAAGCTTATGAACCCTTCCTCACCCTTATGTTTCGATCTAGGCTAGTTAAATAAGTTAGGGATAGTTTTAATTTGTTCTAGACCTATTTTTGAGTCATATATGATGAGTGAAGATGAGGGGAAATCTTGAAAAAGTTTTAAAAACTATAAAAAGTGATATGGCCTTATATGTTTCATAATGTGACCTAAGGAAATAACATGTAATTAGACTCTTTTATTTTAATTGTGTAATGTGTGATGACTCTAAGAGGCTTAAAAGGAGTTAAAAATTATATATAAAAGGAAAGAATAGAGTCTAGAATTTATTTGATAGATGTTGCTTCATTAGGTGTAATTAAGAACCATAATTGAACCATAAGACAAAATTAGAGTTCCAAATAGATAGGTAGCTTTGAGAATGGTTCCAAGGTTCTAATTGGCTCCTATCTTGTATATCTAGACCAAGAGAAACAAGCCCCACCTAGTTTTGAGTGTGTAGCCGTGGGAGGAGATCCAAATTCAAGAGAAAAAGTATGCTTGTGTGGCAAATGTAGCTCTATCCACTTTTTCTTATGCATAAATGTGTGTTTTCCTTATATTTAAATGTGTGTTTCAAGCTATGAAATATGTTCTAGTATATGCCTATGTTCCATGAAACCACAGTATTGCTTTGTGTTTGTAAATGATGTGTAGTATGCTTGCATTGGGTTATTTGAGTATGGAGAGGCCAAGAACCTTCCAACTTCGGTGAGGATGATCCAAGAGCTCTTAGAAATGGTTGAGGCCAAGAGAAAGTCTCCCAAGAGCAAAGTTTAGTTTATGGCCTTTGAGAAAAATAGTGAGGCAAATCCAAGAACCTTGAAGAAAGTGGGTGAGATTAATCCACTCATTTGGCAAGCTTATGTAGGTCATGGGTGATTTGCAAAAATGCCAAGAATGTATCTTGAATCACTCTAAATGATAGTATGCTCATGCATACATTTTAAAACTTGTATTGTATTTTTTATGCATGATTGAATGGGAGATGAGTTATTGAAATTCTTTGAATCCCATTCCCTCATCTCCAATGATCTATCATGTTAAGTGAACCAAGTGGGCAAGGTAATAGGAGCCAACCATCTTGAAGATGAGAGTATGATGTCCAAGTGTAGGATTTTTGCTTCTCTAAGGCTACACAAGTGGCAAATATTGTAATCTATTATTGTATAAGACCTATGACCTCTTGAACATGTATAATTATGTATATATGTGATGTAGAAATGAGATATTATATTATGTGAATGCTAGAATGTAATTTGAGCATGGAATGACAATTTTGGTTTCTTAAAGACTTGATGTATTAATGCATAAAAGTAAATGGGATGGCCAAATTGATATGCATGAGATTTTTGACCATTTAAGCAGTTCATACAAGTCATAATCATACTTTTAAACTTGCCCAAGAGGTGCCAAACACCAAGAAAATTTATTTGGATACTTTGATACCCTATATGGAATAAAAATTGACTATATTGGAAACCTATATCACTTTTTGTCCAAAATGAACTCTTCTTAATATGATACTTGGCATGCAATTAGAGTTTGTTAAGAGCTTTTTGAAAAGTTAAAGAACATAATTTTTGAAGGTCTATAGAATATTTGATGAATTTTTAAAATTGAAAAAAATCAGGTTTTGGTCTGATGTACTGTTCACTCAGGTTTAAAAATGATTTCTGTCACTTAGGAGTCAAATGATGTGCAATTGTTACAAAATTTCATAGAGAGAAACTAGACATTCTCAGTAACTTGTGTCAACTAGAAACACCTCATTTGGATGTCTAAAGAGGGAAATATGAATTTTTAAAGATTTTGGCCAGTATCATGCGCTCAAACTGACCTCAGGTACTGTTTGATTAGATTTTGAGGTCTAAACATGCCTAAACTAGTTTGGAGTTTTTTTTTCCTCTAGATAACATCTGTAGTTTTTCATATTGGTATCATTTTCATGGATTGGATTTTTGTTGAATTAATTGGATATTTTTGAAATTTGCTGCAAAAACTTGTGATAGTATCAGTAGAAAACTAGACCTTTGGACCTTTTCGAATGTCAAACATCTTCTGTGTTATGTTTCATGGCTTGCATATATTTTTAACATAAAGTAGACATGTATAACTTTTCAAAATAGCAAAGAATACATGATTTTGATTTTTATAAAATTAATTATGATTTTTTAAAATTTGTGACAGAAATAGCAACATTCTAGCCGAAAATGCCAGTATGAATTTTATATATCTTCTTGCTCTCCACGAGTTGTAGGCCACTTTTAATGATGGGAATGAGTTGTATTCATGTAATTAAATGTGAGAATATGATACATGAGCTCATATGATCCACGTGACACCTCGTAAAATTTTCATACGCGATGCTACGCTAAAATACTCATTATTTTAATACCATTATTTTGCCTCTTGTGTAAGTGGTATGACGTGGGGCATAGATATAGTATAAAATGAACTAAAAAACCATGGTATTACACATAGAATCTAAAATAATATTCATAAAGGATTAAGCGCTTCATGTACTAATTACCTCTTTATTGTCATAGGGGTAATACTTGAGAGCAAGTTTCTATATGACCTTTTGATTTCATCCACAACTGCATTGGGAGATACACCCAAAACTTCATAAGGAGACCCCCAACGGCTGGGGTACAACCTAGATTTTAAAGTCCTTTTTTTTCCAATTATTTTTAACTCAATGTGAGGAATGATCCTCCTTATATGGAATTAGCCTAAAATATGATATTCATAAGTTGTGAGCTAATTATTTAAGGTTGACTATAGAATTCTTAATTAGCTAAATAATAAGTAAGATTAATTTTAGGATCACAAATTGTATATTTATAAAAGGTATACTCTTAGACAATTTAAAAAAAAATTAAAATTACATTCTAAAGTTTCTCCTAAAAATAAGAGGTGATTGTGTGATTTCCTCCAAATACATATGAGTCGTGTGATGTACTATCCTTAATTTGTTTCATTTACATGACTTGTACAAATTCACGCAAGAGTTATGTACAATATAGACCTAATTTCTACTTCACTTAAAATTGCTAACTCTTTTAGGTTATCAAACTAACATAAAAAACTATGAAATTTTCCAAATTTTTTCACTAATATGTTAACTACATTCCATAAAAATTTCAATTAAAAACTCCATTTTTGACCCCTTAAACTTATCAAATTTCTAAAACTATCTTGTTTTTACAGCATAAAGTTAAATATAGCTTTCTAACTTCATATATCTATAATTCCTCCACATTTTGTAATAAAACTTTGTACACACATTCTCAAAACATAACATAAAAAGTCAAAACATAAAATCAACTAAAAACAAACAACTATATACATTACAAACAATGTACAGATACAAAATCCTATTAGATCACGCCATATGATCAAGTTTGCCAACATATCAAAAGAGGCTATTCTATTACATTTACATTATTGATCTATCATACATGAACATTACACCAAAATATGCATAATTAAATGGCTATACAACAACTTTTTACTTCAAAATATCATCCCACAGCTTTTTCCCTTATGTAACTTCATTCTTATCTCTTGAAAAATTAATTCTAGACAAAACAAAATAATGAGTTATAAAATTTCAGTAGATAGCATTGCTTCCTTGTGAGAATATATTAACAACATAAACGTAATATGGACTTGTATTTTAATAAAAACATGTCATGTATAAAATCCTTACTCGAACTCTTGAGTTAATTTCTTTCCCATTGTAATCTCATAATTGTAAGGGAGTGTCTTTTTAATTGATGGCCAACAACTTAGGAAGAGGTCTACTTGGCATCAACTCCCATATCAATGAGCTTTACTTGGTCTTATCTATTTCAAGGGAAAGCTTTAGTTGGCTCTTTATCCCTTGCAATAATCAAATGCATATAAACCAATCCAATCACACATAACATGTCACAACAATAACATATAGTCATAAATATACAAAGCTTATGTGTAAAAAGAGAATACTAGCTAGCTTACTTTGCCAATTGCTTCCTTTTCTCAAACACCTTTAGTTCCTTCTCCCAAAGAGGTTATCTAAGCCAGTCCAAAAATATGCCTAATTTACAACAAATTCAACATTCCAAATTCTAAGTAATTTACCTCAAGAAAAATTACCAATTATTCAACTTAACTAACTCATACAACAAATTTCCTTTCTTCCAACTTCACTCTCATTTCAGTCATCAATAGGAAATTAAAAAAAAATAGTGAAGTGTATGCTTTGGGGGAAATTAAGAAACAAAATAGAGAAGAGAAATATTAATGCACTTTTTCTTCTTTTCCTTCCTTAGTAGAATGGCTTCCACGACCTCTTTCTAAATTTCCTCTTCCCTACAATATTAACCAATTCCTACAATAATTTGTTCATTAGCAAGCTTGCAAGACATAGAACATTTCTTTCTTCACTAACTAAGGCAATAGGGCAAGAATTGTCGGACATGCAAAGCTTTCTTCCCTCTTCAATGGAGTTTCTTTGCCTCTTTCTCTCTTCTATTTTTGTCAACACACAGAGAAATTAAATGAGGCTAGTGGAGTGTATAGAGTGGCATCAACTCAGAGGGTTTAATGAGTGGGGATGTCTAAGTGTGAGATAGAGATTAGGTAGGATTATCTCAATATGAAATAAATAGAGGTGATTCCAATAGAGATTGAAGATACATATATCCTAAATTAAAGTTAGAAAAATAATAGGTTTAAGATAATTAAGTGGTTGTAAGTAGGAAATAATATTGATAATAATAATTAATAAGATTCATTTTTAAAATATTAATAATAAGAATTATCTAAGTAGCTTTCAATAAGGACCGAGCTACATAGCATTAAAGGTTGGCAAATGCCCTTCTTCTCAATTTTTTATATAATATATATATATATATAATGTTAAATTTTGATATTATGGCCTTATACATTTTGAAATTTTAAATATATTAAATTCACTAAATGCACTGAACTTATACATGTAATTAATTTATTATTTAGCATTTTAACCATCTCATAAAATTCACATATGAATTTTTTTTTCTTCTTTTTCTTTATTTCCCTTTTCCCCCTCCTTTTTCCTTTTTTTTCTTCCTACCTTCCTTTCTCTTTTCTTATTTCTTCCTTATTATTCCCTCCTTTTTCAAATTATCTTTAACTTTGTTAGATTTTACACAGTGCTTTTTTTTTTCTTCCCCCACTTATTTTCCCCTTCACTGCAAAGAAAGTTGTCTGCAGTTAGAGACATCAAGTTATCCGAAAATCTTTCTTTTTGTCATCTCGTGTCTATTGTCTTTGAGGATTCTCGTTCGGACTTGAAGCATCAGTCTCGTACCATAAGCTTTGGATTGCAATTTGGAGCTCTCCAAATTGAATCCCCATCTTCTATGCAATCGTTGCTGGAGCCGGGCTTATTTATTTGGGAAAAAAATTAAAATAAATAAATTTTTATGAATTGATCTAATTTATATAAAATCTATTTATACAAAATTACAATTTACCAAAAAAATCACAAATTTTTTTTTATTGTTTTCATATATATATATATATATTAGATTTGCGAATTTTCAGTTTCAAACATTTAAAAATATCTAAAAAAAATTCAGACTTATACGTAGATCTATTTTTCATTCTTACATCCATACTCAAACTAATAAATTATACAATTATACATGAAGTAAGAATATTTTATCCATCCCTTACAGGCGAAGTCCACTGCGTCCTTGTAGAAACTCCGTATTCTGACTAATACAGAGCTTTTGTGAAATTGGCAACGTTTCTGTCTGGACCCTGAGGTGTCGATAAGTTTTTCTTCAGAGGTGTTTGGTTCAACGGAGGGGACGGGAGAGGAGGGAAAAAATTTTAATGATATGTTATTTGGTTAATGAGAGAAAAGGAGAGGATGGGAGTGATTAATGAATAATTATATCCTTATGATATTAAAATTAATTTTTTTTTATTTTTAAGATATTTTTATTAAAAAAAATATTTTTCTACTTTCTATTATAAAAAATATTTTTTTTTATATTTTTATTCAAAAATATTTTTTATTTTTATAAAAAATTATTTTAAACCCTATTAAAAAAATATGATCTATATTATATTTGAAGTAAAAGCAATGTAGAGACAATTTGATCAAACAAAATCAAAAAATTTCTCTCCTTTCCAAAAACCCCCATTTTTGGAGGGGAGAGTTTGGAGGATTTTGCCTCCCCTCCCCTCCCCTCTTCTCCAATTTTTCCATACCAAACAAGGGAGAGAGTTCCCCTTCCCTTCCCTCCAAAACCTTCCAACCAAACAATGGATTCAAGAAAATGAGATTGGCATACCTCTAGAATTGAACATGTTTTTGTTACCCCTTCAGGCCAGAAGTGGACCCACTGCGTCATTTTGTAGGTGTAGGGGAACATGCCTTATTTCCCCCTTGTATATTTTAAATCACCCCTATTGCTATTAATTAATCAGCATCCTCTAAGGATTGATTGTTTGATTGCCTATTTTGATCCCACGTTGCAAGGCGATAAGCTTTATTTAATTAACTATTACTTGGAGGGCCTATCTTTTATTGTCACGATGGCTACATAATTATTATAATACTAATGATTTTCTTCGTTCTTTATCAAACTTTTTCAATTTCCAGTGAAAAGGACTTCTAGTCTATTTATTATATTCAAGAATTTATTGGAGAACCTAGAAGTTTCCCTCCATATTTTGCCCAAGAAACCTAATCCCCTAAAATAATATTATTTGCTCCTTATCAATTCCACGCCTCCAGCCCCCCACCATTCTTTAAAATAGAATGCTGGCATTGAGTGCTTTTCTTTTTCATCCATTCCTGAGTCTCCTTTGATTTCTCTCCAAACAGCCAGCTTTAAACCTCATGCTTTGAATCTTTCTGCTACTTTTCATAATCAACGTTAAGACTTGCAAACTGACATCTCAGATTCTTCAGAAGCCTTATCCACAAATTGAAAGGGTAGATGAATATTATACTGTAGGATGAAGGTCTTCTGTTATACCGTAGGTTGAAGTTAACATTTGTCATTTGGGTTCATCTAACCCACACCCACACACACACACACAGTGCACTACGAATATAAGATTTCTGAAGTGAGAATCCATACCACTGAACTGAATTAGGCCACGAGGAAATGGAAGACATGTTTCAAATTAAATAATAATGAGGAGCTAGAAGTTAACGCCTGCTTACTTTTGCTCAGTCCCTCTCATTCAATTTTCCAGTGGTGCTGAAAAAGACAGTTGACATATTGAGGAAATACAAAACATAGTAACACAAATGAATCAGAGAACCAGTTAAGAATGTACTTCAGAATCTCCAGTAAGCTAGGTAGACCAGCAGCATCGTGCCAGAAATCTCCTCCTACAATTAGGTGATATGTTTGTCAAGAAAAAGGTCCGTGAATTTGCTGACATGGTAAATGATAATAATTCAGACTCAACTTGGCTCAACAGAGTCTGCTTATACTTCTTAAGAATGCATGTAGGTGAAATCCAGGGCCACCAGTAGGGCTACATCCGAGACTTCAAGTAATGGCCATTGGTTAAACTTTTGAATCTACAGAACAAGCATAAGACGCATCATTTTTCTGCACTCATAAAATCGGGAAGTCTGATGGCATAATCAATTAATTGAAAACATAGATAATCTCGTAAAATCAGGGGAATGTTGATGTAAATACAGAATAAGATATCCATACCTATATCTGTAAAAATAAATAAATAAATGTGTCACATGAAGCTCCATTGAACCATATGTTCTACATTGGCCAGCAGAGGATGCCATCGTACATCATAAAAATTGGGGCAATCACAAAAAGGAAGTCTTGGAACCGATGACAACATAAAATTAGTACATCATTCATCATTTCAGAGAGATGGATTAGTTGATGTAAGTAGAACGAAACGAAGCTGTACTCATAGACAATATAAAGTGAACTGCTTATCGCCCATCCTACTTCATAAATAATAAGCCAGCTATATCAACATAGAAATGAGAAACAGGGTATAGGATACGCTCTGCTTCAACATATCATGTACATAGTCTCTCATAATCATCTATTAAGATGAGACTGAGTTGTTGTAACCGTAGTGTACCCGAAGGGGGCATTACTTCAGGCCATATAACCAATGACCATTAATCTCTGTGTGGTTCTCAGTTCTGAATATTTGTTGTGGAAGCCACCTTTTCTACAGGCCACCTCAATCAATCACATTTAAATTATGTTCAAACAGTATGTCATTTGAGGAAATATAAGCTGAATATATTAGATTTGGATATAACCAACTGAATTATTATTCCAAATGAATTAGGCAATAGTAAAGAAATTCCTAGATCGGTCCCATTCAAGCCTATATTGTTTCATACCGCAAGGTCACAAAGATGGACAAGATTAATGGGAAATGATGAAGACAATTCAACATTGCTCACCGTTACTCAGTTGATGGCAAATTTCTCAAAGCTCATTTATCATTAGTAGTAACGTGAGGTAACGATACAACCGAAGCATATTGATTGCCACACCAATCCCTTTGCTGCAACATGTTATATGGATGGGACTCGAACCCGTGATTAGCTACCGGCATTCCCATGTGAGCATGTGGATGACCATGACCGCGGGGCATCCCAAGAACAGGCATAGGCACCATCGGCGGTGGATATGGCATCGGAATCGGGACCGGAAGATGCCCATTTCCATGAGAATGCCCGCTTCCACCAGACTCGTGTAAGCTCTGCGGCACAGGAGTGGATGCGAAGAGCTGATCCGACGATGAAGGACCCTCGTTGGATAAACCCTGCATTCTCTTCAAGTAAAGCCGATACTTCTGAAGATGGCTTGCGACATTTTCTCGGGTCAATCCCTCAACGTTCATCAATTGCATAATCGTCTTCGGCACCGCGTTCTTGATTCCCAGGTGAGCCACCACATCCACAAACCGCTTGTGTAACTGGGGAGTCCATACAAGCCGAGGCCGCTTCAAGGTCCGAGCAGATGGATCATCCGTCGAATTCTCAGTCCACAAAGCCGAATCAGCTTCTTCTGTGCAGTCGATCTTCCTGAGTTTCCTAGAATCGGGCCCCGACCCATCTCGATCAGCCTCTTCATCGCCTTCCACCACGATGGGGTCCCAACTCCGGTCATCGTTGAAGGACTTGTAATTATTGGATGAAAAAGCCTGAGTACTTCCGCCGCGAAGATTCGACAGAGTCTTCTGCGAGGCACGATTAACGTCGAGGAGTGTCCGGCAGGGCTCCGGTGAGATGCTGAAGGCAGAGGCGAGCTCCGGCGGAATCAAGCCCTGAGAGAGAGGAGTGAGATCATCGGCGGTAGGGAGGCCCAACTCCCATTCGAGGACTCTCTCATCATCATCGGCGGCGGCACCGTCGTAGTCGGTCATCTTCGCCTCCTCCCCCATTTATAGCAAGAGAAGTTTCAGAGTAATTCAAGGTTGGTTGTTTGGGATACGGATTGTTATAGATTGAGTCATATCACATCGAAAAGATGGAAAAAGTTTGGATATTGGATCGAAAGTCCTGGTGCGACGAACTAGTAGAAGAGGAAATCAATTTGATTGTAGATATTTCGTGAGATTCCACGGTAGGAGTTTGTTTGGGAAACGGGAAAGCGAACATTGAAAAAAATTCGGTTCTCTCTTTTTGTTGTATTAATTTTCTCACTTTTCACTTTTCCTTCGGAACGAAAAGCAGAGAAAAAGTGCAATATCTTATTGCTAATGCTGCCAACGTGGAGGACTTGGCCAGATATTTCAGATCCTCTAAATATCTATTCCATCTATATATCTCCCTTATTTATTACATCTCACTCAATGGCCAAGTATTATATTTATATCACCTTTTACTTGCTGAACATGTGAGATTCGTGTCTATGCCAACTGTTTCCTCCAATCAAGTTGTGCCGTGTCAGCCAAATGATACTTTGAAATGTTTGAGTAGGTACATTTTTATTCACACGTGAGCACTACGACTGTGTTTGAATCAAATTTTAACTCTTGAGGCAATAAGTTTTGACAGATTCTTATCAAGTGAAATCAATTTCTTATGGGTTTTTAGCAAGGATAAGAATTAGGTAATTTTATTATATTACTTAATTTTTTTGTTAGACCTAATTATGGATTTACTAAATTTGAAATTTAAACTAATTTTTCAAAAATAAAGATGTTGATAGACAGCTGGCATAGGGGCCACGGGGCCAGAGCCGAAGGTAAGCAAATCTCTAGGTTGATGGCGAACGGTGGTTTTAGATGAATGATGTGGCGGAGAATCCTAGTTATGCCTCCCGATCATGACGACTTGCATCGCTGAGGTACTTGTAGAATTTCCTTCCCGCAAAAAACGAATCAAACCCAAAGAATCGGGTCAACAAATTAACCTTTACACTACTTATTTAGCTTCAAAATCCTACTATTATATGCAAGTTTTGAGAGGTCAGCTCACAAATTCTCACTTCTCACACCATACGAATTACTCCCAAAAAAAAAAAACAAAATAATCTTTGCTTAAAACCTTTTAAGTGAAAACATTAGTGCCTTCAAATGGTTCTTTTTGGGTTTATGACACCGAGATTCTCGCACTGGGCTTAGGACAGTACAGCAGAGCATGGTTGGGCCTATTATGCTTTGGGTATGACACTGAGCCTAAAACCAAGCACAAGACCCATAATTCATTTAGATAGACCCACAAAAACAAAAAAGGGGGTAGTACTTACTTCTTAGATGTTGTTCTTGTGGCTTCAAAGTCCACATAAGCTGTCCGATAGGAAAAAGTAGCATAGTGGTGGCACTGGCAGCAGGTGAGCCATGGTGTCCTTGTCTCCCTCAGTCGCTGCCTTCGTTTCTAGTTTCCACTCACAACCTTGCTTTCCTCTTTCGGCAAGCCTTCCATCTCTTTCATCATCTACCTCCCTCTGCGTTACCCCATCCAAGAAAGCCATCATTTTTCATGTAATTTCTCGAAGAAGCACCAAACTTGGGAGAATTCGTGCTGCTCCTGAAGATGTTGTACCTTCGGAACCCATCGTCGTTGAAACTACCCAGGAAATTGTCTCCACCACCGATGATGGGGTCTCCGCCGTTATCTCAGCTCTTCTCTTCTTTGCCTTCATTGGGCTATCCATTCTCACCATTGGGGTAAAGCTTCTCAACTTTCCTCTGCTCTTTCCTTTCGATTGCTTAATTGTGATTCTGGGATGTGGTTTGTTATGCAGGTTATCTACTTAGGAGTGACAGATTTTCTTCAGAAGAGGGAGAAAGAGAAATTTGAGAAAGAAGAAGCAGCTAACAGTGGGAGGAAGAAGAAGAAAAAGGTCAGAGCTAGGGCTGGACCTAAAGGATTTGGGCAAAAGATTGATGAAGACGAGGACGATGATTAGGTTGCAAAATTCCGCAGAAGCCATGTTATGGCCCATGAAACCTTACAATGAAATGGGATTTTATTTTACTTAGCCTTTCATTTTACCTTTCTTAGCAAATTGCTTGTCTTGACATTTTGATTTCTGGCTTTGAAAATGAACGTGGTACTGTTTGATTTATACAGAAAAGTGGGTCAACTGGTATGGAAACAAAGCACTGATTTTATAGAGTCACCTTGCTAGGATAGGTGGAATTACTATCCGGAGTTCCTACGCTTCCATTTCTATCCATGATCCACTGATTTTTCTTTGGAATGCGTTCTCTTTGTTTGGACAAAATAGCTTTCGGAAATTTATATTGCCGCCGCAAACGGGTGAAATTCAGTCTGGAGTTTAGAACCATCTGAAGACAACATCCATTTATTAAAATCTGGATCCTTTCACTTGTGAGTGAGCAAGACGTTATATTTTTTCCCCATATGCATTTTTCTCTATTATGGTTCATTTGGTTGGGAATATATATAAATATGAATGGGTGAGAATAGATAAGATAAAAAATAATTATTTTATTTTTATTTTTTTAAAAATAATTTAATAGTTAAAATAATAATTTAATAAATAAAATAAATAATATAAAAATAATAATAAATATTGTATAACTTATATAAAAAGAATAAAGAATATGATCGTATTACAGCAAGCAAACTAAAGAGAGCGTTAGTGATGAGCCCATGTCTATTCTTTCAAAATTAATGATATCCTATATAAAGAGGATATTTGTGATATTAATGAACGGAGATCCATAGGGCACAGCACGGTATTGTGTATTAAGTGCACAGCTCTTTTGTTTTTTTTTTTGTTTAAATGCAATTAAATTCTCATAGTAACTGTTTCATGTACATATTGTTTAGTTTAGTAAAATTTATAAAAAAATTAATAACTTAAAATGGAATTATGGATAAAAATTGTCAGGCACTTTTTTTTTTAAAAAAAACTGATCTAAGTAGTATGTATATAAAAAATTGCAGATCTTACGTATATAAAAATTTGGCTACATTTAAAAAATAAAAAATAAAAAGTGCTGTGCACTGAAGATCTTCATTCGATATTAATCATATGCTTATTAGTGAGCAGTTATTAGTGAGCAGTTACTTGATATCTATAAACCGTCATCCTTAGTCTAGTACTTAGATGTTAAGCAATTTTTAATATGGGGGAAGTTATTCATGGCTCATATCATGTGATATCGCCATTGGAGTAGTTTCTCATAATATATCAAAATCTTAGAAATCTCATATCACTTTTTTTAATTAATATTTATGAAACATCATTTACTTTTTACGATAACTTTCATTTATATTAAGGAGACACTTAAATTATATAATTTTTCTCTTTATTTTAAAAATATATACAAATCATTTTAAGTTAAAATATGATCAAAATATACTAAAAATAATATTGATTTTAATGTTATTAAAAACATTTTTAACTTTTTATTGTGATACTATTTATTTTATATTATAAATTATAAATTCATTTCATTTTAAATTTAAAATAGTGATTATTTTTATATTAGTTAAATATATATTTAATATTTATTAATTATATAAATTATAAAAATAGAAAAATTTTGATTAAAATAAATATAATTATAACTAAAAATTTGATTAAATACACTTTTTATTTCAAAAAAAAATGCAAATTTTTAAAATTAAAAAGTAGTATAATTTAAACATTTCTTAAAGCAAAAGAATGTAATGTACCCTTATATTAAACAAATACATCTTAAATAACATGTTATATTTTGATATTCAATATAGCATCTAAAATACCAACCCATTGGTTAAAGAATATAAAGATAAAGAGAATATAAAATGTAAGTAAATAAAAACAAATAAAATAAAATAAAAAGTTTTTTATCTTTATTTTTAAAACATAATTTAATAAATAAAATAATAATTTAATGAAAAGAATAATTATTACAGAAATATAATAAACATTACACAAATTATATAAATAAAATAAATTTGCATCACAACGATCCAAGCGAGACCTATTGACATACCGAATGCTTCGCTTCACAAAATTAGCCATAAAGAAGTGTTCATCATTCACTCTGTTGTCATCTCTATCATTCTTCCCCATCCGTTGTTTATCTTAATTTAAAGAGAACTTTTTTATCACTGCTCATTTGTTTGTTTACATCAATTTTGTACGTGTTTAAAATAAGAACTGCTCTGTCATTCTGTCGTGGAAGAAACCGGGCAGAGTAACGGATTCACAAGATATAAAAGGGAAGCGTAAACTTAAACAACAAAAATGTACTTTTCAAAGGATAAAAATAAAAAAAGTCATCAACCATACATAGAAGAAAAATCCCTGCCCTCATCTAAACATGAACAGCTCTCCACATGGCAACATTTTGTACAGTCGCGTCAACTTATAAACTACCTCTCACCATTTTATGATCTTTACACCCTTAAAAAGACTTCGTATGGTCATTTGATCTCCTCTGCTGGGGGCATCAGGTGTATTAAACATCTGAACCTCATTTCGCTTAAATTCTATGTATAAACTTAAAACTACAGAATGTACAGTTCTTCAGTACAACCGACAACTTTATTTCCAATCGGCTATTACCTGCCTTGACAGATAGGTAAAGACAAGCTCTACATGCCGGAGAGAAAGGGAAAGTACGAAGCTCACACTAGGCCTCAGTTAGCTGTACAACATTCTTTTCTACGCCCACCTAAGCTGGGTGAGGAGACTGAGCAGCAATTCTCCTTTCTACAACCATTTAAATGAACCGTTGGCAAACTACTACTTGGTATATAACTCAACAGAAATCTTGCAACAAAAGAATTAGCACCAGCAAAATTCACTGGAGTTACGTGTATATGCTTTATAATAATGCATGCAAGCAGATTCACAACATAAGCAAGCACCTAAACCATATTATACACGGATGCAGAAATTTATCAGAACATGAATCAAAATTCAGAAGCAGGCAAATGAAATAACTTGGATAGAATGAGTACCTCCAGCAGCAACAAGTTTCTCTACACGTGCAACGATATGCTTTCCATAAGTGTACTTTTTCAATGCATTCAAATGGACCTTAATTCGTGAAAGAATCAGCTCACGCTGTTGGTCATCACAAGTCTCCAGCACCTTCTGGACAACGTAATTTGCAAATTGATCTTTCATCATCGCCTATGTACATGAAAGAAGAAATATAATTTAGTTCCATATTGCAGCAATTGTGAAAAGAGAAAAAGCCTAATTGCAAAAATGACACACTGGCATCAATCAATTTCATACAGACATGCTGAGAGTTAGTTAACTGAAGCATGCACAACCCTAAGAATCACAATTCCAGCAGAAGAACATTTGAAAAAAAAAAAAATCTTCTTGTCCATAACATTTAGGTGATCCAAAGCCTAAAGACGAGCATATAATTCTTGGGTTCAAACACTAAATAACTTCTGATGCATTGAGATTATTAAATTTTTAAAAGAAATCCCAAATAATCCAAGAACTTTCAATTAAAGTGTCATCTACCACACAGCTGAAATATTGGACTGAAGATTCTAATGTCTCAGCAATAATCAGTTGTGCACCAAGATCAGTGATATTCCAGCCTTTCTCAGATTCAAGATAGATATGACAACCTTATTTGGACAGAATTGGCCTTTCATGCCTCTATTAACTTCACATTTCCACATAACTGGTGAATAAGAGCAGGAAACAGTCTTTTAGTAACATATACTAAAAAGTCCATTTCATGCTCCACGCTCACATGACATCACTTGTGCTCTATTATTACGATGCTGAAACTAAAACAAAGTAAATGATGCAGCAAGACAAGGTTTCCATTGCCACCAGCCTCTTAAGAGTGGATTAGAAAAATATAAACCATATCATTTAGTTTGACTGAAAGGACAAGAGGGAGGATTTAAATACCACTGAAAAGAACAAAAAGTTATGAGAAAACCTGAAGAGGCTCGTTTTCATCTGTGGAGCCAAGCATCTCATTTACTAGTAATTGGCGTTCAGAAGGACCTCCAAAGGTTAAACACTTCTCCACAACATTGGAGGCAAACTTCTGTTGACTCATTTGAACTATTTTTCCAGCTAATTCCTTTATAATAGCTGATCGCTCATGAGGCTTCCCATGTTCCAGAACATGCTGTTATAAAAGAAGAAGCAAAACAAGAGATCAGCTGTCAAGTATAAACGATATGCCACATAGATATCAGATCAGGCAATACCCCACACTGTCATGTTCAGGAAGGAGGTAAATAACATTGGTAGGAGCAACGACTAGAAGCCCACATCACAAGAACAAACCTTGTGCGGCATGTTATAGAGCAAAATGGTGCTTGGACTGCATGCTATAACATTAAGCAACAGGTTTCCAAAGGAAAAAAATTGTAGAAAACAACTATTATTAGAGAGTTACATGAGTTCCCAAGACATTCTTTTGCAATAGATGAATCATAAACAAATCATCCAACCTGGAAATTTTTATTTTCCTATTATCAATGACAAGAGGACGCCTTTAAATTAGTGATTTGAAGCCTACCTAAGAAACAAATTAGAAAAATGCCAATTAACAGATTTGCAGTAAAATTTGGAAGAAAAAATCTGTATACAAGGAGAACGCTTCCCATTCCATTGCTGCAATATAAGCCCAAAATGTAAGTAGCCAAAATAAATTATACACCTGAACAACATAGTTGCCATACTGATCTTGAGCTAACATGCTAACAGCTCCTAAAATCTCATCCATAATTTTCTGCTGTGTTTTAGGGTCTTTGCAGTGCTCCAGAACTCTCTGCCATGCAAGAGGCATTATCATTATTATATGACATGGATCTTATCTGCATAAAAGAAGTAAAGCAACAAGTAGTTAAGAAATTCTACCTGTATCACCCGGCATCCATATGGATGTGTTGAAAGTGTCACAACTTGATCAAAAAAGGTTGAGATAATGAAATGGATTGCATCTTCAGGAACACATTCGATACACTTCTGAATGACATGGTTACCATTCTGATCACGTACACAGCGCATAATATTACCATCAAGCTCTTGAACCATTTTTATCTTCTGCTCCAGATCAACAACCTCTATGGCCTAGAGAAGACACATCATAGGAAAAAGACAAAGGATGTGCCATTCAGAAAATTACAGATAAGAGAGCCATAAATAGAAAGAACAACTACTGGAACCTAAAGTCATTAATACCTTCTGTATCACCCGACAACCATACATTTGAAGGCTAAGTGTCAGAACATGGCCAAAAAGCTTGTTCGCTAGTTCTCTTCTCTGGGATGCAAGACCATGCTCAAAAAACTGCAAAATACCAACTATTGTTCAAACAAAATACTTGAAAAAGAATAATTAGAACATACAAGGACAACTCACAAAAAAGCATTAATTACCTTTTGAACAACGTAATTACCAAAAACATCAGTCATCAAAGCAAGAGCATGCGGCATGATTTCCTGGTAAACCATGTTTTTCTCTTCTGTAGTTGCTGTTTCAAGCTTCTGTTGAATAAATCGACTCCCATATTGATCGGCACTGCCCATAGAGCAATTGTGTTTAATTTTTCAGGATGGCAGCACAAAATCCATTAAAAGACTATCTGGGGAAAAAAAATACCTGAATTCAACAACATAACCAGCAATTTCTGATAGCTCAAAACACTTGGTTTTATTGCTTTTAAACTCTTCTAACAGAGAAGAAGCAAAGCTTTCATCCATGTTACACCCAGCATCTAGGTGCCAAGGTCCCATGACACCTCCAGCTAAATTCCTCATCCCAGAAGCAAAACGCATATTCAGCTCATTGTGCCTAATAGGACTTCCAGATCCAACCAGAGAAGTTGATACAACAGAGTTTGTCATTGGACTTCCAGGGTAAGACAAGCCAACACCATATGAAGCATTTCCATAATAGCCATGTTGATTAGAGGCACCTGATTTACCACCCAGTGGAATATTGTACTGTGACTTCTGAGGTGAGAGAAGAGCCCCAAGATAAGCTTTCTGAAGCTCAAGTAAACTCATGTATGAATTTCCTGCGTAGCTCCTGTCCACAGTGGGGTCATTAAGAGCAGCAAGTTGTGCCGCAGCATATTCAGAAGTCCTCAGGTACTGAAGATACATGGGATCAACAAAAGGTGCCTGAAGAGCACCACCAGCAATTTGATTCCCTATTCTACCAAGGCCATGAGCATCAGATGGAGCAGCAGCTCCAGAAGCCAAACCACCCCCAAGAACTCTTGAGTCCATTCCAGGGGCTGCCATAGCAGATGCTGCACCAACATTTTCAAACAAGGGTGGCAGATTACCAGTGCCAAGTTGGTTGGCCATCAAGGATGGCAATGCTGGATTTCCAGCATATCCACTCAGGCCATAGTTAGCAAATGACGAATTTGTACCATCTAAAGGCTGGTACTGAGCAGGAAAACTACCTCCACTGCTAAAGGGGGAGGTAGAAGATCCCTTAAAATAAGAGTTACTAGAAGGAACAGTAGATTTTTCCAGCTCAATTTGCCTATCCAAGGATGGGTTGCTAATGTCAGATCCACCCACACTGCTCTTACCAGAATCAGAGTATGAAGCCTTTTGCAAGTGCCCTGATTCAGACTTCTTTAAGTATGCATGATGCTTGCCATGATCCCGACCACCATGTGTACCAAAAAGATACCTCTGGTGATTATCAACATCTGACTCAACCTGAGATGGCAAATGGTTATCACCATCTGCTGACAAGTTCATGCCAGACAATGCAGCTACCAGATCTACAGACTCATTGATGCCAGATGAAGCACCATTAAATGTGTCTGGACTGGTAATACTTCTCTTCTCAGTGGTGGCAACTCTCCCCCCTCCAATAGGTGTGAGGCAAGGACTGGGAGCCCTGGCAACCAGTTGTGGATCAGGAGTATTGCTTCTCGACAAGGATGATCCCAAAGCAGCAGCATAAGTGTATGAAGACGGTGGACCAATATTTTGGGCTGCAGATGATCCCTGAACATTTGACCCAGATCTTAAAGCATCAGTAGTTGAAGAATCACTGCGTAACTGAGCCAACTCCGCTTCAGCAGAACTCATGATATCAACATTTTCTTCAAAAGCATTACGGCTGGCTGGACGAGAAGGAAGTCCCGTGACAGAGGTGTTACGCCTCATATCATCCTGCACAGTTAATTCTCTATAAATGACAGGTAGAAGAATTCAAAGGGTACAGAATCAAAGAAATATAAGCAAGAGATCAAGCCATTATGTATTAGTAGTAAGAAAGATATGTTTAGCCACAAGACAGAACTCCTTAATCTTATCTTACAAAAAAGCTCATTCATTGTCTTTGCATACTTCCATATGTAAAAATAATAAAGAATATTGACTAACCTACACATATCAGAGACAGCACGATATGAATACTGGAATAAATAAAAAATGGAAGTCCCAAGCTGTCATCAACATATAGTCAGAGGCCTTAAGGATAACAATACATGCCAAAACATATTGTTCTTCAGAACTGCAGGACACGTGGGGTATTATAGCCATGTGAATAAACTTCAAACCCATTCAATTTGTATGTGACCTTATAGATTCTATCATTCCCAATGCAACAAATCAACTAGAGAAATCAAGGCACAGAACGATCAGTACCAATATTTCAGTCAGCATTAAGCTAAAAAGGCCAATTAATATAGGACAGCCTTCAGGGAACATCTTAAGAGTAGAACAAAAAGCCTCATATGAAGTCCAGACAATTGAACACCAAAAGCACAGTACATATAATGTTGTAGAAGCTAACAGCAAAAGAAGTTCAAGCTAGAAACACAAGTTGCAGTTTGAATTGAATTAATCAAGTACCAATGTACCATACCTACAGGAATTCCAAGCATTATTTGCACATTTTGCATAAAGTCATACATGAATGCACAAGAACGCAAATTAATAACATGATGAATGTCTGGTTCAAAACAATATGAGTGAAGAACAATTGTAACCTTGCCATATATTCATTAAATAATTACATATTCAACCTCAGAAGCCAATCTCTCTTTATATGTCAAAGACCAAAGAGATGATTATAAATAGTGCATATGCATCACACAATCGGGGAAAAAGGCAGATGCAGTACATCATCAAGGAGTCAAGTAACAGGCTGAACCTTCAAAATCTAAAATAAAAAACAGTGAAAGAAGTAAGCCACCTGAAAAATTTCTGCAAGACTTTTTTGTTTGCTTCCAAGTCCGATACCTGGCAAACCTATTAATCCATCACCACCCCACTCAGCCGAACCTCGTATTTTGTCAGTATCCACCTCACTCTCTTGTTTCCTCAAGTTAAAACCAGGTGGAGTCAAGAACAATGAACTTCCACCATTGTCATCAGCCTTACTAACTTTTCTCCGATCTCCGATTCCACCCAGTACTGAAGCTCCACCTTTTAGTCTTTGTGCAAACCTCCAATCCTCCTTTGAAAGCAACGGAGGTGGAAGTCGAGGATTCAAATTCACATTTGTGTAATAGTATGAAAGATAAGCTGGATCAGACCTAACCTCTTCCTCAGAGGCGAACCCATTTCCAATTTTAGAACTCCCAGAAAACTCAGGGAAGGCTGCAGCACCACCACTACCAAACAACCCTCCAACTGCACTTAAAGAACCCTCGACAGTTGGAGGTGCTGACCCACTTCTATACAAACTGAGTTCGCGTTCACGATCGTCAGCCTCCTGTCGACGTTGCTCCCGAAGCAACATCCCTATCTCTTTCTCCAATTCATCTCCAAAAGACCCCTCGTTACCCCCAAGCATCGGTCTTCTTCCCAATTCAGATAACATTTTCAAAAACTCAAATTGATCATCAGACTGTCGACAACTCGAACTAATCACTAACCTGGTATAGCTAAAACTGATCACTACCCACAACCAAGAATCAAACCCTACACCCTAAAACAACCCAAAAACCTAAACTTTTCCCATCATACCGCCAAACCCATATTTACAACTTCAGAAATGCTCACATTCAGCTAGTGGAAAAAACTATCGTCATGAAAATTGCAAATATAGTCATTCCTGGAGCTGTAATAAAACTACCTGAACAATCAATCCAAAAACAAGATTGCCAAATTTAATTCATGTTTCCCTGAATATGTTCCATAATTACCGACAATAATTTCCCAAGTCATGTACGTAATATCTACAACAAGTATCGCAATAACAGAATTAACGTGTGAAAGTGTGGCAGTAGGACAGAAATTTTCTTTTAAAATAAAAAAGAACCAGTGCGCTGAGGATTGCTGCACTAAGATCAAAACGGAAAGAATCAGGGAAGGAAGATGTTAAAGATCAATCCGGCGGCGATTGGTCCTTACAAGAACCCTTAGGGTTTTGTTCCATTTCGAGGGTGGATTAAATACAGTGATGGCAAACCCAATTTATTTGGTTTTCTTTTTTAAAATTTCCACAAGTTTCCATTTTATCAATCTGGGAAATATCCAAAATATTTTATTTATTTCCTAAAAATTAGGGGTAATTGACCAAGTGATAACCGACTGATGGAGCAATGTTGGTAGCCAAGATGGATAGAGAGAGAGAGAGAGAGAGAGAGAGAGAGATTTCTATTTTCTTTTTTAACTTTTTTGCTGCCCGTGTTCCAAAACAGGGATCTGTGACCGACTGACACGTAGGCTTATTAGATTTGCTGGTTCAGTAAATAGGGCAAAGTGCGGTAAATTTTGTACCCTCTTCATCTCCTCCTTCAACCGCCCATCCTATTTAGTCAGTTTTTGTTTCATTTCACCCCTTTCTTTTTCTCTATGCTATTGTTTTGCCTGCCACATTCTGAGCCTCTCCTTTAATTATTTGGTTTCATTTCTATTTATTTATGGTATAAATATATATTTCGTTTTTTAGTTTTATTTACGGTTCAAAATCTGACAATATTGTTATTTTATTTTTTATATCATTTAAAATTAAATAAAACTCTATTTTAATATAAAAATATTTCTTAATTTAATTCTTTATAAAATCATTTTCTTATTTTAATTTTTTTAAATAAATTTATTTTTAATAATATTTTTCTATCAATCTATTGTAAATAAAATTAATAGATATGATAACGTATAATATATTTTTAAATAAATTATAAATAATATTATTCTATCAATTTATTTTTAAGTTGGTTTATAATAAATTGATACAAGGACATTAATCATGATTTTATTTATGATAAATTAAATAGAGAAATATTTATGTATTAAAAATCAAATTAATAAAACAATTTTATAAGAAATTAAATTAAAAAATACTTTATTTATGAAGGAACAAATTAAAAAAATAATTATATGAGAGACTAAATTAAAAAAAATATTTCATCTATAAAAAACCATAATAGAGGTTTAGTCATTCAAAATTTATCTCAAAATTTTATAATTTACTAACTTTATGTTATTTATTTATTTAGTATCACTAACTTAGATTTAATATAGGACAGTATATTCTTAAATACAACATTAAATTTTATATACAAATATGATAGAAGGTAAAATTGTTGCCTTTTAATTATTTTTAAAAGGCAACAATATTTATTTATAAATTAAAAAAACTAAATTAAAGCTTTTGTAAAATTAGATAGATTAAAAATATTTTCAAACCTTTTATTTATACATGGAGGACTTGGTTATAAAAACAAAAATGTCCCCAAAATTTAATGCTGGGTTGGCAATTCATTGACTTTTAAGCTTTAATTGAACTGAAAATTGGAGACCTTTACTGTCACAGTTAAATGGTCATTAATGGAGTCACCCATAAAGTTAAAGCCATAAGTTGGGAACATAATGACATTGTCAAAAAAATGGAAGCCGGCATGAAAGAAAATGTGAACTCCTGCATGCACAGATATAGGTTTAGGTTTATATTTATTTTTCGTAGTAAATGAGTGTTTACCCTTTTCTCTGTATACATGTATATGGCACTTTGGTTTCACATCTACTTTCAGCCAGGAATAGTTACTGTGCAAGCCATGAGGAAGAGACAGGAGATTTTTTCTTTTTTCCTTTAATTTTAGTTTTTTTTAAATAACCCAAATCTCTTACGCAACACAATCGCTATATGACAAGAGATCCAACATGATTTATTTCCTACCCAGAATCAACCCTCAAAATTTCCATTTTATACCCGTAAAAAGTTTCTGAAATCAATTTCAATCCTTCCCAGCATTACCTGATTAGTATCAGGGTCTCTTAATCAAGTTACCTCATATATAACGATCCGTTTTATTAATCTTATTAACAATTTTGTTCCATCTTTTTTTTTTTTTTTCGTGTGTTTCTTTTCAGCTTACTAAATAAGGAAACTTCGAAAAAAGAGGCAAACAAACCAAAAAATTATATATCTTGGAACCTGGGAAATCTCGTCACTGGACGTGGAAATGAATAGATAAATACTTCATCTCATTTGGTAGTTTTCTAACGGTGCGAAGATGGGGTTTGAAGCGTAAAACATTTTTCATGACGTACCATTTGTGAGACATTAATTTGACTTTAAAGTTAAAACTGAAGATTTTATATGAGAACGGAAGAAGATAAGAACCTTAAGCTGAAAAACAAATAAATGTATTTATTATGTATATTAAAAGACCAATTTAACTCAAAATCTAAGTATTAAAAGTTGACAGAGTAAGAGAACTGGACTGATAAGAATCAAACTCTGACCTATTTATTCATAAAAATTCTTTTCATATCAAAAATCAATTCAACTAAAATATATAAGTTATTAAATAAACGTTCATGAATAATTTTTAATATTGTATAAGTCAAACATTACTGAACTCAGTTCTTGGAATTTTTATTTCGGTAAAAAAAAAAGTTCTTATAATTTTTATAACGTAGGAAAGAGTTTTAGAAAAAAAAAAAAAAAGAATAAAGGGGAAAAAACACCACAAATTTTCATTTGGCAAAGAAGCCGCTAATAACGTCCAAGCACGTTTTGTGTCATTTATTCTGGTCTTACTTATATTATGATGATGTTTCTCGTTGCCAAATTTGCATTCAACTTGTATTTGACCAGCAGAAAAGCTTTTGTGTTTTTTAGGGGAGTTTCATTTCCTATATCTGTATTTGACTCTAATTAGTATTAATAACTAATATTGACCACGTTTAAATATTTATTAATGCTTCTCATACACTGGATTTTCTGTTATATTCATTTGATCACGTACGACTTGACATCTTCCGTCCCTAGAAATAGCGCATACTTAACATGCTTCAATTATTAATTTCGTCATTTTCATCACGTCTTATCTAAAATGGTTGTATTAAGAAACACTGGTGTGAAAACTGGACTCAAATAATAGATATGCAAGCTTTGATACGTGCATACGATACATTATTTTTAAAGTAATAATTGCCTTTATTATGTTGCTGTAAAGTTCAGACAAATTATTTTTAAAATTAATCCAAAACGTTTTGAAAATTTACACTCAACAATTGTAAAATTTTTGTCTCAAGAATACTTACAAAATTAAGATTTAGAGAAGTAGAAAGTAAGTGCTTTTGGAGACACAGCTTCAGTGTATATTCATGATAGATTTTCTGTTCTTTAAAACCACTGTTCGTAAACAACGTTACTGAACCCAATCTTCTTCAAAAAAACTTGTTTAAAATTAAAATTTGAATTTTCATCGTGTTTCTTTGAATGTTTATAATGTTGTCGAAGTTAATCCAACAATCATTTGACTATTATTAATAAAATAACAGGATTATCAAAGCGTATTAACATTTTAATTGTCATAACTTTCAAAGCCTCTTATATACACGTGTTAAGATGGCACGTTATTTCGTACATAAAAATGCATCAAACAGTCGTTCAAAATTAGTTCAAACGGTAAGATGGATCGAGAATACAAATAATGTTAAAGTTTAAATATTCTAATGTATCAAAAAATGAATTAAATAATTGAATTATATTTATAATTTTTATTTGTTTCTTATTATAGAATAAATTTGTGACTATGATATTATTTTTATATATTTATTATTAGATTTGTCAATTAAATCATTAGCTTGTCATATTATTATTTAAAAAATTATATATTTATCATATTTTAATTAAAAATTTAAGAATAAAGATATAAAAATTAAATTTTAGTGTAATTTTTATTCCTAAGCACCTACATTAATGGGGAGGAAGAAAAGAACTCCCCTCGCTCATATCTGCAAAGAAGTTATTTGTGGTCCAAGAGGGAAAAAGCAGAAACAGATCCATTATGAGATTTGGGCTATGAATGAAGGCCTCGAAGATGAGAGAGAAGCGGATGAAGTGGGAAAGTTGAAGAGAGTTTCAAAGCTTATTATTATTATTATTAGTTGTTGTTTGTATTTAAGTGAAAACTGTAGTTGTCAAAGAAAAGTAGAAATGACTGAAGAATCAGGATTATTTTTTTATTTTTGGTTTTGAAAAGGTCCAACACGTTGTGCCAGTTAGTTTTTGCATGCAAGCAAGACTTCTCGGGGAAGGCTTCAGAATTTGAGATATGGTAAACGGCATCCTTTTTTTAAAAAAATAATTTTGTATATTTCATTTTCATCATCGTCCTTTGCTGCAAAACAACCACAAACGACCCTTAACCTGTATGTACTCTCCCAATGTCATATGTCGTTCATGTTCCAACTTGATGGGTTTTCTTTTTCTGTTCAGACGTCATTGTCTCAATCATGTCACAATTCTTCCATCATGAAATCATCGACACCTAATTTATCTTTTACAAGTGACATTTAATTAGCCTCTGTATTTGCATTAAAAAAAAAAAGATTTGACTATTAAATGCAAAAGAAAATATAAACTATCGTTTAATTACAAAATTATATTTTATGAACACTAAATATTAAATATTATGTTTATAAAATATTTTTTATATTTTTAAATTTATATATCAATTTTGTAATTAGATTATTTTTATAAAATGTACTTTGCCCTTAAATATAAAAATAAAATAGGTTAAAGGAGCCTTCTCATTCAAAATTTCATTTTCTTCTTAAATACCTATATTTTTAGTTTTGAAATTTCACGTAAATTTTATTTTAATTCAAAAAAAATTTTGGTTCAATATAATTTCTAAAGTTGTACTCAAATTTCGTTTTAAATTTATTTTAATTCAATATAATTCTTAAAGTTTCAAAAAAAGTTCAATATCTTTGTTTTCTCTTAAGTTTGTTGACTTTACATTCTGTGTGACTTTAAACATGGTTTTAACCAATTCAATTAAATATTAATGCTTTTTTTTTTTTAAGCTGAAGAGTTGAATTTTCTTTTGCGTTCTTTAGGAATAAGTCAGATTTCAACTTCCACATCATCATCTTATTTGACCCATAAAATTACATGTAATGTCATGTTAAACATTTCTATTAGCAGATTTAACACACCAGAGAAAAGGGACAATATTAAATTATTTTTTAAATTCTAAGGACTATATTGAATTATTTTTAAAAATTTGAAGATTATATTAAATTAAAATAAATTTGGTTAAAATAGTAATATGGTTCTTTAATTTTATTTGTCATCTCAAAATAGTCATATAAATTTAAAGTATTTTAAAATAGTCCTTTAAATATACAAATTGTCTCATAAAATTTATTTTTTATTATTTCTGTTAACTCCTTGAACGTTTGTTAAGTGCTATGATAAAATGGATACCACATAACATATATTATTAAAGCATTAGATGGCAATGAATCAACATTAAATCAAAGGGGAAAAAAAAAGAATAAGTTCTTTAATCATCTAACCACAGAGGAGAGACTGGAGGACACATTCTTTATCTGTCAAGGCGCATTGGTGGTCCTTACCATATACAATCATATTTATTAATTATGTAAAATTTAAGTCAATTTTATAAATATAATTGATAAGTAAAGTTATAGTAATAAATCTTAAAGGGAATATTTGAATATTGGGTAAAATACATTTTGGTACTTGCAGTTTGGCTTATTTGCACTGTGGTGTTCTATGATTTAAAAGTTAACATGTGATTTAAACAATTAGCATTCATTATTTTTTTTACAAAATTCATATAAATTTTTAACAAAATCCTGAATGTTATATACATTAAAGATTGATTTTTTCTCTTAGCCAATTGGTATCCTAAATTCAACATATATAACATAATGTCTCCTAAATTTTGTCCTTAATTTTGCTTTAAATTCATAATTTCTTTACACAATTCTTAATTTTTTAAATGTATTAAAAACTGAAATTTTGTTATTGACTAATTAAAATCCTAAATTGAACATGCATAACACGATATCTTCCTTAAATTTTGTCCTTTTATAGAATCCCTAATTTTTTCCCTAAATTGTCGATTTTCTTACAAAATTTCTAATTACTGATGCAGTGAAGACTAAAAATTTCTTCATTAGCTAACCAAAATTCCAAATTTAAAACACAAAATATAATATCTTTCTCATATTTTACCTTTAAATGAAATCTCTAATTTTGCCTAAGTTCCCAATTTCTGTATGAAATCTCTAACTATGCATATTGTGAAGGCTGAAATCCCTCCCATTTCCTATTGAAATCTCATATTTTGCAAGAAAATTAAAAAATTTAACAAAATTAGGGCATTTGGGGGGGGGGGGGTCACATAACTTGTACATGCCATTTTATGTCCCAAAAAAAAAAATTAAAGGAACGAAACCACACGATACCAATTTGTTAAAGCCACAACTCACTTGAATGCTATTTTTTAAACTATAGGATACTAAAATGCAAGAGAACAAAACCACAAGGTGCCACAGTGTACCTTACCCATAGATATTTAAAGAGCAAAAATAACAGTGATTAATACTCCAAATGATATTAGTCTCCCATTCAAATGGCAACTTTTTGAATGAGAGACTAATATCACTCGAAGTATTGAAATTGTTCGCTTTCACAAACACATATGTTTTACAAATTTCAACTCTAATATTGCAAATTGAGAGTTTAAGAGTTAATTATTTGAAAATTATTTCCAATTTGACATACTAGCAAACAAAAAAAAAAGGATAGGATTAACAAATTAATTATTATAATTAATGAACCCTTGTTCCGCAGGCCACCAAATACGAATATGGCACATATAGTGTGTCCAGGGTGAGTCAGCAAGGGAGACATGTAGATAAGAAAGGTTTAGGAATAATATAAAGTTATATGGCGCATGCTACTTGGGGATGGTAGGCATTATGGGGAAGCGCAGTGCCCACCTAATAATGTATCTTTCCATCTCCCATGAGAGTCTGTAAACCAAAAGGAATTAATAGAATTGACATTATTCCAAACCCTAATCATAAGAGACAAGATGATGCTCTTACTTTATCATCCTTTCTAATGCACCTACAGCACCCATTCATTTTAAACCTAATCATAAAAGCTCCTCCTACACCATTGAAATTTTACAAGACACAATCCTTCCTTTTTTTTTTTTAAATGGGCAAAGCTTTGTAATTAACTTATTCATATATAAACAAGATTAAAAATCACAATCAAATGAACTCCAAAATATCAATTCACTAACCGAGGCGAGCATGTGATCAATTTTTTGAGATCACCTCACAATAAATCTTTTTGTGAGTTTTTTAATTAGTTAAATAGATATCTAAAATGAAAAAACTACTAATTTTGCAATACTAACAGTCGCTATACAAGCTCGAGCTCTCCGTTCTTAATGCTTCATTGTACATGAATTTTTTTTTCTTTGTGTGGACAATAGTTGATGCGTGTTGGTAGGTTGAAAAGTACTATATATAATATAGATTTTTTAAATTATATATATATATATATAGCTGTAACTCACTAACTCACTCTGATCTCTCTCAAAATGTTGAACAGATTAGGAGTAGTTTGTTCTGTGGATGTCCAATCTGTGGTTTCCGCTGATTGGGTATCAACTCACGTAATGACATTGTTTGTTGTGTTGATTTATTTATATTATTATTTGACGCCAACATGCATTATTCTAATGATAGTAAACGATGATCTAGAATGAAGCTTATGTTGACATCGTCAACGGTGTACGCAACACGTGTAAATTCTTGAAATAAATCAAATTATTGTGCTTCTTGCGAACAATTTTGATCTGGAAAAATAAATCAAACTTAGTGAATTAATGTCAAATAGCATAATGCACTAACACCACAAAAGACACGTCTAAAATGATGGGCACGGTTTGTTTTATGTGAAAATGACAAAAGGGTATTGACAATAAGAAATAGTGGTTTGAGAGAGGTATCCAAGCTATTAATTTTCGTGGCACTTACATTGGTTCAAAAATAAAAGAAAAAAAACATTTGGTTTTAAAAAATACATTTTAATTAGTTCATTTTGAAATGTTACAAATATATTAATTGAAATTTAAAGATTTTCAATTGTTAATAGTTGGTCTATCATCAATAAAAAAATAATATAAAATACAAAAAATGTATATGTTTTATAGATTAACAAACAGAAAATAAAATATTTAAAAATTAACAAAACTTAGCTTTTAAATTTTAAGGATCAAATAATTAAAATATTTATTTTGTAAGAATTAAAATATACAATTTTTTAAGAAATAAAATACAATGAATTAATGTTGAGAGGTGGAAGAAAATAAAATAAATTACACAGATCTTTTTTAAATCTTATTGAAATTACATATATCTTTTACCTATTTTTAAAATACATACTTTAATTAATTTTTTTTACTAATATGATCCTCAATTAATCTAAATATATATTAGATATTTTTTTAAACAAAAATTTGAGGTTATATTATTTGATAACTTAAGTACCCTCACAGTTATCATTGTTTTTCATCAAATCATATCTAAATGTACAAAAATAAAATAAAAGAGTTGATTTTATTTTTATTAAAAAATATATGTGCTTAGTTTAATATAAAATATTTTAGTTAAAAAATTTTAAAATCAAACTAAATTATATTATAATTTTTTATTTAACAAATTGTATATTTTTTAAATTTATATAATTTCAATAAAATTCAGTAGACATTTATATAATCCACTCAAGAAGATAATGAAATTGTGAGTGGAGGCACGGTCGACTCTAGGGTTGTGGGCCTAGTTTGTGGAGACGAGTGGTCAACACAACGGTGCAGAGGGGAACAACGGTGGCTTGGAGCAATATGACGAAAAAAATGACATTTATTTAATTTAGAGTTGTTACGATCTTATGAAGAACTATATTAATTATATTAAAATTATTTAATTAAAACTGGGGTAAGGTGAAATTCCTCTTGTTCAGGTATAATTGTATGTTAATTATATAGTTATATTTCAAATATTAGCATTATTTATATTTTATCATTAATAAAAAACAAATAGAATTCAGATATTTTTGTGGGCGATGCCTCGTTTAAGGAATCTTCTTTCTGGGGGGACTATTTGAATTTCAAAATCGGCGTCTCCGGATTGAATACACGCGGTCAGGTCAATATCTTGTTTGCTTTTACTTCTGAGTCTTCGCCTCTTTTATTACGCTCATTGGGGGTCGGCTAAGTTAACAGCTAATATTTGGTTTAGATTTTAGTGTAATATTTTTATTCTTAATTTTTAATAAAATAATATATATTATTTAAAAATTCATTTACTTAAAATTGTATTTTATTTGTAAAAATTATATATTGGTTATAATTTAATTAAAAAATATGATAATAAAAATATAAAAAATAACATATAATTGATTCTTTTTTATATTTTATTTTTAATCAATAAAATTGTCTTTTTACAATACATGCATTTCTTTCAAAGAAAATTTACATAACTATATTTTTTGTTATATTAAAAATAAAATTATAGTCTCATAATTTTTTCTTTGGTCATACAATCTAGTTAAGGTTTAACATGAAGAATAAAATCATAATTATAATCACAAATTTGGATTTTTAAAATTTTCTCCCTATAAAATTTAAGTAAATTTCCCAAAAAAAAAAAAGAATAAATGAAAAAAATGAAACCCATACACCATCTTGCACTTTTGTGTTACTTTTTTTTTCCAAAATTTATAAAAAAATTATAGGAGAAAATTTTGGAGGATGCTTAAGAAAAAATGAAAATATGAAGCACAATTTAATTTAACCATACTAAAAATTAGCGTAGTTTATTGTTATTATTTTGATTTGGTGTGTGGTCTGTGTGGCCCTTGGATTCGTCGCCTCTTACTTGTACAATGGACAAACTCTAATCCCTTAATTTTAATATGTATTTAATTATTTAATCACTTAATCCCAGGACGCCAACTCAGCAATGCCGTCACCCCAACCCATCTTCCTTTGATTTTCCAAGTATTTTCCATTCCAGAGCTGTAGCTGAGAAACGCGTGTGGCACACGCTTCCATTCGTCTTTACCGTTCTCCTGTCCCTTAAATTCACGCTCTCCCCTCCGGCTCCTCTTAGCAGATTCATCACTCTTCCCTTTTTCTTTCTTTCTTTCTTTCTTTCGCACCCCCAGACCCAGTCAATTCTGGATCTTGAAGATAATCATCGATGATGAACTCCGATATGGCATCCCCTACGCCGTCCTATTGGTGCCACAGCTGCACCCGCTTTGTTCGTCTCTTGGATCAGGCCGACGTCGCTTGCCCACACTGCCAAAGCGGCTTCGTTGAAGAGATCCACAGCAACCCTTCTTCCGATCATCATCATCTCAGCCCCTTTCCACCTTCTATCTTTCCTGATGCAGCTCCAAGTTCCTATAATTTCAGCAGACAAGGGTTCCGTCGTAGACGCCGCAACGCTGGCAACAGATCTCCCTTTAACCCTGTAATCGTTCTCCGCGGACCCGCCGACGCTGCCGGTGGCGACAACGGCGGCGGTGGTGAGCAGGAGGAAAGTAGCTTCGAATTGTACTACGATGACGGAGACGGCTCCGGTCTCCGACCATTGCCGCCTACTATGTCTGAGTTCTTGTTAGGGTCAGGATTCGAACGGCTTCTAGAGCAGTTTGCCCAGATCGAAATGAATGGGTTCGGGCGACCCGAGAACCCGCCTGCTTCCAAAGCGGCGGTAGAATCGATGCCTACGATTGAGATTGGGGAGACCCATGTGGGTTCCGATGCCCACTGTGCCGTGTGTATGGAAGCGTTCGAGCTCGGTACGGAGGCGCGTGAAATGCCCTGCAAGCATATATACCACTCAGACTGCATCCTCCCGTGGCTTTCAATGCGCAATTCTTGCCCTGTGTGCCGCCACGAGCTGCCTTCGGATCGAAACACGTTAGAAAGTAGAATATCAGGGCAAGTCGAAGAAGAAACAATAGGATTAACGATTTGGAGGCTACCAGGTGGCGGCTTCGCCGTTGGAAGGTTTTCCGGCGGTCGCAGAACCGGTGAGAGCCATTTTCCTGTTGTATACACTGAAATGGACGGTGGACTCAATACAAATGGAGCTCCTAGAACAGTTTCCCGAGCAGCGAGAAGTCCCAGAGTAAGAGAAAGTCGTGGATTTGGCAGAATTGTTCGCAATTTCTTGTCATTCTTTGGGAGACGTCGGTCTAGGTCAACTTCATCTTCATCTTCTGGTTCTGAACATGAGTCCATGAGTAGAAGCCGTAGCTATTCGAGTTCATTATTCAGGAACTCAAGGAGGCGCAGCAGAACTTGGGTTTTGGAAGATTGAAAGCGGACATAGCAATTTTGGGAAGAAAACTAGTAATTTGGGCCTACATTTTCAATGAAGAGATTCATACTGTATATAGCATAGAAGTATCACCTGTAAAATTTTAATTTCCGTCTATTATTGGACCTGTCAAAGATTATGAACTGGGTCTCGTGATTTGATTCGATAGATTGCAATTTAGTGGTAAACAAACGTTTGCTACTTTACTTTGCTAGCTGGCAGTGATAGTAGCGGTGGGTGAACTGAGCATAAATTCACGAAGAAGAAGCGAAAGTGAAGCTTATACCCTGTTCTGAATTATTGATTCATTTATATCATGTTTTTTGTCACATATTTTTTGTAACCATTCTTTCAAGTTTATGTTTTTTATAAAGTGCCCCTCCCACTTTGCAGTATATAATTCTGATAATTTGCTGAGACGTAAGTCACCTTTTTCTTTTGTTTTTGTCTATTTTGTTGAACTTGATTGAAGGGAGGGGTGTTTGGTGTTGGATGCAATTTGAATTGAAGAGCAGCAAATTGATTATTCCAATGCTCCTCTGAGTTCCAAATTAGGCTTGCGTTTTTAGCAGTAGCTGATGCTTATCCAGAATCTGCATTGTAGGAACGGACTCCTAGCCAAGTGAACTGACTAATTATTTGGCGCTATTCAGTTCTGAACATTGGCAGGGCTTGATTCAGCCAAGTCGACCAGCATCCTCCGAAGTTAAAGGATCTTGAAGCGCCACTTTCACACCTCACGAGTTTAAATTGTAAAAAATAAAAAATAAAAAATGTAAAACATTACTCTTCACCACTTTTTGGATCTTTTTAACTTCAGATGATTGAAATTCGTAGCAAACTACCTGAAGCTTTCACTATCGCAGTGCTTCAGGCTTGCCGTCTCTTGACCCCTCAGCCCGTCAAATTTTGCAGTCGCTTTTAACAATCGCAACTGCCAAATTCATCGCTGCGTGTAAGCGAATGTGGTCATATGTAGCTTAAGCGGTTTGGTATTTGTGGGGGAGACGGCCAACACGGCAATCAAGAGTTCCCAAATGAGACCAATTTCTTTTACCTTCTTGCTGTTTTTGGTAATTACCAGCGCTATGCACTAATCTTCTTTGAGGTCTTACTTCTCTCTCTCTCTCTCTCTCACTCACACACACACATATATATACATATTTCTTTCGAGTTAGTTCCTATGTATTCAGTTATTTTACAATGAAAACAAGATAATGTGCGGACTCTTTAACATTCTTCATTCGGGATTTTCTAAGCAAATAAAATGTTCTATCAAATAAATAGAACATTTTGAAAATAACATTTAGGCAAAAATCTACACTTGATGCTTCAAATGTTACTCAAGTTTCAGTTAGACCCATTCAACTTGTATTTGTATATTACGTATATATAAAAAATTATATAGAGCACAGGGGGGTTAGATCAAACATTTTTGTTGGTTGAATTAATGACATTAAAGAAAATATTGTATACTTTTTAAAAATTATATTAAATCAAAATAAATTTTTACGACTAAATAAAAATTTGAGTGAAATTTCAGCAATTAAAAATGCATTTTTAACTAAAAGATATTATATTGGTGTCAAAAGATATATTTTTAAAATCATTTCAAAAAGTTTTAATTTGAATAAAAAAATTCAAAGATATATCTCATATTCATAATAAAAAACAGTGACTAATGTTTTCTAATTATCCTTTAAAATGAAATTTATTCATTTTAACTTAAAAAAAGGCTGCCATTAGCTTATCAAATACCAAACTAACTAATCGTAATATTTCAACAAGAATACAAATCTTATAATTGAGTATTAGCAGGACCAACAAGGACCAAGCAACTCATCTATAAGATGACGGACAATCCATAATGTTACTATGTAAACAGAAGTGTTATCCTTTTAGGTGTGTTTAAATTGATAATAAGAAATGAAATGATCAGAAATGAGATAATTTATATGGGTTAAATTATTGTTTAATTTTTTTAAAATGAGATAAAATAGTGAAAGAGGGACTTTAAGACTCTTTCTTATCATTCAAAACTCGATTTATTTTCACGCTTCCAAATTATTCTGGAATGAGATCTAATGGAGATATGATACAATTATAATCACATCATATTTAAAATTACATTTTAGTTATATGATCCCTTTAATGACCTCTTTCCTTGTTGATTAAATTTTCAAATATTAGAGTGACACATGATTTATCATTTCACTCTTCATTTTTTCATTCCATTCCATTTTTTCTCATTTTATTTAATTCTCTTGTAAATATTTAAATACATTCTCAATAGCTTGTTTGATTGGAGGATTTTTTGTATTTTTTTAATATTTATTATATCTTTATAAGTATTATTTAATAATAATAATTTTTTAAAATAAAAATGTAAGACTTATTTTTTATTCATAAAATTATTTTTTAGTTTTATTAAACCTTTATATATATATATATATATATATATTAAACGAGTCAATAACAATATCATTATTAAAACAAAAAAAAAGTGGAATTCGAAAGAAAAAGGAAACGACGTTGTCCCACGGCTAAAAATAGAAAACGACATTTTCCACCGAGCAATGCAATATTGTAGTATGTCCTTTTGGGCGCAATATCAGGTGTCAGACGGGGAGCGAGCTTCAATCCAACGGCGTAGGTACAACGTTTCTGCATGCGAAGAGGGCGTGGCAGCGGTTCGATTGAGAGCAAATCGACGTGTCAGCTCCTAAATTCTAGATTTCTCCTGAATTTGATACTACCAACTAAATCAAAAATAAATTCTCGCGAATATTTCTTAAAATAAAAAATAAAAAGGTCAATGAATAATTGCATCTATAAGTAACAGTTGGGAAGAGAAGTACATCACCACCAGCAACTTTGAAAGGAACAGAGCAGCCTTATAGCTGAAGATCCATTCGCTTCACTCTGAACGAGGCTTTTCGGGGGTACCATCACCATTTGTAAGCTTTGTTTTCTTTTATTTTTTGGTTGGTTTTAAATATTTTCTGCATTGAAATGTGGTTGGATGCTGAGAAAGAATCACTGGGAAACCAAGAGGAAACGGAAACAACCTTGTGCTATTTATGTAAAACGGAATGTCAGAGAGCATTCTGGACAGTCCTATTTTCGTTCCTATAATGTGATCCTCTTTCCTTGATAGTTGTAAAATGGGTGTCGTCTTAGAGGTCGCAGGTGTCATTTTTTTTTTTTTTTTTCCAATTGATGATTATTCTTGTTGTGCAACTTACTTTGGCCATTCCTATTAGTTTTTTTTGAAGAAGGGGGAAGAGAGGTATTGTTGAATTTCGGACAATCGCATTTCTAACCTGTTATCCGTCAGAATGCGAAAATATTTTGTTTACTTTCTGAGAATTCGCTATATTAGTTAGTTTTAGAGATTATTATTGACATTGTGTTTTCTTGGTTTTCTCTGATTTTGCATTGCCGGCCTTGAATTAAAATTCATGTATTGAATTTCAGAAGGGGGAAATAAAGCTACATTAAATCGCGAAGATAATGAATACGAATGTGATTGTTATGATTCTAGCTACAAACACTATTTATATGTAGAAAAATTAGTCGTTCTGATAGGGAATTTATGAATGTGATTGTTATGATTCTAGCTTCGAACTCTGCTTATATGCTTTTGCTGATGCTTGATTACAGAATTACTATAACTTACTCAGTTATTCTTCACGATCAGTTCGAAGACTTGTGAATTACATTATTTGAAATGTCAATAACCTAAATCATGTGCACTGATATATCTAGCTTTCCTGTAATATATACTAGCAGGTATAGTGTCTTTGTGACTTGTTGGTTGAAAGAGTAGCAATTATGAGTTTCGTTTTCCGAGGGAGTAGAGGAGATATCGAAAGTGGATTTTCAGAATATGTTCCCGAAAGAACCACAATGGTATGCTTGCTTCAATGTTGTAATTGCCTACATGAATATTAGTCTTTGTGCTAGCTTTCTTCCAAGTAGCTCAGATTATACACATGGATGATTTGACCATTGCTCTTCTCCTTCTTCCCATCAGCGTGTTCATCCAGCTCGGCCAGTAAATAGCAATACACTAGCTTTTCTCATTACAGGTAATGTAGTAACTTCTATATGTAATGCTTTACTGCTCCATAAGAATATATTTTTAGTCCATATCTGACGTGATTATTCTGCAGTTATCTTGCTATTCATGATATTGAACTCTCCCCAGATGTCACATTATTTTCTGGTAAGTAATCACTTGGCGTTTTATGCGGAAATTGATTGATGGTAGTATTGACTTTTGAGTAGTATATATCTTTTACAATGCGATAACCATGGATGCATTTGATTGCAGATGTGGCTTGTGCTGGCTGTGTTTGTGATGGCTACAAGCCTGAGGATGTATGCAACTTGTCAACAACTTCAAGCTCAAGCAAGGGCTCATGCTGCAGCAGCCACTGGCATGCTTGGCCATACTGAATTACGACTTCACGTGCCACCATCAATAGCAATTGCAACCAGAGGACGCTTGCAAGGACTGAGACTTCAGCTTGCACTTCTTGACCGTGAATTTGATGAGCTGGGTATCATGCTTTCGATTTGTACTTTAAATTATGTGTGATTTGGCGTTCTTTTTAAGATCAAGGTGCCTCTAAAGAACGTCTACAAGCAGATGAAGGTTCATGTAATTCTTTTTTTTTTTTGGTCTTCATACTGAGGCAGATTATGACACTTTGAGGGCTCTGGACTCTGACACTGCTTCTACTACTACTTCAATGACTGAGGAAGAGATAAATGCCTTGCCTGTTCATACGTATAAAGTTGCTGTCCCAACGAAGTAAGTTGTGATGTCTTTTCAAGAAAATAATTGTGAATTAGGCAGAGGAAGGCCTCTCTTCTTTGCTCGTGTTTGCGCAGTTTTTTTCTTTCTCCGTAGGTTGGTTGACTATCAGTCTACCCTAATTCATTGCTCTTTTAGGGTATGTTTGTATTAAGAAAACTGGAGGAGAAGGGAAGGTTTAATTTAGATTTAAATCAAGGGGAAGGTCTAAAATAAAAACCTTCTTTTTCCTTCTCCTGGAGTTTTTTATTGGCTTAAGGAAGTGATGGACTATAAATTTTTCTTCAGGCAAAACGAACATGCCTCAGTGAAGCTGCAGAATTTGGCTTCGCCTGCGGTTTTGAACTGATGCCCCCAGTTGTCACTGATGTTGTGGGAAAACAAGATTTGGTGTTACTCCCCAGCTTAATTTTTGTTGTAAATTAAATAATATGCAAAAGCAACAAAATCAGTAGGTGATAAATTGATTATCCTGAAGGATTGATCGATGGGTTATTTGAGGACTGCTCAGGAAAAAAGTATTCAATAGAAGGTTCTAAAGATAAAAGCAGCTGACTAGTTTTTTTTCTAACTTGTTCAGATTCTCAAAGTAGGTTGCTAGGATTGTTTTTCCCCATTCCCTATGCCTAATTTTATATAAGAAGTGCTCATCCATGACAATGATATGGCACAAACTTCGTTTCTGTCAACAGGGATGGCTCAGCTGGGTTGGCATCCTCTTCACGCGCAACTGAGGTAGATAAACTGTCTTTTGGTTTCTTGATTCTCACAATTTTACGGTGCTACAAATGTGGTTCTTGGCAATGATGACGTAATTGCTTGTTTTTACTCCTGGTTGCAAGCTTTGTGCACTCCATGTGATCTCATTGCTTAATAGAATTTTGAATAAGACAGGCAAAATACTTGACCGTTTCATGCAAGTGTCAACACCGGACCTTTGACATTTTTCAAATACAATTTCACATGTGTAGCTTGCTTTTCCAATACCATAGCTAGTCTTGATATCATTATTTCTGTTTTGTTTCAGATTTTTTACAGATTATGCTTGGTGGTATTGTTGAGTAAAACCTTGGGTGAAATCTGTCTGAGGAAAAATTTTGTAACTTCAAACATTTATTTGATGGGAAAATGGTAGAAGTATGTGTATGTTGCTGATGCTTATTTGTTGCACCCATTAGGAGGTGCAGTGGTTTAAACTAAGATTGAACCAAACTTGGTGTACTAAGAAGATCAATACTGAAACCAAACGGATTCCTCGAAGGCTAAAAAGCCCACTCTCGCTTCTTCCTTTTTTTTTTTTTTTGACTAGGTCTTTAATTTCTTACTCCAATGTTTCAAAGCACAGATTAAACAAGACAATGGAGGAACAGAGGGAAATGTGAAGGGCCCAGAAGATGAGCTAACATGTACCATATGCTTGGAACAAGTTAACAGGGGGGAGCTGGTTCGTAGCTTGCCATGTTTGCATCAGGTTCAGCCCCTAGCCATTCCATCTGACATTTTCGTGCTTGATCTTATTGACATGCTCTTTCTTCTTTTATTCTGTACTTGTTTTGCTTCTCTTATTGCTGCATAACTATTATTTGAAAGAGAACCTCGAAGTGCCATTTCAAGTGATGATTATAAATGTGTGTGTGTGTGTTGCATATAAATTATTCATATTCCTTTGTTTCTTTGTTTTGACTCAGTTTCATACGAACTGCATCGATCCATGGCTTCGGAAACAAGCAACATGCCCTGTGTGTAAATTTAGGATGGGGTCGGGATGGCCGGGAAACAGGGGGGAGAGTGAGTCTGAAGGTTCAGATATTGTGTAGCATTCTTCAAATGCATGAATGTTATATATACTTGTGTATGTACGATTCTCTGCTGTGTATTAGGAGAAGAATGAAATCTATGTTAGTCACTTCACGTAATAAAAGTTATTTCTCCTTTGTAGTTTGCATGGTATAGCATGGGTACTGCCGTTTCATAATTTTGCAGCCATAACTTGTTTGCGATCTTATTAACGAGTCTCAGTCCTAAGCGACTAATTGTATACAAAATGGCTCGTTATCTTCAAATCAAATCAATCTTACAATCACAAAGGAAGGCATCGGAATTGGGTCATCGAAGACCGTCATTGCCTCACTGGTTATATCTATTTTTGTGCACCTTCTTATTAAGATTTAGTATAAATCTAGTCTTTTTTTTTTTCCCCCGGTTTGGGTTGTGATCATGGAGAAGCACGTCCAAGGACTTAAATAACAAAGGCTATAATAGTCGAGAACGATTGGCATGAGATGGGACCTGATTGTTTCCATCGTATTGAAAAGAATTATGGACGTACTGTTATATAAATAATTAAGAGTAAATTAGATCAATTTTTTAAAAAATTTGTTAAAATTACATATTTTTTTTACTAAAATATTTTCATTAATTTAAATATATAAGTATTCATTATATCTAAATATAAACAAATAAAAATGAAAAGGTAGATTTTATTTTAAAATATGAAAAATAAAAGTTAAAAAAATATATTTTATTTTCAATAAATTTGATATAAAAAATTAAGGGAAGGTAATATAGTCAAAAAATTTAAAATTAAACTAAGACATGTTTTGAAAATAAAAAAATGTATATATAATTTTAGAAAAATTCAATTTATCATTAATTGATTAAGCTCGCTTTTACTACATAGTAAAATTAGTTTAAATAGAACATAGCAGGTTTTTTTATTATTATTGGTTTTTATTTTTTTTAATGATAAATGGAACATAGCTGTCTTTCCAAATTATAATTTCTAGGAAATTTAACCAACAAAAATAATACTGAAATACGCTTTGATTCTGTAATAAGACAACTGTTATAACTTCTTAATTCTTATGTTTTATAATATAGTACTAGTATGTCAATTTTATTTTCGAATCATTCAAATTGTAAAATTCATTTTTCTTCTATAAAATACCTGTTACTATCAACATAAATATCATCATTCATTTCGAGAAATGACATGGAGAACTTGATCTCTCGTCATGTTTGAAGATGGGTTTATGATTATAAAAAATTATTTATTACAAATCTCGTAGGGGCACCGAAAAATTTAACTTTTTAAAAGTTCAAGGACAATTTCTGTTAAAAAAAATCTAATTAATATAAATCCTGGGCTAATTTTCTACCCTTGTCATTGTCTTCAAGACTACGCAAGAAACAAGAAGCTAGGTTCTAATTATTAAGCCTTGTAAACTAAATATGTATAATATAGTAAACCGAGTAATCAATCTTCCCATATTATTATCATTAAATTTTGGTTAAGTATACTTACGGGCGTGGATTAGTGTAGTACAAGTGCTTCAATACATAACCCTGTAAAGTCAAATTGCAGTACAATCTACAACACATAGTTCTAAACCATACATATAAACACAAAACACGTTTACCATCTAGTTATACAATATCATAGTACGCTTCCATGGCTGCCCTAAGGTCAACGCTTCTAGTTCTGTGTCTCATTGGCTTGCACCTAAGTCCAATCGAAGCTCACGGAGGCGATGACAATCAGAGCGAAGGAGAGAATGTAGATTTGCATTCAAGGGGCCTGATCTTGGTGAAAATATGGTGTTTGATAATTTTACTGGTAAGCACCTTCGCCGGAGGCGTCTCGCCGTACTTTTACCGGTGGAACGAAACGTTTCTTCTTCTGGGAACTCAATTCGCCGGTGGTGTTTTCTTGGGAACCTCTATGACACATTTCTTGAGCGATTCCAGTGCGACCTTTGGTGACCTCACCACCAAAACATACCCGTTTGCTTTCATGCTGGCTTGTGCGGGCTACCTTCTCACCATGCTTGGTGATTGTATAGTGATATTTGTGACTAGCAATAACGAGAGGGACGCCAAAGTGGTGGAACTCGAAGGAGGGAGGACACCCCAAGATCAAGCCCAAGAGGTTGGAATGGAGGTTAACCCCATTTTTGTGAAGACTTCTACTGTGGGAGACACCATTCTTCTCATCCTTGCCTTGTGTTTTCATTCGGTTTTTGAGGGTATTGCCGTTGGAGTTTCAGGTATTTCAATATATACATTTTTTTAAAATTTAAAAGAAATTTCCTTGTTGATTTCCTAGAGGAAACGTTTGATATAGATGCACTCTCTTCCTTACCCTAGTAAATATTAATTACATGGTGTTCAATATGCATGATTTAAAAAAAAATTATGGAAATCTAACATCATACTGCTTTTACAATAATACTATCTAATTATTTTTGTGACGATTTTCAATTTACTAAATATGAGCATCTTGAGAATATGAGTTTGCTGATGGGTTGTTCCAACTGTTTTCGACAGCATTGGGTCTTCCATAAATGGTGAACGAACTCCCAATAGCAAAATCGAGGAAGGTCAATGTTGTGAGGGAGCCATGGCTCCGGTGTGGCCTTTAACATTTAAGTTAGCTGCCATAATTGAAGGTTTAGGGCTAGAGACGAAAAGAGTAGAGAAGAAGAATATCTTATAAAAATAACATATTAGGGTTTGTATTTGTAAGGTAGTCCCTGACAAGCAGTTTTATAATTTCAGTCAGTTAAGTAGACTAAGCCTAATAGTAGGGGTACCCTAGAATCATATTCACAATCACATAATTAACCATAAAGTTTTAAACTTTGAAATCTTATTACATGATATCTAAGATACTGGGAAATATGAAATATGAGGTAATGGAGCACCAAAAATACATACTTAATATAATTAGTGAGAATTTTTCCCTTATACTTCAAATGTAATTGAGCTTAGCTTGTCAACTTATATATAATGAATTAGGGAGTAAGGGGGAAGCATGGAGGAACTTATGGACAATATCGTTGCACAAGATATTTGCGGCCATCGCGATGGGAATTGCTCTGCTTAGGATGATACCAAAGAGACCCTTTCTTACAACGATGGCGTATTCCTTTGCCTTTGCTATCTCTAGCCCTATTGGTGTGGGGATAGGCATTGCCATCGACGCCACAACACAAGGGCGCACTGCAGATTGGGTATATGCAATCTCAATGGGTCTTGCTTGTGGGGTTTTCATATATGTTGCCATCAATCACTTGATATCCAAAGGCTTCAAACCCCAAAGAAAGAGCCGTTTCGACACTCATTGGTTTAAGTTTCTGGCTGTGCTTTCTGGGGTGGCTGTTATAGCGGTTGTCATGATATGGGACTGATGATTTAAGAGGTTGAATTCCGATTCTTGTACAAGTTTTTGGGTCAATGTTATGAATATGTAATGGTTAAATGTTGCTATGTTTGCCAAAGTTGGACTAATGAGCTTCAGATGTTTTAGTTCATTTTTTTGGGATTGTAAAGTTGTTATAATGATCCTCCACGTTTTCTATGGATATAATAATAATAATAACAATAATAATGTCCTATGATTTCCTCATTTTTTACTGTTCCATCCTTGACATTGGTTATAATATATATGTTGCCTTAATTTGCTTCAATCATTCAGCAGGTTAGAGAAAGGGGGGCAGGCATGAAACTATGATGTGGCAAAACTACGGTGAAGTGTCTAAATTAGCTGGAATAATTCCAAAATTTTGGCGAATAATTCGCTGTTAAGGTCTTGTTAATAAGTGCTTTAAGAAAAATTTCTTTGGTAGTGTGGTCTAATTAAGGACATTTATTAATTAAGGAATTATACATGCATTTATTTTCAAGAAAAAAATTGTTCAAGATAAATCAAATGCAATTTAAAAAAATAATGTACAAGTCAATGCGAAAATTAATACTAGATAATTGAATATAAACTTGTATGGGTCTATTTTTTTTTATATTTTTTTCTGGCTTTAATTATATAATTAAGAATATAGGGGCCTTATATATATATATATTAAAATTAGGTTTGGTACAGTAATTTTTTCAGATACCATGGTTGCGTATAGGATATCGTGCTGGCCATTCATGAAACCTACATATATTTCGTATGGGAACTAGCATTATCTTACACTTGAAAATGCAAAATATTTATGTTTGGTTACATGTGTTCACTACAAAAAACCCACTAATTTAATTATAATATTTTAGTGGTTTTAACCATGATTATAATTATAGTTAAGTCATTTAATCATAATTTTTAAGTACATGACTATATCGTCTGTTAAAAAAGTTTTAACTACGAGAAATTAAATTTTATTTATGATTTTTAAAAATTATATAAAAAAAATTGTCTTAATCACAATATTGACTCAGGACTAAAACATGTCCTAGCCACAATGCAATAATCATGGTTGAGATATGTTTTAACATTTAATTCATTTTAAGGTGGCGGTTTTAACTATTGCTTTTGATTTTTTAATTTTAAAATAAAGCATTTTATCAAATTTTTTAACTACAAACCTGTAACAAAAAATTTTAACTAATATATTTAGTAACAAATTTTTAGTGACAACAATTTTCAATAATATATCCAATAACAACAACAACAACTAACTTTTAATAATGACAACCCTAATGCTATTAAAAATATAAATAGTCAATACAAATAAGTTAATAAAATGTGATAATAAAGTTTATCTAAACAATATGTCTATTCTAATAGGAAATGACTATTATTAGCCAGTTGATGTTTATTGTCTCGATCACTTAGTCCTTAAAATTTAAAAGAAAATATTATTAGTCAGAAATTAAAAACAAAAAATAAAAACATTCATTTGCGTAGTTCAACTAAAATAGAAATTAAAAAAAATTGCCCTTTAAACTTGTATGGCTGCAAGTTCCAAAACAATGTGTCCTAAGAATTTTTCAGTGTGAAAGTCATAATTGCTTTCATTTATTATTGTAACTCAATAATTGTAACATTTTCGATTTCTGCTTGTCATTTTTATTCATCTCTTTTAGCCATTTGTATTTTAAGTTGAGTGATGTCATTTTACAATTATATGTAAAAAGGTTTTGATGAACTTCTACGAGTCCAACATTTGAACACTTGAGATGAACAAACATCAAATCCCATTCCTTGGACTTGGCCATGTGCTTCTGCTTCCCAAAACCTTAACTAATGAATTATCACTTGAAATTTTTTGGGAAGAGAAATCTTGAGTTTAAATCATAACAATCTATTCCTATAAATTCAAATAGAATGCAATAAATTAGTTAAAAAATAAAAACTTTCAAGAAAATGAAAAGTTAGCACCTATATTATTCAAACACATACATAGATAGTTTTAGCTTCATTATTGATGTAAGGTCCATCATCTATATAGATTGCAATCCAAATGTCTCCCAGTGCGATTAGACCCCCACACTCTACTTCTTGCAAATTTGAAGACACATGTGATGTATCTTAAATTACATTTAAAATTAAAAGGACTTATTTACCAAAATGAACTTATAACGCAAAGCTTTTTGATCCACTAATATTTAGCATTAACAAAAATATTAATACGATCATCCAAGAATTGGTACATCTCAGAAAATAAGTTTGATTACCTATAATTCTCATTAAAATGGTGGTTCATAAACAACGCCCAATAATCCCTGTCTATGCCATCAGAGATATCTTGAATTATTTGTTCTTTTGTATAAATCCCATCATTTTTATATAATTCATTCTGTGCAAGTCTCCATCTAATTTTTAGTGATTGTAAAATATATATTTTTTGTATATGTCATCAATAACAAACTTAGTTTATAAGACAAAATACAATAGTTAGTAAAGATATGAACTTAATATGCTAAAAGAAATGAATAATAAATATGTTGTTACCTAAATAACAATGTTATATGCATGATCTTTGTACTCTCATGGGAAAGACTTAAGAATTAAGTACTCATGCACAATTTCTTTGATATGTCATTTCTTAAATTGACATTTATGACGTGGACATATTATTTTATCCTCTATACTCTTATTAGCAAATACAAAGTATAGGAATCTATTTAATCTATCTAACTTCAGAGTTTAATAGTCCAAAACTAATTCATTTTTGTGACTAAAAAAATATTTAATTATTTAATATTTAAAAAAGAAATAGCATTTTTGTAATAGTCCAAGACATAGTTTCATAATAATGAAAGAGGAAACAACATTAAAAAAAAAAACTAAATTTTAGAAAAATCGATAATTAACAACTCTTAGAAATGGGTATGAATCCTCTTTCTTTTTGTCTATGTCTGGCTTTGTTGAGTACATACTAAGCACTATCACACTATTCCATTTTTTCTTTAAATGGTAAACTATTATCATTACCAATATTTTAAGAGATAAAAATGATGGTATTATTAACTTTTGTTTTTGGTTTGCTTTACTAATAACTAAACCATTCACAACAATATTATATTAGTAATTTAGTCATTTTGGCCCCCCTAAAAAACCAATAATAATTAAATATAGGTTTCTTATAACTTTTTCTTTTCATGCTCCGAGTTGATTCTAAACCATAATAAAAAAAGAATGCAAAACTTGAATAATCATACCATTGAATGTTACTATTTTAAAATTTTAAAACAGCTCATGTGGAAAAAGAATAATGCTCTTAGCTGGCTCACTTATTAATCTAATAAGACTAATCGTGAGAATTTGTTGCATACATAGAGTAAACCTTAAAAACGAACAGCCTTGAGACCATGATTTTATAGACCAAACAAATAATGTACTATGTTTCAACTTCCAAACATGGAATTGTTTGTGCTTTAGTTTCTTTGCAAAAAATTGAATGTAAGTAATTCAATATTGAGTCCAAGATACTATATAACATTAGACAACCAAAATCAGATGAAATTGGGCAAGAATGATTTCATAAAATTAACAAGCAAGTAAATAAACAATGTACAAGGCATATCCAGAGTTAAAATTTTATAATTTCATAAATTCTTTATAAAATCAACAAGCAATTAAACACATAGCCAATACTATTGCTAACGGCTTCTTCTAATGGAGATGGGGATGGGTGTTTATTTATTCTGGAGATGGGAGAGAGGACAATGAGTTGCAATGGAGATGGAGGAGGTGAAAATGGAGATGGGGCCGCGTTGTAGGTGATGAAGGAGTTGCAATGATTGACGTGTTAAAGATAGAATGAGTTGCAATGGAAGAGGAAAATGAAGTTTCAACATTTGGGCATGTGACAATGGCTACAAAATGGAAAAGAAGCAATTATAAGATAACAAAGGGGGGGGGGGGGGGGGGGGGAAACTTATGTCTACTTTTTTATAAAATAAAATTCGTTATGGAGTTAATTACTATAGAAAGATAATTAAAAATTGATAACATACAAAATTTAATACATTGCTCTGTTATGTGAAATGACAAAATATTTAAACTGGAAATCGATCATATAATATTATTTTTGCTGAGATATGAAATTAACGTATTATCTCAATTCTTGAATATCATTTTGTTAAGTCACATACCATCATATCAAATATTGTTACCAAATAGGAGTAGATCCAAAGTAATGGTATGTGGGACAATATAAAGTACTAGTGAACATCAACGTATATTAAATGCCTTTTACTATGGCTTTAAGGACGGTATTGGTTGGCAAAATTCATGTGATATGTTAAAAAAAAATATGTTAAGAATTAGTTTAACTATTTATATCAATGCCCCTTCAGTCACTAGAACAATAACGCTAGTTACAACTCCAATCACAACAAAAGGATCATATATAATTCTCTTTATATATCACTAGACTAACCCATTTCATTTAAGTTTGTTTTAAAAAATACTTATTCTAAACTAATTACATAAAGAATTTCCTGCCAGTCAATTGATTATTGATGAATGGAAAGAATATTTATAAGGGGATTACCGAAAAAGAAAAAAGAATTTGTGAAGAAGATATCTTCTAAGAATCCAGATCCAGAGATCCTCAATTGAATAAATCATTAATTAGGATGAAAAAGGATTTTTGGTCAATAAATGAATACTAAATGCCCGTGGCCTCCTTTTTATGATAATTAAGGCTTTTGATGCTGTAAGGTGTAAGCAGTACATATCCCATTTAATGAAGGACTATTAATTTCAAAGAAATAAATGCAGTGCCTAAGCATTGACTCATCAGATAGAGCTTCTATATCATGCTTCAATCTCTTTCAAAGCCCTCGTAGAGAGAACCCACAACTACAAGTATTTGTATATATGTTGGTGCCTGTGTTTGTGAGAGACTAGTCGCTATGATCCTTAATTTGCAGAAGTCACAAATTTCCCCGTCGCTCATGCTTACTGAATTTTGACTCACAGATCAACATTGCTATGTACCAGGTAGACGTATACATATGTGGTAACTAATAAAAATTCAGTTTACATAATGAAGGTTGGTTTGGGTGATTAATATTATCTATCCGTGGGTGTTGGGGTCCCCAAAAAAGAAATGATTCAGGAGTCCCTTTATTCATGATCGTTCATAGTTCATAGATTGTTGTCAATGGTGCTTTAATTAGTAGAGCTTCGTGATTAATCCTGAAGATTAATTTCTATGATAGAAAAAGTTGAGCATAGCAAAGACTTTAAGCTTTTCTCACCTGAAGAAAAGGTGGGTCAAATGTCATTCTCCGTCTTTTAGCTCTGACTCCCTTACTTAAGGTACTGTTTGGTTGAGAAGGGTGCCATCACCAACCAGGCTCACACCCAATTTCAGTCTTTCCTGAAAACGAGATATGATTAATGACTTAAGCTGAAGTGATATGTCAAAGAGGATCTATGAGTACATATATATATATGCCTTGGTTAACAAGTCTTAACGGTTGATTTGGAAATTGCCTGTTTTTTCCTTCTATTTTGTCGTTTTCTAAATTCTCCCTCCGCAAGGAATTTAACCATGTAGATGACGGACTCTGCACACTAGCTACCGCTTAAGTAAAGCCGTGAAAATTACCAAAATATCTCTACATCTACACCTAGTAGCTTTCAGTATAAATTAACCGTGGTAAGCTTGCGATTTCCTTGTCAATTGTTTGAATTTGTCCTTCTTTATCAATTATTAAGCTAGTGCAGAGCAATTCTTGTGTGCCGTGTAAGCATGGATATTGGGATTCAATCTAATTCGTTTATTGTACGTGTAGTGCATACAAAAAATTTTCATTAAAACCTCTTTTTATATATTTTATTGGATGAAATTTAATAATATTTCATGAATAAAACTGAATAGAATAAAGATAAATTATATAACATTTTTATACAATACAACGTTTGGTGCATCATTGTATATCACAAAGGATAGTATAACATTATACAATTATAGGTTTCATGTTTGATTGTATAAAATTGTATAACATAAGAAAATAACTGTTTTGACAAAAATATCCTCTACAAATCAAAGTATACTAATGGCAAAAAAAGAAAAATATTAAACTCACCATTGACACAATTTTTTTTATTATTCTTAAACTAAATGGTTTATGTTAACTTTTCTGAATTAATTTTTTTTTTCATTTTTAGACAAAATCAAGTACCTTGACATATTTAAAATTGATTTTCTTTTTACATTTACAAAGTTTTGCTTGAAAATAACATTTAACCTATAGTTTCGTAAAGTCTTGATATTTTTTTAACAAACACTCCATTGAAAATGATGATAAAAATATCATAATTCATACATAAAAATTCGTAAAATAGCTATATATATATATATGAAGTATAAATTAAAACATAAAAATCATTAATAATTATTAAAAAAGTATCATTAACTAGTCTAAACCAGGTGCTCAATATTTCATTCACAAAAGCGAGTTCTAAACATAGACCTTCAAACTAATTTAACCTTAAATCGTGTTTTCAAGCAACTCTTTTACAAATTGAATTCTGTTATCATATTTGAAATCCTAAAACAGATGCACTTGTGCAAAATAATTTACGAGCTTCATTATGCTTTCTAGGAGTAAGATCCGTCTTCATGCAGCAACTCCGAAGTCACGATATAGAAGTCTTTTATGCACTTAGCACTTTCAGCCATAGCTGCCAACCTCCTAGTTCTGTCAATTATAGCTTGAACCATATACTTCCCAAATTTTTGTATGCAAGCACATCTCCCCCTTTAGCCCTCCTTTTTACATGTCGCTGAATATTGTTTCTTTTGTTGCCTTGAGTTTGGTTAACTGACACCATGGGGTAGCATGCTCTAATTTATGATTAATTAATAGGCTCTTCCACATCAAGTCCTCAACAACATCAGCAGGTCCTTCAGCACCTTTACCATTTGAACCGTCCTTGCCAAAGATATTCATCAACCTATCAAAGTAAGGAAAATTCTTGCTCCTAAAGTTTTTTAAGGTTAATTAAGTCTGTCTACCAAAGCCAAACATAACATGTCAAACATTACCTATGTATTAACATTAAATAAAAAATCACAAAGAAAATCACCCAAAATACCTTATGTGCCTGATACATGCAATCCATATGTCATCATTATCAAGTGAAACCTTTTTGTTCACGTCTTCCCAACCAAACTTACTAGTGTTAAGCATTTCATGCAAAGTACTAATATATTCACCTTTGAGCTTTTGCATGATTGACCATAATTCCACCTGTATGCTGACTGGAGGGAATTTGGCTTCCAATCTGTCAGTCAATGGTGGAGCTAAGACTTTGGGTTAGGGGGTAAAAAATAATTTTTAAAAAAATTTTTAATATCTTATTTGAAAAAATATATGCTTTTACAGTATATATATATTTTAGGTGAAAACACTTTTATAGTTTATTGCTTAAATAAAATATTTTGCTTTAAACTTTTAGATTAAACTAAATGAAATTAACTCTCAAACAATATCTTAACTTTCTATTTAAAATTTAGAAGCAAGTTTGATTTTAAACGAATAATATTTCAAAAATTACTCTTCATATTAATATCAACAATTTTATTATCTAAATATGCATGAAATGTATCTATTCAGTAGTCATATGATACATATTAAAAATACTCTAACAAAATACACTATCATTCAACAAATAGTATAATAGTTCAATAAATAATTCAAAGGAGCATTTTAAAGGAAAAGCACTTTATGCATAAAATTTTATAATTGTAAATTTGCAAAAATTTATATATATAGAACACTGTAAATACTATTTTATATAACAATATTTCAAAACTTTTTACAATATTTTCAAAGAAATTGTCTAATGTAAGCATTGCGTAGTTTTGAATTTCGTTGATTCAGATATAGATGGTATAACCGTTGTTTCTAAAATGTGTCAACAACTGTTTTCACATTAAAATATTCTAGAAAAAAAATTCAAAGGTTATTAAATAAAGAAGGGGTTTAAAATTATTTATTAATTAACAATGACAAGAATGAGGAAAATAAAAATAATAATAACGTTAATTACACTCCAAAACTGGAAGAAGATACATGGGCCATGCAGAGTAGGTAAAAATCTTTTCTTTATTGAGTCCTGATCTTTTGGCATGCTTCGTTCTTAAACCTTAAAATTTGAGATACCTAACCGACCAAACGCTACTTGTAATTTATCTATATAAAACCCAGGTCTCTCATCACTTTCTTGCAACTAATATCCACTTATCATCCACAGCTGAGCCAGAAACACTTTGTTCAACAAAATGATCATTGCCTCAGTTCATTCAACACTATCTTTTTTTGTGGCTTTCCTCTTTGCCACCAGCTTCCTTTGGACCTTCTCTGAAGTTGCTCTCGCTGCTTCAAGCCATGCAGGTATCACAAGGCACTACAAGTTCGATGTACGCATCCCTCTATACTTGAACTAAGTTTCTCTCATGACCAGAAAAAGTGGCTGGTGCCTATATGTATTGAATTTTGATTTTTTTTTTCTCTCTACAGGTAAGGTTGATAAACGTTACCAGGCTGTGCCACACAAAGAGCATGGTAACCGTTAATGGCAAGTTTCCTGGGCCTCGTGTCGTTGCTAGAGAAGGGGACAGGCTATTGGTCAAAGTGGTCAATCATGTTCCAAACAATATCACCATCCACTGGTAATATATATACAGATATATGAGCTTGAGCTTGAATCTTAATTTACTTAACCGATCTTGTGTTTATTATTTTTAACTGTGTTAATATAATTTTGAAGCACTTTATATTTCAATTTGTAACATAATTACAGGCATGGAGTGAGACAACTTAGGAGTGGATGGTCGGATGGGCCATCCTACATAACTCAATGTCCCATCCAAACTGGTCAGAGCTATGTCTATAACTTCACCATTGTTGGCCAAAGAGGAACTCTGTTCTGGCATGCTCACATCTCATGGTTAAGAGCATCACTATATGGTCCCCTTATTATTCTTCCTAGGCGCAACGAATCTTATCCATTTCCCAAACCTTACAAGGAAGTTCCCATCCTCTTTGGTATGTCTCTGTAATTATGTATTAATTCTACTTTCACAAGACTATTGTTTTATACTTTTAGTTTTGTAGATAGAAGTAGAAAATAAAAATATTTTTGATGAATCAGTGAGGATATATTTTTAGTTTGGGTTTAATGATTTCTGATTATAAATATTGAATGCATAGGAGAGTGGTGGAATGTTAACCCAGAGGCTGTTATTTCACAAGCTCTTCAGACTGGGGCGGGTCCAAATGTCTCTGATGCCTACACCTTTAACGGACTCCCTGGGCCCCTCTACAATTGCTCTGCGAAAGGTACTTCAATAAACCACAAGAAACAAAATCATAAATGTGTGTTAATATTAATTTATTGGGTCTGATGCTTTGTTGGGCAGACACATTCAGGTTAAAGGTGAAAGCAGGGAAAACATATCTCCTACGGTTGATCAACGCTGCTCTCAACGACGAGCTCTTCTTCCGGATAGCAAACCACAGCCTCACTGTGGTAGAAGCCGATGCAAGTTACGTGAAGCCCTTCAAATCCAACACCATCCTCATAGGACCAGGACAAACCACAAGTGTTCTTCTCAAAACAAAACCTCATTACTCAAACGCCACTTTCTTCATTCTAGCCAGACCCTACTTCACAGGAATGGGCACTTTCGACAATTCTACACTTGCGGGCATTCTAGAATACCAAAACCCCTCCAACAATAATTCCTCCTTAAAAAATGGTCTCCTCTTAAAACCCATCCTTCCAGCTATCAACGACACTTCTTTCGTCGCTAATTTCAGCGACAAATTTCGTAGTTTGAATAGTCCTAAGTACCCAGCCAACGTGCCCCAGAATGTGGACAGGAGTTTTTTCTTCACCGTGGGCCTTGGAACCAGCCCATGCCCAAAAAACCAAACCTGTCAAGGGCCCAATAACAGAACCAAATTTGAGGCTGCGATAAATAACATATCATTTCCTCTGCCTTCGGTGGCCATTCTGCAACAGCATTTCTTGGGGCAGGCTAATAATTGTTATTATACCACAGATTTCCCAGCTTTCCCACTGAGACCATTTAACTATACAGGGACTCCTCCGAATAACACTGGAGTGAGCAATGGAACGAAGGCGTTGGTGATACCCTATAATACCAGTGTGGAGGTGGTGTTGCAGGACACAAGCATTTTGGGAGCTGAGAGCCATCCCTTACATCTTCATGGGTTCAATTTTTACGTTGTGGGTCAAGGTTTTGGGAACTTCAATCCTAAGACAGACCCACAAAAGTTTAATCTTGTTGACCCTGTTGAGAGGAACACTGTGGGTATACCTGCCGGTGGTTGGGTTGCAATACGCTTTTTTGCAGACAACCCAGGTGAAGTATATCTTTTTATCTATCTCTGTTCAAATTTGAGACTCTGAATGAAATTTATTTATTGCCACATAAAAAAATAATGTTCAAATTTTGAAGTCATGGGAGGAGCATTGGATTTGATATGTGGGGTATGAATGAAACAGGGGTGTGGGTGATGCACTGCCACTTCGATGTGCACCTGAGTTGGGGATTGAGGATGGTTTGGATCGTGCAAGATGGGAAGCTCCCTGATCAGAAGCTGCCTCCTCCGCCGCCCGATCTCCCAAAGTGCTGATTTTTTTCAGTTTCTGGGTTTCTGGATCACCTGACAAACTTTCTTCATCTCTTGCCCTTCTTTTCTTTCCCATTTTAGTTTAAGTTATGGAATTTTGCTGTGACTTCTTTTTTTTGCAGCCTGTTCAATAAGAAGGAAGAAAAACAGAGAATTGGCATTCAAGTTTTGTTTTTTGCGTGGTGGCAGTTTGATATTCTGTGAGACTTTATCCTTGCACCTACTTTTTGAAGGAAATTTCGGGTAGGTGTTGTATCTTTCGGAGTGTCACTGCATTTTTTTTTTCAACTTAATAAATAAGACACAATTAAATATAATATTTCTTCTTTTTTCTCTTGTTCTCTTTGACTCTCTCACCTTTTCCCCATTTGTTTGCCTTTTTCCTTTTTTTTTTCAATGTATGTTTTGTTGCTTTATTAAAATTTAAGCACACTTGGATTGTATTTTTTCTTTAATAATCACTAACATTTAAAACCAGCCCCTATTTTTTTTTAGGACTACAAAGGGGCTAAAAGCCCATAGAACAAAGAAAACAAACAAGAAAGCAAGACCAGGATAAACTAGAAGGAAAAGACAACCAGTATTTTATTTAAACAAGATTTGCAATTTTCATTTGGATGAAAATTACTTATTTTCAACAAACTATAATAATAATAATAATAACTAATTACATGGTGTCACAAAATTTCACGTGAACATATCAATCTTTTGGTAAGAAAGAATTTGTAAAATCAAATATACATTGCAGTACTCTCGTAGAGCTGCCTCACTATAAATCACCTGGTTAACGTTTTGACTTTTGATCATTTTAATAAATAATAATACTCAAGCTTCGAGGTTTACAATCAGTCAATCAGCAGCGCGCTCTTCCTTGACTCTGAATAAAAAATATGTACTTTCGTATGTAATTTGAGTTTTCTCACTGACTTTTTTCCGTTGTATAGTGAAGGGTTCCAAATATTCTTTCATCATGATTTTCATGTGGAAGGTACAGCAACTTCATAAATGTAAACCAGACCTAATATGCTAAAAAATGAATATAAATAATAATAAGTTGAAAGTTAAAGCGAACTCGATGTTTTTTGGGTCAATTCTTACGCTTCGCTTTTTCTTTATTCCTCCTGTCTTGGTCCTGGAGCTTCTATGTAACCAAAAGATCAAGTTAATTAGCTAATTTATATTGTAGTTGAGTCTTGCTATAGACGGTAATTTTTTAAAGCCTAATCAATGCCAATTTGTGAAAAATGAGGGACTGGTTACTAAGAAGGGAAAAAGAAAGATTCCAACTTCATAATCATACTCCCACCAACTTAAAAAATGAATGCCTCTAAGGAGATCTCGCTTCAAACTGCAAAAACCTCCAAGGTTGTCATTGAAGTCGGGAAAAAAAAAGTATAAACGAAGTCATGCAAGTCGTAACATTTTGGAGTGAACACGTCGTTCTGATATTTGTTTCTTCTATGGGAAAAGAAGGAATGTGGCTTGCATTTCCTAGGCAGATCCAAATAGTATTATATTTGGTGACTCGAAAATGCTCAAGAAGTTTGGTTTAAAGAGAAAAAAAAAAAAAGCCCAAGAAGTTGAAGAGAATCTCTCTCTGCTCCACCAAAAAGAAAGCCCTTCCCTTCTAAACTCAAACATATCGAAAGACTGAGTAAAACACAGAATCAAAGGGACAAGACGGGATATTGGCACATGAAATAGTATGAGGGGTATAACTATAAATCAATGTGTTAACTTCACAACTCAACTTAGCTAAGTCGTCATTACAATCGAATCTATAATATAAAAAACTCAAAGAAAAAAAAAAAGGTGGATTCCTTCTATGTCAGTTAAACCCACAAAATCTGAAGGGGGAATCTGTGAAGTAGGCTTGGTGTTCTGTTCAGCTATATATTTCCTTCAAGAATATCCGTGCTTGTGCCAGCAAACTAACATGGCAACACACCGCCTCATGATGTAAAATCTGGCTTTCTGTTCCTTGGCTAAATTGGTGCATTTTCGACCTATAGAGGAGTCCTTTTGAGAGAAGCTCCTAGGGAGATTGCACTTGGAGGACGAAAAAGAAGTGTTCTGAGACAAGCTCCTGAGGAGAGGGGAGCTAGAAGTAGAGCATCTTGTTGAGGCACTCCTCGAGAATAATGACTTGGTGTTTGAGCCGCAGGGTTGGCTTCTTGAACTTAAACCTCTTTCCTTCTTTGATACCTTCCACTTCTCGTCCATCACAAACATACCAACTTATAACAGCTATGCCTATGACACAATTTGTGCCTCGCCCTTTGTTTCTGTGGGAAAGGCCAATGTGTGGGAAGAAAGTTGGCACTAGTGGGACTGTGCAGAGAGTGTGTTGTGTGTATATATAAGGGCTGATGGATAGATAATTAATATTTGCTTTTGGATTATTGTAAGTACACTTTTCTAGCCTTACATTTCCTCTTCTTAGTGTAAGACAAACATAGGTATTTAAATGGATATTTTGGTTTTTAAAAAATACATTTTGTTTCAATTTAGTCGGTAAAGTTTTAATATTTTATTTTAATCTTTCAAAAAGTATTTAGCATTTAGTATTGTCCTCACATTAAACCTATCAACAAAAATATATGAAAATACCTAATATAAAGTTGAAGTGATCGTGTAATATTTATTTGACCTTAAATGGTTGGGTAATTACAAAGCTCACTAATTTTAGTTACTTACCTTATACTATGTTCAAGGGTTCAGGTAAACACTCATGAGCTACATGAATTTCTTGTCATGCCATTTTTTCCCCTTCTATTAACTTTTAATGTGAAGATCAAATTGAAAAAAGTATATTTTTGGAAAACTCAAATATTTTATCCCAATTTAAAATCAGTTTCCCGTAGACAAACGTAACCAGCTTCTGATGTGAGGGTTGTGTGGTCTCTGCTCGTTACTCCACAAGCTTGCTCAATTTTCACCAATATTTATTCTTTTTTTTAATAACTTGTACTGTTTTGCTGTATTTAAAGAAGCAATAACGAGCATCCCAAGTTTTTTCTTTGGAGGCTTCTAATCTTTGGAATGAGGTGATGATGTTTAAGTGACTTCACAAACTTCAATCTCAATTCGCTTAAGATGCCTCTCCCTATAGCTGAAAATATGCACATGGACGAATGAACCCCTGACATCAGTCTGCATCCTTGATAGTCAAAAAGAGTGTTTGAATTAACATAATTAATAATGTTCATGAACCCCTTTCGTATTTCTATGAACATGACTCTTTTTTGTCAATTCTCCCTTAGTTAATGGGCGATAGCTTTTCCCTTTCTTAGGTTTCAAAAAATCAAATAAAATATACCATGTGTTGCTAAAGAAGACAATGTGTTGCTTTAATAATCTTTCTGAAGCATTATTTGAGTGAAAGGAAGGAGAAGTGGTTGATATGGTCAATCTTGTGATAATATTCCATTTTTACTCCTGCTTCATATACATGGATTCGGTGCTGTTTGTTTGGTTCTGCATCTACATTTCTAATTTTTTTAACTTAACGTCAATAGAAAATGCTTCACCTATAGAACTACAAGTTCATTTCTATGTACATTTTAAAATCTTAGTAACAATATTAGTATTACCACTGTTTCTGCATTCAAATTTATTGGAGGCTTGGATTCACATGCAGATGGCACTTATGTAGGTAGAGCAGTAGCTAGAAACCTAGTACAGTAATGAAGCTATATATTTTGATTTTAAAGTTCAATTAAATATTTTCATCAAAGAGTCCTGCTGAACTTAGCATGTTCAGGAAATGATCAAAAATGTTCTTTCTTTTTGGACTATATATATATATATATATATCTTGATGAAATTTGCCGCATATGAATCTGCAGTTACAGGATTCACTTAAATATTTCATAATTGTTGAATTGGAGTAAGGGAAAGAAAAATGGGAAGATCAAAAACCAAAGAAAGAATCTAATGGTCTGGAAAGAAACCTTCGTTATGAAGATTATTTGACTGGTCAAAAAATTTCCCAAGCATGTGCATGTTAGTTTCATCTGGCAATCAAAATTAGAGTAATATGTACATACACAATAGTTTTTTAATTTTTTTGAGGGCTTTACTGATCGAGCCCATGATGCTTTTTCTGAGGACTCTGTCCCTCTAAGAACAGCACAAATTCACTGAAGTTGTGAAATTCTGAGGCGCCCAGCAGAACCAGAAAAATGGAGCCAATGAAGTCAATAATTAAAAGCTAATCAAGATTAGAAATAGTGAAGCAAAACTTAGGAATGGTCAAAGAATGACGTGGATGGTCAAAATCATGTCACGTGGTATGTTGCAGTTGGTGCAAATTTTGGGGGTTTTCAGTTAATTTTGACAATGGTTTTGGTGGGCAAGGCGGGCGAGGGAAGAGTGGCACGTGCAGACATGTGAGGTGCACGTGGGATAGTCAGATGGCGAAGTGGGAGCATTTGGATCTAAATGATGAATAGTAGATACCCCTTTAACCCTCCAAACATACTCAACCAATGTAGGTGGAACCAATATCATGTACTAGACTACTATTCTACTATTCCCGTAGCTTATATATTCACTTTCACCAAAGAAAGTCCCTCTTTTAGTCTTCTATTCTCACTTGGCTGAAACTGTAATATGATGGAAGGCTTATTACTTTTTAAAACTTCAGGTCATATTTAATTTAGAAGGCACAGATTCTGTTGGACATATAACGTGGCCCACTACACACCCCAAGCTGCTTGCTAGGATTGTGAAATCATAAAAATCGGAAGATCTTCTTTCATTGTTGAATTTTAGCAAGGTATCATGCTTATTAGTTTTGATACTATATCTTTACTTAAAGCTTTATAGTTTATCGCCCACTTTTAATATGGGACTTTCGCTCATACACTCTTGAATCCTAACAAATAATAATGATCTTCGCTTGATTATTAACATAGTAAAATTGAGCAAAATTTATAAAACACACATTAAGAAAAAAATTATGTCTATATCTGATACAAGCTATATATCCGTATTAGATATAATATAATACTTTAAATTATATATACACTCTTCATATTTTATCATGTTGTCAACCATAACCATGTGTCCATGCTTCCAAAACAAAACATATAAAGAGAAAAAGAAATTCAATATTAAACTTTTCCTCCCCTCCATGACGTATATACTTGCATGATATGTTTCCTAATAATTAAAGAAAATAGACTCACATTGATGCTATTTCGACTAAAGAGACAGTATCTTCTTCTATTAGTGGGATGCATGAGTTGTTCACATATAATTAAAGGATTGTGTCCTCCAGTCAAGACCCAATTTCAACTGATTTTTAGATGATAACTTGAATTTTATCCTTACAGCTCTGATGCTAGCTAGCTAATCTTTCTACATTCGACCTACTCTTAATTACATTATTTCTGGAAGAAAAATTTTTAACGTTACTTTTGCTACACTTTCTAGTTTCTCCATATACAGCATCTTAATGGTATCCAGAACCAAATATGTCCCCAACAAAGAGATTAAAGTAGTCACCATAAGAAGTCATGATAGCGTTTTAATGTTATATACATATATATGTGTGTGTATTTGTTAGATTGGCTGTTCACTGATTAATTAATGCCTACACAAGATTCATGCATGTGCAAGTAAGGTCATAAGGCGTCAAACTTCAATCTGCATAAAATTAAATTAATATAATAATCATAGAACAAAATTAGGGTTTCAAGTTTCTCACTATCATGGCAGCAAAGCAGTCCTCAAATCTTCAACGTCGATCTGTCAAATGATTCAGCTTCCAATCATGGACGATCATTTAGGAGAGGAAGTTCCATATTCCCATGTTTTAGAAATTAAAATATTCAAATGCCTAAAGTTTTCTTTTTTTTTTGGGGGGGGGGGGGGGGTGTAAGAAAACGAAAAACAAAAGAGGCTAAAATACTAACAGGTGATCGATCCTTGACGAGGTACTGGACAAACCACCTTGCAGCAACAAGCTTAGCTCAAAGGCCTAAATTATTGGTCTATATATTCCATTCTCAATCTGTAAATAATAACAATAATATAATTAAAAGTAAGGGTGAATGTGCGTGTGTGTTTGTGTGTGTGTGTGTAAGAGAGAGAGCGAGAGTGAGAGAGAGAGAGAGCGACAACTAATAATGCTAGATCAAAATTAAGAGTGAAACGAAGGTTTTTGGAGCAAAATCTTATTTTTTTAATTAATTATGCTATCAAATTCATTTGAAGGAAAATATTTACATTCAAATGCTATAGACTCAATTGGAACTCACCAATGTCATGTTTTTTTGAGAAAAAAAAAATCAGCAAAGTTATTGTGGTGTAATTAAGAAGTACTCATTATTATATAATTAATTAATTAATTAATTAGATTTAGTTATTGATTTGTTTGAGTTAGTTATTGTTAGTTTGTTATATGTAATAAATATTAATTATATAATTATTTATTAATGAATTTAGTTAGATAGTAAATATTAATAATTATTAATAAAGTATTAGTAATTAAAATAATTATTGATGTATTAAATAAATTAAAAAAATGAAGATACAAAAAATGAAAAAAAATTGTATAAAAATGTAATTAAAATACAAAACATTGTGTAAAAAATAAAAAATAATATAATACACTTTTACAAGTGCGATAAAATAAATTAGTATTACTAAAGCTATTTTTTATAATATATAAAAAAATAACTTATTCAATTATATATATAAAAAATAATAATTATTAGTGTCATCACAAGTTTTTCACCTTTTATGTTATAATTACCATTGGCCTATAAATTTTTCATGTTCATGATCTAGTAAATTATTAACAAAATTAGTTGATGGAGTATTTAAATTGAATTTAGGAGAATAAACTGACTAAATCAGCTATTGTAAAGCAACAAATATTTAATGTAACGATTTTTTAATAACTCTGAAGTTAAAACTAAAAATTTTAATTTTATATTTAATTTTTTAATAATGTTTACAATTATTTTGTTTGCATATATTTTATTATTATTTTTATATATTTTGATTATGTTGGCATTAATTTTATTCTTGTCAATATTTTTTTTTAATTTTGTTTAAATATGTAAATTACTGATATGTTAATTTTTTGTACATATTGACATTTTATATTACAATTTGTACTTAATATTGGCATTTGAATCATCAAATAGGGACATGTTAATTTTATTCTTGACGTTGGAATTTTTAGTTTTGATTTCAAAGTTACTTTTTTTTTAAGAAAAATATTTTAAAAAATTTTAATCAATTCTAAAATCCGAATGTATACATCCAATATTTAGAGATACTTATAACATTTGAGGATAATACTTTTGATTAATACAGATTTAACGGAATTTTTTATTCAAATCACGTTTTTGGCTCAAAATGCCATAGGATTGGGAACATATAGAAGACTTTTTCTGATCATATAGAAATCTTCCAAAGGAATTCATAGGATTGGGAACAAGTATTTAATTGTCATTGAAAAGAATATCGTTTCTTTAACATGTCTTTCTGACGAGGATGTGCCAGTCTGGAATCCACAACCAGTAGCCCAGATAGCACCTTCACTATATATGTATTCTCAATCAACAAAAGCTTCAGCTAGCATCATATAAAAGTCAAATAAATACTGAGGTAACCCTTAACATACAATTATCTTTACTAATACTGTGTTTCAATTGTTATTTTCTAATCACAAGTTTTTCAAACACGGTTCTATCCATCGATCCCCTCGAAATTATAAAGCACCCATTACTCATCATCCACATAAACCGGCTTTTTGATGTTCTCGGACCCACAACTTTCCAAATGCTCTTCATATGTTCCTCCTTTGATGAATAAATTAACAAGAGGGATGGCACTGCCAAATGGAAGAGTGTTCCAATAGTTTATATATATGTAGTATAACCTTTAATAATGCTTAATTTAGATTATATAAGTAAGGCACCTCAGGAGTTAAAGCCCACAATTAAAGAAAGCTTTTTCTCTTCGATAAACTAGACTAGGTAGAATGAGTTTCCCAACTGACACCTTGGTGATTCTTGTGTACTTTTTTGTGCCATTATATGAGAGATTTTCAAAATTCAAAAATTCTTGAGCATTTATATATTGGGAATCTTATATATATATATATATATAGTAGAAGAAAATCATTAAACAAAACATGTACTTTAATTTTATCAGAATCCCCCCACACAGAGGATCAGTCTCACGAGAAAATATACCTTACAATCTATAATTTGTAATCTCAGACACCAATTTTCCGAAGATCAATTATAACTACCAAGTGATGCATGGACAAGACTAGATCAAGATGAAAATACAATATAAAGGAAGATGCATCAATAAACAGCTGCGATGCTTTTTAAATCTGAAATCTTATATAATGAGCGGAGGGCTCGATGTATACTAACCTTGCGTTCATCTTGTATCTGATCCTATATACCTTGTTGAAATCTTTACGTTTCCTCCAGAAAGTTAACAAACAAAGATGATGGAACAAACATGCATGACCAATATATGTGTGTGTGCGAGTGTGATTATATATAATAAATTTTACCTTGATTTCATGAAATGGAGAATTCCGATTGAAATTGATTGGATCCGAAATTCAAGGGGAAGCAAATTAATAGTCATACATTTGCTGGTGCAGCATCATCAAGATTCCCACTTCGATAAAAACTTCAAGAGTAGTATGAAGCCATATATATCATGGAGCAGTGTGAATCTTAATGATGCCGCACCCGCAGATACTGACTGTGGTCTCGTGAGACATCTTCTCCACCGTGAATTGATGATAATATATGTAGATTAGAAATTACAAGTGAAGGCAAGAAAAGAGGAATACTAAATAAGCAATAAAAGGTAACTAATGAACACAGCTCCATAGATATAGATAAATAGTTGAAAGATCTCCCATCCCGGGTGACAAGGCTTTTCTTAATTACTGGCACCGAAAGTTGATTAATTAAGTAAAGCCTAGGATTTATGAAATTTTGGGATTAGACTTGTGGGGTGGGAATCAATATTGGAAAAAGAGGGCTTTGGATGAAGGAAACAGCTAGAAGCAAGAGTTCTAATTCTGGTGGGTGATCGTATTCGTAGCATTACCCAGAAGAAGAAAACACATGAGACGCCCATATAAGTATGTACCTTACTTTAGGGAAACACAGAAATCAATATAAAAGGCTGCTAATTAGAACCGTTCCTACATTCGATCCATGGCTTTCAATGCTATATATAACCCTAAAAATCACAGAGAGGCCTAGTGGTTTGTGGGTTCTTGGTGACTTCAGATGATGGATGCACCCTTATATACCAGCGATTTCAAGTTCGCTCTTTAACACCTTATATATAACCAATAAAATAATCAAATTAAAAAATTGTTCATCTAGCCCTAACTCTCCAACCTTTCTGATCTAATCGATGGAACTAAATGTTTGGTGGCAATACTTATCTTCAAGAAAAGAATAAGAATGTGTTTTTGGTCTGAAAGACGAATAAGAATTAAACAATTAATTGTGCATGAGTGCAACCATGATTCTTTACATAATTAGTAAATAATCATATGGTTGTTCCATCCTAGGATTTTATGATGGTATATATATACCAATTAATATTTCCTTCTATGAGACACATAATTAATTGGCAGGATATGATAAGAGGAGGAGTCGTAAGAGAATTTTCTTTTATTAAAAGATTGCTGCCTAGAATAAGCTCAAGTCTTCTAAATTAGATCCTATTTCAAATTAAAGCGAAAGTGCATTACTGCATATGTTTATTAATGCAAATAATTATCATTTTTCTACTAGCTAGAAGATATTAAGTTTATTTTTAAAGAAATTGTATTGAAATTTAACAGGATCAATTAGATCGAAATCATAAGATTTAAACCGTAAAAAATAGCTTGATTAGCTGTGTATGTACTCCATAACATCAAAGAGTTAACTGACATGATGAATCCTCGTGTCTACCAATTGTATTACAAACCCCCTGAATACAACAAAGAAAGAGGTTTAGATATGTATTTAACGAAAGTTAATTAGAGTAGTATCTAACAAAGATTTCGTTGCCTTTTTATTATATTGACCAGTACTATGATTCACATTTCAGATTTCTAATTCGAAAAGGAGTTGGATTTAAAAAATCCTATCATCATATATAGTCACAATCAATCATTATTTGACATATCTTGGAGAGATAAGAAATATATATATACGAAATGAAAATCTAGAGATATATGAAATGATTGACAGGTCTTAATATCATTGCACGAGTGAGCATATTTAATTATGCATGAGTTTTACTTTTGCTGTTTAGAGACAATCATTTAGATTGACGTTGAAAATGATTTAACTAGGACGAGGTAACTAAAAAGGACAAATCCATTGTGTTTATCTGAAACTTACCGTTGAAGTTTATAGGTCACTATGTCCCTATGTTCTTTTTATTTTGGCAAATTTATTGGCTACTATAGTCATGTCTTGTTTAACATGTAAATTTGCAATGTTATCCCAATTAAAAATCATGACACAATTGTTTTAATATATATATATATAATAATGAGCAATTGAATATAAAACATTTCTTCGTATAGGACTTTTTTTCTACTAAAATTAGTTTTGTTGACAACAAGAATTGATACAGTAATTAAGAGAATTTGAATATTTATATATCATATAGAGATTAAATTAAAGATGATTTCTTACCGAAGAAGAAAATTCTCTTATTTCATATCACGTTCAAATATCTACGATCAACTTAACAACTTAATGCATCGTTGAATTGGTTTTAATAGTTGAATTAATCTACCTTGGAGTAGGATGTGTTTGGTTTGTTGCAGAAAACTAAAAAAGAAAAAGAAAATTTAATGAAATGACAAATTTTTTTATAATCATTACTTAATTGTTATTTAATATTATATATTAATCATTATTCAATTATTAAAATTAAAAATATTATAAATATTTTTTATTTATAAAATTATTTTTTTATTTTTATACCTAACTTTTAACATACCAAATAAGGTTTTTAGAGTAAAAATTCTCTTGATCCACAAATATTATATAAGAATTTCACTTCCTAATTATTAATTAAATTACCTTCTTTTTTTAATTTAATGATTTGTCAAATGTAAGCAAAGTTGTAGTTAGTGGCACACAAGTTGCAATTAATGATTACAGCATGCGGGCTGACTTGTAAAGGAGTAGAAACATCGTAAAGCTAATAGCTTTTTAGCTTTCGGCCACTATTTTTCAAACAAGGGAATCGAATTGGTAATATATGATAATCCATAATTCTATAAAGATTGGGTGTGTGTTGCTGCACGTTATAAAAAAAAAAATATCACATTTGCAACTCTTTTATCCAAAAGTAATAATTTATTGCTTCTGGTCAAATCACATTTTCTTTTTCTCTAATATGCAGTTAAACACACACTAGATAATGTTGCAAACCTGCGTAAGGATTAGGATTTATGACGCGTTTGAATCACCCAAGGGATGCAACTTGCAACCAAAAAATGGTTTTTTTGGCTCTAAAAATAGAAATATTGGGTCGTGGTGGGCCCATCAATTCAACAGTGAGGCCCAGTTCCCCTTTTTTTTCCAAAACCTTAAATGGGGCAAAAGAGGGGCCTAGCCCTTTGGCCCAATTATATTCTGTTTCCATCCAATGCTGGAGCCTGGAATTTGGACTTTGACTTTCTAACTTAATTGTCTATCCTCCATCCATGGATGAACCAGGGCTTAGCAATTGATTTGTGAACAGTTGTTTTTAATGCTCATTAAGTTGCGCATTTTTTTTTCAACAGAGTATTCTTTGAATAAATCTGAATTATCTGCTCTCTGAACGATTTTAATGATGTAATTTTGCACATCAATTTGGTGTGTTTAGATTTTTATTTTTAAAGTACTCTCTAAAAAATGGAATTCAGATTGTAAAAGAAGAACATTATCTGAGTATTAATTTATGCTAAGTAGAAGAATTATATATTACCACCCTTATTAAGGATTAGACAATACATTTTGTTAATTACCCATTGTAGGATAAAAAAAACGAATGCACTTTTAATTCTCACAAATAATTCAAAAATATTATTATCTATCAACAGTTTTGATAATCAACGGTAATATTGAATACAATTCACAAATTTTCTAGCTTATTCCTCAATAGCCAGCTAGTTCTTCATTAATTTCAAATAAATAATTTATAAAACTTTTTTTTGGGGGCACAAACGCAAGAATCGTCACATTCCGATCGCGATGAGTAGGCTGTGCTCATCGAATAGTGGCCCTATGCACCATTGACAGTCCTGTGCATGCCATGTTAGCTGGACAGAAACGCCACCCAAACCACACCATTTTGATGAAGCATAAAGGGAGAACGCAAGCGTTGTTTAATTATCTTCTTCAACCAATTTCTCTGTTTCATCAAGGCAGAAAACCAAGCCATTAGAAAGAAGCTTCTCCTTCATGTCAGGATCAAGTTAGCATTCATAGAGAAGCATTGTTCTTTTGTAGCTCTTCAAAATGATCTTTGCGTTTTGTTGTCATCACCAACTCACGGAGAAGTGCTTTTTTTTTTTTTTCCCGGGCAACTTGTGGGTCTTTTAGGGGTTATGTATTGCCATTAACCAGTATTTGAAGCTCGTATATGATTGAAATTTTTTGGTTTGCCACTTGGTCTAAAAAGTTTGTATTTTGCACTTTTTTCTTTTTTGATTCGTAGTATAGGAAAATACTTAGTGGGATTGAAAGGTAGTTTGTATTTTGCCACAAGTTTAAATCGTGGTTCTTTCATTAAAGTTTGTATTTTGCAAACTTTAAATCATGGTTGTTCCAATGGTGCACTAGGGTTGATTCATTAAAATATAGGAAAATCCTCAATGGTGCATTGTGGTTGTTTCATTATAGTTTGTATCTTGCAAACTTTAAATCGTATAATATGCAAATTGCCACTAGTTTGTATAACATTATTGAAGAAAAGCATTTATATAGTATAATATTGAAGAAAAGCAAACTTTAAATCGTATAATATGTAGATTGCCACAATCCAAATCTAACAAAAACCATTTATATAGCGTTATTGAAGAAAAACATTAATTTATAAACCCGATGAAAAGCATTCATAAACTCACACTTATACCTAATATCACAAACATAGACTTATACAGCATATCCAAAGTTTGAACCAATTCTCCAACGTTTTAAGAAAGTAGACTGAAAATAAAAGAGATTTGAGCTAGAGATTCAACAAAAAATAGAACAAAGAATACTGTTGATTTGACCAACGAGAATGAAAGAGAGAATGCCATAAAGTGAAGAAAATGGAGCCATGGATTTAGTGATAAAGATGGAGAGATTTAGTGAAGAAGATAAGCCACAAAGAAAAGAGATGAATGTAGTGTAGGGTTATTTTGCATAACTAAAGAAAAGAGATGAATGTAGTGTAGGGGTTGCTTTTGTCCAACTAATGCGACGCACACAAAACTATCGATGACGTGGAGGGGATGAACATAGCTTGTTCATCTTACAAAAAAAACAGGGGATCAGAATGCAGAAGTGTCCAACAGAAATGAGAACGGGAGAGAAAAGAGAAAAGTGTCTTTAATAATTAATAAATGTCCATTTCTACCAAGTTTTGAAAAAAAGTTGTTTGTTTTTACTTTTTATGGCTTCCATAGAAATTGAAATTCGCTAAAGGCAATCAACAGAAAATGTAAAATATAACAGTATTAATTACTCCAATAGAAGGAGGAAATAAGTAAAGTTTTATGGACCTCATTTTTTTTGCACTAGGATTTCGCTGCAGCACCAAGTTTGGATTGCTATATATTTTAAATTGTCTAGATCTTATTATTCTCAAACATTATTTTTTTAATAAAAAATTTGTAGTCTAAAAATTTTTATTTGTATTTTGCTTCATTTAAAGCAAAAGAATTAAAAAAAAGGAAACAAATAATAATAAGATCTAGACCATCTAAATCATATTTAAATAATTGAGACCAAAATTTAGATGTAGAGGAACGAGATGTGAAGTATTACACCAAAGCAAGTATTAACATTATACAAGTACAAACAAATCATATATATACACTATATACATATTCTGCATGCATCTAATTCTTTTATATAAAAAGGGATGATGAGTGATCCATGGAAAAGCATACGAAGATTGAAGAACCAAACAAATGACTAACTAGCTAATTAATTAACACAAGCTTGGTGCCTCTGTAGAGGCATCACAAAAAGTAGTTCCTCCAAATCTGGTAGGTCAAAATAGCCACTTTTAGGTGGCTTCATAAAGCAGAGCACTTAGCAGAAGACTTTATAAACTATGTTGATTGGTAGAAGCCTATGTCAAAGCCTAATGTTAAAGTTTTTTTAACTTTTAAGAGTTTTTCATTTTAGATGGTTTTTTATTTTCAAAAACTTTCCTATTATTACGTGTTCACTTATTTTTAAAGACTTTGTGATTTTAAGCATTTTTTTATTTTATTTATAGAGATTAATTAAGGTTTCTTATAAGTTTCATATAGATATTCTCTTACGCTGTGTTTGGATGGGGGAGGAGAAAAGTGGGGGGAAGAGAAAAGTGAGGGAAGAGAAAAGTGAGGAGAAAATATTTTTTCTTCTTCCGTTTGGATAGAGAAAAAGAAAACGGAGAGAAAACATATTAGTTTTTAAAATAATAATTTTTTATTACATAATAATTTTAATTTTATCATTAAATCAAGTATTTTTAAAAAAATTATATTCTTTCATGTCATTTAATTATTTTACATTTACATACACACATATATATATATCAATATTTAAAAATAAATAAGATTAATAAAATATTATTTATATATATAATAAATATTTTTAATTTAAATATAATATATATAAATATAATAAATATTTTTTAATTTAATATATATTATGTAAGGATGGGATGAATACATATATGAATATATGTAAGGATGGGATGAATATCATCCCATCCGAATTGCAGTTGGTTTTGACTTGTTTTTAAATTTTTTATTAAAAAATTAATTTAATTAATTTAATATTAATTTTTTATAAAATATATTATCATTTTATAAAAAATATATATTTTTAATTAATATTACAATAAAATATTAATTAAATAATTATAATATTAATTAATTAAAATTTTTAAAAAATTTTGTTTATAATTAATCATTTTGTGTTTATGCTATTTTAGTTAGAATTTAGTCAAAAAATATTCTTCCGTCTATAATATAGTCAGAATATGTCGTTGTTTTCCGTTTTCCTCTCAAAATCTCTCCATTTGTGGGAAGAAAAAAAATCTGTGGGACCCACGTGACTTTTCACCTCTCTTTTCCTCCTCCTGGTTCTCCTTCCCCCCATCCAAACGAGGTAAAATCACTTTTCTCCCTCATTTTCTCCTCACCTTTTCTTCTCCCCTTGGTTTTCACCCCATCCAAACACACGGTTAATGTATTTATGAGACAGATTTTGAATAATTAGTCCAATATTTTTAGAGTTGGACTAATTATTGAATTATGAACATAGTAGTTCATTATTTACTAGTTCCATTATATTTGAACTAATGATATATATATATATATATATATATAATAAATATCTAATATAAAAATAATAATAATGTCTTTTTTTCATGAAGAGCAATAAAACACCATGGTTCTATTACCTTTTACCAATACAAATGAAAACATACTTTGGATGGAATAATTAAAACTTTTTTCCTATACCACAAGTAATCACCTTATTTTCTCTTCCCTACACATCCCATTGTTTTTACAATGGTTCTACTGTTGTAATAAAGTTATCAATCAAAAATATTAAATTAAAATTTTCCATTTTTTCCCTAGCTTCCACATTGGAATACGTAAGGGCAAGCTCAAAGCATATAATTGAATCTTTTATTAGTTAAAAGGCAAAAACAAATTATGTATATATGGTTACAATTTGTAATGGTCCTAGGTGTGAGAAACAGAGTGGTTGCATTTACTAATGTGTTTGTATGTGCATGATTTTCATCAGTTATAAGTTAGACCATTAATTTTATGACTGTCTGATTGCATTAATCATATGGTCCAGGAATCTTATAACCACTTGTCATGGTTTAACACTCCCTTATCCCATTGTCATAGTTTAATTAATCCAGGAAAGAAGAAGAAAAAAGTGTAAGAATAAAATGTGGTTATGGTCGAGAGTTCATTTTCTTCTGTTTTGAAATTTCAAGATTCTTCTCCCATTACATTGTTTGATACAGTTGATAACACCAACCTTAACATTAGTTACGGATAAACAAGACAAAACTACATGCTTTGCTTCTAGCAATGAAGAAGACGTCTTGAAACGTGCAACATTTGCTCTAATAAGAGGCTCAGTCCAATAGCCGAGGCATATAAAATTTTAAGTGCAAGATTTAATCCTATATTGGATAAAAGGAAAGAGTGGAGTAGATTCTCCAACAATAAATAGATCCTTACTACAACTCTTTTGGATTGTGTTAGTGGTTGTTTGAAAAAACTCATGGTTTTGAGTTTTATTTTTTAAACCAGGCAACCCATTGATTAGTTTGGCCTTTTTTCAAATTCAATTGGATTGAAACTATAATTCATTTATTAATTTTTTGGTTGAATCAACTAGCTTGGTTTGATTTTTTAGATATTGGCAATAGTAGAAAATTTAGCATTTTAGCGGCAAGATGTTTAAGTAGAGATGAAACAAAAGTCAGAGCAAGCACAAAAAAATTGCAAATCTAGGTCTTTGAGAAGAGAGATGGAGTGAAGGTATTCCTGCAATACGAGTATTTCTTGTAAAGAAGATCAATAGTAATACCTATGTTGTGAACCAGCCTAATATAACGAGGGTTTTTAAGACATTCAATGTGATGGACAATTTCTCATCCCATTCATTGGATGAATTGTTGTACTCAAACATCCTAACTAACTCAAAGATGAGTTATTTGCAAGCGGAAGTGACTAACACAGAGCGCCTAGCAAAAGACTTTATAAGCTAGTTTAATTAATAAAAGCTCAAGGGGAAGTTCAAACGAGTAGCTTAATTTAAGAATTTTCTTAACTTCTAAGAGTTTCTTATTTTAAGCAATTTTTTTTTTATTTTTGAAGACTTTTTTATTATTACATATTTTCTTATTTTTAAAAGCTTTCTTAATTTATACATATTATATTTTATTTATGGATATTAATTAGGATTTTCTGTCAGCTTTACATAAATACTGTTTTAATGTGATTGTGAAGCAGACTTTGAATAATTGAATTGCCAATTTTTTTTTCAAGCATTTTCCTGCATTTTCTTTTGTTGTGTATTAAACTGTGTCACTCCAGTTTTTTCTTCCCAATCGAAAATGCTCTTTTTCGCCCTCAGGATCTGAAATCCAAAGGTAGAGGGAGAAATTTTTCTTTTTTGGGGGTATATGTAATTTATAGGGACTACTTTATAAACTTTATTTTTTCAGAGAGTCATATTTAATTTTTATTAATATATATATACACACACACACATATATAAATATACATAAAGCATTACACCTTGAAGCAATTCTTTTAATTGACTTGGTAACACGATTACTAAGTTGGCGTGTGTATGTGTTAAGAGTTCTGTAAATTATATTTTGGAGGCACATTTGATTTAATGGGGGCCCACCCCCATTATTTTTTTTTTGGGATGCTTTTTAGAGGAATGCCCCTATACTGGGGGCTTAAATGTCCTCATAAAAAAATTAAAAAAAAAACCTATTATATGACCTCAAACAACTCCATGGCATAATCAATGAATTTGAAAAAAAGTTATGTCATTTATGATATTATTTTTAAAAAATTCAGTGATAATGTCACTGATTCTTAAGAAAGTATTGTATTTGGTGCCAATATTTTTGGTATTGTTACAAGTAAATTATTAGTAATTTTTATTGTCGCCTCTCAATAACAGAGCCACGGGAAATTTGCTTCAATCTCAGCCTCAAGCCCTCAACCATAAGTGGCCCCAAAAAAAAGCCCTCAATCTTTTTTTTTTTTTTGGGTTTCAAAGCCAGAACAAGAACAAGAGGCAAAGTGAGCTTACTAGAGCCCAACAAGAAACGGCCCACGCTCAAGCGATACGCACAAAGAAAAATTCAAATGGAGCAACTGGAATTGGAAAGACAGGTCGCAGGAAATATAACAGCAATTGTATTATCTGTTCAAGAATCAAGATGAATAATTTCATTTCGCTGAGAAGAAAAATGTCCAGGACAGTATACGTGCATGTTTTGGAATCGGAAGTACCTAAAAGTTAGGATTCATTTTGTGCTAGCTCCTTAGTAGGCTGGATACTAGGGGATGCTTTTCATATCAACAACTTGAGCTTAAATGGCCTGAGATACAAATTTTTATTATTATTATAATATATATATATATATATATATATATTTGTTGCTGTACCAACAAACATATTATATTCTGTTTAAGATATTGTAATAGTATTGTTTCTTGAGTTTTATTATTAAGTTATTTGTAGAATTAATTACACAGATACTACAACATCACAATTTACTTAATTTTTTAAAATGACGTTTCACTCTATTAATACACTTAAAGTTAACCAAATCCTATAAATAATTTTGAATTTAATTACAATTTGCATGAGATGAATTATACTTAAAATAAGTATTGGAAAGCACAAATTTGTTTGAAAATTAACTCAAAATAATTTTACAAAAAGTAAAAGAATAAATTAAAGGTCCACAATTGTTATTAAGAGACATGATATCGAATGAAGTATACGAACTTTACAGGTATCTAATGATCATGCTTCATTTTTTCTCAATACTTTTTAACATTTTTTGTTTTCTTTTAGTTAATATCAGATCCTAACACTTATGCCACTTGACCTAAAATTGTAGCAAAGAATTTTTGTTATTAGCTTTCGCACGTTCACCTAATATTGGAGTAGATTTAAATTAGATCTTCTACGTTTATATATTCATATATTCTTATAGAGAGTAATATAAAAGGATAGAAGCCTATATAGGATCCATTTTTTCTTTTTACACTCATTTTTTTTTAATTTTTTCCTCTCTAATTTTATTCGAAAGCACTATATGCATTTATTATGTAAATATAAAGGATACAAACTCGAATAAATCATGTACTACTAATATCAACCCCATCAGAGGTTTGTGTCTGTTTACACTGACTCGAGAGAGTGTGAGATCATGATTCATGCATTCTACAATTCAAACTTGTATACCAAGAGGCTATATAGGTTTTTTTTTTTGGTGATAAGAAGAAAAATTTAACCCATGCCATGAAGTCCTATTTAAAGGTTACATTGTTGTTGAAGTTGATAATTGACCTTTTTCGAAATCATGAATACCAAATAAGATTGAAAGTCATGTGTCAAACTCTAAATATCATTGTTGAGAAATTGTAACGAGTAGGGTAAAATCATATGAAACTACAAAAGTTGGTAGTGTGAATTCGAAAACACAAAAATCTCTAACAGATATTATTCAAGTTGAAAGATCAATTGTTGTTGAAGTAGAAATTGTAAAGCCTGTCTAGCAACATCCAACATAACTTTAGTTTGTGATTGTTTAAATTTGTCAACCCAAACCCATTTTCGTAATAAGACAACATCTAACCATCTTAAAATTAAAACACGATATTTCTTTGGGCTAGTGTATGACACCTTGCAATTCAAATTGGTAACTACCAACCCTCACTAGGGGATAATGAGCTAGTCTAGACAACTATAGAGATAACTCAAAGCACAAGCGAGGATATATCAATACAAAATTGAGATCTGACTTATTCAATGTTAACTTACTATCTTGAGATAACAATATAGATTTAGGATTGAAGTTTGCCATCCACCTTGTCCACCATTTTTCTATATAATAGTGCTTTAGCTCTTCTAATGTCCACTTGACTTCCCAAATATTTCCCTAATCTGGCCTTGTATTCGACATTGAAAGTTTTAGATAGTAATTTCTTAAATTTATAAGGGACAACTAGATTAAAAATCATTTCAAACTTACCATAATTTAATACATTGTCCAGAAAGGTAGCTATGCTACTAAAGAAGATCATGTATGAGTTCACAAACTTGAGAAGAAGTTTTAAAGAACAAAAGTGTATCATCAACATACATTATATGTGAAATTAGTTCCATGTTATGGCAAGTCCTTAAACCTTTCCATGTATAATTCTATTCTTCTTTATAAGTCATACAGAACAAGATGTTAGCCTATACAAGAAACAAAGTATGGAGAAAATAGGTCACCTGATCGAAATCCTTCAGTAAATAACTTTAGCCTGATTAATATTAACTAAAACTTGATAACTCTTAGTGATGACACATTGCATAATGAAATGAGTCCAGTGGCTCATGAAATGCATTTTCTACAAAATTACTTGTAAAAAAGTCTAAGATACCTTATCATAAGATTTAATTATATCCAACTTATATACGTGCCATCTTTGCTTCAACTTTGTAACATGCTGTAGTTTATTACAAAGCTTAGATGCTAAAATAATATTATTTGAAATAAATCGATCATAGAGAAAGACACTTTGGTTTGGATTAATAATTAATATCCATTAAAATAGTTTTCAAAAGATAATATATTATCTTGGAAATGAGCTTATAAAGCACATTGCACAAACTAATAAACTTATAATTCTTTAAGGTTTATAGTGACTCATCACACTTAGGAAGGAGAATAATATAAGTATGATTTGACCGTTTCAGCAAAAATCCATAACGAAAGAAAGTAAGGACCATATTGATCAAATCAGTTCGAGGTACCTTCAAGTAAGTTTGGAAAAATCTTGCATCGAAACCATATGATCCAAGAGCACTATCAACCTTCAACTAACTTACAGCTTGCTCAAGTTCCTGTATTTTAACAGGAGTCTACAAACATTAGAAATGAGAGGTGGAAAGCTAAGGAATATCAAACCTATCACGCTTCAAAAGAATCTGTGAAATAGACCGTCAGAATTCAGAGTTAAAAACTTGCTCAAAATAAGAACGTGTTAGATGCTCAATTCACTGCACATCTTGTACCCAAGCATCTGACTTTAGCTTGGAGATAAAATTATTTACTCAACAGGTTTTTACCAAATCATCAAAGTATTTAGTATTTGGATCACCTTAAACCAACCATATATGTCTTGCTTTTTGAGCCAAAAGGATTTTCTCACAATTATACCAAAATTTCAGGCTTTGTCAAATATCCTTTTCCTCAACACCAACCTCCACCTGAGATATATGTGATTGGATTTGCTGTAATTGCATTTTTGAATCAACTATTCTTTGTGTAATCTTGGCCATCTGCGTTTTATTCCAAAGTTTAAGCCCATTGCGAATTTTATCTAATTTAGAGGCAGTATAGTGTTTATGCGCTTTAAAACGTGTCAACGATGATCACTAACCCAATGCTTCTCAAATCATGCACCACTTTTGTAATTTTTTAAATAAGGGAAGGTGTAGGGAGAGATCACGTGTGGCTTTACATGTGAAAAGCAAGAGCCGAGGGGTGAAGGTGAGGGCACTTGGTCCGAAGCTAGCTGCAAAAGACACATATGGAGCCACGTGAAGCCATTGGGGGCTGTCTAGCCCTTCTCCTTCTCCTTCCCTAAAATAATCTTAATCTTTTAGGTACTTAATGATGCCAACCCAAACTTGTCATTTTTATTATTTATTATTTTATGAGAGAGGTTCTCTTTTCTTCCATACTTGGCCAAAACAAAACAAAACAATTTCAGTTGTGGCAATCCAATTAACACATGTCATGTACATTAACAATAGACAAAATTCACTCTCATCAGTATCAATACAGAAGGTTTATCAGACCTACCCCATTGTACAAACTCATAATAGTTTATAACTATATATAGATCAAAGCTTATAACACACAGGCAATGCTAGCACCGTAATTTTAGGTAGGAGCATATATATTGCAATGCATTGGCATATATGTAGATAGAGGGCAAAAATTAGAAAAGGACAGAAAGGCTCATAGTCCCTAGCCACATCTCAAGGGTGGACAGCCCCTAATGCTGTGCCCAAAGAAAGGTGGAAAAAATACGAATTAATATTCATCACTATTTCTCACATCTTTAACTCACAAGTTTAGACCAAATATTCAAACCCTGATATATATCCATCAATATTTGATTCAATCTCCTAAATTAAAATTAATCAAGAAAGATCCAAATGGAACATATATATTCTGTTTAAACTTAGGAGTCCAGCTGCATGCACTTAGATCCTACTGAGAGAAATTAAAAGCAAGCAAATGACGGATCGATCCTGAAAACGACTGCAGAACTTACATACTTTATTATGTCAACTGTGCTTGCATACACTATATATATACAGACATGAGGGATTGAGAGAGAGGTCAAGCTTCAGGCCAAGGATGATAAGGGGACACCAGCAGAAACAGAAAATTAGGAAGGAGAAGGTGGCGTGAGGTATGAGAGAAACGAAAGACGACGTTACGCTGAACTGATTCAAACTTGATAAATGAAGACATTTGCTAGCGAGAAAAACAGAACCTGAAATGATTTTTAAGGAAGCAGGTAAACTTGTAATGATGTGAGGTTAACTAAGAAGGGAAGTTTCGGGGCGGAGAAAGAATGCCCGAAATGAAATCACAGGGGTTAGGAAGGTGATGTGATGTTAGCGCATGGCGTGGCGCGAGTAGACGTGGCCATCGTCCAGAAGGAAGGATTGAGATTTCAGAACAGAGGATGACAACACAGATGGCGAACAAGGCTCCTGTTTCGTGGCGTTTGGGCATTCCCTAAAGTGGCAAAACCAAACATTATTTAAGAAAAAAAAATTGAAATTTTACCAGAAATCAAGGGCTTCTCTATCACTGTGTTCTCTTGGTCGTGGCCCCCCTTTCCTCTCCTGTTGAAAAGTACGCCCTCATCTACAAAGGGAGTGGGACCACCTGCCTCGGTGGCAGCCTAGGATTCTTACACGTGTGAGTTCAAGTCCCGCTTCTGCAACAGTCGCACTAAAACGCGCCTACGCTCAATCGCTGCTTTACGTGTTGCCGGGGAGATAAGATCGGTGGCTTCCGCTGCGGCGACCTGCTCCTCGCCACCCCCGACCTCAACATTCAGGCCCCACGCCGTCCAATGCGCGTGTCCACTGCACACTCCCCTTCACCCTTTAATCCCTGCACTAGCTAATAACCATATTTCGTTACCATCAAGCCTGCTTTATCCCGTATTGTTCTTCTCCTCCATGAGAAATGATTAACCATTCTTGAAATATCACAAAATTCTTAATTTAATAATATATATATATATATATATATATAATATTTTGAAAGTATTCCTTCTCTTCAATCACAGCTCATAAGTCACATTAGCAGTGACTTTTCTTTGAACTTGGTGTCTTTTTTTTATCTCTTTATTTTTTATAAAATTTTCATGCAAATACAAGTCACTTGTTAGTTTAAAACTTAACCTTCTTAATTTAATTATCAATGATTTTTTCCTTTCCTTTAATTGAGTTGTTGACCTAATTTAACAGAATTTTTAGATGACTATTATATTATGTGATGAAATGATTATGCTTAGTGCCCAAAAAAAAAACTTGCAAGAAATTCATGAATTTAGTTACTGTAATGCTTCATTTTTGGCTTTTCTGAGCTAAGTATGGTCACTTTATTAGTTCAATTATGGTATAAGCATTTTAGGTTAAATTGATAATTCAAGTAAATTCATATGATTTAACAATGAAAAAAAGACAAAATATTGGAAAAAATATTAAGAGACGAAATTGAGAGACTTGTAATTTAGAATATCAAATTAAAAATTATTAAATCTTTCAAGACAAAAAGATATACCTTGCTTAAGAATTAATTAGTGTGTATATATGAAACATAAATGGGAAGTATATTTTATTTATTCCAACACGTTAATGGAAGGGATGAAATAAAGGGCAATATGGGAAATAGAGTGATTGAAGGCTAACGTTTTCAGAACACCGGCGACGCCAGTCCCAAAACCGTACCTATGTGAGCTCTATAAAAAGAACCCTGCATCTTCAACACCACACCAAGACCTTTTACTGTATGACTATCTGTTTCAATTTAAGTTTGTGATTTTTCCTCCACCATGCAACTCTTGACACCATCCTCTTTCTATTCTCACCTTCTTCCTTCCTTCTTCCTTCTCTTCTCTTCCTTCTTCGTTCTACGACTTTTTCTCCAGTGGCGCCAGTTAAAACACAAACGCTTACCCCCTGGTTCGGTTGGCTGGCCCTACATAGGCGAGACCCTCAAGCTCTATACTGAAAACCCAAATTACTTCTTCTCCAACCGCCAAAAACGGTATACATATATAAATAGATATGTTATGTATTAATTTTTTTTAAAAAAAAACCTTTCCCCTGTTCACGTTTGATTTGATATAACAGTATCTGTATTATATTGTACTTGATTAATTAGGTACGGAGACATATTCAAGACACATATATTGGGTTGTCCATGCGTGATGATATCAAGCCCCGAGGCAGCAAGAACTGTGCTTGTGACTCAAGCGCATCTGTTTAAGCCAACCTTTCCTCCAAGCAAAGAGAAATTGATAGGCCCTGAGGCGGTTTTCTTTCAGCAGGGTGCCTATCACTCCATGCTCAAGAAGCTAGTTCAGGCCTCCTTTTTACCCTCTGCTCTTAAGAACTCTGTCTCTGAGGTTGAGCAAATTGTTCTCAAATTGCTCCCCTCTTGGAACCACACCACCATCAACACCCTGCAAGAAATGAAAAGGGTACGTTACATTAATATATGTCGGTTACTGACACCATGCTCATTAGGAATCTCAACCGATTTTGTTTGTGTTTTGTTGTTATTTGGTTTGTTTAGTATGCTTTCGAGGTAGCGGTTACTTCAGCGTTCGGTGAAACGATGGAACTCGAAATGGAGGAAATCAAAGACTTATATCAGTGCTTGGAGAAAGGCTACAATTCGTTGCCTTTCGATCTTCCTGGAACTTCCTACAGAAAAGCGATGAAGGTAATATAATATAACAAGGTTTTCCCATATATATAATTTCAACAGTTAATTACTTTCTTTGCGTTCTGTTTTTTTCTTGTTTCTGCCCACCTCCACCGCAATGCACCTTCGTCTAAAAGAAGCTTCCGGAAGACATGTCAAGTATTTAATATATTTTAAGCTATTTCTATTTATAAAAATAATCTCTCTGTGATAACGCCCTTCAATATTATATAAAGGCGAGGAAGTTTCTGAATGGGACTATAAAGAGGTTAATACATAGAAGAAAAGAAAGTGAGAAGCATGGAGGAGGGTTATTGGAAGTTCTATTGCGAGCCAGGAATCAAAAGATATACCAACTCACTGATTCTCAGATTGCTGATAATCTCATAGGCGTGATATTTGCAGCCCATGATACCACTGCCAGCGCTATAACATGGGTTCTCAAGTACCTGCACGATAATGTCAATCTTCTGGAATCTGTCACGGTATAATTAGCTAAAATCTCCTCTATATTGATTTTATCTATGTTTTTTATATGCTTTTTATTCACTTGTTAGCATACTTTCAAATGTTTTAGAAAGAACAGGAAGGGATTAGAAGCAAACTTGCTGAAGAAAATCGTGGGCTTACGTGGGATGATACCAGGCGCATGCCCTTCACTAGCCGAGTAATTTTATTAATTAATTAGTTTCCTTTTTTTTTTGGGCAAAAGAAAAGATAATAAATATTAACTAGATTCAATTAACTGAATCCTATGAACAAGGTTGTGATGTTGTTGATAGAAATAAAATGAAATTCAGGTAATTCAAGAAACGCTGAGAAGTGCAAGCATACTGTCATTCACATTCAGAGAAGCTGTGCGAGATGTTGAGCTCGAAGGGTATTCTATTCCTAAAGGTTGGAAGGTGCTTCCCCTCTTCAGAAGCATTCATCACTCTGCTGATTTCTTCCCTCAACCCGACAAATTCGACCCTTCCAGATTTGAGGTAATTAACATGAACATCACATGCACAAAATAATGATAATAATAATTTCAAATACAACCCAAAATCTTGTTTCTACATATATCGAGTAGGAGTAGCTAAAAGAATTTGTGACCAAGAGTTACAAAGCAGGGGGTCAGGGGAGTGTTATATGTTATCTGGTTATGTCAGAAACATAAGGTTATCAATGGTTAGGTTATCTTGTGGTGAGGTCCTTTTCATGTCCTCTATGAATCTTCCCCACTATTTGGGCGATTCTTCTTGAAATCTTTCTAGTTTCAGAGCACGTGATCTAGTTTTGTAGGCTAGTACAAATAATTTCTACAACACCTTTTTGTTCATTTAATTTACACTAGTAGCTAGCTAGCTAGTATAATAAGAAATTGAGTACAAGAGGTGTTAATGAAAGAGATATGGGTTTGACCTTTATGTGATGATGAAGGTGCCACCGAGACCAAACACGTACATGCCATTCGGAAATGGAGTCCACTCTTGTCCCGGCAGTGACCTGGCTAAGCTTGAGATTCTCGTCCTCCTCCACCACCTCACCATTTCTTACAGGTATTTTCCTCCCTCCTCTGAACCCACATTGACTTTATAAGCCATAAATGATGATGCTATATGAAACTAGTAATGGAACCAAGTACTCATATCTCTGATCTCTCTGCTTAGCGTGACTGATGATGACTGTAACCCTAGCTATAACATCAGTTCTAAATTTAGATGGGTCCATAGTCCATTACCAGAAAATAGGTCTTTTACCAACTTTTACAAAAGTAGTTTGTCTACTACTCTAGATCTCACTTGACTGTGTCAAGGTTGATTGTTAATGGTGGTCCTAATAATGGTGTTCCTTTGGCTGTGGAAGTGGTCCTTCACGTTAACGTGTGATGAACATATATATTCCATTAGTACCATTGCTAGTGAATATCATCATCATCATCTCGCCAACAAAAAGTTGTTAGACTCTAATTTTTCTGTATTCAATACGTATACGTGGCTAACATGCATGGTGCAGTAGCTAAGATTTGCACTATATGTAATTAGCTAAGTTGTCATCTCCCAGAAAATTTTTTTAAGTAGGCGGGTCATTCATAAACAGATAAATTCCCTTATTTACTATATCTTCATCTTGCACCCTTAGCGAGAGGCTAAAAAAAATATAGACATGTCTCTGTGTATGCCACTTTGTCAATGTGTGGCGTTTAACGATGTCTGTATTACTATCCTGGTGAATCAATTATTGTCCTTAAATTTACGAACAATTTTGGTGCAGCATTACTAAAAAAAACTTTCGAATGGAGCAGAAATAACAGTAAAATGAGTCCACGCAATTTGCCAGCTGCCAAGTCTTGATCAAATGACAGAAACACGTGGAGTGCCAGCTGTGAAAACCAAGACAAACTCCATCTTGTTAGCAGTCAAATCTGAAACGGCCAAGTTTTACTTGACACCACACGTAGCTCTGCACAATTACGCACCACATCATTTTTTCACATTGTCGTCTATCATAGATATTCATTCTGAAACCTGATCCCACTTGCTCATTTTCTTTCTTAATTTGCTTCAAAGAATCATGGCTCCTTACCTCAACATAAGTGATGCATGCATTAGTCCCATGTTGACAAGATGCAGATACATTTTTGGTATCCTGATAATTAAGTGATATAGAAAAAACAAGGAGTTTGGATGTTTTATTTTGCCAAAAATGTCAATTTTTTGAAACAGATTTGGTCAATTTTGTACTCATGCTCTTCTGATGGGTGCTTTAGGTGGCAAGTTGTGGGAAATGAAGATGGTATACAGTATGGTCCTTTTCCAGTGCCCAAACATGGATTACCAGTGAAGATAACCCCGAGGAACAAGACAATTACCTGAGAAGTTGAAGATATCATTTCAGGCTTGGGATTTTAGACCATGACTAAACAAACATGTCCAAAACAGTGGGGACAAACCAATGTATCCCCCAATCAGGATCTGTCATTTTTTTTTCTTTTCACTTTTCTTTTGTCCTCCCAACGTGAAAGCCTCTTGGGATGGATTTAGCACTGATTACAGTGCATTCTAAATCTGTTTAAACTATATGTTTGTGCAGAAAAAAAAAAAATATATATATATATATATATAAATAATTTTTTTAAAAAAAATTACCAAATGAAATGATGCATATGTGAATATGGAATGAAGTTCGTGAGTCTCAAGGATAAAAAATGTGTGTGGTTTTGAATGTAGACAAGGTAGCTTTCTACTTAGTAGATCTTTCGACTGCTATTCTTGTTTGTAAAACGATTTTACTGTGATAAGGTATAGGTGGAAGAAATTTTCCATAAAGTCCTAAAAGAATGTATAATATGATATACACATTTTTTAGTGAGACTTAAGTTTAATATATTTATACATCTTTTCACAATTAACTCAATTTATCTAATTTCTTACAGACTCAATCTAGTGGAAAATATATCAGGGCATACCCACATAACGTTGACAACGAGGAAACCCAGTGCATTGCACGTGGCATGAGTGGGTTGTTGATGATATATCTCCACGTGGACAGTGTTTCAGCACCCAAATGCAACCTACGTGGCTAACTGACCGTGTTGTATTGGATTTGTTGCAAGCAGAGGTCGACGACAAAAACTTGACATACGATGTCAATCCTTAAAAAAATAATGACAAAACCTGGAATCTCGATGTATTTATTGTCAATAGAAGGGAAAAAAAGAAGTCAATATCTCTTAACTAAAATCAATTCTCCACAAACATATTGTATGGTCACAAATCATTGTCCAATTATTTTTCTGATAAGATGGAGTGCTCTGTCTTATGTTAACATTCATGATAAGCAATGAAAGATCCATGCCTTTCACACAACCTCGCATATTTTTCCCCACTAATCATTTTATAGATTTTCTGACTAAATTAGATATTTAAAAAATTATATCCGTGCTCACATTAAGCACCATGCATACAGCAAAAAGTGAAATTTTTTTTTTTCAAAAGCTATTACTCTATTAAATATTTCATCCTACTCAATATAAAACTTTGACATCCTATACTAACTAAGTCTCCATCAAAAACACAAAAGGCATAGTAAAGCAATAGTGGCATTTGGGTTAAGCTCTAAGCTTGGCTGATTTTCGTAATTCAAAATAAATCAAGAAATAAAATTTTATAAAGGATCAACCTTTAAACGAATACTTCTTTCCTGTAAAAGCTTGAAATGTTGGCTCTTCATCCTTTTGGGATGGCTCTTTTTTTGTGTTTTTGACAAAAGCCTAATAAGAAGAAAAGGGATTAGGTTAGATGGGCTTACAAACATATAGATAAATGTGTCCCAGAAATCATGGCTTCAGGTTCTATGCTCCACAAGATTTCTACAGCTAAGACTTACCTTCGGTGTTGGAATGGGAGGTGTAATTGTGTTTGACCCAAACAAGAGCTTTCCAACAGTTCTTTGTAAAGCAGGATTTGATGGTTTAGAATCAGAAGCCTCAATTTCACTGTCAATCTGTTGATGTTTTAGAACTAGAGAGGAAGTCTGTCCAATTGATTGTGTTAAGGGTTTTCCATCTAAACGTCTTCCGGAACCAGTAAATGGATTGAATTGGGCTTTCTTTTTGGCTGGCTTGTCTTCAACTGAAAGGGAAAGAATATACTGGTAGTTTTTCAGAGAACTCTGCATTAGAATATAATAATTTAAACGAAATTCTTACAAGCATGTTCAAAGAGACAATAATAGGTTGACAACCTTGTGGCTTCCGTTCCCTATCAAATAGAGCAGATGATGCCTGTTTCTCAAGTTCTTTGTAATCCAAAGGTTGGACAAAATCAACTTCACAGTCTGTTTCAATTATACTAATTGCAAGAAAGGGTTTAGTTTCAACTATATCAATGTAATACTTCTTGTTGTTATAAGCAACCATTATAGTGTCGCCAATTGTTAAACATGAGTAGCTCCTTAGTGAAGTCTCTAAGCTGCAAGTGATGGAGGAAAAGAAAGAAAATATTGAGTGACGCAATATGAGAGGCATATATCCTCAAAGAAGTCACTATTAGTGAAAGAATACTAACATAGCTTTAGAATTGAAAAAATCCTTGGTGTGAGGCTGCAGCTTCAGTTATTTTCCCTTGGAAAGGCTAATATATTTCACATTTACAATGTCTCCCTCTTGTAGGAGCATATTTTCCATCATCTAAACAAAACAATGACACAACATCAGAAATTATGAATAAAAAGGGCAAATCCATCATGTAGAACTTCAGAAAATATAAAGATAAAAAAGAAAAAGGAAATCACATATCCAGTATGGTATATATACCAGCCCCTCATCAGCAACGAATTCTTGGACCCACAGTGAGTAACTCTTCAAGCAGAAGGATTTCTAAGTTCAAATAGCATAGGGTACTCGACGTGCAAAGATGCTGGAAAGTGTAACTTGCAGTAAAAACCTCGATGTATATTTACACAAATAAACCTAGTAATTTAAAAGGAGGGAAAACAAAGAACCAACTTGTTGAAATTGGAGAATTATTGACTTACCAAGACGATCAAGGGCCGAAGGGGGCATGATGACTGGAGGCAAAAAGAAATCTTATAAGCAATTTTATAGGCATCCAAAGCAATCAAGATTTTATAGATATTCATATAAAAGAAGTAAAAGTTAAGAAATTGGTACACATACTTTTATTGCCCCTTTCCAGATTTGACTGCAAATAATCAAGAGAGGTCAAAATTTGTTTGCATAAAAGACCAATCCAAGGAGAGGCCAGCCTATATTTATATATATATATATATACATATATATATATATATACGCACATATGAAGAATGTTGCATTGTTATATGGTAATGACACTATATAACAATTTCCCCATATTTAATCTTACTAAGTTAAATATGCATCAGGTTTATATATATATATATATATATATATATATACGCACATATGAAGAATGTTGCATTGTTATATGGTAATGACACTATATAACAATTTCCCCATATTTAATCTTACTAAGTTAAATATGCATCAGGTCACATCAGACCTTTTCAATAAAGGAGACAAGGTATCAACGGTAAATTTGTTTAAAGGTTGAATCCTGGTCATCTCTGTAAGCCTGCAAAGCCAATACAAATAACAGTATAAATGAACACAAACTTGGCACTTTTACAAGTATGAAAATGGATGGGAAAACTACGAGCAAATAAGTTGTTTACGACATTTAAATGCCTAAGCTTGTTCTTTTAGACATTATCAAGCTAATAAGTAATAATGACTGAAGTTTTTTCAAATTACACCAAAAAAAAATCCATCAACGTACCATCGTAAAGGGGTTTACAAGAAGTTTCCATGGGCTAGAAGGTTACTAATAATCTGCCTAACCAAAGAAACAAATAAGCCAACACCCGATAAACACAAATGTTAACAACTACGATCCATCTACCCAGATTATAATGAGAGTCTCATCAATAGCACAGCAAAGTACTGCGAACCTAAGAACTTAGAAAAATTTACTACTCTCCCCACTAAAAGTTTGTCCTTTTTTTAAAATATACAGAAGACCCAAATAATGACACGACACAACTATGCAAAAAATGGATTATTAGAATTCTTCTGGAATATGATATTCACCTTTCAATGGATGATCAAGAAGCCATTAGACTCCTTTGATATGTAGATATTCACCTTTCTATTTCTATTTCCAATGATGGAAATAGAAATAGAAAGATGAATAGAATATAATGCAACAAAATTATATTTGATATAAATAAAAAAAAGATTATATTTGAATTTGTTTATTTGGTTAGATAAAATATGAATAAAATTTTTTAGCTACTATTGTTTCGCAAAGGTTATTATCCATACAAAAAAAATTCAACTGCGTTAATATATAATGGCAACGTTTATTGTTTTATTTTTATTTTTTTTAATTGAACAAAATTGCCTTTAATTTAGATTTTTAGATGATAAATCTGATTTTATTTAGTTGTTTTATATTTTTATAATTAATTTTGTAAGTGATATAGTTAATTATATTTTTATTTTATTTCTTGTTATTTATCTTTTTGTAAATGTTTTGAATTATTAGTAGAGACAATCAATTTGAAAATAATAGTTTTATGCCTAGGGGAAAAAAGCAAACAAATATTAAAAAAATTCTAATAAACCACTATATAAGCTCTCCAAAAAAGTTGGATCAAACAAGTTTTTACTGCATTGCAATTGAAACACGTTTCTAACTGTAATATAGTTAAAACTAGTTTGACAATTGTTTGGTTGGATATATTTTGATTATAATGTAATTGGAATAAATGTTCTAGTTAGAATTTTTTAAAATTATTCAAAATAAATTTTTTTAATTTTAAATTTGTGTTTTTTTTTAATAGAAATTTTTTTGGACCTTATTCAAGAATAATTTTTTTATTATTTAAATATTTTTTTAAATTGGCTTCTACTTTTTTATTTCATTATTTATCTTTTTTTTTTTAAAATTGAAATGTGATTTTTAAAAAATTGTTCTTCTTTATGAAAATTTATTATTCTTATTTGCTAAGTAATTTTTTAAAAAAAATTCTTCTTGATTTTTTTATGTTAATATCATTAGTCTTTTAATTTTTTATAAGACTATTTATTTTTAATAATAAATAAATTTGATATAATTATAATATTAAAGTGCTAATTACGTTCAAAAAAGTATATTATGAATGAAAAAAAAGATAAAAAAATTATTATTAATAGCACAAAGAAAAGGCGTAAAATAAAAAAATGCAATATTTATACTTTCCTTATTCTATTTCCTGTAACGCACACGTCCCAAATATATTTTGGTAACAGATTTCATTTCATTTTCAAATTTTGTCGTCGGCCTTAGCATAAAGCATGCGGAATGGAAAGCTATGATGAAACCTCACACTCCCGAGCGATCTCTGCAGTGTTTTTTAACTGCTACTGCTGTCGGCTTCTAAAATTGGGGCGAATACCGGACCCAAACCCGATAGAAGGACGTAATAGTCATTTAAGGAAATTTGAAGAAAGGGCTACCCTAATGTAAAAATAAAAAACATAAAAACCATTAAAATCCCTCGACCGACCCTAGTTTCTGATTCAGTGGCCTTCTGCAGAGCGAAGGGAAAGTTTTGATCCTAGGCCTTCTGGTGGAAGCTCGGAAATCATAATGGCAAAACGAGAGCTTTCCAGCACGCTTAAGAGCTTGAAGGTAAAACTAGGAATCAAACGCACCCCCCCTCCTGGTTTCTTCTTTTTTTTTTTTTTTTGTGAGTATGGTTCAAATTAGATTCAAATTGGTGAATTTAAGATGTTTCTGAGAATTTGCCTCGTTATTATTTGGTTTGGTTCAAGATTTCACATTTGTGATATTTCCAGGACCTAATATGGTTATACTTTTCCTTGTTTTGACAGTTCATGCAAAGGGGAGCTCTGAGAGAGGAGAAATCCAAGAAAGAGGATGAAGTAAAACCTGATGGCAATATTTTTGGAACTGCCACAATAAGTAGAAAATGGTAATTTTCTTTTTCTTTCATCCTTCAAAACAGTATTTTGAACGAATCGCTGTCTTCAACTAGACGTGCTGACATGGTACCTAACTTCTGAAGTAATTTTCATCTGGAAGTTCTATGCCGAATTCGAATTAGCGTAATGTGTGCTATATTGATTGTCAGCTAGGGCTTGTTATATCACGAATTAGGACTCCTCATTGCTTATGGTTCCGTATGTCTTAAATCTTGTCTTTTTTAATTTTTTTAATCAATAAATATCAGTTATGTTGGGAGATACAGCTAATACTTCTGATCATGTAGCCCCAAAAAAAAAAAAAATTCCAAGCTGATAAAGGGTTACCAGAGTTAGCAACATAGGTCTTACAAATTGCTGAATTGAGCCTAGTTTCCTATTTCTAAATTGTCTAATTCAGTGCAGCAATTATTGGTTATCTATGGTGATCTACCATTGGCTATTTTTTTGTGTTCTTCTTATAAATATTGTTTTTCTTCTTCTTACTCATAGCACTTGCTAACTTTGAGAAATTTTTTTGTATCTTATATCTTATCATGTTTGGCTAGTGAGTACCGTTAAAACGTTCTTCTTCTTTCTAAATGTGAGATCCTGTTGAGTTATCATTAGTGATATATGCACATCTAATGCCATTTTACTTATGGCTCCTTTTAAAAAGCACAACGATATAAACACTATGTATACCAAGTTTATTTTTGCAACTCAATTACATAATTACCTTTGATCTGTAACTAATTTCTGCATATTCTGATTTATTTTTTTAGCTGTTTTTTAATTTTCCATGTTCTCTGTAAATATACGCAGTATCGTCATAATGGAAGGCGATCCCCATCCAGGAGCAATTAAAGGTCGAATGTCATTTCAAAGTTTTAATCCACGTGTTGATGTGAGTACGAAGATCAAGAATTTCAAAGCTTCCCTATTTAATTTATATCTTGTATTCATTCATTTCATTTTCTAATGGCAAATTCTTGCATATATAGAAACTGAATGAGGAAGAAGCAAGGTTCCGTCAGCCAGCAGCTGAAACATCTATTTCTGGGAATCAAAGTGGAAATATTTCTATTAGGTGGATTCTCTTTTTCTATAATTCTAAGTGGATATATGATTTTTTATCGTATTTAATTTTGCTTAGGTGTGCTCACTCCCCCTTAAAAAAAAATGGAAAATAAGGATCAGAAGGTTCTCCTTCAATGGTTTTAATTTAATTCCAAAATCCAAATAAATATCACATCTCGATTTTACTCTGGTTAACTGGCAGATTCTTTTACATTTGTTTCAGAGAAAATGGACCTCCAGTAGATGGTCCAGATTGTGCAAACACAGCGAGTAATGAGGTTAGTGGCGACGTCAAAAGGAAACAGTCTGAAGTAATCTCTGAAGCACAATATCCTAATAAGTCACCCAAGAATGATAAAGGTGATAGTCATTCATCGCCAAAAAACAGTTTGGGGTCTTTCAAAAAACCGAAGGGAGGTAAGCTAGACTGGAATGTTCTTAGACCACCCAAGTGTTAAAACAAAATAGGATGAGTTTATTGATTGTCAAGTTAATGTAATCATGCTAGTCTAAGTTCTCTTGTTTCATCCCTTTGGTTTTTGTATCTCTAATATTATTTTCACAGTGTGATTTTATGAAGCAGCTTTTTATAGTTATAATTGCTATCTTTACCACCAAGTAATGAGTTAAGGACTCATTATAGTATAGATAGGATACTTCTAGATGGTAGGGCGAGCGTTTTTCTTCTAATAATCATTATAATTGTGGGACCGTTGGCCCTGTCAAAATTTGCTGTGTTATTTACTTTGATCTTTTCACTTGTGTGTTCCGGGTGGATGATTTTGGTCTGTTCATAATTGTACTAAAAAACAAAGCAACCAGATGCTCACAGAGAATGACTTGCGAGAAATTCGACATAGTTGGTAGAAATAAAGAGCTATAGCTTAAGATTACGGTCGTTACACTCAACTAAGCAATTGTGCGGAGTCTATTTTTATGATAACACGCGTGTAAATAACATTACTCTTTACATCTGAAGTCTTCCATCAGGAAATTTAATCTGAGATGTATGTTCGATAGGCTTACCAAGAAATAGTGGTTGCATAACAAAGAAAACATGTCAAGTTACACTAGCTAGGAGCCGATAAAACACTAATATCTAATACAAACTCCAATGGAGGAAGGAAACTGAAAAGGGAAACGATCTCATTGCATGTTTCCACCGGCCAGGAGCGTATTACGCGGCTCTCTTTTGTGATTGCTTTAGGCAGGTTTCCAACAAGAAAGAGCATGAATGATACGCCCTTTCCATCCCTGCAAAACCCACTTGCCATCCTGATCCACTACAAAATCCTTGTGATATTCCGTCTTCACCATTTCTTTGGCTCTAGTGAAGAGTTCTGGGTCCAATCGGAGTTGCTTGAACCCAGCTCTACGATTCCTAACCTGCCACTGCTTGTAAGTCTCAGGCCTTTCAACCCTCTCTGCCCCTTCACACGCTATAGCGTTCATGGCGTCCCTTCCAAATATCCCTTTCTCAAACAGCAACCTCTCTGGATCTTCCCGAGGCAGATTGGCCTCATACATATCAAACAAAGATGAGAAGTGGAACAAAGCCTCCCTGAACCGCGTGACGAAAAATGGTGCGTTGTAGGTGCCATTGACAACCCCATGTATGAACATATTTGGGTTGATCCTCCTTATCAGCTTCAAAACAGCATCTCTTGGACTGTTCACAGACACAGTTTCATCGGGCAGGTTCTTCAGTCTGTACAAACAGTTAACCACAGTTATTTCAGTTCTGTCGATTTTGAGATCCTCCAGTGGGATGGTTTCCCATTTCTGTGCCAAGCAATTGTATTCAAAAGGGACATTGAACCTCCTGCAGTAGTTTGCTATCCTTCGTCCTGTCTCCTCAACCCTCTCTGCAGGTCGAAACCCTGATTGAGGAAGATCAATTCCTGTTATACGAAGCTTGGGAGGACCACCTTGTCTTTCTGAAAGACGCTGGATAAGGCAGGGCCATTGAAAACCATAGCAAATGCCAAAATCAATAATGTGAAGGTTGGGTTCACCTTCTACTAGCTTCAGAATTGTTCTGTTAGCCAAGAAATTCGTAATCCTAAGGAAAGGAGATGCTGTGATGTATCGTTTGTAAGCTTTTAACATCTCAGCAGCAGTTGCTCCATTGCAATCAAGGGGGTTATAAGATGGTGTCCCGGCAGCCAAACGCGTCTCAAGACCATTGGCAAAGTAATGAGCTAACCGTTGGATTCCATCGCCAAAAGGGGAAGAATGCTGCCTAATCTGCTTGAGAAGCTCATTGGCATTCCTTTGATCAAAGCTTGCCACAGCCTGAGCACATTGGGTTAGTAGAGTCCATAAATCTACCGTTGTCCCTTTGTTAGCTCCTTTCTTCGAACGCATTGTCTTCCCGTTTGATCCTCCAGAGTCAACATTCAGAGGGGATATGCCATTTTGTGATGGTTCAGGACCAGAACATGCCATGGATTGACTAGTTCTATTATAATACAGCAGTACTTCATCAAACATCTCCGATGGCTCTGAATCATTGGAATAGACTGCAGAAAATTTGCTGCCTCGCCCTTCTTCTTCGTTTATAGAATCATCCATCCAGTGGGCTCTCTTTTCCCTTGTTCCTCTGGATCCTGAATTATGCATGGCATCCCCTAGATTCATCTGCGGGTTGCTCTGAGCTAGGGTTTCTCCATATGGATCAGGAGCTAGATCTGGAATCTCGAGGATGGTTTCTGGGGAATTAACGACACCGGTAACCCAATCGGAGTCAGATGAATTATCAGTGGTATAGCTGCTATTGCTCTCGAAACTAGGGGTGGGACCAAAGTTTTGATCATCTGGGCTATTGATATTTTCAACATGGAAGCAATTAGAGATTTGACCAGGAGAAGAGGGGTAACTACGACCGAGGGCATCGTAGAATGATTTTTCAGCAGCCTGGAGTGCTAAACAATCCTGTAACATGCAGGGCTTGCGCTCCAGGTCATCTTCTTCATCCATGAGGATTTCACTTATGAATCTGAGAATTGGATTGGAATATTTGTTACTATCTGCCGATTCTTCGTTCGAGCTCGTGCTAGAAGAAGAAGGACCAGAATCACCGTGAGATTCTGAATTGGTTGGAAGGAAAGATGAATCGATGGATTTATCATCGAATTTAAACCCGTTTACTGGGTTCTGGTTTGGGAATACCAAAATATGACCATTCTCAAATCTACATCCATTTACGCTACCAGGAATATTTTCCAGAAGAGTATCCATAGATACCAATTGAACCAGAACCAGACGAATAAGTTTGACTTCTAAAGAATCGAAAACTGGAAATTATACCTGAGGAAGAATGAATATTAAATTTGAAGCTTAATCAGCCAAAGGAATGAAAGATTTCCCAAGACAGAACAGATCAATATATATATATATATATCTATATATTGAACAAACTGAGAAATCAAATTCGCAATAAGATGCAAGATTGAAAATTCTAAATACTGAGACTAGTCATTCAGAAAATACACATCAGAACGAAACGACCAAGAAGAAGAAGAAGAATCAGGAAGAGAAATAAAAATACAAAATTAGGGACAACATAGAGTAAAAGTTGAAACAATACCGAGGAGATAAGGTCTGAGAGTGAAGAGTAACTAGCAGACTTTCAATGAGTGGAGATCGTTCTAGGCTTATTAAAGAGCCATCTTTGTAGTAAAGAACTTTCTAGGAAGGTGCCTGGCCTTACGAAAAGACAAACCCAGCCGCCACATTAAAATACACAAATTCTGCTATTTTATACATAATTATTCGGTTTTGGCGCAGGTGGAGCATTAATCATGTTGTCTTCTCTAATAAACATCAGCCACGGCTAGTTAGCGTCACTGTCCCCTTATCTTTTTTAATACGATGGGTTCTTGAAGTGGTCAACGATCGGGTCTAATAGTCAAACATCACACGTGTCAACAGAATGGGAAAACTTGACCCTCAAGACATTTGACCCATATCGTTTATTCAACTGGCATCTTAGTGTGAACGAAAATGTTGTGAAGCATAAATAATGCTTCCCTTCCGTCTTGGAATTTTCAATGTTGGGTGGTATTTATCGATTTTGGACTCAATAAAACTTTTTATATATTAATATTTCCAAGTTGCTACTTTAGTCTTCAATGCAACACCGGTTAATCTCAACCCCTAAAATTTTATTTTAATATTTTAAATTTGATCCTTTATAGTTGAAATATTTTTTTAATTTGATTTCTTATAAAATTATTTTTACAATGTAATCTTCTACAAATAAAATTATAATTAATAATATTTTTAGTTAGCCTATTGCTAATAAAAATAAATGACAATATACATATTTTATAACGATGACTAAGTGATAATTTATTAAAAAAATATATTATAAGTCATTATATCTATTACTTTTATTTATAATATATTAATAACAATTTTATTTGTGAATGATTAAATTAAAAAAATGCAAAATTGTGAGAGATCAAATTTATAAAAAAAAAAACTCTACTTAAGAGGCATTAAATTTTTTTAAAAAAATAATTCTATAAAAAATTAAATTAAGAATATTTTAGTGATAGATGCGAAATTAAAGTTTTAGTTGATTATGAAGAATGTTTCTTTAAAAAAAAAATTGTATCTATTGGAATGTTACAACATTAATGAGTTTTAAATGCAGTGCATGGTGTGAAAAGTGAGATTCATCCAACTTGACTAGTCCTCCAAGCAACGGCACTTTTGACAAAACTTATGGATAAATTTGACTGCTCAAAAGTTGGCTTTCTAATATTCATATCCTGATACTGAGTTGATGATGATAATATTTATAAATTGATCACGTTCATATTGTCACAAGTGCTATAACTATAATTATAAAACCATGGTTCAAGTAATGAAACCATTATTTCAATCCACATGCAATAGAGTAGGTGGTCTCTTGTTGCTGAGTTGGTACTAAATAACCCTACCAAATTAATATACCATTGTTGAGACGGAAGCAATCGCTGCCAAATATTAGCCAACCACCTCCCAGAAAAAATGAAAAATAAATTAAAAGATATGGCTGGGTCATAAAGACAGAACTGTGTGCATGGTATTTGGTCTCCTTTTTGATTAGTCTGATTCATACCAACTTATAGCTACTTTAGATTTTTCTATTTAAATTTGGAAAAGAAATTTTTTAAACAACAAAACATAACGTGCAGGATGAATATACAGAGCAAATACATAAACCTGCCCACTGAAACCTAAAGATTACTACTTTTGGATTTTGGTTCCGAAAAAGCTGAACATAGCTACTTTGAACTTGAGGTCACTCAGTAGGGAGTAGTGACTTTCCACTACGGAAAACATCATCATCAATTCTAGTTTTTGTTTTTCCCCCTTCACGCATAAGAGACAGACAGTTTTAGGCCAAATCCAGAATAGTTGGGCCTAACTTCAGAATAACTCTTATAGAATATTAACCGGTCAAGTTTTCCTCAATTGCGAGGGATCAAAGTGTGCAATTATATAGATGCCACAATGTAAAGGGGTAGCCCTCCCCAAATAATGCTCATTAGAATAAGATAAACCACAAATCACGTTCATTTTAGCATTTGACACAGGAGATGGCGGCTACAGCAGGGACCTACAAACCGAAAGATGCCAAGGAGATTCTTAATTATAAGCACATGGTCTGGCCCTTGATTTTGAGATTTCCATCTTCGTTGATTGGTCATACTCATATCTTTGGTTCTCGATTTACGAGTTTGTAAAAGTCCGAAAGCACCAAAACACAACTTGCACAGCGAAAGATAAGTGGGCCTTTGACTTCTGTTCTTCAATTATTTGGGTTGCACCTTTACTTCAATTTGAAACATAAAATAAGATATATACATTAAGTTAACCATAAATATGTAAATATATTAAAAATGTTTTAAATAAAATTTTGATTTTTTTGTTATATTTATATACTTATTTATGATTCACTTAATTAGTGTTTCTTTTTTTACACATTGAATGTACTTCAGAACATAGTAATCAAAATTATAAAATTCGCTATTTGAATATTACTAAGTTGAAACAAGTGACCAAGTTGAAGAGATGAATTGATGGTGGGATTGAAAATAGTCATGAATTATATGATTTATAATTTGAATCTTACAATATATAATAAATTACAAATTCAACGATATAAGTTACTAGTTGAATTGAACATTAATTATGTAATTCAAGCAAATATAATAAAAGAGCATGATTTTGAAATTTAGAAATGAGTGAAAATAATACTTTGGAATGATAGTGTTATATTATTAAGTGTGATCTAACAAAGAAGATATTACTCAAGATTATTTTCAAGAATTAATTATTTATAAATTATATGACTTATGTTTAAGTATTTATTTTAACAGTTAAGTATTTTAGGTATATTTTAAGTATATATATATATATATATTATTTTTAAAATATTTTTCACTTATTATTGATTCTTACTATTCAATATGTTTTATTATTCATAATCTAAAAATATAATTTCCAACATGATTTGAGAACTATGCTTAAGAATTTATTATTTACAAAAAAGAGCAACATATCTATCAACTAATATGGTATCTTTCGAGTAATTCTTAAGCAAACGATAATATTGTACAATTAAGAGTTTAAATTTAATGTAAACATAATTTGCACGTATACGAATTTAATCTAAATCCTTAATTATATGCAAGTACCCAAGAATGTTTCGTATCTTCTACTTTGACAAATTTATTTGGAAGTGCTCAGAAAGAGAATAACTAGATACATGCCCCATCCGACCAAAACGTGTCGTCAAACATTATCATGAATGTATGAGAAGAACCTGTGGTGGATTGGAGGAAAGCGACATTCACTAACCATACAGAAGAAACAAAAAGCAGAGCAAAGGAGGCAAATAATAATAAAAAGGTTGAACCCTTCACCAAAAGTAGTGGATCATCAGGCACTATCCAAAAAGTCTGCCTAAGAGCCAGCCTATGGTTTAGCCATTTTAATTTTTGTTATTACGGAAATAGATCTCCTCATGTTTGGAATGCTGATGTTGCTCATGTCTCTCATGAACTTAAGTTTTTTTTATTTTTTTATTTTTTTTTCTTTTAAAAGAAATAGATCTCCTCGTCAGAAAAGACATGAGAAAACATGAGAAATCCTAACACGAGGGGATCCAAATCCTGCTACTACAGGGGATAATTAATGTATCATTTACTCTTCTTCTTTTCGAAGTAATCCTTATCCAGAAAGGGAAAGTTTTGGCCTCACTACATAATCTTCACTTTCTTTTGGTTTTTTTCTTTTTTAAACAGAATATAACAACCATATTTGTAGTTTGATTGATGATCTCACTGTATACGGTATATCATTACCTAATGCCCATTGAATAGCGGCATTTCTTAACATTTTCAATCCAAAACTTGCAATGAAAAATTTTTGCTTACTTTGACATACGCCTAATTTAAATATTTTTCAAAAATTACCAATGACATATGGTTAAATTATTTCTAAAATTAAAGGGTCTGAATTCAAATCCAGCCATGGCCAAATTAACAATAAGAAACTCCATCAGATTCTAGCTTTGTTGGGGCAGGTAAATGAGGCAACGGAAAATTGTGAAATTGAAGGCTGCGCAAATGTGGCAAAAGATTGCCACACAAAGATAATTTACAGCCAGAGCAAATTATTATATAACTATATACTGCTTGAACAAAACTGCTTCATTGGAGCCGTTTCATTGTTGGAATGATACTAAACAAACATTTCAATGAAGACACAGAGCTGGAGACTTCCATGCAATTGGAACAAGTCCTTAACATGTGAACCAGAAGATTGTTGTTTACTTAGTCATGTTAGTATTCTTGTTATTAATCCTCAGATCTAGATGTTTGTACCTTGGTATATACAAAATTTTTACTGATGAATAGGCCAGAAAATGAATTTTACAGTAAAACCAAAAAAAAATCTGTCCATGCGTGACATTAAATCGGCATACAGTGGCAAAGATCGCAACAGCATCATTCTAATATGAAGTTCTATCCAGCTGAGCAAATTAAAGCCATCTTTTTCACCGAGACAAGAAAACTTCCTAGATTGAATCACCAAACAAGACCTGTCACTGTAAAAACTAAACGAGATAGTAGTACATTTTACGATAATGGCAACCTATCAAACTAGTAGCTAAATTGTGTCACGGGACGAGGTATCCTGTAACAAACTCTCACCAATCTACCAGAACTAGGAATTTATTCCAAATACAAAACATCCACTACCACTAACATACGTCAGTCGGAAAGAAGAGACCTCAAAGAAGATTTCACACGCCCTCCGATTTGCATTACCTTCCAAAGTCTCCATCGTATCAGAAAAGTTACCACCAATAAAAAAAAATTGGCAGGGTTTCAGGATATCTTGCAGATGAAGTGAACTTGGTCAGAAGCTGGGAAGAGTAATCATCACAACACCAGGAGGTTAGGTAAATTGAGAACACCGGAGTTATCATGACCTGAAATTGGGGAAAAGGGCAAAATAAGTTTCTCCATTACATCATACATACTGTATTAACTGAAATAACCACCAAGCATAAGTACGGTTATAACTCAACTTCAACAGAGAGGAAAAGAAGCAACTACAGAAGTATTGGAAAAGAGCATGGATTTATAAATGATCCTCTGAAACATACCTCCAATCCAGTCTGAGTCATCAAATAAGTATAGACTCCATTAACATCTCATTATGCTGGCACCCAACAAGTGGAAGCATACAAGATGCGGCCCTTCCAGCCCTGAAGCATCCAGTTATTGTCTTCATCAATTACAAAATCTCTGTCATACCATGCATTCAACTTTTCCCTAAATTTGGCCATTACCTCCCCTCGCAGTGGGAGCTGCCTGAAACCAGCCCTTGTATTCCTAAGTAGCCATTGTTTGTATGTCTCAGGCCTCTCAACCCTCTCGATCCCTTCACACGCTACCACATTCATGGCCTCCCGACCCAAAAACTCTCTCTCAATCATCAACCTCCATTCATTTTCACGGGGTATGAGAGTGTCTAACATATCATACATTGCAGAAAAATGGAACAGCGCCTCTTTGAACCGTGTGGCAAAGAAAGGGGCGTTGTAAGATCCATTGACAATGGATTGGACAAAAATATCTGGATTCATCTTCCTGATCAAATTCAAAACTGCATTTCTAGGACTGTTTACGTCAATTGTCTCGTCCAGTAAATTTTTAAATCTCACCAGACAGTTCACAGCAAGTAGCTCATTGCTCTTAATCTTAAAGTCCTCCATTGGGATGGTTTCCCAGTTTTGTGATGCTATGGCTGTGTATTCAAATGGAACATCAAAACGTTTGCAATAATTAGCTAGACGTCGACCAGTCTCCTCAATTCTTTCTGCTGGACGAAAGCCAGCTTGGGGTAATTCTATCCCCGTGATGCGCAGCTTCGGAGGCCCACCAGCTCTTCGTGAAAGAAACTTAATAAGTATTGGCCACTGGAAACCATATTGAATGCCAAAATCGATAATATGAAGAGCTTCTGCCTTTTCAGCTGCTATCATAATCATCTTATTTGCAAAAAAATATGCAAACTTCTTGAAAGGGCAGGCAGATATTAAAACTGAGTAAGCTCTCAAGATATCAGCAGCAGAAATCCCCTTGGAGTTCAGAGAGCTATAAAATATTTGGGTTCCAGTACCACCACCAGACAAGCGTGCCTCGAGGCCATTGGCAAAGTAATGAGCCAACCTCTGTGATGCATCACCAAGTGGGGAAGAATGCTGCCTAATCTGCTTTAATAGTTCATTAGCAGTTCTGCAGTCATTTGCAGACACAGCTTGCGCACATAGAACCAGAAGCGTCCTCAAATCCACGGTATCCTTCTTCCTGCCTCGTCTCCTAGAGCGAGTGTTCCCCCCATCAGATGAATGTGGCTGTTCACTTAGCTCCTTGGCTTTGTCTGTTCTATTCTGGAACCCTTTGTGTTCATCACACAGTGGAACATTCTCAAGACTAAGCAACACTCTATCAAACATTTCTGATACATCACTCTCGTCCACATACACTGCTGACTGCTTGTTACTTCTCCCTTCTTCTGTATCACTAGCTTCACGCTCATGATTCTTCCGACCCTTTAACCCATGCGAATTCTCCCGAATATTACCTACTGCCTTTATAGCCTCTTCCTTCGACTCTGAAAGCACCTTGTTGCTCTCCAGACCAATGACAAGTTGAGGTCCTCTGGGAAGAAACTTGCTAGCTTCTTCTAACCCCCTTTTAAACTGTGAGACAGATTCTGCATCAGTAAAGATATTTTGAGCCAAGAGCTTAGTAATAGAGGAATCCAAATCTAACAGTCCATCATTGATATTAGTATATGCACTTGGAGGTTGAGAGGGCTTCTCAGCGATGGAGTGAGAATTTAACTGGAAAGCATAATCACCAGAAACTGGGGCATCCGGCGAAGAGGGCTTATTACCCTCACGAGAATTGTTGGTGCTGCTACTGTTACTGCCAGAATCAATACTACTACTACCAGAACAATTACCATCTGGGCTATCAAGATTCTGATGAATGTCTAGGGGATGCTCATTAGGGGAAGGAGGATGATCCTCTTGAAGAGCATCATAGAATGATTTCTCCGTGACTTGCAGACTCAATGGATCATAAAACATGCTTGGCTTCGGTTCAAAGTTCTCTTCCATAAGAATTTGGCTTATGTACTTGACGGTTTCCGAAAAGTCAGCGTCTTCCAGCAAAGGATCCGGTAGCGAAGTCGTAGATGCAGCTGCTACATCTGACACACCTCCTACAGGGTCCATAGTCCAGGATGAAACTAACCGTTCTGATCCTTCATAGCTCACGCTTGTATGCGGAGCAAAACTAACTGGTTCAGCATAAGGTTGATACAAAGGATCGCTTGTGAAATTAAGAGAGTCCCGATAGAGTTCGTCGAGTTCCCATTCGTTTGCTGGATATGGGAAATAGTTTGGATCGGAGACGAAGGCGCCATCATCAAGTTTATAACCGTTTGCAAAACCATGAGTTCCATCAGAGTTTGGATCCATGTTCAAGAGCTAGCAGCAAAATTAAACCCAGACGCACTAATACCCGAAATCCTTAGTAGATCCAAATCTTATTATGAATGAGCGAATCAAAATATGAATGGAAACTGAGAAAGAAAGCATGCATCAGAATCAGACGAAAGACCGAACAATTGAAAAGGAAGAATATGAATTCTAATTAAAGAAACAACAACAGATGGGGCGAACCAGAAAAGATTGAATGTGGAGCTATGTCAGCATGAACTATAGCAGAAATTGTGGCAAGCTACGTGTCCGATGAAAATGCAGAAAGACAGAGAGAGAGATGAAGGATGAGGAGGGACCATGGAGATGAAAGTGGCTTAAGTTTTTTGTCAACTCCTCGTTATATGCAGAGAACGAAATAGAGGTAGCTCAGGCGTGGACACAATTGACCTTTAGTACTAGTATTTGTGACAAATTCAAGAATTTGACTGGTGGCTTATCATCTTTTGTTTGATGCCAATAAAAATCAATGAAATATATTTTTATTTACTTATCACTTTGGTACTTTAATTAATTAATTAATTTTAACTTATTTTTTTTAATTTTAATCATATAATTTTTTATTTTATTTTATTTATAATTTAAAATAATCTTTTAATTTTTTAATGTCTTAAAGTAATTTTTTTAATATTTTAAAATGGTCTTTAATAATATAACAAATATGACCAATATGATACAAATTAAAAGTTAAATAATTAAATAAAAATAAAAAAAATTAAAGATTCAAATTAAAATGAATAAATAAATTAAAAATCTAAAATAATAATCAAAATTATATTTTTCCTTTTTTTTTACTTTTAATGGGACATGTCTCACTATTTGATTCTTAAATATTAGAATACCTCACTTATAAAAAAAAAAAAAATTCCTTATTTTTATTTGATTTTTAAATTTTCAAACATTAAATGTTTATTTTTAATATTGAAGAATATAATAATTCACATATATATGTTCCGGACATACATAGATTGTGGGACCTTCAAAGTAAAGGTCCATCCAAAAATTAGCGCACGCCGCTCTCAGTGACGATCCCACGGTACTCTTTTATCAAAGGCGAAAGAGTTGTTTGATTTGTGTTCATCACCAGGGTCGGTCGTATTTTGAATTTTCAAAGACTCTTTGATGCTGTCTTTTTTATTTATTTATTTGGTCTGTCTTGAAGTCCCAAATATGGTCCACTCAGATCTTGTTAAGTGTGAATTCCCCACTCGGCAAAAACAGGGGAAAAAAAAATCAACTTTTCTTTTATTCTAAATCATTGAAATATATCTTTTATGGAATTTAATTTTTCAAAGTAAAATTTTTATTTGATTTTTTAAAGAGTTAGTGAATTATTTTGTACTTGATTAATAGGATTCAAATTACAAAATCAGGAATTATTATGACAATAATGATGCTTTATATAAATTAAAATAATTAATTTTTCATTAATCATTATTCACTTTATACGTTTTTTTTTGTTTAAGTAAGTATACTTTAAAAGAATTCCTCCTCTTTCATTTATATATGTTTATCTAGGTGCCATTGATTTAGCTTTCTTTTTTTTTTTCAATTGGAATCATTACTATTTTTTTTAAACACATTTATTTATTCACTGTTTATATATATTTTTAAGTTTTTTTTATAAAGTTACCAAATTAGTTAGTTTCTTTATTCTTTTCCTTTTAAATTCTTTTTGACAGCTTATTCAAATTTGAAATCATGTTTATCTTATTTTGTTCAATTTATTCTATTTGTAGGAATACTCATCGAAAATTTAAAAAAAAAATCTACATCCCCTTTCTCATTTTAAATTATTTCCATTTCTCTCATAACAGCAAAGCCTTTTGTTTTTGTTTTAATTATCTCTTATCTTCAATAGTTTTCTTCAGTTTAATTATACAACCATAATAACTCTTGAATTGGACTTTCGAATCCAAGACTGTTGTTAAAGCGAAAAGCCATGAAAAATTCATCTCAATGATACACTTTTTATTTCATAAATATTGTTTCACAAGATCACAAATTAGTGATAAAATATACTTGAAAGGTAATTGTCTTTACTAATCTTATTCAAATACCAAGACTCTCTTCGATGTTGCAAAAATCTCTCAATAAAGTCAACTTTTTTTTATCACTTGAATCACTCGCTATGCATTTTGCAAACTTCATCTAAATGTATATAAAAGAAACTTATAATTAAAAGTTGAATTTAGTATTTGAGGTAAAAGCCCTCTAAAATCGATACTCATTAATATCTCACCATCTACTCAGCCATTTTAATTTGAGCAAGAAAGTCAAACTCACCTTGAAATAATTGTGCATTATGTGTACGTGTCAATGTTTTAGAAATAAGACTACTTATTCAAACAAAATAAGAAGTGATTCACGGCTCACATGTTTATTTATAGTTAAACAAGGGTGGAATATATATATATATATATATAATAATTAAATTAATACATATATTATAAAAATATTTAAAATAAATATAAATATGTAAAAATATAAAAAAAATTAAAATATTTTATATATAATAAATTTATATGAAATAAATTGATAAAACTTATTAAGCATTATAAATTTTTATTAGAGAATGTCAAAATTTTAACTTACAAAATTAATTTTTAATTAATTCAATACTAAATTGATTAATTTTTACTGATTTTCATTTTTTCTACTGTTTTTTTAAGATTAATTAGAATAAAAAGGATAATCAATTCATCAATTTTTTAATCTAATCAATCGTCCCGTCTAATATTTTAAACCATGTAGGTGCAAAATCATCATCTCTCCAATAAAAAGAATCAACTGGACAGATTTGAACCCTAAAACAAGAAATCTCCCGAAAAAGGTAATTACATGTGGTATAATAAATGAGATAAGCATTGTATTTATCTCAAATCACCTCTCCTCTTACTCGTCACATTAATATATTAATTAATTACTGTTGAATAATTTACAGGCTACCGATAAGTTACCGGTCATGGGTATTGCTTGGTTGCCAAGTCTCATCTTCCCTTTTTCTTCTTTCGTAACGTCGCAAGTATATGATATGGATCCCTTAACTACGCATTTGCCATGTGCCTTTTCTTTCCGCCGCAAGTATATCTTTGATTGAATCTTACAAAAGTTTTTACTGAAACAAAGTCTTTCATTTCATTTTATTTTTTTGATTGACCTAGAACCTTAACGTCAAACGCCCAAGTTAATTCTATATTATTAAAGGATAATGCAACAAATCCCCTTCAACAAGGTATGCATGCATTTAATTACATTTATTTATTTTAGAATTGAATTTGTACCCCAAAATTCAATTGGCCTTTTGACCAATTACAAATAAAACAAAATAACTAAATTCCGGGGCTACTCTTTAAAAAAAAATCCCTTAAGTTAGATGAGTTCTCTTTGCATGCATATATCTGGATATTAAAAGTACTCTCAGGCAGTATCCCAATTAAAGGATCTTCTGGGTTATGGCTGACTATCACTCGAAGAAAAGAGAAGAAGAGGAGAGAGGAAAAAGGGGGGGGGGGGGGAGAGAACACGATAAATATGCATCGAAATATATCATTCATACAGCACTGTATAAAACACACATTTGATAAAAGGATTCTAGGTACTGAAAGTGTGATATGCCATTCTAGGGGTAAGTTCGAGTCAGGTTTGCAATATTCCTAAATGGACCATATCTCTCTTATCAACCCTTGAATCACTTCTCGACTGTCCATGCGGGATAACTGTGGAAGATGTGGTGTCAGGAAGGCCTATGCTGGCACCCAACAGGAGGAAGCATAAATGATTCGACCTTTCCAACCTTGTAGCATCCAGTTTCCATCTTCATCAAGCATGAAATCGTTGTGGTAAACACCTCTCGACTTGCCCCTTAATTTGTTAATGAGATGTTTATCCAAGGGTAGCTCCCTAAACCCAGCCCTCATGTTCCGAACCTGCCATTGCTTGTATGTCTCTGGCCTCTCAATCCTCTCAGAACCCTCACAAGCTATAACATTCATTACCTCCCGCCCAAAGAACTCTTTTTCAAACATCAACCTCATTGGATCTTCACGCGCCACATTGGTTTCAAGCATATCAAACATTGAAGAGTAGTGAAAGAGAGCCTCCCGGAACCGGGTCACAAAGAAGGGTGCATTATAGCACCCATTGACAATAGCATGTATAAATATTTTGGGATTTATCTTCCTACTTAGATTTAAAACAGCATCCCTCGGACTATTCAACACAACAGTCTCATCAAGTAGGTTCTTAAATCGAAACAGACAGTTCACAACTACAAGTTCATTTTTCATTATTTTCAGGTCATCAACTTTGACAGTTTCCCACTTTTGTGCAATAGCATTAAACTCAAATGGAACATTGAAGCGCTCACAATACCTTGCCAAGCGACACCCAGTCTCTTGGACTCTCTCTGCTGGCCTGAAACCAGGTTGCGGCAGCTCTATCCCTGTGATCCGCAACTTGGGGGGCCCACCAGGTTGTTTTGAGAGACGATAGATAAGGGCAGGCCACTGAAAGCCATAACGAATACCGAAGTCTACAATATGAAGAGTCTCCACATCTTTGGCTAGACCCAAAATGGTATGGTTTGCAAAGATGGTTGCAAGCTTCTTGAATGGGCAGGCCGAAATATACATTTGGTAAGCTTTTACCATGTCAGCAGCAGCAGTTCTTTTGGAGGATAAAGCAGTGTAAATCTGGGTACCAGTGCCGGCCAAGCGTGCTTCAAGCGCATTTGCAAAGCAATAAGCCAACCTCTGAGATCCATCACCAAGTGGGCTAGAGTGCTGCCTGATTTGCTTTAATAACTCATTAGCAGTGACACGATCATCGGATGAAACAGCTTGTGCACACAGAATCAGTAGCGTCCTCAGATCCACAGCTTCCTCTTTCTTGCTGTGTTTCTTAGCACGAGTCTTTCCATCACCAGACTTCTTTGACTCTTCCTTTTGCTGCGCATTCATGTCTGGTCCACTCTGGTGGTTTTCATTGCAAATACACATAGGAGGTGCATCTTTTCCCCATCCAGTACCAAGCAGTACCTTATCAAATAATTCTGGTAGTTCACTATCGTCCACATAAACTGCTGACTGCTTGTTGCTTCTCCCATCTTCTAAATAGGTCTCATCTCCCCGCTCATGGTTCTTTCTCCCTTTCGAATCTGGCAAGTGCTCCCTGTCACCTTTCTCTGTCTTAATTCCCACCAGCTGATTTTTTCTTAGAGGGGGAGAAAAGGTGTTGTTCTCCAGATCAATAATCAATGGATTATTCTTAGGAAGAAACTTACTGGCTTCCTCTACACCTCTCTCAAATTGCAATACAGACTCACTCTTGCTAATCAACGAAGAATCTAAAGACTTGGAAATCAAAGACCCTACACCCACCGTCCCATTCTTGCTATCAGTGAAGCTGCTCCTATTGGTCATGGAAGCTTGCGCACTGGATGTTGAACTGGACTGAAACACAAAATTAGCAGGAAAAGTGGTTTGAAATATAGAAAGCTTGTTCTCTGTAAGATCAACATCACTCCACTGGGAATCAGTAGAGTTGCTGGTGCTCGTACCATAACCACCACTGCTACAATAATCACTGAAGCTACCAGCAAGATTGTCATCTGAACTACTATGATAGCCGTGAAGATGATGTTGGATTGAGGAAGAAGGATACTTCTCACCAATAACTTCATATAATGATTTCTCAGCAGCTTGGAGAGCCAAGGAATCATGAAACATACAGGGTTTCTCTTCCATGTCCTCTTCCATAAGCATTTGATTTATGTAGCGAAGGACAGTACCAGAAAAGTCATTCTCATCCAAGGGAGAATCCTCATCTGTACTAATGGTAGAGGGGGAAGCATGATATCCAGCGTAGTTTGGATCAGGTGGCAAAAATGGGGTATCCATAGATCCCAAGCTGATGGATGGGGCGCTGGATTTAATCCCATTTACAGGAATTGGTTCCTCCTCAAAATTGAGCGAAATGGGCACTTGGTCGAAGTTAAATTGATTAACGAAACTGGAGTTAAAATGCGGATCCATGAAAGAATTGATACTGAAGGAGTTCACCTTTTTCTTTCTAAATAAGACGGAAAAGAAATTCTGTTACTGAACAGTATATACTATACATGCCTAAAATCCAAAACTAAATAATAGTATAATATCCTAATCTCGCAATATATGAAGCTGAAATGACATGAAACAATAGAACGTTAAAAAGAAAAAAGAAACAATTGCTATAATGATATCATTTTACTAGTTCTAACTTGAACCAGCTAAAATTAAACAAGAATGAAATTGGGGAAGTCTAGAAACCCTAGGAATCAATGAACTTGGGTTTAAAAGAAAAAAAAAAGTGTAATTGACAGCAGAAGGGAATCGAACGATTTAATGATATCATTTTACTAGTTCCAACTTGAACGAGCTAAAATTAAACAAGAATGAAATTGCGGAAGTCTAGAAACCCTAGGAATCGATGAACTTGGGTTAAAAAAAAAAAGGGAAAGTGTAATTGACAGCAGAAGGGAATTGAACGATTTGCATACCTGAGGGAAGAAAGGAGGAAACTCAACACAAGAGTCAGCAGCAGTGCATTATAATCAAAAACAAGAGAAGAGAAACCTATCAAAAGAGAAGGTTTTAGCTCACTTTATCTCTGCCTCTCGAGATTTCCATGAAAGAGACTCATCACATACACATTCATAGACAAAGTCATGGTCATACAAGTGCGACCAGCACAGAATCTTTGTGTCCGCGTCTTGCGCCTCAATCCTCAATGTGGAAAGATAATTAGGTTGCAAATCACTGGCTAGCTTGCAAGATGTGACGCGCAGCTGCGAAGTCAAGTTAATATCAGTTACCTCCTCCTCTCCCTCTTGTCTGTTTTTCTCCGCTTCCAACATTTTCCTCACTCTTAACGACACGTGTCAGATATGTATTGGTTTTCATCCCACGTGGCATGGCTAATCTCGTGCACTTCATCGGTTATCCACTTTTTCGCATTTTCACCTGTAAAAAACGTTTTGCTTCTAAAATGGCAATCTTCGCCTCTGTTTTTACTTACCGAACATTATCTTTATTTGATAAATAAGAATTTTTTTAATTCAAAATATAAATTACTTTTAACAGATTTATATTTTTTAAAAAAAAATTATTATGTTCTTAAATTTTTTAAATATTATTATATCTTTTTAATTTTATCCTTATAATCAATACAGTTATTACTATTAAATAAAGAGTTTTTAACATAGTTATTATTATGAAATGAAAGTTATTATAAAAATAATTATTATTATTATTGTTGATTAACTTACATTTTGAATCAAACTTTTTTTTTTAAATAATTTACATTTTGGACCAGAGGAAGTAAATAAGTATTGTTACCTCTGAGATATTTTAGAATGAAGATTTTAATATTTAATGTAATTGAAGATACCAGAATATGCGGACAGAGTGTTAGATATGATTAAATCAAGGCATTTCTTTTAGCTTATTGAGTTTGGATGGGATTATGGTAAATTCCTGCATTGTACTCCAAGTATCTCAACTACCAGTCCCAGCAAAGAAAAAACATATTACTTCTTATTATGTAACTTTATAGAAAGAAACAAAACCCGTCATGACAAATCATCTGTGTTTGCTTAATTATCTATTCTTATACATGTTACAATTATTTTGTCTTTGAATCTTATCTACACATAATTTAATACATAGCAGTTATTAATTCACTACTTGTTAGTCTATGTCAAATAAAACCAGGCCAAATTCATAAATGTATATTCTTTAAGAATAAATAGGGAGAAAAAAATTTTCAAAATTTAAATCATATGAAAATAAGATTCAAAAACTAGTCAATCCAAAATTTACAAAATGGATTCTCTACTTATTTCTTAGAATGAATGAGTACTAAAAAGTACTACTTCGACTTCAATTTGATATTTTTTTAAAAAAATTTCTTCTTCTTCTTCTTCTTCTTATTATTGCTTTAAAAGATATAAAATATAAAATGAAAATAAGAAGTGACTCACTTATGATCTATGACTATCCTCATCTATTCTTAAGATGAGTAAAAAATTCAAATTGCAAAATATGTATCTTTAAAAAGATACCATAATGATTCATTAATATGAGATTGTCGAGTCCCATCAGCAGGCATGGACTTCACCAATAGAATCTGTGACTCGGGGGGGGGGGGGGGGGTGGTTAGCCCTGGCTTGAGCCATTAGCTTCAGCAGCGACTAGGATTCTTACTCTTGTCCTCTACATGTGAGAATGAACGACTCTAAACTGTGATAAACCATCTTTCAAGAAAGAAAGGCGACAGATATGATTGTTTCGGATCAGAAAACTGGGATTCCCTCTTTGAACCTATTTTGATTATGGGATACGGATCTAACTTCCATGACTATCTTGGTTTTTTGGGTATCATAATTCCCAGATAAACTCCTCTCATTTCCAACAACACGTGCATACACATGCCCTTAAATTGCACACCTAATATCCATTGTACAAAACTTCGAAAGAATTTAAAGGAAGACAACATTACGTTAAATGAATTGTGTTAGCGAGTTCTTTATTGCATCAACCAATTACAATTATAAATAGCAAGCCTCTGAAAGCAGTTGAAGAATCAAGACTTGAGCGACAGATAATATTACATCAGTTCTTCACTTTGTACAGAATGGTATAAACAGATATTTCATTACAAATACAAACAAAAGATGCTTCAATAACAAGAGTCAGAAATCTGCCGAGTGTTGCTTGGTCTGCTGGTGGGACCAGTAGTGGTAGGCAATTAGGACCCTGTCCAAAAGCTCTTGAGGTACAGGCTGACCCCTCCTTTGCTGGGGGGATATTCTTGCCGTGTGCACCAGTGTTTTCCATTTATCCTGCACAATCCCATGCCCCAAAATCACATGCCAACACCTTGTATGCTTTGCGTGCAACCTAAGGAAACTAAGATGATACCAACAAAGGTGCCTCAATATTATAATAAATTTTAGAGGAAATGTACTTTTTGATTCCTTCAAAATACATGTCTTAACTATTTCTGTTAAAGTCAGGGGCAAAAACAAAGTAAATCTATTTGCTCCAAAAACTAACAAATAACAAGTAAAACATTTTCAAAGACTGAATCATGTATTTCTAAAATTCAAGGACCAAAATAGTTGATACATATATTTTCAGGAATTTAAAAGTGTATTTACTCTAAATTTTACACAAATGAAAAACTATAGGATATATATTTCCTAGATAAAATATGTAACTCTGTAAGTGACTAGCTAAAACTAGCATCAGGTAATGAAAATGTGCAGCATAAATCTTTTATGTTAGAAGATTCCTTCAAGTGCCATGCAATAGAGAGTACCAATAAAACGATAAGAACTAACTGCCTACCAGGTATACGACAAACTACATGCCTTGTCATAACCAAAAATTAAGTGATTTCAATGAGAAGTATACGGCAGAATCAACCAAAGTAGATAAGGTTAAAAAAGAAAAATGCATGTCACCGATGGACCTGGACAGTGACAGCTACATTTTCTTTGGGCAAAAGGCAAAGAATACGAGCTAATAAGCATGAAGAATAATCTTTGCATAAAATACTGCACTTGCTTTGCATGAGGAACACAAACGTTTTTACCTTCAAGTCCACATAAGTCCGATGCTCTGCATCATCAAAAGCAGAGAGTTTGACATCGCGCCACCTAGTTTTTTTTTTTTTTTCCCAAAAGACACAATATAAAAGGGATTATCAATGTATCTGTCAAAATAATTAATTGCAGCATATACACACTGGAAAAACAGAAGACAGAATTCTCTAAACACTCATGCTTGCAAGTTAAAACAACACTGGTTATTCAGGTCAAACTGAGGCTAATTTAAATCTTTACCTTCCAGTTCCCAGTTTCTCAACTGCTTGAACCAATGCTTCAACTTCAGCAATAGAAAAAGGCCTACGAATGCGGCGCTGCACAACCTTAGATTGTTTTGTCTTCTGGGGCACGGGCATTACATCTAGTGCCTCCATACCCTTTTCAGGAACAGTAATCACTGCTTTGAATTCCGTCATACTTTTATCAAGAGATGTGTTAATAGGTGAAGGTGCTGAATCGTGATCACTTTCAATAAGGTTACTTAAGCTGGTTACTTGATGCTCAGGTACCATGTCAGAACTGCATTGAATCCTCTGATGAACAACGGCTGGACTGGAAGTGGAAGGATACCTAAATAATAATTAAAGAAAGTTAGACTGAATTGATACTAAAATTGAAGTATATGCAATGCAATATATAATCACATCATCTCCATAGCAAAATGCAATTTCAATAAAAAATGCAGTGGCAGTAGAGTCTAGGATCTAGATTAAATGCTGAATAAAATAAAGGACAACCCCATTGGAAGTTGTGCTTACCTTAGCGTGTCCTCATGTAGTACATGGGGGGAATCTACAGCACATATCGGTTGGAGACTTTTCAAAGAATTAGGTTCCAGAATAAAGCCCAGAGCATCTGGCTGATTATCTCGAGAAATTCCGGTTTGAATTAGAGTTTTATAGTCATCTCTAACCTTCTTTCCCCGGAGAATTACACCAACATGTAATCCACCTCCAAGTATAGCAGTCACTGCCTCCATCACTCTCCTCTGCAGAAGAATTGCACGTAGACACAGCTGAATCCCAACTCATATGGAAAGATATAATATAATGATTATATCATAAAATACAAGAAACATGCAAAGAAATGAAAAACAAATGACATTTATAGAAGGGATAGATGATGGCAGAATCAAAGTTGATCACACCTTCAAGGATCCAATAGTTGCAGTTTCTGGAATCTGAATAAAAAGCTCTGGTACACTAAAAGACTTGATCCTAAGCTTCACTGATTTAAAAAAAAAAAAAAAGACATCTTCATTTAAGAAACCTTTTGAAGACACCATTTAAGCCAAAGAGTGCATAAAGAATCACTCCCTCAATCGTCTCATACCATGTGAATCTCTACATTGTAATCCAGTGTTTTGATGTGCTCCCAAGGATGACATTCCAGGGTCTGCATGGAAGATTTGAAAATTTTGATTAGCAAAAGACTCCCAAGACTATTAAAACCAGTAGCCAAATATCAATTTGGGGATTGGAAGAAGAGGAAGCCATTTAGAGGAAAACCTCCACAAATCCTAGGAGATGAACCAGAAGCATCTAGAATCATGCCCTTCTCAAATGAATGACAAGTGCCATCACTTCTGATAAATCCATCAGAATTTGAGACAGACCTATGATGATAAAAAACCTTCCTCTTTTTGATAGGAATATTCATCTCAAATCTTTGGCGTTTATAACAGTTCTTCCTACTGTGGTAAATTGGCTTCAAATTTCCATCTAAATTTAACATATTCCCAATTGAAAACAGATTAGTGACAAGCAAAGAAGCATGAGGGGTACACAAACAAAAGAACCAGTAAATTCATAACAAGCGCTCACCTCTATCAAGAAGTTTATCATCCTTTAATTCTGAAGAAAGTTTCCAATATTTAGATGCCAATATTTTCCTTATTCTCCTGTCACCTATACAGGTCATTGGCCTAAAGGATTTCACTTTGGTACTAGGGTGAGTACACCTGAAACAGTTTTCATCATCATCTCTACTAACTACTGATATATTGTCACAATTTTCGGACAATGAACTATAAGGAATATTGTCGTCCCACCGAGACAACTTGGCATTGCCACCTGAACTAATCAGTGCAGGAGGTTTTTCACCCAAAGGACCCTCAAAACTGCACTTATCAGTCCCCATACCAATCTGCTCATAATTTATCTCACTTATATCATCTAACTTGCAACCACTAACCTCTGCAGAACCAGAGGAATCTAACTCAACTATGCTGACTAAATTTTCCATTTGATTATGATTTTTGCCATTCACCAACGAGCAACTAAAACTTGTTACTTTAGAAGCTCTGCCTGAATGGCCATCATTTTCAGGATGTGAGATTTTTTTTAAACTAAAATTTTGATCATATGCTTGTGAAGAATGATCAGAGAAATATCTTCTGTCACAACTTTCTTCATCAGAAAGCTCAGCTTTCAATGACTTATTTTTATTCAAGCTCTCTTCCATAACAAATCCATGCTGATCCTTTTCTGATGATGTATCACTAGAAGTAGTTGAAGTCTCGTTATCTTGCAATAATTTGCCAGCTACAGTAGCCAATAAGTCAAATGCAGACGTTTGATTGTCTTTGACTATTTTTTGACATGTAGCCCCCCTCTAGAAAACATAAAAGACAAAGAAAAAAAATCATATGGATTGTTATCATAAAAGCCATGAGTAAATAATTAGTAGAAATAATCAGCCCCAGATGGGAAGCAGCACGAATTTACCCTAGCTGATCGGGGGGCTTGAGGCGTGGTTGGCACCTTGTAACCACTAAATCCATAGTCTAACATCTTCTGAAAAACCATATCTCAGGAACCATGCCAAAATAGATGGATCAAACACAAGAAACCAGCAATCCAAGACCCATTATCAAGTAAACTTGCACTCCACCTGTCGCTTAAGCAAATCTCAATTTGAAAGCCTGACAGTAAAGAATCATAAGTGCTAACCCAGATACATCATGGTCTGCTAGGAAACAACTATAAATGATACCGGTGTTTTACAATGCATTATGCAACTAAATTCAGTGTTGAATAAGAAACTAAGAATCCGAAATAAAAACAATAAATGAATTCCCGTTATGTACATAGGTACCTGGTAGATGCACCTCAAAAATTTGGTGGAAAATAACTGTATCTTATATTTATTTATTTATTTACTTTAGTGCGTTTAAAACAGGGACTAAATTTCAAAATGACAAATGGAAAGCAAATGCCATTCTAAAAATTTAATTAGCAAATCAAGTACCATTTTGTATTCCCTAAATTTTGAAGAATTATATCAAACCAATAGAAGCAAGAAAGGTATCAATGTTTCTAAAGAAAAAATATATAAATGAGATTATTAGAACAATTTGCACAAAAATCAAACTTTGTCAAAGAACAAATTCCAAAACAATCTCCCACAATTCTGTCCCAAGTGTTTGTTCAAGCCTCTAATTCAGATAGCATGGATCCTATTTTCAAGTAACCAAATTGAACCTTCATACAATCCCAACTTATATCTTAAGGCAACCAATTCTGTCACTGACACTGGATCTACGTCCCTTGATTAAAAGACAGTTAAGAAAATATAATTATACTTATTTCATCAAATGGGAAAATCAACTGCTAAATTCACGTAACACTCTCACACAGACACAGGGGATTAAAGAACAGAAAACAAATTCCGATGAACACACAGAGAAAGTGTAATAAAATGATTCAGCTGATAGTAAGAATATGCAAAAGCAAACCCACTGCAACAGGTTCTGAAAATCTCAGAGTAAAACTTAAATAAATTAATTAAAAAAAAAAGAAGAAAAAGAATATAAGCCAAACAAGAAAGAATAGAAGAAAGATCAAGCAAAGAAATTTAAAATACAAGACCAGATTCCGGGCACGTTCATGAGAAGAGGACTAAGAAAAATTGAGACCAAGAGGACTAAAGAGACCTAAATTCTCTGAAGAAGATCGTTCTCAGAAACCCAAGGTGATTTCTTTTTTAACAAAAGATGCCACCAATCTTCACCTTCTTCACATAATTCAGGAGAATTATATACATATCACAGCCCGAATTCTGAACAAATACCATATCACAAGGAAATGATTATCAAATAAGAAAGGTTCGTCCTAAGGATAACCCCCCGGAAAGGGAAAAAAACGAAACTTCGCTTGTCCTAGTGACATAAAACGCACAAAAGTTCAACACGCTCACCTCTAGGCACAGATTGTCGTTCAAAAATCAAATCTTTAACCCCCGAATAAGCGAAATTTCGACAAATATTCTAAATTTCAGGTAGATGTGAGATTCGGGGAATTGTCGGAGAATTCAAAGTGAAAAAAACAAGCAGCACTAACTTTCCACCTGAGGAACAATATCCCTCCTATTCTAACCCAGATTGGTTTTCCAGGAAAACTTTTAGTTTTAACTTCTAAACGCTACCCGTTTAAATTTTATTTGGTTGGTCTTTTGGATCTCTGAAGAATAAAAAAATACACTCCCTCCGATTCCCAAACCCCCTGAAAACCACCCAAACGTTGCATAAACCCCTGCGCTTTATACCATGACCCCTTGTTAATGGACCCATCGGCAATGGCGTGGGGGTCCACCGGATACAGCAGGTGTATGGTAACCAGCAAAGGAGCGGTTCCCCGGTTCCTAGCAATTGGGTGAACCCCAGAAGAGTGGAATGAGCGATCCGATGCGGGCACGTGCATTCGCTTTGGATCATGTGGTTGCTTGTGATGCGCAATCACGATTTCAATTTTATTTTCAGGCTTCTTTTTTTCTTGTTTAATGAATATTTTCAGGTTTAGGAGTTAGCAGGAAGATTCATTTGAATTTGGTTTTCTATAAATAGAAGGGGAATTTTGGTCACAAAGGACTCATACAATAGGGTAGGCTTTTAATTCAAAGTATGGGATGATTGCTTCTTTGTTTTTATCTTTTTTTTAAGTTGAAAAAATGATAATGAAAATGAGTTATTTCAACTTTATTAATCAGCACGTCATGAAATTCCTTAACCTCCAACAGGAGCTCTTCAGAAAAGAAAAGATTAGAGGGTACGGTGGTTTCTTCTTTGTTTTAATCTTCAACATCTGGCAATGTCTCGCTTTTCTTTGTACATTCAGTTTCGTAAGCTTAACCATTCACTAGATTACTTTTATCATTTGGAGGGTTTGCTAACTAACTAGAGTAGGAAAAATGTTTATACAATTACATTTTTATAGTTATCTCCGTCGAAATCTGCAATTCCCAATTTTGTTCAGTTTTTTCTTTTCTTTATTTTAATTTCATTGAATAATATGACATGCCAAACCCAAACTACGTTACTTCACTTCTACCTTTGAAAGAATTGACCTAGAGTAAGTTACCTTGTTGCGATCACGTGGCTATGAGATGTAGGACTGTTACTTCAATGTTTGCTTTTAAACCTGTGACAAAGATCGCCCCCCAGATCTACTATACAAGAGGGAAAGCAAGCAAAGTGCAGTTATGCCGAAAAAGTATGTGAAGACCTATGGCCACTTTTGGCATCGTTACAATATGCGAGAAGGTGAGGGAGAAAAAATAAATAAATACTATGTCTTTATTATTATTAATTAATAATATTTATTTTTTTTATTTTTTAAATAAGAATATGAATGTTATTTTTTATAGATTCTATCTATTTTTCTTTTTCATTTTTTCCATTTTATTATTTTCCACCTCCACCTACCAAATGAGAATGGAAGCACTTTTTGCACTTGTAGAAGGCACTCGACAATTTTTCTATGGTATTATAGTATCAGCAATATTATACTATCATTTGGCATGAGAGTTTTCCAATAAATTTAATTTATTTCAATAAAACGGATTATATCTACTTAAAATTAATTTAATCCATACACTTCTAATGAATCAAATTGGCTTTAAAATAAATTATTTAGCATTTCAAAACGCAACGGATAAATTCGCCAAGGGAATCTCCGTCTCAGATTAACAATGATAACACTGGAGTTACATTTTTGTCTCTATTTGAATGATCATAGTTATAGTCATAGATGCGTGGCTTTGATATGAAGAAGGATAGGGAAGGTAAGGAGCATGCATCGCCAACTATCCTACATGGAGAAGTTGGAGGGAGATGGAATGGAGTTTACTTGACGTGAAAGCCACATTCAGATCTCACCCAACCCAAACGAGGGGAACCCTTTTGCAGAATTCTTTTCTGTCCAAACTCCAAAACCTCCTTCTCATCAGACTTGGCAACTAAAGAAAGTAAATAAAGCAAATTATATATGAATACTAATTTCTGCTCTTTTAAGACACGCTTGGCATTTTCATGTGGGGCTGACAATATTTTAATGAATAAATTAACTTCATTTATCAAGACATGTGATGTGATTCATCCTAATCACAATTCATCAGCTGATTCTACTTGCATTCAATGATTGATATAAAGGTAATGAAAATAAATAGCTGGCGCCACATCCCTCATCCCACCTAGCTGCATATAGCTGGGGTGCTTATGAAACAAAGTTTAAAAAAAAGGGAAAAGAAAAAAAGGCCCTTGTCCATGTCTTCACTAGCTTCTAAATCTTGATGTCTTTTAAATTTGTTGCTGATACTGAGCAAATACAACATTAAAAGGACAACAGCAAGTGATATGTTTTCCATTAAAAAGAGCAGAGGCACAGAGACTGTTCCAGCAAATTAGATAACAGGGACTGCAGTAATAACGGATACCTACTGCCGTTGCCGTACCAGTAATCCTCAACTCCTGTCATGTTATACTATGCAAAGCATTTAGGTATTATCAACAAGAGATTTTTATTTTAAAGGTGCTGTTCATCGAGATATTTATTTGTAAAATCAGACAACCATTTATAATATTATTTGGTTTCAAGATTCTCCATCAGAATAATCAACCATCAATTCGTTAAGATTTAAACAAACATAATAACAAAGCCATTGAATCACTAAATTTGGCTTTATTTAAAACTAAATAAGACTTAAAATTTCGACCTATTTCGTTAGATGATAGAAAGAAAATGAAAAATGTGAAAAATGATAAATGAAAATAGGTGAGATAAAATATTACTTTATATTTTTATTTTTTTAAAAATAACTTGATAATTAAAATAATAATTTAATGAATGAAATAATGATACATCACCTCCTTTAGGCACATATTCGAGGAGACAGAAATGTGCCACGTTAACTGAATTGGAAGGCTTTGACCAGGTCAAGAGCACACATCCTACTACTGCAAAGTAAGTGGAATAGAAGGAAGTTGAGATAGAAGTGGAGGGGTCCACTTGCACGTCCAACCTTAGATTTAGGTTCTGTTTTATTTTATTTTTATTAATGTAAGGATGTTTATAAATACCCTAAATAGGATTAAGTGTAGAGGGTCAGATTTTATTATAAAATTGTAATTATTGTTGGGAAGTTTGTCCACTCCATATGGACACTCTTATTGGGAATAGTATTTGTTGAGATTCTTGCATATATTATTTCCAACAAATCTTATCCTATAATCGTTATCCTCTTCTGCTACGAACTACATTTATCATTTTTTGGTATTAGAGCGTGTTCGATTACCATGGTGCAAACACATTCTACTACGTCTACCAACGATCCAGAACCTACTCACAATCCAGATTTGATTCTTCAACAATTAACTGCTATTACATCCAAACTAAATACCATTGATATCTTGGCAACGGAAGTAGCAGCACTTAAGGCACAAGCCAGTAATTCTCCTCACGTTGAAATAAGCCACAGGAAACAAGAATGAGGCAAAGCCTTATATGAGGAAGATGATGATGCGGATAGCCCGTGGTGGCTTAAAAATCCCACTCGTAGACCTTCCACCAAAATGGAGTTTCCAAAATTCGAGGGAGGAGACCCGCGAGGTTGGATTCTTATGGCAGAAAAATATTTTTGTTATTACTGATGAATTAAAGGTAGATATTGCTACAATGTATTTGGAGGGAGATGCATTGGATTTATTTGCTTGGATTAATGGTGAACATACCCTTTTGTATTGGAGGAATTGGTCAAGGCATTACAAGAAAACTATGGTCCTTTCGAATTTCAAAACCCAGATGAACACCTTTGCAGCATTAAGCAAGTTGGCATCATACAAGAGTATAGACAAGAATTTGCAAAGAGGTTTGCAAGAGTTAAAAATTGGCCTGAACACTATTTGCTTGGGTTTTTTGTTAATGGGTTAAAGGAAGAATTAAAATCTAATGTTAGAATTCATAAGCCCAGAAGCATGGATAGAGCTTCCAGTTTAGCTTTGGAGTATGAAACCAAAGCCCAATTAGCTCATGGGTCCAAAAAGATAAACTGGAGCCACTTGGGTCAACCCAATAACCCATCTAACTTGGATACCCGAAATTCCCATCCCTTTGGTTCTTCTAACACGTGTACTGTTCCCTTTTCACAGAACATGTTAGCGATACCACCTCAATGCCTGCAAGTGTCGACGGCCTCTAATCTTCTAGGAATTGGCCGAACATGGGATGCAAAAAGATAAACTAGGAGAGACAAAGGGCTATGTTTGAGGTGTAACGAGAAATTTACCCTTGGACATCGCTGCAAACAATCTGCTCTGGCCTCTATGGAACTCGTGGAAGATGAATAACTAACAAAGGAAGTCGAAGGCTCCACTCCAGAAACACCAATGGAGGACTTTGCTAAAATCTCTTTCCATGCAATTATGGGGAAGACATTAGGCACTACCATGAAACTACAAGGATCTATCAAGGATTGGAAGGTATTAATTTTAATCGATTGTGGTTCCACTCATAATTTTATTTTAAAGTAGGTGGTAGAAGAACTTCTTCTATCAACTCAATCTATCCCTTCATTTGATGTACGAATTGGGAATGGGAATGTAATCTATTGTGACCGAATATGCCGTAATGTATTGGTTCAGCTACTAGGTTTAAAGATCACTCAAGATTTTCATCCATTTGTCATTGGGGTTACTGATTTAGTCTTGGGTATCAAGTGGCTTACGTCCCTAAATATTGTCCAAGCCAACTGAAGTGAGATGTTTCTCATTTTTACATTGAACGGGAAAAAATACAAGCTCCAGGGAGTACCTTATAAACAATCAACTGATGCTTCCTTGCAATACTTAGGCAAAGAAATTATAACTGATAATACAGAACAACACTTCCAATCTAGCTATTCAATAACTCTCTCAATTTAATTCAGTCTTTTAAGGACTCGTTACACTGCCCGCCTTCTGAAATCATTTTCACTCCATCCTATTACTCCCAAACTCCAACCCACCCAACATTCAACCCTATAGATATCCACACTCTTAGAAATTTGAGATTGAAAGGCAAGTTCATGATTTGCAGCGTACAAGATTCATACGTCTTAGCCAGAGTCCTTTTGCTAGTCCTGTACTTTTAGTTAAGAAGAAAGACAATTATTGGCGTATGTGTGTGGACTATCAGAAGTTAAATTAGATAACAGTACTTGACAAATATCTAATTCCCAATATCGATGAACTCCTTGATGAATTATATGGGGCAGTCATTTTCTCAAAAATTGATTTGTGGTCTAAATACCACTAGATACGAGTTCACCATAATGACATCCATAAAACGACATTTTAGACATACTCAAGGCACTATGAATTTATTGTAATGCCATTCGGTCTTACTAATACCTGTCCACCTTTCAGTCAGCCATGAATGATCTTTTTAGGCCTTACTTGCGTAAATTCATCCTTGTCTTTTTCGATGATATACTAATATATAGCAAGGATGTTCAACAACATCAGATGCACCTCCAAATGATGCTACAACTCTTACAGGATCACCAATTTTTTTGCCAAGACATCTAAATGTCTTTTTGGTCAGTCACAGATTTCATTCTTGGGCCATGTGGTATCTATTAGAGGTGTAGGAATGGAACAAGAAAAAGTTCAAGCTGTTTTGAGTTGGCCTACCCTATCAAATGTCAAGGAGATACATGAGTTTTTAAGACTTACTAGTTATTATCGCCGTTTTATCAGGAATTATAGAGTCATTGCAAGACCCTTGACAGCACTCACTAAGAAGAATGCATTTCACTGGTCTCAAGTAGCGAAGGAGGCTTTTACATACCTTAAAACTGCACTCACCACTACACCAATACTCCAACTACCCAATTTTAACAAACAATTTTACAATGGAATGTGATGCTTCGACCAGCGAGGTCGGTGCTATCTTTTTACAGGAAGGTTATCCTATTGCATATTTTAATAAAGAACTCTCATTTTCCAATCGTTTAAAATCTGTTTATGAAAGAGAATTACTTGCTTTAGTGTTGGCTTTACAAAAGTGAAAACATTATTTGTTAGGCAAACATTTTTTTGTCAAAACTGACCAATGCAGTCTCATATTTTTGTTGGATCAACGCCTCACAATAAGTGAACAGCGACGCCTTCTCATTAAGTTACTCCCTTTTGATTTCTCTATTACCTATAAGAAAGGAGTAGAGAATAAAGGAACAGATGCTCTCTCCAGACATCCTCAGCATGCTGAATTCTTATCATTAGTCATTCCTTTTTCTTTGGATTTTTTAGAACTGCAAGATGCATTACAACAGGACCCTTACACTAGAGATATCTGGCTGACTTATCCAAAGACCCATCCTTTCATCCATATTTCCACATAACAGATAGGAGGCTTTATTATAAAAATCGTTTGGTGATTACTGATTTTCCTTTTCTTAAATAGAAACTACTTGTTGAATCTTATGACACTCTGACCATAGGACATTGAGGCTATTTGAAAACATTGAAACGATTAATAGCTAGTTTCTTTTGGCCTAAAATGAAGCAAGAAGTTAAATCTTGGGTTCAAAATTGTTTGGTTTGTCAACAATCCAAATACCAAGCCTTAGCACCTGCGGGACTTTTACAACCCTTATCTATACCCAGTCAAATTTGGCAAGACATTTCTCTTGACTTCATTATTGGACTCCCTAAATCTGAGGGCTATGATACAGTACTTGTGGTGGTGAATCGTCTTAGTAAATACTCTCACTTCATTCCTTTATCTCACCCCTATACTGCCAAAAGTATTGCTTCTATTTTTTTGCAAGGAAATTGTGCACTTACATGGTATATCAAAATTAATTGTCTCTAATAAAGATGTTATCTTTCTTAGCACTTTTTGGCAAGAACTTTTCAAGCTTAGCCAAACACACCTTTCAATGAGCACCGCTTACCACCCTCAATCTGAGGGACAGACAGAGGTCATTAACAGATGTCTAAAAACTTATCTAAGATGCTTTGCCAGTAAACAACCATGTTCATGGCATAAGTATCCTCATTGGGCTGAATATTCCTTCAATACAGGTTTTCACACTTCCACCGGTACTTCGCCTTTCAAATTGGTCTACAGTCGTGACCCACCAATCATCCAGCCATATGTTCAGGGTGAGACTTCAATTGTTGAACTTGAAGACTAACTTATGAATAGAGATGTTATGCTAAAAATTCTAAAAAAGCATTTACAGAGAGCTTAATCCCGAATGAAAGCTTAAGCTGATACAAAACGACGAGATCTTCAATTCACTATAGGTGAATGGGTTTTCTTGAGACTTCAACCATACCACCAGCATTCCCTTGCCAAAAGCAGATATGAAAAATTATTTCCTAGATTTTTTTGCCTTTACAAAATCATTCGAAGAGTATGACCTGTTGCATATGAATTACAGTTACATGATTCTACCAAAATCCATCCTATTTTCTATGTTTCTCTACTCAAACATGCTCATGGACAGCACATACCTCCCATACCACCACCTTTACCTATTAATTCAGATTAGGAGCTTAACTTATCATCTTCAAAAATTCTAGGCCATCGATGGATTAAAGAAGGGGGTTTGTCCACTCTTGAACTTCTAATTCAGTGGAATGAATGTCCTTTGGAAGAAGCAAGTCGAGAAAATTATGAATTACTTAAAGGACAATTTCCTGACTTCCACCTTGAGGACAATGTGTCATTTCTAGGGGGAGTAATGATACATCACCTCCTTTATGCACATATTCTAAGAGACAAAAACGTGTCACATTAGCTTAATTGGAAAGCTTTGACCAGGTCAAGAGCACACATCCCACTACTGCAAAGTAAGTGGAATAGAAGGAAGTTGAGATAGAAGTGGAAGGGGTCCACTTGCACGTCCAGCCTTAGATTTAGGTTCTGTTTTATTTTATTTTTATTAATGTAAGGATATTTATAAATACCCCAATTATGATTAAGTGTAGAGGGTCAGATTTTATTATAAAATTGTAATTGTTGTTGGAGAGTTTGTCCACTCCATATAGACACTCTTGTTAAGAATAGTATCTGTTGAGATTCTTGCATAGATTATTTTCAGCAAATCTTATCCTATAATCATTATCCTATTATGCTACGAATTGCATCTATCATTTTTATGATTATAAAATTATAATAGATATTATACAAATTATATAAAAATAATACATTTGTATCACAATGAACCAAACAAGCTGTTTGTTGACAGCAAATGCCAAGCAAAGCATGCTACATCATAAAGTTGAAATCCTAAGATACAATGTACAAAAGCCAAATAGCAATGTCTATCCGTGTATCAATGAGAAGTTAACTGCAGCATCCCGAAACCATAAAACAAATTACAACTACCTTAATCAGTGGACTCATTCCCAAATTGCCATGGACTAAATTCAATTGATTTAACATCAACATCATCAATGTTTGTCCCAATTATCTGTTACAGCCCGATGTTCAGTGTATTTACCATTGTGTTGGTAAAATTCCAAGTCACCCCAAGGAGTAGATGTTACTTCTTCAGTTAAATCGAACCATCCGGGTGAGAAGTGATGCCCCTTGGCCTCTCTTTTTCTTTTTTCAGAGCGCTGTCTCTCCTCCAATCTGGAAGGGAACGAACACAACATAAATACCCTGGGATAACCTCACGGCATCTCTCTGGTGAAACCCAAGAGCCCAGATAAAGGGATAGAGGATGACAGTGGCAGAAAGGTGATGACTGAGGATACAAATTGATTCAATTTTCATCTAGCTCAACGAAATTTATACAAATACCATGAATAATCACATGAGGCCACAGGATCGTCTAAAATAGTTGCGCAAATTGATATTTGTATTCCCTCTGAAATGTTCTGACATTTTTTTCAGGCGCAGGGGAAAATAAGAGGAGTGAAAGAAAGAGCCCTGCTCTTTTCTGCACCAGATTTGGATAGATCACCCATCTCAAGTGCAAATCTATCTGGGTGTAGACGAGAGTCTGATGCCAACAACTTTCTCGGGGCACTGTCAAAGCTGTTAATTTTACGTGCAAAATATGTATACTAGAATTTATCCTTCCCTGGAACATCGGCAACATGCCAAACCTGCAGAACAAATTTTATAGAAGAAATACCAAAGAAAATGAGAAGTAACTTTCAAGCATTAGTGACTTCACTAGTTAATATATCAGCAAAGTATAAAATGCTAAACTACTGTTATTTGAACGTGGCAAGTCAAAAAGAAAAATTTGGTAATAGCAAGTTAGATTCTTAATAGCAACAATATAGCAAGTCAAATTCTTAATTGTGACAATCATAACGTCTGCCTCCTCTCAACAGATGTGAAATTGGCTTATTTGCACACACATAGAGGAATACATAATGTCTCACGAGTAATCCAAAAATATTTGAATATATTCATGTCTACTTCCTTCACATCATGAAGTATTGTAACTGATTTCCCTATTTAAACATAACGACATAATCACGAGCACCCATAAAGGCTTCGTAAGAAAGAAAAATAATAGCCATAGATTATTCTGAAAACCTCAACAATTTGCCATACAAGAGTGAAAACAACTAAGTAGTGATAGTTGAAAAATTGAAAGAAGAGCAATGTTACTGCTGCTCCCATGCTAGGTAGGAAGAGAAAAGGAATTGAGAATTGAGAAAACCAGAAATTTGAGTTGAAGTTATTGGCTTAATTTTTGAAGTAGCAAATTAACCATTTAAAAGGAGAAAAAAAGAAGAAGAAATGGTGATTGCTACACAGTAAAATGGTGCAGAAAGCTAAGAAACAGTGAAGGAAGGAACAATGATGAAACAAAAGAAAGGAAAAGAAAGAAGGAAGAACCAAACTGTCAGAGAATACAGGCAGAGAGTGCCGACATAGGTGAAATCATGAAACGGAGGAAGCAAGAAAAAAGAGAAAGCAGAGAAGAATAAGGGGACATGATTTGTCTGTCATCACATGTGAGCTGATATGCTGCCGAGATGGTCTCCCTTCTCAAAGAATGTGAACTGATATGTGAAGTGATTTATATTTTAATATTTTGATACGGCACACGCAATGTGCCACAAAAAATGGCGTATGTTGTGCGCATCCCTCTGCACCATATGAAAACTGCAATGCCACTAGTGTTGCAAGGTGCAACCCTCTGGCGCTAAGCCATGCACCATTAACAACTATGCATGGGTCGAGAACTCCATGTACTCTTACCCTGCCGAAATTGCATGATTGTATACAAGTTTTGGCCTTCTCCATTAATCTCTACAAATCCACCCTACCAACCATGCCAGAATAACCATTTGTATTGTCATCAAACAGAGAGACCAAGGAAACAGCAAAAACCTAGCTTATTTGGTACACAGAAGATTAGGAATAAAAATGGAAATAAAAAGAAAAAAGATGATTTTGTAAATGGGAAATGACATTCTTATTCTTACTCTAAAATAATAATAAAACGGGATAGATATTATTAACTAATGATTACAAAGACATAATAAACATTCTACAAAACTTTTCTTTTCCATTTCACTTCCCCTTGGGCTAGTGTTTGTTAAAATATTTTCCAATAGCAGATATTTGCTTATAGCCATACTGAAGATCAAAAGAAATTCACCTCCCTTGGGCCAGTGTTTGTCAAAATATTTTCCACTAGTAAATATTTGCTTATAGCCATACTAAAGATCAAAAGAAATTCACCTCTTCCAGTTGTGCGTCCGAAAGAGGTTCTTCAAAATCACAAGGTTGACAACACATTGACTCGTTCCCCTTCCCAGTCATCAATATTTTAGGCTCCGCAGCAGCATTATAAACATACCCATCCACTTCATAGCAACCAGCACTGCAAGATACGCTAGTTTTAGTGGGACAACACTATCAGGAAGCAAGTAGAGCAGAATCAGGGATATAATAAAGGTTGTATAAACTGACAATACGAAGAAACTGATAATATATAGAATTATAAAGGCAAATCAGGAATCCTTTAATGACATTTCACAGCCATACAATCATTTCCATTTCTTTATATATCAAAGCCACACCTATAGTAGCACTAAAAAAAATGAGTCCAACATGGCACTGCTAGAACTGTTGTATTAATTTTGAGAAAACCAAACTGAAACAAGACAATGTTACATACCCAAACCATCCACAAGGTTGAAAGTATAGTACAGCTTTATCTGCAGTCATCAAATTAGTCGTTATCAATTCCCCAGGTGAATCAGTCCAAGTCTGGCCAAATATCAGGTTGTTAACCTTTGTAGGGGGTGGCACCAAATCAAAGACTACACCATCCCTCTTGAGGGTTAGACATGTTCTGTAAAAAATGATACACAAACATATATGATAACTTCCTAGATGGCAAATGATGACAGAACGTAACAAAGGTGAAGATAATTCAGTAGAGAACAGAAAAGGTCGAATGAAAACATAATTCATTGTATAATAAAACAACATTATACAAACTGAATATGATAAAAACAGTTTGTAAAGTCTCTTTACAAAACTGTCAATAGCAATCTCATAGATATTAGGTAGATATTCGAAATTCTATATTAGGATCTGTACCCTGCTGGAAACCAATCATGGCCCAGCCTATTCTACTCAAAACAAATTAGCTTTTAAGAGTATAAAATGTGGCATATTAACGCAGTGATCAGAAGAATACAAAAAATATAGGTGACCATAAGGATTCAATGAACAACAGAGATAATCTAGTAAGCAAATGTAGCGTATTGGTCAACTTCCTACGGGGTAAACATCAAGAGAGTTTCCCAAGAACTTAGTCTTTAACTTTGAAGTCATATTATATGTAAAGTGCTCATTCTCTGCATGCGCAGCACTCATTGAAGGATGATGACTCACCCGAAAAAAAAAATGACAAGCATCCAATATCAGGACAAGAACACTAAACGAAAAACATGAAAATCCATAAACTCTCAATTGACATTACAATGTAGAACAAAAGAAGCATGAAATGAATCATATAAGAAATTCTTCCAAATACTGGCATACAGAACAAGGGAAACAAGGATATGACCCAGAGAAAGAAATAAGAACTCGGCATGCACCAACCGCATGCAAGGATCCTCACATTCATTCGCCTGATCTAACAAGTGGGAGTACTCCATCAACTAGTTCATGCAATTCAGAGTTCAATCAAGTGACAGTACATACAATATAGACTAACAACAAATTTAACAATTGCAAAAGTCAAAGCTATGCGAACCTCTGCCACCTTCTGAAGCCGAGTCATTAGCTCAAAAATAAACACAGGTAGTGTCACCGCTGATGTTACATCTGAGCCTATATATTTGTGCATCATCTTCCAGTAACTATCTCTTTCCTTTATGCAAGAGACAAAAAGGGCAAGCAGAAATAGTAATGTTCAAACTATCAGCATGAATATACAAGGCATATGACAAAGAAAAGGGAAAAGAAAAAAAAATGTAAAAAAAATTTTGGCAGCACATCCTTATGACTAGTATTCAATAATGAAAAACAGCTCTTTTATATATTTTGAGGGAAGAGGAAAAGAGATAACTGCCAAAAACATTCCAAATGTCCAAACAGTGAATTGGGAATAACACAATAATGACCACATTGTTTCCGAGTAAACCAACGAGTAATTAAACAAAAATAGCACCTCCTGTTTCCATCTTCCTCTTTGGGCTTCTTCCTCTGCATCATCTTAACCATCCTCGGGATTTATGACTTCCACCCCTTCATATCCTAGCAACCTAAAATCAAAGAAGATTTGTATATATGATCCCACATTCTTATCCAAACCAATATATTTCTTAGATCATATAAATAATATACAACATGTTATCATAAAGGATGATATCTTCATGAAATGACGTTAGCAAACCAAAATATTTGGTATAAACCTTCCATTCAGTTTCTTGAGAATGTCAGTAATTCATGAATATTTATTTGAAATTTTTTCTTTCAGATCAAACATTTTCTTGTCCAACAAATATTTAAGTCAGTGTAAGGTAACAGCAGGATGATTCCAAATATGTAAACACGAGTCAGTTTACAAACATCCAAGTTAAGAAAGAAAATATAAAACAGAACTAATTAATGACACGCCTCATACAAACTATCTACCGAGACTATCCTTTGGCCTGTAGGTCCCAAGACAAAGATAGAATTCTAACTCTTTTAAAAGAAAAAATTATAAATAAGAACTTAAAATAAAAAAAAAATATTTTGCATAATCTGTTATCATTATTTTAGAATAAATTATTATTAATTTTAACTAAAACTAATGGTACTTAATAATAAAAGGTACTGCAAAATAATTTTTTCAAACTGAGAATTTTTATTTATAATTCTCCTATTTTAAAATGGTATATCACAAATAGTTTCGTCCAGAAGGAAGCTATTATAGAAAGAAGAGCATCTTAATGTAACATTGTTATTAGCAAAGATGAGGGCATAAAAACCAACCATAAAAAGAATACAACTTTTTCGCAGCAAAACAAGCTAGTAAACAATTAAATTTGCAAAATGTATTGCTAAACAAAAGAACGCGAGAAATTTTGAGACAGGGCTTGAATATCATTAATGACCGTAATTCTTATCTAATCAAAAGTAATCACGATTGAGTGGATAAGAGCACTATGATTTAACTCCACAATAATATGATAAAAGCCCAAAGTGTAAATTATTTTTAATCATTTCTACATAGCTAATGCTTCTATGTGAAGCTGAGAGATGATAAGGCATAGCGCCAAATCCATCAACAACTATGACACAGTCATTTTGTATTATTACTTCAATATCAACGTAAGACTTCTCACGGAAAAAAAAAAAGTCAACATAAATAAGTTTTTGTTAAAATACAAGTTAGCATCTTCCCTTTCAAATCCTCAGTTATTAGTTTCTTATAAACATTTATTATTAGATTTTTCAAAAAGCATGACATGTGAAGAACATTTTTTTAAACATTCAATCTTTGTTACGGAGTTATAAAATTATTCACATCTTTTGTGCTTATTAAAGAATTTGATAATAAACATTTGACAACTACAAAATATTTTAAATCAAGAAAATTTTTACCTTCACTAATTTTCTTAAAGTTTTCACAATTCAACTTTGTATTATCTTTAGAACACGGTTACAATAACTATAAATTTCTATTTCTTTTGAAATCGTTTTTTTAGGGAGTTGCACGAAAAAACATAAAAAAAAGAGAAATAATTTATATTTTTCAAAATAATTTGATACATTTTTATCAATATTATTCTAATTAGCAAATTTTTTAAAAAAATATTTTTACAATCAAATTGTTATAAAAGAAAACTTATTGTAACAAACAAAGAGTATTTATGATAATTAATAATTTTGGATTAAAGTATACTTGTTTAAAAAATAATAATTTTATGCTTTTGTTTTTATTTCAAATAAAAAGTTATACTTTTTTTTGCCTCCATAGAGAGCAGAATTACCTCTCTACATTTCAGTTTTTTTTTTTTTGGAAGCATGAGACCAAACTCTTAAAAAAATAAAATAAATACTTCTTTTAAAGAATAAGCACCTTTTAAAAATATTAAATTATAAAAATAATATACTAATACCATTAAAAAATCATAAAATTTTTCTTAAATATTTGAAAGAATTACAAACAATAACTCAAATTTAAAAAATATTATTTTATAAAATATTATCACTCATTATTATTGGTGTTAATTAAAGTCAGGATACTATATTTTAAAATAACAATAATATAATAAATCTAATAAAATAAATTTGTTTAAATTTAAAGTCTTTAATTAAAATTTTCCCTAAATATTTCCTAAATCTAGTCACTTGCGCTCTTTCCTTTTTTTTTTTCTTTTTCTGTTATTATATATTTCTTGAAACAGTAAGTCATCATTATTGTTTCCTCGTGCGTGAGCCTAGAGTTGCTGCTCCAGAGGGTGAGGGAGTAGGTAGAAGGCAGCTCGGCGACCTGATTGAATCGCGACAACGATGCAGATCTAATATCAAAACACTACAATTTTATATTCCTCACTCCTCACCGATTCCCTTTTGCATATTTTTTTAATCTTTCTATTTTCAATCCAAACGCTTTTTCCTCCCCTAAACCCTAACCTGCTTTCCTCTCCGGTGTCACCCCTGCTTCGCCAATTAACAGTCTTATCATTTTGATTCTCAATTGCGAATCAAAAATCGAAGCTTTTTGTAATTTTGCTCAACTAGTCATTCATCCCTAATTATTATTATTATTTTCTTCTGTTTGCGGAATTATTGGTTTCTCACAATGAAAGAAGGAAAATCGATTAAAGTCAATCATCAGCAACAGCACCAGAATGGTCACCTCTCGCCTTCCAAATTCGCTAAATTACTTGATCCTGAAGCTTCGTGGGATAAGGTTTACACTTTAATTCATTTATTGAGGGTTTCTTTTGTTTGTGCCTGTCTATTTCGATCTGTTGCTTGTTCCAACTTGATTGCCGGGAAGTTTGAGTATATTGGGTTACCAAAATCATTATATTTAGGAATACTGAATTTAAAGTACTGGCCTTTTCTCTTTTTGGTACTTAGGTCGAAGTAAGGCTTACCAGAAATCATGTCTTCAAATCTTTGATTTTCATCAATATAAATAAATAAAGTATTGTACTAATATGTTCTCAGATTCGTTAATTTCTGCAAGTTAGCAATTACACATCTCCTTTTATTTATTAGTGTTGCTACGCTGTTCTATGTAATTGAATTGACGCTGTATATCTCTGCACCCTAAAATAGGATCAGTTGGGAGATGTGTTGCATTGGATTCGACAAGCCCTCGGCCTTGTGTTTGGATTGCTATGGGGTGCCGTACCTTTGGTTGGGGGAATATGGTTTATCATGTAAGTATGTCTGTTTTGTAAATTAAACATGTTAATATCAAAGTTGTATATATTATCATGCCATTGCCAAATACTCAGCATTTATCCCAATTGGCTTGTTCACTGATGTTGATTGCCTTGTGTCTATAATTTGTGATGCGATACATAGACTGGAAAAATCTAGTTCCCCCTCCATTTTCTTTTTTGTTTATTGGATCCAGACTCATGCTGGCTGATGACTGTTTTACCAATGATTGTGACAAGACATGATTGAAAAAGTAATGATAATAGTAAAGTGCAAGTATATGAACTGGATGTATGAGCTTCTAAATTTCTCATTGGGGACAAGAAATGTAAAGTCTTTATACTGCTGATGATTTATCTCATCTAATCATAATCAGACTTTAGACATCTAGCATTGAGATGTGATATAAATTAACAAAAAACAGGCGATGCTTTGCATGATAGGCTGCTGTTCTGGATTTGAAATTTAGGAAATTGCCTATATGTGCACCGAGGTCTGTTTTTTTATTACATCCAACAGATATTCGAGGTGGTCTATCAGGCAATAGCCCATCTTTTGAAATCCTTGTTTCTTGTTTTACTTTTTCATTAATTCCTTGCATTCTTATTTATGAAGACTTTAAATTTCTGTATGTCCATTTTAAGAAAAAAAATCTGATAATCTATGAAATTATATTCTAATTAATGAGTTGTAAGGTACAGGCTAGAGCGATCTGTTGACCTTGTGATGCAGAAATTTGGTCCTTTTTGTACCGCCATGTATTATGTAAGATTAGATGCATTCAATTGTTGATGGTTTACTAGGTTTGGACATTTTCAGACTTGAATTGCCAATCTCGTGTTGCTTGCTTGCTTCGGTAACTTTTGGAAAATGATTTGCCTTAATTAAAAGTCCATAGTTTCTAGATACTCTTGCCTAGTGGTGTTTTGTAAGGCTTTATTAAAAACTTAAATTGACATTGCACTTATATACAACCTGCAGTGTGACATAATCCACTCAACATTATTTTCATATGAATTTATTATTATTTATTATTTTGTAATTTTCTTTATTTTTGTTGCAGTTTTTTAGTGATATCGTCTGGGATTATATATGGTTATTACGCAGTAATATTAAAGGTTGATGAGGAAGAGTTTGGCGGTCATGGTGCCCTCCTCCAAGAGGGTCTTTTTGCTTCTATAACTCTCTTCCTGGTAATTTTTTGTTGTGATGTGGTCCTTATTCTCTTCCTGCCCTCCTTCTAGAGAGGCTTTTGTGCACAAAAGAAGAAAAGAGAGGGTCTATTACAGTTTATTTTAATCTGACTTACCTTTTTTAATATCTTTGCAGCTTTCGTGGATTCTAGTTTACAGTTTAGCACACTTCTGATTGGCGGGGCATTGGAGGTTTTGTAATTATCTCCAACCGTCGGTGGCATTCAACAGATTCTTCTTGGTATCATAAGGATTGCCCTGAAAACAGTGAGAAGGATTAGTCGAGTCGCAATTATTTGTTTTACTTCCGTGATTGTAAAACGTTTTGATTTTGCAGAGCATGAACAAATCAGCTTCTGGTTTCCGTGGTAAATACTGTATTTCCCAAGCATTCCTAATGACACCACGTGTTGTAGCAAATTATGGACTGCAGAAATCATGACAATCAACATTCTGTTTTTGTTGATCACTCAAATAAAGTTGCTTGCAGGCATAATTCTGATGGACTTTATAGACGGCTTCCAAAATTACTCTTACATTGTCTTTTGATATTCAAACTATACATGCTGAACTTTCACTTGGGTTCACACTATTCTTTTATCATTAAATTTATGTTTGAGAAAGGAGTGATTACTGGAAAGAAATTTCGAGGAAGTTTTGGGCTTGCCATGTAAGTTAACATCTCTCTGGCTGGAACTTCTCATGTTGTTTACAGGTTCGGTTTTATCTTGGTCCACCTGCTAGGGCTTAGGAGTGGCAGGGGTATTGGTTAGACCTGTTTCCAACTTTCCTTAACCATGAGGTACTGACCCTCGGGGGAATTTAGCAATTGGTGATCATAATAAAGATGAAATATAATCAATCTCTGATATTTCTTGTGATAACAAGAATGATTACAAAATGAATATATAGATCTCACTTCGTATATCTGTAAGAATCAAGTACTGCGTCTCACGAGAAACTAGTTGTCATAAAAGTTTGATACTAAATTACTAATATATATTTCATGGGATTTTTAAGAATCTTTTGAAAGTTGCATAAGAATTTTTACACAACGCTAACATAAATCGAAGTAGTTATCCATCCATTAAATTGCAATACTTATTGCAAAAATTATTACATGTTGGCTCTAAACAAAACTGTCTCATAATAACAATTGAAATTAGGACAGAAACTAATAGTGCTCTGGTCCTCGCTATATGTAACTTTAGTAGTCACAAATGTCCTTTTTTTTGTGTGTTGGGGGGGTGGGGTGAATTTACAACCGTCTTTGGCGCTGGGATCTGCCTCTGGGCGAAACGAGGTAAATACGCCCATAAACCCATTTTCTTCCTAGTCTTGAAACCGATTGCTGCAAAATGATAGCACCACGTTATGCTAAGAAAGAAGTATTTCCACCAGCACAAAAATTATGCATAACTAAAATTTAGGATCGCCATTTTCAAATTTTTCTACTTAGTGTGAACCTGAAAGCAATCTAATTGCATGACATATCAGCCTTTGTGCAACAATTCAAATGCAATTACCTCAACTTGGGTGCGAAATTCTAATAAGCATCCACACACATGACAATCTGCTCTGTGGGGAGAGTCACTAGCCCTGTCCATTCTCACAAATGCAAAGACCTGAAGGAAAATGAATCCAACTCAGTGCAGATGATTAAATTAAAATCTCACAGATGAGTCTCCCTGGCTAGACAAGTTGGAAGAAAGGTTGAGGGACAGGATTGAACAGAAATCGAATACTTATGTAATAGTTTATGCATACAATTGACCGACCTCTTCTCCACAATTTGGACATGCACCTTTTAGAGCCACCAAGTCATTCCTCCACAGGCCTTGAAGCACCTTAACTGAAAAAAAGGGTAGTCATAAGATGCAGACACAGAAGTCGTGACAATATCATGAACAAACATATTATTACTTGATTTACAGGAAGCTTTGCTGAGGAATTCAGCCCTAGGAATTTAAAAATTCAAGACTTCAGATGCATATGCAAGATGAAGAATATCAGCTAAAAATTTTCACCTGAAGCTGATGCAACTGGGTAGCCAATGACACAACCCAATGCCATGAACATAATGCTATTCACCATGGCCAGAAATCCTAGTCCAGATGCTTGGTTGACATAAGATAATCCTGAATTGAATGCGGTATGATAAGCCATGCTGACAGTGTACAATACAGGCCCAACGCATATTGAACTGCCAAATGCAAGGAACAGGATCCATGTGCTGGCTAATGCAAAAATCATAGACAGATCTGCCTGCCCTACAACCACATCACTCAATATTCAAGTGGAGGACAAAGAAACTAGGAGCCTGAACATTCTAAGCATATAAATATGTTAATATATCACTAAACATGCATCAACTACAAATATTCAATATTCATATAACACACAAATATAACTTCCTCAGCCACAGCAAGAAGTGGAAGTCGAGTGTCACTCATTTTGGCACCATGCAGCCAAAACATGCAAACTCACTGACCATAAGCAATAGATTTCCACGAGTTTGGGATCATAGCAGACCACAAGTGCACACAAGAAGTTATTCTCAATTTCCAGAGAAAATTACCTCAGCATCAGCATATGTTGATTGCCGCCTGATACTACAACGAGGATATTTCACTACAGATTTCGAACCATACCATCGCAGCTTTAACTGTTTCAATAATTAATCTTACATAAATACAGTTTATACAAAATCTATCTAGATGTATGCTAAGTGACAAAGGTAGACAGTGAATACCTCTACCCTATCAAACATGTCATCAATTATCAAAGGCTCACCACTGTAATACGCATCCCGTGCCTATTTCAGAAAACAGAAGTAGTCAGCATGTGAAAATTTTCATCATTGCTATACAAATAAAGGAATTGACATAAAACAAAAGGGGGAAATATAGAGAAGAATTCATAAATGTAAACACTTATCGTAACATGTCTACTTCAGATTGTCTATTTCACATTTTTCCCTGTTCTTTCCCCATACTTTATCCCCTTAATCTCAAGTTGTGTGTGATTACTCCGACAAATACGAACCAAGGACACAGTAATACATCTATTCTGATCCCTGATATCTCCATACACAATGAAGCACCAATGGAGCCCTACGATGTTACGTACGACACTTCAAATTACATTTAAACAACATATTTCTTTTCATATAACAGTGTCTCGTGTCTTGTATGCGTATAATATGGGTGCTTATACATGAAGTTGAATTTCTGGTAAAAAAATGGAGAAAATTGAAAAGCTACATCAGCTAGACAATCCACTTTTTCGGTAAATTAAAAGATTAACAATACACTGGGTTATCCAAATACGTGAAAGGGACTATGTATTTTCAGCTAAAGAAATATTAACCCAATCCCCTGTGTGAGAGATAACTGAAATTGGATTCTGAGCACAAGTAGGTTTTAAGTTCAGCCAAATTAGATTCAGTAGTAAGATAGCACATTCCGTAAGACAGTTACTTGGAGATAAAGAGCTTCTAGGGTTTCTTTGCTGGCCGACTCTATGGGGCCAACGTATATGCAGTAAGGTCCCTGGGCGAGGTCGTCGCAGGTGGCTGAAACTGAGGCTCCATTGCTCTTGGCAGAGATACGAACGGAGAAGGAAGGTAGAGAGCGGTTGCTTCTGGGCAATTCTAGAAGAGTGGATCGGTGAACAGAGAAGGAAGGGTTCGTGCCCGCCATGAAACACCAACCCAAACCGCCTTGGTTCGGAAACACTTGACATATGATGAGTGGTTCGAAATGTTGCGTTTTGGGAAAGAGTAGGAGTTCACCATAAGCAAAGCCCAACCTCAGCGGATGGACGAGATTACCCCTCTTCAGCTTCTGATGGGTATTTGGCGCCAAAATATCTGGTTGGCTGCGCCGATATTCCTGTTAACGTGATTGGTCAAAATTTTGCGATGACAGAAGTTGATCATTGGAGGACAAAGACATCCACTTGCCAAAAACAAGCGAGCGCTGCACATCCAGAAATTTGGTGTTCTATTTCTTCAATACAGACAGAAGAGACGAAAATGAAATAGCCGCAGGCTTGATAATTTCAGTTTCCCAGATGCGTTTGCCGGGAGTCGAACCCGGGTCTATTGCTTGGAAGGCAATTATCCTAACCGTTGGACTACAAACGCGAGGTTGGCGGATCTGTCTTTTTTTTTCTTACTTAGTAATAACAACTGTAACTATCATGCCCCGCAACTTACCGATTCCAAGGGATGATTCGGTACTTCATATTAGAATAATGAGTTAGAACCAGAAAAATTAGGGTCTTCTCAATAGTAGCAAATGTTCAACTTTAACTTCGAGGTGAATGATTCGATTGAGTCCTACACGAGTAGTATGGGATGCAAGACTGAGCTTATAAGCCTGGACAATCTATCATCCCAACAGGCTGGTATTTTTAGAGAAGATCTTCTCCAAGTTGTAATAGTGCTCCAGAAGTTTATGAAGTCGTTCATAGAAGATCTCCTCCAGACCTGCCGCCTGTTCTCTTGTATATGGTAGCATGCTGGGGTTATCCATGTATTTTTCAACATGTTGATTATTGTTTTTATGGGAATTCGGCTTGAGCAAGAATTTGGATTTGATATGAATCTGGTATTAAACTCTGTGATTGTTCCATGTCAGAAATGTATATATGGCATTTCTTAACTCTTCAGCCATATACGCAAACAGCTATGTGCAAATATCCCAACTTGCAAAATATAGAAATAGGTCGTATTTTCAGAGAATGGTAAACTGTTTGTATTTCAATTCTGCAGTGTAGACGAAGGAAATACCAATGGGCTTTCAGGGAAATATCAGGGGGGTTGGAACAAGAATTAGATAGAGAAGAGCCTAAGAACTTAGAGCAACAATTAGCAACGGATTTCAAAAATAAACTTCATCATACATTTATAACTTTCGCCATGACTTAAACGGAGAAGTATGGCACTGGTTTCTTTTGTGAAGCTTCGGGATATTGTATATATAAATGCAATTAAATTAGAAATGTTTCAATATATGATTACACTTTGTTTTTATGGAGATAATGCTTCCACTTTATCACAGGGTGATTAGTACATTACTGTGAAGAAAACTTGCAGATTTGTAGAACTAAAGGGAAGCAATAAATAACAGTTTTACCCTCACAGTTTCAGAATGTAATTTTTATGGGACTTGGTAAATTTAAATCCACTCAGCTTAGTTGCCACAGTCATCTTATAGTTATTTATTTATTTATTGGGGGAGGGGAGGGAGGGGTTATGCAATGCGCTGCATTGCTAACTCTCACTGTCATCATTATATTCAATTTAGTATTTAGAATCCTTCACCTGTGTAGAATTTTGCTCATATTAGAGGATCTTTTGGTTTTCTTCTTGAATTTTTTTTTTTATTCGCCCCCGGTTTAAATGGGTTAGCCAAAGAAATTCTCAATCTGGATATGCTGCAACTCCTATTGAGGCCAAGCACAAAGCTTATCAATATGTACTCTGGACTCTTTCACGCTACCGACTGCTGGGTAAGCTCCTTTCTTTATCTTGCTTCTTTTTTGAAATATCGAAGTTTTCTTTTTTTAGGCTTTTTGATTGTGATGATATGTGCAGGGTACTTATTCATGATCAGGACTTAATACCTGTTTTCCAAACCCTTTGCATGGTTTAAGATGAAATAAGCAGTTGGGATAGTTTCAGAAATTAAGATAACACTGACTTAAAAATTTAGTTCGCATGCATGTACTCAAGCATACCAGTCACCTGATGGTCTGAATATAGGGTTTTGTTGCCAAATCTAAAGATGATTTAATGCTTAAAAGGTCCAAACATTTGAAGACATCTATAGCAGTGATTATTTTATCCAAAATAGTTTTGATATTAACAATTTCTGGTGCAATATTGCAGTCAAGCCAAATAGGAATAGACCTAAATATGACATGCTTGAGCAATGGGAGAAGTGACATTTATCTACTGTCAAGTAGCCCCTCCTAAGTTCAAAAGCTATGTTCTCAGCTTTGCAGTTGATAGATTCGCGCACACAGGACATGCCATTCAACAACTTGTTTATAAGATTCATTGTCGCTACTGCAAAGATATGTGTTTCTTATGGATCAGCAGTGGTGATTCTCATCATTGCCATCATTAGTAAATTCTTATCATTGATACTGCCATCTCTTATATTCCTCTGTAAGGGAGAGTGGAAGTGCTGTTAAAACGATTGATCCCTTTCAAAAATGCATTGCTTTAGATTCTTAGTTGAATATCAAGTTACGCAGTGGGGGTTTATGAAACCATGTCTAACTTCAACAAAGTAAGAATTCCCACTTTTTGGGGGTATTATTATCATCAACCCTATATTCAATAGCTGCAATTGCTTATACCATTTAAATGAAACGTAGCTTTAAGTTGTGTAAAGAAAATTAATATGTTAGGTTTGAAATTCGATATAAATGAAAGGGTAAAAGAGCAAGTAGGAGAGTTAATGCATTGCCGATGGTTGCACAGTTTCTTGACGGATGAGAATGGAGAGCTGGAATTAAGTTTCACTTTAATCTCTTTGTTGAAAAGAAAAAAGGGAAAAAAGACATTGATTAGCAGTTCACCACTCATGTCAACATAATCCCAAAATAACAAAGACCATCTTTCGTTAGGAGCATCAATGCAAGGAAACTGAATTAAAAGCTCATAACTTAGGTATGAATTGAGGTGGTTCACTCACTATTTCAGGAAACTAATTCCACAACTCTGTTCTGCCCCCTTAATTTTTCCTCAAGCCTAGATTCAGGGACCCCACGTTGGCAATTTATCACATGGTAGTTAATTCGGTTGTTGCAGTTGTTGGCACTCATATGTATGCTTGAGTATAGGAATACTCCAAAGAAATGAAGAAAAAGGCAAAGACAGTGTGATGGTACTACTATCGCATCAGGACAAGAAAGGTTCGGAGATGTATGATGCTTGCTTGAGAAAACTTTGCTTTGCTATGAAGAAAAATTTTTGTTAGTTTGTAGGCATGCATAATCCCACTGATTTAGGATCCAAAATTAGTCAAAAAAAATCAAAATGGTCCAACGATGAAAGCACTGATGATTGCATTTGCATGCATGCCCCCTTCCCTCCACGCCATCATCATAGTTAATAAATCTTGAAGCTTTGAGGCTTGATTTTTCCATTATGAAATTCATTCTGTAAGCAAAATTAACGTTTATATTTAAGTAAAAAAGGGAGCAACTCATTGTCAGTGTTTATTTATTATAAAAATTGATTTGTAATAATTGTTGGACTGTTATAGCCATAGAGACACCTCTCCTACCTCTAATCATTAGCTGACCCTTTCAGTTATACCACAAGTATACAAGCTTGCATGAGGTATCTAAACCAACAATGCTTATGACTAAACATTATGATTGGCTGCAAACAACTCTCAACTAATGATGCTTTCTTTTCAATTAATTTAGCGAGTAATAATGAATTAATCCCTTGTTCATTCATTCCCAATTGCAGGACTTTTGTTCTAGAGAACAAGTCCTTTTTGTAGCCCAAAGCTTGAACAATCCCCCATAATGTGGTCTCTTATATCACTGCATTAAGTGATGATCTTACCTATTTTATACGCTAGCTGAACCATACTATGCCCCCTTCTCTCTTCTTCTTTGTATAATGAGAGGAACTTATTCTTGAGTCACAGCCTTCAAATCTTGACAAGTTTGAGGCATTCATTGCTTTAATTTATTATAAAAGATGATCAGATAAGGATTGGAATGGAAGGATTTAAGAGCCAAATAGTTTGGTGGGGGCAAAGTCTATCTTTGAATTCAACGCTTGCAAGCTAAAATCGGTCATCACTGCCTCTCTTTCTCACCAAGCATGTGACATGTTGCCTTCAGATTCTGGAGCCTCGTTCACACTATTGCAAGGTTATGGCTTGAAATCTGAGTTACGCATTCCATATGTATAATCAATGCAGCTATCTTAAATCAAGCCTAGATTGGTGGCACGTTTACCACTTATGGTTGTTGTGGAAACACGGTCACCAAACTTAATAATCAAGAAAATATGTACTCAAAAGTGATTGTTAAAGAGAGTTGGAAAAATATATTGAAAAGTCAGCAGAAGAGGCAGGTACCATATAATCGTTACCTAATAAATCGTCATTTTAGTTAACAACTTGGAAAGTATAGTTTTGCAAATCTGTTCAACTAATCTTGTTTTATCATATGGGTCAATGTTTGATTAAACTATGCTCAGTCAAGCTTGTTTATTTCCAATTCCAATCTTTGCTTGGACTTCCCCATGTACTCCTATTTATATGTTCAAGTTAACGTATTCTGGTTCTTATGTATGTGTTTGTTTGTATATGGTTATTTGTTAGACAGATCCAAACACAGAGTCTTGTCCTACAAAATTCTTCAGTTTCATAACATCCAATTCGAAACAATCCAAAAGCTTAAGTAAATAGCCACGTCAAACATTTTTCGAGGTTCTTAGTTTAATACGGGAATCATTTATCTATTGAACCAATAATTTTTTTTCAGTTTAAGTGTTGTTAATTAAAATTATATATGAAAGCAGAGAGAAAGGAAAATTTAGAAGTTTTGAGGTCAACAGACAAAGTAAATTTGAAGATATGATTGTAGGTGAGCATAATTTGACATTACGCTAAACTCTGGAGTAGTATGCCAACCACTTACAACAAATCCCTGCAACAATCAACGTTTATATGTTTAGATTTATAAATTAACAATTTTAGAAGGTGCCCCCAAAAAAAAATATTAATTTAGAAGACAAAAAATTTATTATAACAACTTGTATTTTACAAATACTCTTAAAATTAAAATTACTGTTTTGTGTACTATTAGTTTTTTTGTTTTGGGTAGAATATCAGTTATTGATTATGAAATAATATATTAGAAAATTTTCACTTTTAATACCAGAAGTTTTACTTATATTTCATTTTAGTTCAACAAATTTGTTTTGATTTAATATAACCTTCAAATTTTCAAAAATTGTTTAATATTATTATTCTTTCTAATACTGTTTACTCTGGTATAGAAGTATTCGATGAGATATTACATGTAACTTTACCAGATAAATAAAGCAATGATGTAATAATAAATTAGGCTGTTTTCAAATCCAAAATCTATAATGTGTCCATAAAATATAAGAGAGAAAAGGTAGAAAATAAATAAATAAAAAATAAAAGTGAGTTACTTTCACAATTTCATTCATCATGTCACGTACTCTTTTATTTCAAAGATATTTTATAAATTTTTTAAATGATGTGCTGTGATTCTTCTAATCTCATTTAAACATATATTTCATGGCGTTGAATAAGTTCCGGACAAAATTGAGAAGGGAATGAAATTTTGGGTATTTCATTTAGAAAAAAAAAAAAGCAAAATATTGTGGTTTATGTTTGAATTACCACGTCAGCATTTTAAAGTATGTACGTATGTCTTATTTTTGTTCTATTTTAGACTAATTAGAGATTAACAAATGATGAGTAAAATATTTTTAAATATTGAATTGCGTATCTTTAAAATAAGGAAAAAGCTCAGAATATGTATATTTAAAAGATAACAAAGTAGATTTAATTTGGAGAAGATCCGGAAATGGTATTGATAAATGAAGAAGGGCATGTGCAAGGTCAACAAAAGTTTTCGAGGCATTCAAAGCAGAAGCAACGATGAATGAATACGAATAGAATTTGGTCCCGCGCGTAGCAGATCCTACATCCAAACAAAGACGGGTGACGTGGACGGACAGTATTGGGCCACGCGTACCGTCTCTGTTTTGGGGAGTTGGAAGCACATGGGTTTGTGGACCCGTGGCATATAATTTTTGGAGAGAAAAAGCGAGGGGATAAGATTCTTGGACGTGACTTCACAAACCCCATTAATAGAGTATTAGGCTTTGTTTTGAATAAATTGTCTTAATTTTTTATTTATTTAAATTATATTTGATATTTTTATTTTAAAAATTATACTCATATTTTAAAAAATTTATTTATTTATGTATTTTTTAAAAAATATTTTATCTAATTTATCTTGTGTTAAAAAATTAATTTTTACACAATATAAAATTATAATTTTATTTTAATATAATAATAAAAATAGTTAAATTGATATTAAATTTTAACATAAGACTGTAATTCTAAATAAAGACAATAAACTAATTTTATTTTTAAAATAAATGTATATTATATAAAAATTAATTTTATTGGCAAAAAATAAATTAAAAATCAAATATAATTTTTAAGACAAAAGATATCAAATGTAATTTAGTCAAATTTTATTAAAAAAATTGTTTTATTTAATTTTTTATTTTTATGCAAATTTATTAAATTTTAATTAATATTTAAAAAAATATCAAAATTTAAATCTGCAATTTACTCTGTAATCATGTCTATTCACTAACAAATAGTGGCACGACTCTCTTTCTCACTTTTTCTCATTTCCTTATCATCATTTTCCCACATGACTTAACCTAATTATTACATTTATACAAGTTGCGTTTATGTCTGGGCATGTTGTCCCTCCAATTTTTGGTAACAACAACTTGAGTGTGTGTCCCAATTTTGAATACAAATAGTGACATGAACCCTATTTCCCACCCAAAATGGTCCATTACTCATTGCTCATTTTCATCACTGTTTCTCAATTATGTTAATATAGGACACTCACAGGTCAAAGTTATGGGATTTTGTATTATAAGTTTATAACCCCCCAAAAACATGGAGAGTTTGCAATTCATAGTTATGTGCACTTAGGTATACTTCAAATTTTGGTATTTGGTTGGGAGAGAGTTCAAAATTTCCCTCCTTTTGATGAAGTGTTGACAAAATGAGAAGGTTCCTGAGGACTCAATGATCAAAATATTTGAGAAAAAAAGAAGAAGACAGAGTTATTTATTATCATCTTTTAGATATTTGGAGTATCCAATGTAGCTAACTTTCTTTACAATGTTCATTTTTATTCAATAATAATAATAATAATAATAATAATAATAGCCATTGTAAGAGCCAAAGCCTAGGGACTCTTAGAACCTTCCCTATTCCACAGGGTATGTGTTTGAATGGGAATAACAGGTTTGTCTATGAAGCACGAAGCTTCATACACAACTGTTTCGTGTGAGCTAAAGGCCCACTTACATTGAAACCGGGCTCTAAGGACCGGTGATTACGGGGAACTATGAGGGGCCCACCATCTCCAATCTCCATGAAAGATTCAAAAAGCTTCATTGTGTTGTATGATTGTATCCTCTTCATAGCCCATAAAATCTTAAAGAGGACCCACTCGTCTCAGCCGCTGATCACGCTCTACGTACCCTTTTGCATCTGTTTTTTTTCTTTCTTTTTTAACTTTCATGTCTATTCTCACCTTCTTGTACTCGTGTAGCCTCTTTACTCTATAGTCTATACCCAAAGGTATCTTCCCAGTTTTGACCCTTGCCTTTTGTTTACCCTCACCCTCTTTTGCAATACGTTCCAGGGACTTGTTTTGTCCTTCAAGTACAATTTACAGATACTAGATTGGTTGACTTATTTGTCTCTTAATCAAATATTTTCATAAAGTTAAACGAACAAACAAACCAAAAAAAAAGAATTTTTATGAGTGGCTCGATAGAGAGTGCAGAGTAGTAGTACTACTAGTCTCCCACAAATCAAATGTTTACAATTTACAACCAAGATCGCATTTGATAATTGATAAATAAAGTTTTGGAAAATTCCAAATGTTGCCCCTCCCTCTCACTCATCCTCCTCCATAAGTACTGCCACCCACTACGCTCTTCCCCCTCATCTTCTCCACTTTTCCCTTTTTTCTAGTGTTAGATACACTAACATGGCTCTGCCCATTCTGCTCTGCATTGCCTCTCTCATCTCATTCCTCTGCAAAATTGAAGCTAGAATCCCAGGGGTTTACACTGGTGACTCTTGGCAATCTGCTCATGCTACTTTCTATGGAGGATCTGATGCTTCCGGCACTATGGGTCTGTATTCTCTAACCCCGTTCATCTATTCTTCCCGCTCTTCAATGTAATGTGACATGAAATTACATTACTCACAATGCATCTAAACAACCTCTTTTCCCTTGCATTTTCTCTCTTCAAAACAGAGCAACACTCCTTTTTTTCACTGTTTCTGCTAAGATAGCTGGTTTCGAGCTTAAATGCAACGTCTTTTTAGTTTTAGGTGTATTGAAATTACACTACTTATAACAATGTACCTAATGAACAGCTTTTCCGCTGCAAGTTCTCTGCTAATAACAGGGCAACACTATGTTTTTCCCGTTTCTGGTAAGATAGCCAATAAGGATCTTAATGTAACGTCTTTTTACTGAACAGGTGGAGCTTGTGGGTATGGGAATCTTTACAGCCAAGGGTACGGAGTGAATACAGCGGCATTGAGCACAGCACTATTCAACAATGGCTTGAGCTGCGGTGCGTGCTTTGAGATAAAGTGCGCAAACGACAGACAGTGGTGCCACTCAGGCAGCCCATCCATCTTCATCACAGCCACTAACTTCTGCCCACCAAACTACGCTCTTCCAAACGACAATGGCGGCTGGTGCAACCCTCCCCGCCCTCACTTCGACCTCGCCATGCCTATGTTCCTCAAGATCGCCGAGTACCGCGCCGGCATCGTCCCCGTCGCCTTCCGCCGGTAACCCCACTTTCTACTTCTCACTTTCAGCTCTAAAGTTTCAACCTTTTTCACAAACGCTTCAAAAAAGAGAGCCATGTTGTGTATTCTAACATATCAGATACGAAACAAGTTTAAGATACGTTCTTTTGTCTTATAAATTCGTGTGTACACACGCAGGGTGCCATGTAGGAAGCAAGGTGGGATGAGGTTTACGATCAATGGGTTCACATACTTCAATCTGGTTTTGATCAGCAACGTTGCGGGTGCAGGGGATATAGTGAGGGCGTACGTGAAGGGGACGAGGACAGAGTGGATGCCTTTGAGCAGAAACTGGGGGCAGAATTGGCAGTCAAACGCAGTGTTGGTGGGTCAAGCGCTGTCGTTTAGGGTGACTGGCAGTGACAGACGCACTTCCACCTCATGGAATATTGCCCCTCCTCACTGGCAATTTGGTCAAACTTTCACTGGAAAGAATTTTCGGGTCTGATGAAATATTATTTTTTTAAAGAAAAGCCCAAATTTTTATGTATTTCCAGTTTGACTACCAAATTTCATAGGGAATGGTTTTTTTGACTGGATGTTTTGGAAGACCGTGTGTGAGAAAATGATGACTTGTTGACTTTTGTGATTGGTGGGTGCGTGGGGCTCTACTTTGTGTGGTGAGAAGGTAACTGTACACGAGGGGAGAAATTTGTAGGGAATGCTGAAGCGGCTAATATAAGCAAAGTGGTAGCCCGCGGCTAATTAGTGTTTTATAATAGAATTATGATGAAGATGATTATATATATATATATAGCTTCATATATCTAAGCAAGTGTATTGTGGTTAGTTAACTTATAGTTCAATGGGAATGGTAAAGCATTTGGGTTGTTTGATTCACTGGCTGTCATTCGTTCTCCTATAATATTGATTTGCCTTCCATATGCGAAACTATACCGTACAGAGTTGTGCAATCAATATCCCAACTACTCCAGGAAAAAAAACAGATGGAATATTTAAAACTGAATAATGAGGATTAAATGTAGAGATAATTAAAGCATTCATATTATTTTTAAGCTTTTTTTTGTGGTTTAGGTCTAAGTATGAAAATTTTTATAAGTTTTGGATTTGGGTTTGAATAGTATAATATTTAGTTATACACATTAATCAATAAAATATATCATAAAAAATAAAATACTATCCTAATAATATTATGAGTCTTGAATTATATGTAATTTTTTATTATAATTTTATATAAAGTCTGAACTTAAACAAAATTTTATTAAATTTTTTTTAGAATATATAAGTCTAAGAATTTAAGAATTAAGTAGAGGAGAAAAATTTGTTACCTGCTAAATATAGAGATTATTATACCCTTAGCATTTTCATGGTGGTACTAATTAAATGGCTATTTGATTCAAAGGGAATCTTTACGCTTTGTTTGGATGGGGGAAGAGAAAAAGAGAGGGAGAGAAAAGAGAGGAGAAGAGGCGAGAGAAGAGAAAACTGAATCTCCCATGCGTTTGGATGGAGGGAGAAGTGAGGGGAAAGAAAACATATAAATGTATATATATATATATATATATTAATTTAATGTAATAATAAATTTATTATTATTTAAAATTTTTACATATATATTTTTTTAAAAAATAAGAATAATAAAAGATATAAAAATTAATTTAAAAAATTTTAAAAAATTATTTTTGAATAAAACAACAAATTTTAATAAAAAAATATATATTTAAATTTTAAAAATATTTGTTCTTTAAATTAATTAAATTTATTTTATAAAAAATATTTATAAATTATTATTTTAAAATTATAAATATTAATATTATTTTTATATATATTAATTAATTTAAATATAAAATATAATAATATATTATATTATAATATAATATATATAATATATAAAATATTATATATATATATATATATATGTGTGTCCGACCGCAATGCAATCAGACAATGTTGTCCAAATTGCAGTCGAACATAGCTAAGACCAAATTGCAGTCGGACATATATGTCCGACTGCAATGTAGTCGGATTTTTTTTTTTTTATAATTTTTTAAAAATTGTATATCATCTATTAATTTTTATATTATAAAATATTATTATTTTATAAAATATATTAATTAATGTAATAATAAAAATTAATTATAACATTAATTTTTTAATTAACTAATTAAAATATTTTAAAATTTTTATTAAATATATATATATTATTTTACGCAATAATACTCGTTTTCCTCTCCAATCTCTCTATTTCGGAGGGAAAAAAACACATTGAACCCACCGTACTTTTCTCTCCATTTTTTCTTTTCTCCTCTGTTTTCTCTCCGAACCAAACGGGGAAAATTTTCGTTTTCCTCCCCCTCCCTCCCTTTCCCCCCACTTTTCTTTCGATTCAAACGCACTGTTAGAGCACATAGGCCTCGAGGAATTCATAACAAACCCACTACGGAGTCCGCCTGGTGTGGGTCAACTTTTGTGGACTGTGTCACAGAGTGAGAATGAGTTGAATGAAAGAAAGCAGCGCATGCTCTGCCTATTTACTTATGCCGGTTCGGTTATTGGAAAAGAAATATATATGGGGGAAATGGAAATAAAACGAAGAGTGAGAATAATTTTTGCTATAATGTAAAACTTTATCTTTTTTATCAGGCCTGTTTTTTGGTCTATCAAATGAGACATTAGAAAGAAAATCCCAGAATTATTACTGCAAGAATATAGATATTCGACATGATTTTTGAAACTGTGAAAGCTGTGAGCTTTATTTGTCGTTTTCCCATCATTTCCCGTGTTGGAAACTCGAAGGACAGCAATCTTGTCCTATCATTGAGGCCTGCCAGGATGCAGCCTGAAAGGAATTGGAAGAAAACAGGAGGAGTATGTGATTGCAGCAGCAGATGTGGGAGATGATAAAAGGTGCTCCCGTGAGTGCAAATAAAAGTCACATCAAAGAAGCACATGGGGGGGTTGGAACTTGGAAGGAGAATGTTAATGCCTTCCAACTAGCTACACCAGGACGAGGAAGTTGGGGATGTTGCATGCTACCACTATTCATCATTTTACTTAATTTCAAAGGATGGATATGCGGCATATAACTTTGGATACCTACCCACTTCTAGAAAAGTAAAAGCAGGGTTGTGGATCCCCTTCCTCTCTGTCATGCCGTAGGCATATAGATAGCCACTCAACTCCGTCTTGGAAAGCCTTTCTCCTCCAAGAAAGGGAACCACAGGGCTTGGATTTGAAGACAGTTTGAGACTGATATGATATATACACTAAACATTACATCAATAAAAAAAAATTCGCTTTTTGCAAACACATGGGAGTCTATGTTATAACTTCTCATAATTCATTGTTTCATGTATTTTATTTTCATGTCTCACTGATGCAGTGATTTTCTTCGAACCCTTGAATGGATTTTTCCGCAATACTGCAATTTGTGCAATTGAAAAGAGAAAAATAAGTACTGGATCCCACTTTGTATGGGTTCACATTTTTATTTTTATTTTTTCTTCTCTGATGACACAGCAGTTGCTGCAAAATATTCAAATTATTGAAACCCTTTCTCGGTTGACTATAGAATAACCATTCATAATAACGTTAAATAGCTAAGACAAACTCTTATTTTAAGGGTTTGATTCGGAATCTGAAAAAATGATGTTTGGTTGGCTGATTGGGAGTCCCATTCCCATTCCTTCAGTTGAGCCCATTCCCAGATATGTGGAAATGTGCATCCCATCGTATGTGATGGAATGGGATTTCACTCTTTGGAATCACATTAAAATGTCTTTATTTAAGAATATCAAAATATTTTTTATATATTAAAAATATAAAAATAAATATTTAAAAGTATCATAAACATTTTATATTTTTTCACTAAAAATATTATAATAATTTGGTTCTTTATTTTTTCATCAAATTAGAATGAAAATTTCATTCTTTTTAATATCATATTAAGCATAATAAGTCATATAATTTTACTCCATCAAAACTCATTCTATTTTTATTCCTGTTCTCTTTCCCATTAGACTCATTCTATCCTCCAACGTAACCCTAGAATGAAGTGAAAAGAAATAGGAAAGAGAACTCATATTATTAATTATAAACCAAATAAAAAATAGGTTGCAACTCACTTCTCGTGAGGTCATTTAGAGGATTTGGTTAGGATATTCATCCCATCCCTTCCACTGAAGCCCTAAAGTTTAAGAATTTTAGAAATTGAGGAATTTTTTTAGTTAAAATTAGCTTCTTAAGTCGTTTGAGGGATGAAGCCCTTGACCTCACCAGTCATTTGTTGGAAGCTGCTTATTTGTACGAAACTAAGTGATTACTTTGCACAACTACGTATTTATTTGTATGAAATTATCGTGGCATTTAATACACAAAAAGTTAAGTATAAAAATAAAAATAAAAAAAATAATTTTGTAAATAAAAAAAATCCTAAATGCTTCTACTGTTAATGATTGAGAAATAATTAATTAATAATTAATAAATAATATGAAATAATAATTAAAAAAATCATAAGAATAAAATAAATATTTTACCCAATTTTTCATTTTCATTTTCATTTTCATTTCCCTTTCCCACCCCATACCAAATTGACGCAATACAACTGCTAAGGACCAAAATGACAGATTACTTCAAAATGTATGATACTCAATAGATAACAAAGAAAAGTAGTGTATACCAAAACTGATGTCAAAATTTAGCATGAGAATTACGGTTCAATATGCCATTCTTTGTGCAATCCAAGCATGGGCCTCGTAAAACTATGAACCAACTCTAGTTCCCAGGTTCAAACAAAAGCTTTCCTTCGTTTGTGATATTTCCATCGCTCCAGTAAATACGTAACGCCCTCCTTCAACGAAGCCTTCCTGCCTTCCTTGGAATTCCAGAGCTCTGGTACCGTGTACCTACCACTAGGGTTGTACTCATTCAACTCCATCAGGGCATTAGTCACCGCTTCTAATACCTCGTCCCCAAACTCATTCTTTAAAACCTTCAGTTTTTCATCTTCATCATTGATAATCTCCTGCATAATACATCCTACGTGAATTAGATCATGTTATATGCCAAGAACTTTCAGAACGACGCATCAGCAACCAGTAGCTTCCACCAGCACATCTTAAACAACACATACTGCTCTTGCATTGTAAGTTTCTATGCGTAAAATATCACACCACTAAAATACAAAGCTTAACAAAAATAATGTTATGAAAGGATGTTAGATATGAATACCTAAAATTGATGGCATAAATTCTCATTTTCTAGGTATCACTGTTCTTAGGACTACAAATTTCAGTAACGATGGCATGATAAACTTGAAAAGAAATTCCATCTGACAACATTTTTTTTTTAACAGTTAGGCTCATTGTACCTTAGGATTCCCATCTTCATCCTTTACAATTTTAAAGGGTTGCCAGCTCGGATCTCTAAGATCTTCCTCCCACTGCGAACACAACTGAATTGCAAACACCCCATCATCCAAACCGTTTTTCTTAGCTGCAGTCACAAAAGGCTTACTGTCCAGCTCTCCCATTCTTTTCACAAGAATATTACCAGGGCGAGTACTCAAATCTCCTATCCCCTGTAAGCAGGTAAGTTGACTATTTCAACCAAATTACAAAAGAAGGCATGGCAACAACAATAACAAAGAATAGTTAATGAAAGAGAATTTTAAGACTTTTTTTCCAGAATAAAAGAAAAATTAATTAAGAAAAGAAGAATAACAAAACAACAGGATCAAAATATTCCCGACCACAAAACTGCACACACGCGCACACATATACGAAAAAAAAAAAGACATCACCTTTGTCAGCACCCTAGATATTATTCTTCATTACAGATAAAATTATTTAATCATAAACAAGTTACAAATTCAAAATTTTTTTGTTTTGAGATTTTCCAAGTATTCCATACGAATTTAGTCCCTTCTTGTTTGTTATGCAAATAACTAGCTAAAAAGGAATTTCCATGTTGAGTACCAGACCATTTGACGGAAGTGGAGGGCCAATAGACATCATAACACCAGTAAGGCCATTCACACTTCCTTGTGCAAGAAGAATTATACATACATTTATTAACTCCTTGCGAGCATCCTGCAACTCATCATTGGTTTTACGCTCCTTGACTACAAGGGTTTGGTGCAGTTCTTCCATTGCATCCAAGTCCTCCTCTTTATCCTTCAAATCCAGTATAATTGCTTCCATTTTTTTCTTCACCTCCGCATCTTCATCCTCGCCCATGTGTTTCATTTCTTGCAGTACTTGCAGAGCTCCTCTCATGCGTTGGATCTCTAATTCCAACTCTTGTTTAGTATCAAGTTTTCTTTGTAGATCAAGAATTTTTTTATGCAGTTTCTCCTTTTCTTTCTGCAATTTAAGACCATTGAATTTAAAATTGATAAATTGATGGAAACCAACACCAAAACAAAACTGAATTGCTCCTCTGTTATTGAATTACCAAACAAAGGATCACATTCAAAGGAATGGATGACAATCCGATTACAAGCAGCACAACCAGAGCACAGAAACAGCAAAATAAAGTAAAAGCAGCTAACAAAGAAAAGGAAAATACTCCCCTAACTTTCAAGAGGCCAGAGAATCTCCCACCAAGTCAAATTCTTCCTTGCCCTCACTCTAACCCCTCAAACCACAATATATTCCCCACTAACTGCCTCTCTCTCTCTCCCCTCACGACCCATGTGAATTAGTTAGCACTGTTATTTCCCTTTTTTATCCGTCTGGTCAGCTCTTCAGAAATTACCACAGCTTGAATCACTTTTCCCTTTTCCTCTCATACATCTTCAATACCTTAACATCAGGTCCATCATAGATGTGCAACTTATAGATAGAAGAAAATGAAATGCATGCCTTTTGTTCGTCAGCCAAACGCATCACTCTCTCATCAGCCATATTTTGCTCCATTGTTGCAATCTCATTCTGCAGCAGAGAGATGAAAAATGATGTTCATCATGTCTTAAATTATTAATGTAAGGCAGCAGGTGGGATGTCGACTCCAATGCAACCAGCTTATTCATATTTAAATGGGAAAAAATACGTTACCATTTTCTTCTGATGAAGTAATTTTTGTCTCTCGGTTTCATTTTGTGCCTGACGGTGTTGCAAATCCTTCTCAAGGTTCTCGAGTTCTTTCTTCTGAGCTTCCAAACGCAGTCTAGCTTTTTCATGATCCATGAAGATCTTCTGAGAATAATCACGGGCTGTCTGCTGGATCTTTGTTATCTCTAAATGGGCAAATTGAAACATAAGGCAAGCCACCTGCTACCATCAAAGAATAGAAAATCATAAAATCTAGAAAAATACACTTCAAAGTTTCAACATACCATCATTAAAAAATTTGATCATGTCCTCTTTTTGACTCATCAATTTATTCAGGGATGCATTAGTCTCATAGTATTTGCTTTTGACCTCCTTCAATTGCATTGTCTTCTTCTCCAAAGTTTGAGTCAAACCTAGGACAAGCTTGGATTCTTTCCTTTTGTCCTCTGCTTGTTTACCAGTAACAGTTTTTAAGTCCCCATTTCTACGAAGGTAATCACCAATAATACTTTTCGTGTGGTAGTCATCATCACGAGCCACCCATCCGTATAATTTGTCCCCTCGATTTCTTGTCTTGTTATAATCCATCTTACCACATTGGTGTACCTCAAAGCTCCTCTCAAAATCCATAGCATTCTTGAAACCATCAAATTCTTTGTTAAACTCTACAATGGCAAAACCTGAGTGACCATAACGATTCCACAATGGATGAACTCTTAATGGATTCAATCCTTTTCTGGCAAACTCGTCCCTCAATTTGGTACCACTTTCACCAACATGCCGTCCATCTTTTAATTCCGTTTTAATGTTAGCCACAACACCCATCCAAGGCCAGACAAATAGTTGGTCATTGTCAGGCTTTGGATGATCTATTTTGGCTGCAGGTTTTGATGTTTTCTTCCCATAAAGATACCTTTCAACGTATTTCTCAAGAGCTGAGTGCCTTGCTTTTTCTTTTAAACGCATGCTCTTTGACTCCCTGCCAACACTTGACGCATGTCGCAAAAGCTCCCTCAGTAAGTAATCTTTCTTACTGTTTGAAGGGCAGAAGGGGCACCTATATTTAGAATCGGAGACTTTGACTTGAAAATCACCATCCTTCAATCCTTTATAGTATTTATACTCATAGTCCTTCAACTCAGACTGACTAATATGTTCTGACATGCCGGACATTTGCAACTGAAATGTATAAAAACGCCGCAGGCACACCATATTAAAGTAAAGCAACAACGCAGACACAATGGAAGAATAAGAATAACATCTTTATTCAGTTTAAATACTAAATCAACAGAACCCCAAATTAACTACTAAAAATGCGAGCAAGAACAATGCATTGATTTTTGGCTTAAAAGATAAGCAAAAGAACGACCCTCTAACACCAGTACACACTTCAACCCACGAACACCAAGCAACACTTGTATGCTAAGAAAAGTCCGAAGAATTGGAAAATATTGGCCAAAAAACATACGAGATAGAAAATTTGAATATAACATACCTATTGGTGGAGCTCTGTGAAGTGTCCTCGATGGCGAACGGGCTTCAGGTCCAGGAATTGTTCAAGAAAAATGACGTCGATAAGAGAAAGTATATAAATGTAACAAAGACATAGCTAAAAGTCATATTGTGAAGCAAGAAGCAAAGCCGAAAAAGCCACAAATGATGCTGATGGTATGCATAAAATAAATGTGAATTGATTTTTTTAAAAATTTTATTAAAGAAAGTTAGTATATATGATGTTATGCCATACGAAAGCCAAGGTTTGAGTTGTAAAGTTAGTAAATGGGGAGGGGATGAAGCCCAAACATACATATAATCGTCCAGTCCTTCACATAATCACAACTACCATATGCGCGCCAACGTACCCATATAATGGTATTTAATTATTTATCACTCAGAACACCAGCAAAATATATATATATATATATATATATATCAAAAGAATTGGCCATGCATCATTAATCAATATATATATGTATGTATAGATATCTCTCCCGGCAATCCCTTCTTCAGTTGCCATTATATTGCTCTCATTCCCAAGTGTTAATGTAAGCCTCATGTCAGCCATATTGTGTTCTCCATTCATCTTTCAAGTGTTTGTTGTTCCCCACTAATTGGCTAACAAAATAAATAAATAGACACAGGAGTGATTAAAGTGGCCGAGTGTTCGTGTATCCGTGGGTCCAAAGGTAGCACACAAAATATCAAGCCAACACGCCGACGTACATGCAAGGCCGGTTAAACTTCATGAATTAGTTAGAAACTTAAAATTTAACGTCACAAGTCACAGCTATTTACAACTGAAAGTGAAAGGGAAACGTAGTTTCTCATCAAGGGAACAATATAATTTCACATGTTCAGGTCATTCCCAGTAATTTACATAAGAAAATAATAGAGAGAGGGGCCAAAAAGAAAAAAAGGCAAACTACTGTCTACCTGGTTGTGTGATAAAATCCAAACTCTAGTGTGAAGCCTTTGGTGAAGATCTTCTCAGTTACCTCTCCGTTATCTTTAAATTTCTGTGCTACGAAGACTTATTTCCCTTGACAAACAGAAGAATAAGAAGGAATCGAGTACGTGCATCTACAGCCGGGGTTTCTTCTACCAAATTTCATTCATTTTCCCTAATATTCATTGTCAAAATATTAAAAGTAAAAATTATGAAGATACTCCCTTGATGGTCAACGCAACTTTGGCTACGATGAAGGTAGACAAAGCAGAAGCTGCTGTGTAGTATAGGGCAGAGTCGTGTGACAGATGGTGTATGGAGTTAAGGGGTGTCGAGAGGATTTTTTTTATTTTTAAAAAGATAAGCAAAAGATACACAAATTCGACATATGAACGCCAAGCAACACTCGTATGCTAAGAAAAGCCCGAAGAATTGGAGAATACAGGCAAACAAACTGACGAAATAGAGAAGTTGAACATAATATACCTGACGGTGGAACTCCGTAAAGTCTCCTCGATGGCGAACAGGCTGCCGGAGCTGTTCAATATAAATGACGTCGATCAGAGAAAGTACATATTATGAAACGAAGTCATAGCTCAGAGTCACATTATGAAGCAGGAAGCAAGGCCGAAAGTGCAAGTAGAGTTTAAAAAAAATCTCATCCCTAATCAAAACCAAAACTTAAAACTCTGCAGAATCAATAAAGCATTACTTGAAACGTCTCGACGAGTAGGAGCAGTAACAGAGAAACAGAGGGAAGAGTGCTGTGTTCAGGGTTGGAAGCGGACAACAGTGAATTCGAGATAGTGTGTGTGAGAGAGAGACTTTTGGTTCAAACTTGTTGCAGAAGGAGTCGTCTCGTATCCCCAGTGCCCTGCAGTGGATACGCTGCAATGCGAAATGCGTCTCCATAATAACCTTCCGTCCTTTTTCTTTTTCGGTTTTTGTCCTTTTTGCAATTTTAGGTTCATCTTCCCCTCACTCGCTAATCACTATTGATTACAGTACGCGCTTCCAAAAAGATGAGGGGAAACGAAGGTAAAATGAGTTGTTGGCCACAGAGAGAGAGAGAGAGAGAAGGGGGGGGGGAGAGTTACAAGTAAAATAAATAAATAAAAAAGACACGCAATCAACTCAAAATGCAATAAATAATGTTGATGGTATGCATAGAATAAATATAAAATTAAAATTTTATTACATAAATTTAGTAATCAATGAATGAACTACCATCCTATTTTTTGAGAAATTGGAAAGTTAGTGGATGGGAAGAGGAGTATGTGCAACCATAATTACCCAATTTTTTTTTAAAATACAAAAGGAAAAACAAAAAATTACACTAATGCAAAATGTCTTTGGGGCCATGACACCCTTTCATATCATCTAATAGGAGACCTTGACATTCTTTTGGTGGCTCTTCAAACGAGTGAATCCCTAGGCGCAATGAGTGTGCAAGGTTGGCAAGGCAATCCGCAACTCTCTTGCCCTCACGGTAAGCTTATTGGATCTCCACAAATCAATCATAGGTTAAGAAACTTTCATCTCAGAAACAAGGGTTGCCATAGGATGCAAATCCAAGATTCCATTTCGGGCTAGCTAGACTGCTGAAGAAGAGTCTACTTCAATGTGAATGTGTCTAACTCCTTTCGTCCAAGCCATAAGTAGACCCCCTATTATACCCCAAACCTCAGCACTCAAAACACTACCTTGGCCAATATTATTGGCAAAACACGCAACCCAAGTACTAGAAGCATCCCTTAGGATGCCTCCGCATCCTAACGCGGCTCCGCTGTTTCTACAGCTTCCATTCAAGTTGCATTTGAAGACACTTTCTAGAGGAAACACCCATCCAACGTGTTCCATTTTGTAGCCACATTGCATGGAGCTAATGGTTGTTCGAGAGAGTGAGTAATCATCAGCTAAAGTGATTATTGGTCAGATCAAGGTTAAAGGGTTTGTATCTCTCAACTCAAAAATATGTTGGTTTCAGTTTAGCTAAATAAGCCATACCCTGAAACCAAAAACACTCGCCCACCTTCTGTTCTTGTCTTTGCCCGCTTCTTTCTCAGGTTCCAGTCAATCTATTCCTTCATGTATAGAGAGAAAAAAGTTTTCCAATGCTTATGATCCACCAGAAGTAACCAAAGGTCTCTTACCTCGTGACAGTCTTGTATCACATGAATGGGGGATTTATTATGTGCATGGCATCTCAGACAAGAAGGATTGGTCGTTAGTCCCCATTTAGCTCTTGTCTCATTCGTATGGATCCTATTGTTCACCAAGATCCAAAGGAAGCTTCTGCACCTTGTGACACGGGGGCTCGCCATGCTCTCTTCTAGCTGAGACTCCTTATGTTCGCCTCATTTGAAAGCATCTGATAGGGCGAAGCTACTGTAAAAGAATGGTGTCTAGAGAATCTCCACATCCGTACATCTGGGCCCAAGTCATGGCGAGGAGGAAGTATACCTCTAATAGCTCGGCAAAAGATTTGACGGAGGAGGCGCTCCAGTTTAGCCCAGTTCCAGTCACCCGTCAAAGTCGTATGCGCATTCACCAACTCACTAGGATCATGGGCTAGGATCTCTGTGTAAGCCCAATCGAAAAGATAGCCCTTATCGTGAACCCATATATCTGTCCAAAAGCTTGCAATGTCTCCATCTTGAATATTCTAACCTAGCCCATCTTCAAGTCTATCCCAAGTTTGAAATATGCCCCTCCACAAATTCAAGCAATTAGGAAGCTTTTTCACTATGGGAATCTGCTCAGTATTGTATATATACTTTTCTCTCACCACATGTGACCAGAGGCTATCTTTGTTTGTAACCAGTCCCCGGTTCACCTTCATGATCGGAGCGTTGATTAAGTTCCTCATGTTTTTAATGCTCAGACCCCCCAACTTTCTTGGCTTTGCAAATTTTGTCCCATCCAACAAGGTTTATTTTCTTTTTCCGCTCATTAGAACTCCAAATAAAGTTTTTTGAGATTTTCTCTACTTCCAGGCAGACGCTCAAAGGCAGCATAATGGCTTGCATATAAAAGAAAGGAATGGCATTCAATACATTTTGGCAAAGAGTAATACGACCAGCAAAGGATAAGTACTTGGCTTGCCGCCCACTTAATTTATTTTTCACCTTATCGATAATACGTGGGTAAGTATCTTTGGACACCCTTTTGTGATGTAAAGGCATCCCAAGGTATTTATCAAAGTCAAGGCAATTCCATATGGAGCAACATCACTGATCTCCTTCGTGAAATTATAATGCATATTGTTTGAGAAACAAACTCGAGTCTTATCCACACTAACCTTTTCGCCTAAGAAGTTGTAGAAGACATCCAAGCACCACTTAATGACCCTCATTTGTTCAGTTGAAGCTTCCGAGAAGAGAATGAGGTCATCTATAAAAAATAAATGAGATAAATGAGGGCCATTTTTGCTAAGTTTGACCGATTTCCAAGCTCGACAATTAACAGCATACTCCACGATAGGAGCAAATCTTTCAATGTAAAGGACAAAAAGATAAGGAGAAAAGGGACCCCCTTGACATATTCCTCTCAATGCATTAAAAGAAGTCATGTAGCTACCATTCTATAAGACTTTAAAGCTACTAGTTGAGACACAATTCATGATAAGATTAACAAACTTCACTTCCAAACTACTTTCCTTTAAAGTATGTTCAAGGAAACCCTAATTTACCCTATCATAAGCTTTTTCCATGTCAATTTTCATAGCCGTCATCCCTTTGTTGCCTTTCTTATTCTTCATTGTATGAATCAATTCTTGTGTTATGATGATATTGTCTATTATTTGTCTCCTAGAAACAAAACTGACTTAATTAGGAGCTATGAAAATATATAAATGTTTTTTAAGTCGATTGGCTATGATCTTGGTGATGCACTTATAGAGCACATTGCAAAGTGTAATTATGCAAAACTTCTTCAAAGAATTAGGGTTTTCCATTTTAGGAATTAAAATTATAGAAGTTTCGTTCCGCTTAGAAATTTTGCTCAGGTTGTTGAAGCATTACTTGATTAGCTTACAAACAAAATTTTAAATGCCAGGGCATTGGCTCTGAGAGAACAACGCATGTAACCCATCTTATTTAGGTGCTTTATAAGGCCCTATGTAGAAAATAGCTTAACATGCTCCACATTGGTTATGATTTTAAAAGGGTTAGATCCACTAACATTTTTTGCTTTTTTATCTCTTTGTTTTGTTCAAACATTAGCTCCAATGTTGCTAAATGGGCTTATAATAATGGGCCCAACTTTATGTTCCTTTTCTACCAATGACATTTTATTGTAAGTGTTTCGACCCACTTAAAGAAGCCTAGCCCATTTTCTTTTTGTTCCTTCCTCTGTTATCATCCTTTGTTAGTGGTGAGTTATTAGTTGACACCTTATTCCCCTATAGCCCACCAAAATCATCACGTGAATAATCCTCATATAGCATATTTTCATGTAGTACCATCTCTTGTCTATCCTTGTTTTCCTTCAAATTATTATTCTCAATTTTAACTCTGCTGAGTTCAATTTCCCCCATAACATATGCAAGAAAATTAAATCTAGATCACGAATCTTTCTGAGTTATAGTAGAGTTATTATTCCCTTGATTTCCATGAAGATTTTAGCTATCTCGATAAATGATGGCATTGATGGAATTCCTAGGATTCACCAAATTAGCAAGATTCTCTTCGTATTTCCATGAATTCCTCCTCACCATCATCCACAATCCGTACATTCCCATCTCTGCCTTAGAACCTCAATCAATCTTAGCTACTATTTCGATGATACAGTCTCTGCGAACTACTTGCCTTTGACGCTAACCTTCCCCAATGATTTTCACAGGACAATTCTCTTGGTTGTGACTGAACTTTCCATAATGGAGACGTATGAGATTTAGACCCTTGTATTCAACCCTAAAAATTGTGTTACGCATGCAAAACTGCATGTTTGGTATGCCAATGTAAAGGGAAACGTAAAGTGCAAGTTGTGGAGAATTACAATTTTACCTTATAATTATTACTCAATCATTATTTAATATTATCTATCAATCATTATTTAATCATTAAAAGTAAGAGTATTATAGGTATTTTCTATCAATAAAATCACATTTTTTTCTTTCCCTTTCCCTTTCCCTTTCCTTTTCCATACCTAACTTTTTATGTACCAAACGGGCCATGGGGGTGAAATACCTAACTTTAAAAGTAAGAATAGTTTCTTCCTCAGATCCACCTCTATGCAAACATGGGTGAAATAACCTTTATCCATCTTCAGTTCTTTAGCTTCTTTCTTAGCTTCTTTTATAGTTTATTCATCAACCTTCAATGTCTTGCCCATTAAATCTCCAATCCTCCATAGGATATGTTTATCATAGTACTCCAAAGGCCATTTTGGAATTCTAATCCAGATAATAAATTTTTAATACTCAAAATCTAAGGGATTGAACATTAGTCACCATCGTTGAATAAGTAATGAATGGCCAGCCACCATCCAAAGGCCTCCACTTAAGATCGTCGAGTAGTCTTCAGGTAAAGAAAGTTTGCAGACAAACAAGTCGTGTCCAATACCAACCATTTCGAATGTGCCTTTTAAAGGCCATAACTTCTGCAAGCATTCCAAGAAAAACTTGTAACCATTTTTTTGCCAATTATCTTGATGATCAAAGTTAGTTAGCCATGCCCATTCTTTATTTGTGATGCGGAGGTGAGGATAGAAAGGGTCTAGTTTACATTATTCTTTTTCTTTATCAGAGAAGTCTTCCTCATTCCATTCTTTAATGTCGTCTTCCTTGTCCACGCAATGGTTGTGGCTACCATTTATGCCCATCAAGAGATCCCTATATGACTTCTTGGTTTGTATATCATCTATCTTCATCTCATTTTATAGTTCAGCACTCGTCCCTCCTCCATTAGGATTAGGGTTTTGCTCCCTCTCGATTTTTTCACCAATTGAATCTTCCATCATATTATCCATTATGGCTTCTATAATCTCATTAGGTTTTGCTTTCTTCGTGCTCCTCAAAAGTTGGCCTTAATCGTTTGATCAAAGATTATCACTGTTCAATGCCTTTAAGTTCGCTTTCATTCTTTAATTATCCAATTTTTTGTTACTTGATAGAGTAAAAACAAAAATGATTTTTTAAAAAATAATAATCATATATTTAATTTAAACAATAATAAAAATAAATAAATATTTTTTAGTAATAATTATAAAAATATAATAAATATTGTATATAATTAAAAAAATTATTCAATTGATCCAAACAGGATTTTTTTCAATCACAACTATCTCTCTAGCATATTTAATTATTCATCACTCTCGACACCCAAAAAATATATATTTAAAAAATAATTGGCTATTGATACATTAGGTGCACATTTGTTCTTTTTTTTTTTCCCGGGTCATTATGAGGTGCACACTGGGTTCATTACAAGTCTTGATGCAACATATGCTTAACATTCATTCAATTAAGGAGAGCTTTGTTTTTTTGGTCATTATTAGTTGCACATCTAGTTCAAGAAACTCTTGGCCCAACGTACTGAACTTTACTTTACAGAGATCTTCCAAATACTGAAATGAATCTGTTTAATATATAAAATATAAAAAGAATACAATCATAGAAGAAATTTAAAAAATATTTTTTATTTAAAAATAATAAAATATGATTAACTAATATTTATAAAAATATAATAAATATTATATAGGAGTTATATAAAAATAATTTCAATGTCTAAGTTACACGTTGATTCCAATATACCGTACATCTTCCTTCGTATAATAACAAGATAAGACAAAGCAGCAAGTCTACTGGCATTGTGTTTTAACCTTTAGGTTTAATTATTATTTGGTTTACTTAATTAATTAATTTATTTTAATTTTTTTCTTAAATTTTAATTTATGTCACATTGTCTCTTTTTCAGTCACATTCGTTAAAAATCAAGATATTTAATGAACATTCTTAACAATGCCTAAGTAACATATAAGGAGGACAAAAGCTGTTGTTAAGGAATTCATTTGCTTTCAAAATGGCCCATTAAGTTTTTTTTAATGTTTTAAAATAATCATTTAAAAATAATACCTCAAAAAAAAAATATATATATATATATATATATATATATGAAACTCTTCCCACTCTAATGAAAATAAACTGAAACGGATAAAAATAATCTATAAAATAAATAAACGAACAGTACTCCATGGTTAAGATACATTACCGCGCTGAAACTTTAAAAGAGGACAAATCTTAACTCTTTAACATATATAATAAAGACTAATATTAATTTTTTCACATATCAGGAAAACTAATTTTTCTTTCATTAAAATAATAAAAATTTTATATGCATTCGACGGACCATTTTTAAAACATTAACAAAAAAGTAAGAGTAATTTGATATACAAAATAAAATGAAATGAAATAAAAATAAAAAAATAAAAAACGTAATTTTAAAAATAAAAAATAACTTTTTACTTCTGTTTTAAATAATAATAAATAATAATTATAATGATAGAATAAATATTACACAAAAAGATAAAAAATGGTTACCTTTCTACCATAATAATCAAATGAGCAATTCTTTCAAAACATTAAAGAAAGTTTACAAAGTATTTTGAAAGCAGATTGGCACTTTAATGACGATGTTGTTCACCTCAAATGTTATGTAAATGTCGTTAAAGAATCAAACTAATATGATAGGAAAAAAATAAAATATGACACAAATTAGAAGTTAAAGGAATCAAATTAAATAAAAAAGATTGATTAAGAGATTGAATTAAAACAAATAATTAAATTAAGAGATCAAAATACTAAGTACACCTAACTTTCAAAACTAACAAGTGAAAACATTTGAGGAACCAAAAGGCAAGTGCATGCAACTATGAGCCTGATTTTTTATTTTCATAATAGTTTTTTAGTTTTAAGAATAAAAAAATAAAAAAAACTTATTTGATAATATTTTTTTAATGAAATATTTTATAAAATAAAAAAAATAAAATTATTTTTTTAAACAAAAAAATTAAAACATTTTTTAGATGTTTTGTATTTTTATTATGTAGAATAAAAAAACATAAAATAACAATTTTTCATGATAATGATTTAATCAAATTTTTTAATTTTGTTATTTTTAAAATTTGTTCTAAAATATATTTTTTAAAAAAATATTAAAATTAAAACAGAATCAAAGAGGCCTTATATTACCAACTATCTTGCTTCAAGACTCTCCTTGACTTGGAGAAAATATGTTAATTGAACTCAGTTCACAACACCAAAGGAAACATATAATCGAGAGTCATTCAATGTGAATTGCGCTTCACAAATTGCATAGCAGCCATATAGAAACAACAATTTATTATAAATAACCCATTTTTATATGCTCGTGCTAATAACACAACAATTGAATCAAATAAAAAAATTATTTTAATTTAAAATTTAATTTATAACTATGTGACTTTTCAATTGGATGATAACAACAAGGTTAATTTAAAAAATATATAAAATTAAATCTTTCCATGCATGATTGTTGATTTTTTTTAAGGTGAATGCTTATTGGTTTTATGAAACTACAACTGCCTTAATTAGTGAAATAGTGTATGATTCTTGTTTGGACGCTTACATATGCCAAAACCAATAAGCAGGTAAAAGTGAATGTGCTTTATGCGTTACCTTGAAAACTCATCTTTATAAACCTTTCTTAAATTCTTTTAACATTGTTATTGTTAAATAATAACAACTGATTTGTTCTTGTTGCTCTTTTCGTTGTTGTTTTCAAAAAACTATATATAATCCTTTGAACTATAATTTAATTATAATTTTATTACTCAAATTTTATATATAGCAGTTTATTATAAAATTATATCATTTTTAGATATTAATTTTAATTAATATCTAATATTTTTTGTGATAATTTAAAAATAAAATATTATATTTTAAAGTTTGAATACCATATTTGTAATCTAGCTATAGTTAAGAGATCTATATCATAACATATTGGTTAGTGGTTGTGATTCCCCATCTCCATAGTAGTCTCATATGCAACAAGCATGTTTAGACTAACAGATATGGATCTTCTACTATTATATTTTTTTTTGCTGTTGTGCTATTAATATAGAAACAAGATGTATTTTAATTTTTCTTTTATTTTAAAATTAACCCACTCACTCATATATTTCTCACCTAACAGCTTAACAACAGAAAAAATATAACGGTAAAGGATCCATACTCGTTAACCACCACCAACCAAACAGTGTTAAGAAAGGACAAACAAAATGCCCAAAGAACCGTTTTCTGCTCCATAACCCAGCAATGGTGTCTGATGATGATCTAAGCTTGCTTATTGCTAAGGCTGTTTATGAGTCCAGTCGAGTTTGGATCCAATTATATACTAACTGTGACCTATTAGTATGGGCCACGTAATGACTCAAGCTTAGGCTTGGCTTATGGTCACAATTTATTTTTTTACGGTGATCAAAAGATAATCGTTAATTTCAATCTAATAGTTTATGACTTCTATGATTAGTTCAATCCACACAACCTATGTTCTATACAACTAATTAATACTAGCCACATTAATTTTTTAATTAAAAGCAAAAACACATCCATTTCATTAATCTGCAAAACTTAAAATATAATTTACCATTCTAAACTCAAAGAAATGCCTAGGCATATAAGCCCAAAAAAAATTAACGAAAGGAAGATATAAGGTCTTGACTTGAGTTCAAATAGATGCAAGCTTCCCGATAAGATATTCATAGTTCACACTTCACATTAATAAAGAAGAAAACAACACAGCTATTATTCCTTGCAAACAAATTATTTTAGGTAATCAATGAAACAGAAAGCATATCAATACAATCAAAGAACAGCTCCTATTACATTAACGAGTCCAAACATGAAACAGAGAAACGCAGACAAAATTGAGATTCCGATAAGCCTAAAGAAAAGCAGTTTTGTTTTCATAATCATAACTTAAAACAGACAAACTTGAGTTTAATAGATATATGCCCACTGATTAAACTACCATGATCTTCACAACAGTACATGACAAAGAAAAAGCTTTCTTAAGATCACTTGCGTATATCTATTGTGAATAGCATTTTCAGAGCATGATAACATTCATTGATGGCATTAACTAATTAGGATAGCCTCAGGAACAAAGTAAAATAATAATAAGAAATAAAGATTAATTCATGCAGCTATAACCAAGGTATTCACTAGTCACTACTTCACCTGAGAACAACACACCCTGCAATCTACGTACGAACTGAGATACCCAATTACCATTTCACTATTATGCATATAAAAAAAAAGGAAAAATCTTTTCTAATACCAAGTTGAATGGACATAGGATGCTTTAAGTTGAGCTTTCAGTCCATTCTGTTTACTATACAGTATGTAGTACTTGTTTGTCATTTGTCTTGGAAAAATCTTGGTTTATACTTGAGAAATTAGTTTGTGCTGTATTTCCAACTGTGATTAAATTCGATTGTAGACAAGATAATGGCAAATGTTCTGATATGCTATCAACTATCTTGATTGCCCCCAGTACTGTGTTACAGTCCTATTCCTGTTTAAGAATGATAATTTCAACCTAAAAACTAAACTATATCCGACAAAAAATAAAGTCAGGACTTCTAACATACAAAAATGAGATTCATGTCAAACACACAAGGGGCTTCCCTGAAAAAGAATCATTAGGTAGAAGAGTTCTGGCACTTAAGACAAATATTTCAATATACAGAGAATGAGTATGGCGCTGTTGACTTCTCTTTGTTAACTTCCACAGCACCCTCATCCATCATGATTCATAACAAAATCCCTTTGGTCAATATCTTCCAAGTATAAGGACAAATACAAATTTAGCACTAGCTACTTTTTTTTTTTTTGGTTCTCACGTGAATTATGTCAAACAAACAAAAGGCATTTATGAGAAATAATACGAAACACAAGGCGCAAATAGGAAGAAACTACAAACAATGAAACGGAAATGTAAAACACTAAAATTTGCTGTAGGGTTCAATGATGGCGATATTATGAAAGGTTCTTGAAGCTCAAAATTTGAGGTCAAATTTCAGGCACAAAGTGCATACCGAACACCCAGAAAGGAATGCAGAAGAGAGAAATTGTGGCTTCGAAATCCCAACGCCTCACTTTTCTTGCTGAAATCCCAAAGCCGGACACAATTAGAGTAGAAAGAAAGGCACAGAGCTTCCGACGAGTTCAGACTAGAGATACGGAGAGAACTGGCTGTGGCATAAGAGCTTCCGACGAGCATGAAAGAAACCCGACGCCTCAATTCTCTGCCAACTAAATTTGGAGCAGATAAAGGTGAAATGGGATGTATGAGTGTGCGTTCGTTTTGGTTAAAACTTGTTGCACAAGAAATAAGCTGCGCTCTCCGCTCTGCTCTGCAAGTTTGTTTCCATTAATCAAGAAAAAAATTCTCCTTTTTGTTTTTTTTTTGGTGTTACCCTTGTAGTCGCTATTGATTCCAGTACACGGTCAGAATGGATGACGCTCATGAAAGCAAAAGGAGCTGCTATTATTTGTTTGGTTCGATGAATATTATATACGTAAAAAAAATATATATATATATATATATAATAAATAAATAGATTAAAAAACATTATTTATATCTTTATTTAAAAAAAATTATAAAAAAGATAAATATTATTGAATAATAATTATAAAAATACAATACATATTATAAAAAAAATTACATTTCCAATTATATTACGATGAACAAACTAAACGTAATATTAATAATATGCGTAGAATAAATATGAGTTAACTATCATTCAAAATTATTAATTAGCTATCATTCAAATTTTATTTGAAATAATTTGGCAAATATGAATCAACTATCATCTTAGCCTTTAGCCCACAATTAATTTCATCCATTTACAAATTTAATAGCTTAGGAATCTATGAATTATCATAAATAAATTATTATAACTATTATTTATGAATGAAAAACTTATTTAGTTGATAGAATGTTAAATATATAAAGCGAAAAAATATAAAAATATACAAGTAAAATAAAAAAAAATATTTGTACTTCTATTTTTAAAAATTAATAAAAATAAATATTATTAGATAATAATTATGCAAATATAATACACATTTAAAAAAATACATTGCAAGTTTGGGCCAAAGGTTTTACTATCTCTCAATTCATCTTTCCGTGGGTAATAAATTTAAACTTTTATTATATTTTTCCTTGGAGTGTTAAATCACCGTACCAACTTATTCAAAGATATTTTAAATTTACACGTCTTTATGAAATTGAGACTTATTTATATGAAATCAATATATATAATTAAAAAAATTTATTTTTACTCTAGAATTATTATTCCTAAGTTATTTATAATATAATAGTTTTTTTTTTCAAAATTTTAGGTTTTTTTGTTTTCCTCAGCCCCGTGCACCGATTCTAGCTTATTGATACAATATAACCCGAAAGAAGGTTTGAAGGAATTATTAACATAATTAAAAATACATAATGATTTTTTTTTTACTTTTTTAAATATATTGAATTGATATATATATGAATAAATAATTAAATGTAATATGAATCTGAGATGGTATTTCAAATTATAGCTCTAGCAGTTATTTATTTATTTGATGGTTTAATTTGCTAACTTTATTAGTTTTTGTAAAGAATTAAAACTATTTATGGTAGTTTTATTCCCATTTGGATATATATATATATACCATAAATAGTTTTAATTCTTTACAAAAACTAATAAAGTTTGCAAATTAAACCATCAAATAAATAAATAAATAAATAAATATATATATATATATATATATATATGTAGGGGAGTCCTCATTGAGGATACGCTGACTTCTGTATTCTTTTGTGTATCTATCATACTTACTAGTTTATCAATCAAATAATCTTTTCTCTACAGAACATTATTGTTACGGCCAAAGATGTAGATTTTCCCGCTTTCACTTACCTATATAATATCTAATTATCGTAAGGGATACATTTGTGCATTCTCACTGGTAGCCTTACAGTGACGAGCATCATATTAACTTGTAGGCTACGTTTGTTTTGAAGAATTTATATTTTTATATTTATTATTTTATTTATTAAATTATTTTTAAAAAAATAAAAATAAAATAATTATTTTTTATCTTACTTACTTATATTTTATATTTTTTTTATCATCACATCCTTCAACCAAATATATCTGTATTCTGTCCAAAATTTTTAAAAATATCTAAAAATAATTGTCTGTTTATTTTTATCCCCATACCTTACCTCAAGGTACATCGGTTTTGTAAGTATTAATAGAATCTGGATATTTTTTCCCTATCCGAACGAGAGGTGGGAGGGATCAAGCCCCAACATATATATTATATTTGTCTAATGCTTCATACATAATCAATTTTGATACAGAAGGCTCAACCTTTTTGCGAAGCCTAACTTTTTACGCTGATGAATTATTTTGAGATTGATGTACATAGTAATAAAAAATTACTTCATACAACTCTTAAAAAGAATTTACTGATAAAGAGCATCAACCTGTTAAAAAAAATAATCTCTCTATTAACGAACCTAGTCCCAACTACGATATCCGAAGAACCCATATATGATGCTATTAAACTATTTATCACTCAAAGCACCAACAAATTAAGGGGAAAAAAAAAAAAGAATAGCCTTAGTTTTTTTTTTTATATATATTTTTAGCATTAAGTTATTCAAATAAAACATAATAAGTATACAATTCTTTAATAATACAATAATAAGTGTATAATTTAATTAAAAATTATATAATTATCTATAAAAATTATATTATTGACATACTATTATTAGAAAATTATATATTTATTATATTTTAATTAGAGAATTTAATATAAAGAATTAAATATATATGAGTTTTTTCCCATAAAAAATTTTCCAAAAACAAGAATTGGTTATTGCTCCATGAGATGCACACTCACTTCATGATAGGCTTGGACGAACGTACTAAGCTCTAGTTTGCTAAGATCGTCCATTAATGGAATGAATATCAAGTTGCACTTTAATTCCAATATATCGTCCATACTCTGTTTTTTTTTTTGGGGGGGGGGGGGTGGAATGGAATATAAGCACTACGTTTTAACTTTTAAAACCTGCAGTTGAATAAGAACCAAAGAAGGCCAGTGCATGCAATGCAACTATATTAATTACCAACTGTCTTGCTTCCATGTCTTGCCTGGAGAAAATGTGTTAATTAAACTCTGTTCACGACATCCTGAAAACCATACAACGAAGCGTTATATAGTGGTAATTGTGATTCACATATTGGAATTATTTTTGAAAAATTTCACGTAATTTAATTATTTTTTAATAATTATACAATATAATTTTAAATTATAATTAAGTTAAATTCTAAATTTCACACGAGAATTATTTATTTACTTATTAAAATATAAACAACAGTAATATTACAAGAGACATACAAACATATAGTAACAACAAATTATCATAAATAACCCATTTTTATCAATTAAAACTTAATTAACCTTAGCTTGAAAACCATTCTTATTTCCTCCTAATATTGTCTTTGTTAAATAATAACCCCATCAATATCCGTTTGTTACATGAATTTTCTTAAGGTATGACTTCAAAAGGTCTTTGTGTTGTGGTTGTTAATTCCTCATTTACAAGCATGTTTTGATTGACCACTCCAAGTCACCAACCAAAGAACGTTGAGAGTGTCAACAGAATGCACCAAAACTCGTTTTCTTCCCTCATGGCCCAGTCATGGTGCCTGATGATTATCCAACCTTTCCCCTTGCCAGTCTCCAGCAAGCACAACAATCATGTCTGATACCCCCCCTGCACTTCTCCCTCGTGATTTCCTCTCTCTGGCCCCATCTTCTCTCTCTTCACTCTGCAACGCACGACAACCATGGGTAAAAATGGGCTTTCAACTCCACAAGAAAAGCATATCCTGCTCCTTTGTAATCTACCGATTTTCTCACCAATGCCTGTCTAGTATTCATAAACATAATTTTTCGCGCACCCAGCAATTCCTATATTCATGGTTTAGTTCCTTCCGTTTCTGGGTATATCTGTTTCCTGCATCCCCCACAATGAAGTGTTTCTATTTTTCAAACGGGGAGAGACGAGAAGACGAAGACGGCGTCGTTTACAGGGCTTCCAATTCCAAAGTCTCCTGGGCTCGCTCTCTCAGCGTCGCTTCCAGTAGTATAGACACCAGGAGGTCCGAATTTGACTCAGAGTCCAGGGATTTCTCTGATACCATTGGGTTCCATGAGTTCTTGTCTCAGAGGCGAGCCAATGATCTGCGCGTGTTTTCACTCTCCGAGCTTAAATCTGCAACGCGTGGGTTCAGTAGAGCGCTCTTGATTGGGGAAGGTGGTTTTGGTTGTGTGTACAGGGGAGTAGTCAGGGTACCCAATGAGGATGCAAATTTTGGGTCTGAATCGAAGATGGATGTCGCAATCAAGCAGTTGAATCGTAATGGACACCAGGCATGCTCTTTCTTTTTTATCTGGTTTTACTCTGAAATCTGAATTACTTGATGGACCAGCATTTGCAGTGATTGATGGAAAGTAAAGGCATTGTGGCTCTTCGAAGTCTTTTTTGAATGCTTACTTGGTTTTCATAGTAGTAAATTAGCATTATCATAGTCTACAGATTCTGGTTATACTTATACTTCCAATCCTAAGAACACTGATGAAACACGTGTCCATCAATTTAAGCACCCTTCACCAATACTATCCAGTTTGAGCTTTACATTATCAAGTTATAATTCGATGAATTTTCAAAATTCCCTTTCACTTTAGCTCACTTTCATGAGTTTCTGCTCTTCCTTTCGAATGGGAAATGGGAAAATATCATATTTTTTAAAGAGAAAAACCACCTAGATCTTGGACTTATGCATGATCTAGTTCTTTTTAACTTCAGGGATTGTTTAGGGGGGCTATCTTATTGGGGGTTTCCTCTCTCTTGCATTTCTCGTTTTCAGGGGCATAAGGAGTGGATTAATGAAGTGAACTTGTTAGGTGTAGTCTATCATCCAAATCTTGTCAAGTTAGTAGGATATTGCGCAGAAGATGATGAAAGAGGGATTCAACGACTTTTGGTCTATGAGCTTATGCGAAATAAAAGCTTGGAAGACCATCTTTTGGCTCGAGTTCCATCAACCCTCACATGGATGGCAAGATTAAAAATTGCTCAAGACGCAGCCCGTGGTTTGGCGTACCTGCATGAAGAAATGGATTTTCAGGTACAGAATCTTTATGCTTTGGAGCAATCAGTCTGTGTATTAAAATATTTGCCGACAGCAGTTCTGGAACTTTATATAATTGGTGACATTATGACTCACTGCAGCTTTTTAACATATCATGCTAAAACGATATGCTTAGATCTACAGTCATTGTTGTTTATTAAAGACGACCTTTATGCTTATTGGTTTGTTTTGATGAAATCATCGATGAAAAGATACAATAAATGAGTGAGTTTTCAAGTACTAGCTATTCAAATTTTTTTTTTGAGGTTTTGTAACCCACAATGATGGCGTATTATCTTTTAGTTGAGAACATTTCAAAATGATATGTGATAGCTCCTGAAATAGAGAAGTTAAGAACTTGTTTCTTAGAGCTTCCTATTTGTCATTTGAAAAATGGTTTAGAGTCCAGTTCCATGTGCCCTTATGCTTTTGCTATAATTTTGTTCTTTCTAACGTTGTGAACGGTTATCACTCTGGATGATATTTTTTTCACAGCATTTTGCATCAAGTTTCATCCGCACAGCTCTATTATATGAACAGAAATTATAATTCCCTTCCTAACTGATGCAGCTAATATTTCGGGATTTTAAGACATCCAACATTCTGCTGGATGAAGACTTCAATGCAAAGCTTTCTGATTTTGGACTCGCTAGGCAAGGTCCCTTAGAAGGAGTTGGCCATGTTTCGACATCAGTAAGACAATATCTATTTTCTGGAGGAATTTCATTTGCTTGTAGTTTAAACATGTCTTTGGTAGAAATTGATAATGTTGTATGAAAACATCAGAATGTTTTGCCTTATGGAAGCTAATTTCTATCAGATTAGACATTTTTCACCCTTGTGAATGTGATCCTAATATTCTGCTGATATGTGAAATAAATGACTCTTTTGCTCGCTCTACAAAGGTTGTTGGCACCATAGGTTATGCTGCACCAGAGTATGTTCACACTGGTAAGCTGACTGCTAAGAGTGATGTGTGGAGCTTTGGTGTAGTTCTTTATGAGCTCATCACTGGAAGGCGAGCAGTAGAGAGAAACCTACCAAGAAATGAGCAAAAGCTTTTGGAGTGGGCAAGACCTTATATCTCTGACCCTAGGAAGTTCCATCTTATTATAGACCCAAGGCTTGAAGGACAGTACTGCATCAAATCAGCTCAAATACTTGCGACCCTGGCAAACAAGTGTCTCATGAAGCAGCCAAAGTCCCGTCCTAAAATGAGTGAGGTGGTTGAGATCCTTGGGAATATTATTAATGCGACAGTATCTCAGGATGAATACATCCCTCAAGCTGTTGTTAAGGTAACTAGAGAAGAAAAAGAAGTGAAGTTATCTCTTGAGGAAACAGAACCTGAACCAGTTAAGCAGGGGAATAGTTACCTGAAGAAGGTTTTTGATTTCAGAGAAATGGTCAGCTTAAGAAACAAGTCTATTGGAAGGTTAGAATGGAAAAATTGGGCTCCTGGGCTGGTAAGAACATTATGAGATCCATCTACTTATTTTGCAGATCCAAAATCTAGAAATCTACCACTGCAAGCCCCCTGCTTCTAGCAATGTTAGGTGATCACATACTTGAACATACTGATATCTCCATTTTTGTGTTGACTAATAGTTGTATTTGTATATACTCGTTATGAGGAAAGCCATATATAATAGCTGAGTCGGGTTTCTCCCAAAAATTTCATCCTTTTTCTCCTTGCTCGCAAGATAACATGATATCTGGACCCCCCTCCATCTTTGACTTCTGTTGTGTAATCGAATTTCTAAGACTGGGAGAAACGTGGTTAGCATCATAACTGGACCGAGAAAAAAAAAGGTTGTTTTATTGTTTGTTTGGCAAAAATGAAAACTAGTTTTGTAAACCAAGATTTAGCCAATAAGGGCTATCAATTAGGATTTTGTTGTGAAGAGTTTAACCTTTGAGGAAGTCCAATTCTTCACCTTTAGATTATTTCAAGATTTGTACATATAGTGATAACAAAATTATTTTACCCAAATGTGAACACCGTATTTTGTCCGGACCAGCTACACAAATAATAATAAAATTATATTAACAAAAAATTTTGTCCGGATCAGCTACACAAATAATAATAAAATCATATTAACAAAAATATAAAAAAAAAACAAAAATAATTAAAAAGAAAATAGAAAAATTGGAGAGAATTAAAAACAAAATTAAAAATTAGAAGCTTTAGAAAAAAAAAGTTACAAAAAAAATAGAAAAAAAATCAAAGCCATAAACAAATCAATCAAGAAAAAAAAACCCAAGCGAAAAAAAATCAATCAAATCAAATCAAAAAATCAAAAATAAAGCAAAAATAATTAAGTTAAAATCAGAAAAAACAAAGTGAATAAATATATATTACTAAAAAAAAAATCAAAATCAAACTCAAGTCAAAGTCAAATTCCAAAAATAATAATAAGAATTAAAAGTAGATAAGAAGAAAAAAAAACAAACCAACAAACAAAAAAGAAAAAAATAGAATTAAAGTAAAAAGGGTAAACTTTTAAGAAAGTTAAATAAAAAATTTTCTGCAATCCAGTATCTGACAAAAAAGAATCAGCCCAGTGAAAGTAAATAAAAACAAAAAAAATCTAGAACAGAAATGAGCCCAAAAAAAAAAATCAGCCCAAAAGCAGACTTAAATAAAAGGGGCCGTCTGAACTGAATTCCTATTGGGCCCATCAATTCAATCCAGAGCCCTATACGCCTTGGGCCCCCTCTGGCTGCTTCCCAAATCTTACCCGGTCTCTCTTCTTCGGATCCCCCAACCAAATGGCTTGGAGCTCTGGCTCTGGCAGTCAAACACATCGCACATACAGAAAGGCTGAGACACGGAAATGGAAAGACAGCAGGGGAGTTGAGGAGCCCGAGGCTTCAGGGGAGCGTGAGAAGGGAATGGAGCAAGGCAGCGCTTCAGGGGGGGCCGGCAGAAGGCCCGCGGCGACTGGCTCGAGGCGTGGACATTTCCTCCGGTCCCTTTCGCCATCAAACAGGAAGAGAGGGTCTAAGGCCAAAAGGGGGAGGAGAAGCCAGGAACGGGAATCGAGTCGAGGAGAAGAAACGCGAGAAGGGAAAAGGGATCAGAGACGAAAGGCGAGAGGGAGAAGAAAAGGGGGTTCTGGGTTTTCGAATAAAAGGAGGGGAGAGATTTTCGAACCGAGGGAGGGGAGAGTTGAGAGGTTCAGAGGAAGAATACGAGCAAGAGTAGAGAACGAAGAGAGGGGTTCAGAAGCAGAGCTTGCGAAGGGGAGATCAATACTCGAGAGAATCGGGTTTTCCGTGGGTGACTCCGGATCGGAGGGTTTCTCGTTTGGAAGGTCTGTGCAATCTCAGAGGAGGGGAAGGTTACAACGAACTAAGGCGAAGGAACCGGAGACTCGAGACAAGAGGCAACGACCCAAAGACCAGAAATTCCCAGAGGTATTTTGTTAATCTTCACTAGTAAATTCGTATGATGGTTGCTGGAGACTGTGGCATGAGATTATTCAGTTCGCTGGGTTCATTTGTTTTTTTTCCTTATCTGTGAGCATGCTGTGTTAATCTGGAAGAAACAATTTATTTCTGGGTTCTGAACAATACGTTTAATTTCTGTCGCTGGAATGGGATCTGGTATGTAATACGCCATTATTCCAACGCGTTTTAGATGCGAGTGAGTGATTGGTTTTGTGGTTTGATTTTGTTTTCAATCTTTTGCTGCGATTGGATGCTGAGCGAACGAATTTTGCCTTCGAAAGAGTCCTGGTACAGCCCGGTAGTTCTAGGACTGGGTTAAATTCATTATGGTTTCCGGTCCTTAGCAATATTATCTAGTTCGTTTTTATTAGCCACTGGATAGATAGTTCCATACAGAACTTAATTTCCTTCTAGCTTGAGTGTCTGGTTAGATCCAAAATCATTCTTGCTCCATAGGCCAGCACAATGTTCAATTGGCTGAGAAAAATGGCGAGTCCCCCCCCCCCCCCCCCCCCAACGCATACGTTTTGAAAATAATAAGGGACCAAGAAAAAAGTCAAAAAAGGATTAATCAGGGAATAAGACCAAGAAGTGGGAAACGTATGATAAAGGGATGAAAAAAACTAAAAATGCAAAAGGTAGGAAAAACCAAAAAAAGGGGGGGCAAAATGTGTGGTGTTTTTTTACGGAAAATAAAACCCAAGGAGAGGTCAAAATATCAAAATATCATATGAAGAAAAGGATACAAGGAGAATAACAAAGCAAATTTTTTTTTGGTTTCTTTTACAAAAATCCTATTCTGAAATCAAAAATGACCGAAAGAAAAGAATTGTCGTGTGGGATTTTTTTTTTGTCCCCTCAGACACATAGAAATCAATTCAAGGGTATGTGTGGCAATAAGCTCCTTAACCCCTATTGAGTTTTTTTTAAGCTTTGTTTTTTTATATAATTATTTAGGACCAAATGGGGGGGTGAGTTCAAATAAAAGGACATGATAACAGTAAAAGCTAAAGGAAAAAGAAAATTTTTGAAGAAGATTCCAAGAATGAACAAAGGGCCAATAAAATGATATTAAGAACAAAATTATCAAAGGATTTTTTATTTTAAGCAAAATGAGGAGCCTTTTGAAATAAGGAAATGACAAGAACGAAAAATGGTTAAATAAGGTTTTCAAATTCAAAATTAAATTTTAAGTAATCAATTATTCTCATCTTAAGAAAATAATAATAAACAAAATCAAGTTTACTTTTTTGGTAGATTTTGGATTTTCTTTCAACTTTAGTTTGATAACCAAAATTAATTTAATTATAAAAACAGAAAATTAAAAAATGATAATTAACAAAAAAACAAAACAATAAAATGATAAGTAAAGAAAAAAATTGAAAATGCAAAGAAAATTAAATTAAACATTTTTAACAAATTAAAACATATTGATCGATTTCAAAACTTGTTTTAGGAAAAATCAATTTATTTTCTTTGTTTTCTCACCAAAAAATATAATACCCAAGCAACAAAATTAAATATAAGAAAAATAAAGAACATGCAAAAAGAAAAATGACAAAAAACAAGAAAGAAAGATACAAAAAAAAAAAGAGAAGACAAACGAAATAAAAAGAAGGGAAGGCAAAAGAAGAGGGGAGAGTAAAATTAGTCTGGTCTTTTGCAAATAAAAACACATCAGCCAACTTCAAATTCGTTTTGTTTGCAAAAGTCTAAATAACTTATACTCTTTTTTTTCTCTTGTAAAAAATCAAAATTAAAAAAATCAAAAAAACTAAAAAAAAAAAACCAACAAACAAAAACAAAAGGACAAAACAATAAAAAAAAACAAACAAAACAGAAACAAAGGAAAAACCAAAGCCAACCACCAAAAACAAAAACAAAAAAAAACCAAAAATCAAAACAAAATCAATCAAAAATTGAAAATCAAATATAAGCCAAACAAAAACAATAAAAAACCAAAATCAAATAAAAAAATCAAACAAAACATCAACCAAATACAATTTTTTATCGAACTACGTGGACTTTGATTCCTCCTGAAGGGTACGTAGGCCCTAGGCTTTCATCCTAGGTCAAGTCCGCCCTTGTAAATAAAATTTCTGTTTTCTTAATTTCTTTTGTTTCATTTTGTTCTTTAATTTCATTTCTTTAATTTCGTTCTTCCTCTTTAATTTTATTTTTTTTATTTCTATTGCTTATTTTGCATATGATTTGTTAAGGAGAATCAAAACAAATTAAAGGCCATATTGATTTTGCACAACTAACTTAGGGTAACCGTTCTTAGTAACGGGTGTTGTGGGGTGCCTAACACCTTCCCCACTCACAACTGACTCCCGAATTTATTTTCTGGTTCGCAAACCACTTTTTCTTTGATATTTTAAATTAAAAAGTTTTTTTTAAAATTTTACCTTTTCAAAAAATAAAAATTTGGTGGCGACTCTACTACTTTTTCTACTTTTTTATGACTTTTACTTTTACTTTGATTTCGATTTGGCGCCGCGCGGTCGAATTTTCGGGTGTGACACCAAACTTTTACAAAATTTAACAGTAGGAGAGCTTGAGTTTTCAATAAATTTGTTCATAGTATCATCCTATAAATTATCAAGTTTTCAACTATACACGTCTTGGTCTTGCAAGTTGTCAACTTCTCTGGTGGCAAGCAACGAGCAAGTGTAGGGCATGAGATTAGATGATACCAATTAAAATTTAACAGTATAATCCAATTAAACTAACTTCATGTCTGAAGTATAAATTATCTAGCAATCATAGGTTTGGTGTTTTAAGATTATCTAATTATTATCTGGCAATCCGATTACACTCCTGTTTTAGCTCTTAGCCATCTTCAGGATGGTTGACTTTGTAGGACTAAAAGACCAGATATAAACCAAACCAAAATATAAGCTAGAAGGCGACTAAAACTGATTTAAGAAGTCATGAGTCATGAGTCTAGAGTCACAACAAAAGTCTAGTAGCCTCGTTTTGGTTATGACTGGGAATAGTAAGTAACATTCTTGACTTGCTTTATTAGGCTATTAATCCAATCCTACGCTGGACCACTTACCTTTTGTTTACATGCAATCCAACCAAGGCACTATTTTTTGGGAAATTTTCTTCGTTAAATTATTTTATTGATGTCTACTGTTGACTCAATTTAGCTCATGTAATTTAAAATTTCGTAATTAGATCTTTTATGTTTTAAAAAATTATTTTAATTCCTATTGTTAAATTTTAATGATATGCCCAACCATATGCTATTTTAATATTCTAAATTTGTGTGATTTAAACTAATTTATCTAAATCATTTAATGTAAATAGCTACTGTGTTTAAAAACACATTTCTCTCCTCTCAAGCTATGTTTCAAATGAAACAATAAATTATTACTTTTATGCAAACGTAATTTTTTAATGTCCAGCCAAACGTGCACAGCATCACACACTGTACACACAAGTTTATTTTATTATCTAAGTTATCTTTTTGTTAATATAAATAATGCATATTCAAAATATTAAAATAATATTATTGGATATATCACTAAAATTTAACAGTATACAAAAAAATGTTAATAATAAGAACTAAATAAAAAAATATTAAATTATAAGAACTCAATTACAAGCTTCTATGCTATAGGAGCCAAATTAAAAATGAAATAAAATTATAAATACTAATAAAATAATTTATCATTTCTTCTTTTAAGCATTCGCAGCTTTATCTATTTTGTTTGTTTTTGGGAACGGGGTAGGGTGTGGTTTCCGCATCCTAAAGCAATTAGCAGATGATAGGGCAAATATTAAATAATATTCAGGGTTCATGACTTAGATAGCGTACAAATAATCAAAATAGTTAACCTGCTTTTCAGTTCCTGCGAGCTCGAAGGCTACAAAAGTGGACAAAGGATAGAAGCAGAACCCATCTCCAAAATTCTATATTCAATTATTAAGAGATTACAGTGCACCACCCAATATAGAAGAAAAAATAGCCAACTATAGTCCATGCTCATGCAAAACCACTTGCATTACATCCTGCTTTCACAGCTATTTCTATTTGTTACAAACACTTGACAAAACCAAGAGTACATACAAGACACTACGATGTCACCCAGAAATACCCAGAGATATTTGATTTTGAATATATTAACTGAAATAAGATATGTACAATCTAGATAACTATGGACGTACTTGAGATTGTCACCAAATCATGCGTGATGCCACGAGACATTCAGCCTTACGAAGTTTCAAGCATAAAGAGGGTAAGCAGTGGGACGGGGATAAGCTGTGGTGGTCCTCCCATTGTTAGCATCACCTTCACTTCTTCTATCATGGGATCTGTTAACAGAAGATTTTTTATTGCCTCCATTTACACTGGGAACTTGAAGCTGCTCCAATGCAGAAACAACCTCGTCCATGCTTGGCCTGAACTTGGTCTCGGGGGAAATGCATCCCAATGCGAGGGTAGCTACCTTATAGGCCTCATCTGTTGTATACTGACCTTCAAGACGGTTATCCAGCACACGAAGAAACTTACGTTTGTTGGGCAGGTATGGCCTAGCCCACTCCACCAAATTGTGCTGGCCCGATGGTCGACTCTTGTCCACAGCTCGGCGACCTGATAACATTTCTACCAGTACTACTCCAAAACTATACACATCACTCTTTGCAGTGAGGTGACCTGCAGTAAGAATAAGCCATTACCAAATGATACAAACAAGAATAAACATAAACTGATCACCAACATGACAAAACAATACCAGTGGCTAGATATTCGGGAGCAGCATATCCATAGGTTCCTATTACTCTGGTGGTGACATGACTTTTGTCCCCCGCTGGTCCATCCTTGGCCAGCCCAAAATCAGAAAGCTTTGGATTGTAATCCTGTGATCATATCACCAAAGTTTTTGTTTTCCAGATATGCTATTAAAATAGTTCTTTAAAAGAGAGAGAGAGAGAGAGAGAGAGAGAGAGAGAGAAATGTAAAAGCCACATACTGAATCAAGCAAGATATTTGAAGTCTTGAAGTCCCTATATATCACTTTTGTTTCAGCACCGTGAAGAAACGCAAGCCCTTTGGCAGCACCAAGAGCGACCTTCAAACGGAGGCTCCAAGAAAGAGGTTGGAAATAAGAGCCTCCTGTTACGACAGTATGATGAAATGCGAATGTTAAACACAATTCGCTAGTTAAACCAATTGAAAAGGTGGTGAGGCATGAAGAACTCACTCCTGAATAAATGATTCTCCAAGCTGCCCCGGGGCATAAATTCATATACCAGAAGGCGGTGTTCATCTTCAAGGCAATACCCAATCAACTTTACAAGATGGGGATGAGAAAATTGTCCAAGATAATTCACTTCAGCCTAAAAGAGAGAAGGAAAAACAGGGTAAACCAATTCCTCTTAGTTTAGCTTACAAGGGGAACAGAGTTAATTAAGGCAACTTGAGACTTGATTCTTGCATTATTAATTATGTCTTGCCTATAATGTGAAAACACCACTTAACACACACACACACATATGATAGAACCATGTAACAGATGCACAGATTGCACTTACCAACCACTCATTATGACCTTGCATACTATCTTGATTAAGTCTTTTCACAGCAATGATAATGCCAGTGCCAGGCTTGGCAGCAGCCAGTGACTGCTCATCAATCCACCCCTTGAAAACTGATCCAAAACCACCTTCTCCTAAAACACTATCAGGTCGGAAATTTCGTGTGGCCGCCTTAAGTTCTGCCAAAGTAAAGCTCTTCAAATTGGATGACTGCAAGATCTCACCCTCACTCCGAGGTGTATGAGTGACCGAGGCCGTTGAGACCTTACTACCTGTGATGCCCAGATCACTTCCATCAGTGCTCACATGTTTTGAATTCAACCCTATAGAAATTAACAACATTAACACAATCAAACACTACCCATCAACACCATATTCCATGTATTTTTCCCATATCTAGGGACATGATAATTTAGCATCAAAAGAAGGTAAAATAGCTGCTTAAAGATAAAAAGTTAAGGTCTCAGAGTTGCTCAATTTCATCTCATAAGCAGATGCAGGGATAGGTTTACAAATTAAACGCATTATATAAGCAGATGTCTTTCAAACGAGGGAAAAATAAAGCTAGGCAAAGCGAAAGGGAGAGGAAGGAAAAAAAAAAAAAACTTTGAAAGTTACTCACAACATGAACCGATCAACATATATACAAGGACATAAATCGAGAAATCAACGGCATATAAACACTACATTAGGTTTGTACCAAAGGGCAAGTAAAATCTGAAATACCTGTGTTACATTGGCTCTCAGCCTTAATTCGGGCGCTCAAACAAATTCCCATGTCAGAAATAAACTAACACCTCGAACGTTTTCACCTATAAGTTCCAGAAATCATGATAAATGAATTGAATACAGGAATAAAGAAAGATCTGGGATTGAAAACAAAATAACAGGAGTCAGGAATTCAGGTAACGCACCTGTTTGAAGTGAACTTGAGGGGGCAAGAGTCAGAGGACGGACAGAGGAAAGAAAGGGGAGGAGGCGTGGAGGAGGGGGTGAAGGGTTTAAATTGCGAGAGTACTCAAAAGTTAAAGCAGGTTGACAAATCAACCAGGTTCAGCTAGAAAAGCTGGAATGGATTGAATAGGTTCAGCTAGAAAAGCTGGAATGGATTGAATAGTAAAGACAGAGAAGGTTGAAGGAGACAAAGAAGGAAGGTGGGGTGGTGGTGGTGGTGGGCATTCGTCGTCAAATGGACCCGCTTTGGTTGGATTTGAAGGGTTCCCCCCTCTCTCTTACCCAGCTAGTCCTCCGTCCTCCCCCTTTGAAGGGTCTCGTTAGCCTTTTATATGGGTCAAGCCGGAAAAGAAAGATCAGCCACCATGCTGAGCCGTTGGATTTCATAAGGATTCATCGACCGTAGTGGCTGGCTTCAGCTGCTTTCTATTCCTTGTCTTCGACCCTACTGTTGACGACAAGAAAGAAGATATCAGAAACCGATATTTTGTTCTTCTAAATCCCATCTTACAGTTATTGATAAATTACAGATCAAAGTCAAAGGTACATATTTTATTGTTAATTATGGATAATGAGGCAGGGAATAATGCCCTCAACGCTTTTGAATGTGCCCAGTTCTTCTATAGCGTCATCAGCAAATTTGAGAAATTCTTGGATTCTTTGATGTATCTGGGGCGGTGGTGCCCCGCTTTGTACAATGACTAATGAAAGAAAGATTAACTAATATAAAATAAGATTTCTCTCTCTATCAAAACACATATTTGTTTCTCTCTCTCTCTCTCTCTCTCTCTCTCTCTCTCAAAACACTTCATTTGGTGATAAGCCCCACATGTACTTTGTTGAAGATAAAAATATAGGGCCTGTTTGAAACTGTTCTGTAAAACAATTTTTTTGTTTTTAAAATAAAAAAATAAAAAAATCTGTTTAATAATGTGTTTTGAAAAATAAAAAAATAAAATTTTGTTTTCAAAAACGAAAAACTCAGAACACTTTTTAAGTGTTTTGTAATTTTTATTCTACAGAATCAGGTAAAAAACAGAAAATAATTACTTTTCAAAATAATGATTCAAACAAATTTTTTAATTTTTTTGTTCTCAAAAATTTGTTCTTAGAAACATATGTTTTGAAAACATTAAAACAAAAACAGTTTCAAACATGCCCTATATTACGTGAATCTCATTTTATATAAATTTAAAGAAGAATTATGTTTAAAGACTTAAAATTAAAAATATTTATTTTAAAAAATTTATTATTATTATTTTAAAATTTATTATCATTATTTTTAACAAAAAAATTAGTTGAATTCAGTAATAATAAATTTTTTAAAATAATTTTTTTATTTCTGAGTCTCTCTTTATAATTCTTCTTAAATTTAAGGATTTCTTATTAAAATATATAAATAGTACAACATGTATAAATAACATTCACATGCAGAATTGCAGAATAGTCGAGAGTCCAACGAGATGCAAATTTTTGCACGGCCGACATTTTGGATACACTCAGTTTTCGTGGGACCATTATATATATAAACAAACGTACTAATCAAATAAATAATAAAAAAAATCGTTTGTATGAGACTTGTTATTACTTATATTTTAAATATTTTTACGTCATTTCTTAACATACAAATTATTCACAAATATGTACGGAGCACAACTTAATTAATATATACACACACAGAAGTAGTCAATTGCTATATATATATATATATATATATAAGAACTCCTATAATTTTTAGTATATTATGATAAAATATGATTTTCATTATTTTTGTTGTCAAATTATAAGTAATTTTAATATTAAAATTTCTTATGCCTGACTGTTTTAGTAAGTGAGGAAACCAAAACGCTTTTATGTAGCGAGAAGATTCTACCATACGCAAACCCAAAAGAGGGGAAAAAAAAACAAAAAGAAAAAAGGGTTTAGTGAGGCTGCGTTGTTTTGATCAAAAACCGCCATATGCCGGGAGATTGTGCAAGCAAGAAGGAAGGCCATGCCTTGCCCAGATTCATTTCAGGGATGTCATATCATTTGTTTAAACCTAAATTATTAGTACTTTGATGCCTGTTTGGTAAACTGTTTTTAGAATAATTTTTTATTTTTAAGAATAAAAAAATTTGTTTGATAATGTGCTTTTAATAAAGTATCTTGTAAAACAAAAAAATAAAATTTTATTTTCAAAAACAAAAATTAAAACATATTTTAGATATTCTATAACCTTTGTTCTGTAGAATAAAAAAAAATAAAAAACAAATACTTTTTAGAATAATAATTTAAACGAATTTTTTAATTCTTTTGTTCTCAAAATTTATTTTAAAAAATATCTATTTTAAAAATAATAAAACAAAAACAAAATCAAACAGACCTTTAAATTCTGTTAAAATTATAAAATTTTTTTTAAATATATATATAAACTTTCTTTAAATAAAAAATTATATTATACTTTAATTTAGTTTTTATATTTTTTGATTTAAATACTTTCTATTAATCAATATATATATATATTGTTAAATTTAATAATAACAAAATTTACACTTTTTTGTTTGTATTTGTGTATATTTAGATATAATATATATTTGTATATTTAAATAAATAAAAATATTTTAATAAAAATTTTAAAATTTAATTAAAGTGTATATTTTAAAAGTAAAATAGAAATTTATGTAATTTTAATCAAATTTAAAAAATATATAAAATTTACTCTGTAATTAACTATAGGCCACGATATCTCAATCGGCACCAATCGTACTGTTCTTAACGCTCTACGGACACATTTGATGGCATAGCCACGATAATGTAAAAGTCCGGATAATCTAATAATTTACATGACCTTTGGTTACTTTATTTTTACATGTTTTATTTTAAGATAGTCTAAGGTTATTTTTAAAATAAAAGAAATATTAAATATAATTAAATTAAATTTAAAAAGATAAGTGGCATTTTCTCAATCATAAAACACAAGCAACCTTGTGAGCTATAAAAAAGCGCAAATGGTATAAATTCAAATATATACCTCTTTTTTTTTTTTTTGGCTAAGTAATGGCATGCATAAATGTGTTTAACCTAAAATAAATTATATCAATTTTTATGAGATTATATTAAATTATACTTAACACTTTTTTATTTTAAAAATTACATCAAACTCCTCTTACATTTGACAAAACTGACTTTTAAATTATTTTTTAATAAAATTGATTTTTTTAACAAAATGAGACTGTAATTTTATATTTACGCTCTACTATAAGAATGTGTTTTAATATAACAATAAAAATTGCTTAAGTAATTCATTTTTGAAAAGAATATTCATTATGTAAAAAATCAAATAAATTTTTTTTATGCCATAACATTGATGTAATTTAACGTAATTTAGTAATAGTAATACCAAATGATATGGGGATTTTAAATGAAAAATATTTAAACAGATAAAATAAGAATGGGTGCGTTATCTTAGTTGGGACAATTATTGATGTTCACTCGCCACATTGGTAGATAAAATGGAATCCATATCGTACGATATGCGTACTTCCCAATCAATTATTTTTCAGCAATCCTTATGTCCACTTGCATGCCACGTTATTTTTATATTTAATAGTTAAATATTTATTTTTTTTAAGTACACCAGCGTCCCTTAAAAAATTTCCTTTCACCCTCGTAAACTTTGCTTTTAAAATCGTTAGCACCAACGCCAACGCCGAGTGTCATAGTCATAGTGGGATCCACCTAAAGCCTATTAGCCGGCTTTGAATAAGCTTAATAGGAGGAGGCTTGAGCCGAGCCGACTTTGTTGGAAACGTACCGTCCGGGTAATTATTTTGATCTTATTTTAACAAAAGCATCCAAGTGTAATTTTGGCGTGACAAGATCTTTTGTGGCATGAAAGTTTATCGCACGCTGTGCAGTAATATTATTTTCGTATTTTTTTAAGTTTTAAGAATAATATAAAATATCTAAAAGTTATAATTTGAAAGATAAAATTTTGTATGAGATATAATTAAAATTCTTGTCCTTCAAATTATAATTTTTAAATACTTTATGTCATTTTGTATTAAAAGGAAAACTAAAATGATACTATTGGACCCCATGGTATCTCCTGGGGTTCCAACTTGAGATTATGGATTTTTAATAATAATTTACTAAATGAATAATTTTTTATAGATATTATTTAATTAAATTATATCTTTATCATATTATTATTATTAAAAAATTATATATTTATTACATTTTAATTAAAAAATCTGATGATAAAGATATAAATAAATTCATCTAAATCTAAGTTTATGAAAGAAATCCATTCATTACTTCTTTACCTTAAAATAAAATAAAATGAAAAAGGAAAGGCGCATGTGTGATGAAGGCTTGCGTGCCAAAAAGTGTCCCCAGGCGACCGATGTACTCAAGGGGACGTACACTCTATTATGTGCGCTTTTCGTTTTGAAGCGGATAATTATGACATTTACATTCATGATTTATCACAAACTGTCAACAAATCGGATCTGGTCATCAATTTCTAATTTTAGAAAGTATAATAAATTCAAATAATAAAAATAAAAAATTTTCAGTAAAATAGGCATATCTTCATATTAAGATTTTTCTTCTATTATCCTAAGTATCACGATCTCATAATTAAATCCGACTTCATTCAATATCGAATATATCCAGCAGTCCCCTGACATGAAAACTCTCTGATCTAATTTACATTTACTTATAAAAGCAAATATTATTTTCAGCCAAAATAAAAAAGTGCTCGCCCACAATTTTTTTATTTAAATAATTCTAACTCAAAATTCTTTGATTTTAACCACAATTTCATTTTTCCTTTACATGCATTTTAGGATATGTTTGATATTCTGCAATCTTTTACAGTATGACATTTTATACATTATAATATGAGATATCATAGTGTGAGATATTGTTATTCGTGATAATTATATTTGGCAATTAGTGGTATATTACACTCTTATAATATTATATACTTGTTAACTAGGATTTCTTTTTTCTTAATTTTTCAAATACATATTCTTACGTTTAAATAAATTACTGTCTTAAAAATTTATACTAGGTGTGGATGAAAATATAATTAAAAAATTCACAGTTTATGTAAATTTTTTTTCTTTACTCATATGAAAAAATAAATATAATACAACATAACTTCTTTAATAGTTTATGCATATTATATATTAGATATGCTTGCAATTTTTATAAATAAATTTTATTATGAAGTTAATTGGTACAGTGAGACAAGAATGAAGTGGTAACTATGATAAAACTTTTCCATTCATCCCCGCGATCTAAAATGATAGAGGTTTTCAACTATTATCATATAACACCTTTTTATATGAGGTGTGACATAGTCATAATTTTACGTTTTCAAGAATATTATGTTTTTTGAATTATGACATAAATTGATTATTAAATATAAAATAATATTTTATTTATTTTAATATATTTATTTCTATAATCATACTTATTAACTATACAAAATTAAAATATTTTTAAAATTATTAAATAAATTAATATTTTAAATAATTAGTTAACAAAATATTATTTTATATTTAATAATTAAATATGTCATAACCAAAAAGAAATATATAATATTTAAAACAAATAAAATCATCACTTTATTTCAAGTGCCACTAGCCAAACACTGCCATCTGATTGTGACAATGAAAATTCGATAAGATATGATAAGACAGTCTAGATCACAATATTCCAAACGCTTCTCTCCTTAGATGTTAACTTTCTTCATTCAGCGGAGAAAGTGGGCCGCCGCCCAACCAACAAAGCAAAAGTGTTAGTCATCTTTAATCGACTTGCATTACGGACCCAGAATGGAATAAAGTCCACATCAGTACATCAACATTCATATGATATACCGTCAATCCCCATCTTCAAATGATAGTAACTGACCATGGAAAATACAGTTAAATTGAAACTAAGTAGTTCCGCATTATTTACCCACCAATGTTTGGGTAATTACACATTTTTAGGCAAAAATTTTACCATTAACCAAAATCCATTTGATCACCTACATACCAGACCAAAGAAAATCTTATTTATTCAGTAGTTGTGCTAAATACACACAAGTTCCGAGGACAGACCACAAACCACATAACCATGGCACCTGCCACGCAGCTTCCTGACTATAAATATCAATTCTTCTTCACAGTAGCTGACTTGATGATGTCAATGAACTCCGGCTAATTACAGAAAAGAATCAAAGTTATATATATATATATAGAGAGAGAGAGAGAGAGAGGCAAAGCAAGAAACAAACACTCAAAATAACAAAATCTAACGATAAATAATCACCTTCAAAGAAGCACCACCAACCAAAAATCCATCAACATCTGGCTGTGCGGCCAATTCCCTGCAGTTGGCTCCATTTACCGAACCTGCATTCAATATGTGTAGCTAGTTTATTATAAGTAGTCGTGAACCCTAAGCTAAACATACCCGGAAAGCCGACCCCCCCTCCCTCTTTCTCTCTCTTTTTTCCACCCACGGCCAAGATGATAAAAGGCTTAACAAAGTTTCATTTTTATTAATTTTGTATATTGAAAAGGTCATAAGAATGAAAATGAAAAGCTCATAGCAACCTCCAATGGAAGACAAATAACATACTTATTCTTCTATATCTCCCTCATTGCATACACAAAAAGGACATGTGATGAAGTGCAAGAAGGAGTACCTCCATAGATAATTCGGACAGATGCAGCGACTTCAGCACTGACATTGCTATGAATCCATTTCCTCAATTCAGCATGGACCTAGGCCAATCATCCAACACACATTGTCAGGAGAACAAGTGTACAACATTTGCTTTTACAGAAAACATGAGACCAGACAATTAGGTGGCTGAAAGGAGAAACAATTAGGTGATAAGAGCGAAAAACAAAAATGTTTTCAGACAAAGCTAACCGACAAAAATCAAAAACATGAAAACAATCAAGTAAAGTTGTTTTTCTCTGTATGTACGACTAAAAATTTTAATTGTAACCAGGAATCGAGTTCCAGACACTAATTATTTTATATAAGCGTGAAAATTTTCAGTACCAATAATAACGTTAATGGTGAGATATAGGCCGCCATTACCTCTTGAGCCTGAGCAGGAGTTGCTACCTTCCCTGTCCCAATGGCCCAAACTGGCTCATAAGCCAAAACAACATTATCCCAATTTGATACTTTAGCTGCTCACAGAATCAAGGTCAGTCAGATAATAAGAGATGAAGTATTGAATTAATCCGCTATCTCTGGTAGAAAAGAAGTAGAATGGTGGTAACAAATATTAAGAATACTACATCATTGAGAATGGAAAAAAAAGTACCTGCAATAGCTTTAGTTTGTTCAGCAACTACATCCACCGTTGAACCAGCTTCACGCTGTTCAAGAGACTCCCCAATGCAAGCAATAACTTTCAGACCTTGAGAGAGGGCATATGCAACTTTTTCTCCCACAAACTGTAAATAGATAGTGCATAAATAAAATTCAAAATAACATTAAACTTGGTTAGTACAATGAGAAACAAAACCTAACAAAAAGGAAACACTAAACAAGATACACAAAAGAAGGTGAACACTGTGTACCTCATTTGATTCATTTAACAGCTGCCTCCGTTCAGAGTGACCAAGAATTACCCAAGGGATTCCCAAATTAACAAGCATTTCAGCACTGAAACATGATAGACATCAAAGTCACATTAAATCAGAAGTTTAGAACCAAAATAATAAATTGAAAGAAAAGGAAAGATGAGCAAGACACAAGACTGCCGCTAACCAGTTCGAAGAAAAGACATACAATAGACATAAACTTAAGAGATAGAAACTTTCAGGTAGAAAAAAAAAAAATCAAGATTTTACCATTACAAGATGGGGGGAAAAAAAAAAGATCCTTAATACTCAAAAGGGTTATGCTAGCAACATTAGTCAATTGATGGTGGAAAGAAAATGGAATGATAAATTGTAATTAATAGAATTGAACATCATCAATGGAAAACCAATCAACAATACATGCAAAGCACCAATGTGAGAACATGGAAGAATCAACTCATAGCATACCTAACCTCTCCGGTAAAAGCACCACCTTTGCGAACCCAACAGTTTTGTGCCGCAACATGGAAGTCAGGCCGCAATAAGCTCTTGACAAAATGAAGAAAAACAAAGGGAGGGCTCACAACAACTTCTGCATAAAAGAAAAATAATAAAATTAATTTTAATTATGCCCAAATTTCTTAGAGGGATTTTTTATTACTAATTAGTTTTAGTAATAGCTATAGAAAGCGATCACTTCTGTCTAAAATTTGAATATCATTCTAATAACTGAAAGCGCACCACTGTTATCTAGGATTCCAGATAAGCAGCTATATACTGAAATGAACATAATTGTAACTGTTTGGAACTCTATACTTATGTGATTAGAGTCCTCAGACCAAACTATGGTCCAAATAAGAAAGTGGAAGTTCCTAAGCCAGACACATAATTGCCAAATATAATATAACGTGAGATGAGCATAAACCTTGCTTAACACAAAAATGAAGAAGCCCATGAGAAGCTTGCTAAGACTCACCCACAACATCTTCTCCCGGGACTTGAGCTTCATTCAAAGTGGTAACAATCTTCTTCACCTCTTCAGAGGTTCCATTCTGCAACATTGACAACTCGAAACATCAGTTACGCATCACTTGAAGATGTATCAGAACAGGCGTTGATTTAATTGCATCCAGACTAAGGACAGGGAGAACACACCCATTAAACAAGTAATTTGACACAATCAAGGAATCCCATGATATCAGGCAAAACGCACTCACAACAACACAAACGTAGCAGCGCTTGTGTTCGATATCATTACGATAAGCTCAATCAACAACTTTCATTGTGCATATCTCGATCCCAAGGGTGTGACTACTAAGTAGCTGTTTGATCGGGGGGAAAAGGGCCTCCGAGATTTAGAGATCATATGATCCCAGACCCAGATGAATTCAGAAACCAGAAATGAACCCCAAGTTCACTATCAGTGCTCCGATCTGATTGCTAGTGACCCAAAGACAAGCTTTCATAGAATAATCGCCACTGATAGTAAGAACTTTCAATTTTCTTCGATATTAATTAGATATATAAAAAGACTTCTCAAAAAAATTATAAATGCTGATGATAGAGATAGTGAAGAGACGATAGAGTTAGAAGCATACGCATTTCCAGTTGCCGCCGACGAAAAACTTCCTGCCCATGTTTTGTTTTTCCTTCGATTCCGATGAGCTGAAAACGCACCGCCAACGTTCTTATGATACCATCGATAGGCGTGAATGGGCTGAGCAGCCTTTTATAGTGCAAATTACCGAATGTTTAGGGTTAATTAATTAATTAATTAATTTTGCTAATAAATTTCGCTTAGTTTCCTGGGGTTAGGACTGACGTTCCCCCTAAAGTCCAAATCCAGGGCTTTTTCATCTACTTTTTCTTTGGTAAAAACAACTCATTATTTCCAAAAGTGGATGAAAGTTTAATTTAAAAAGAATAAAAAGGAATGTAACTTCGATTTTTCTTTTGTGAAAAATAAAAAAATCTTTATTTACTCATCTAGTGGTTGAAATGGCTGAGGTTAAAAGCATTAGTAATTAAAGATTTCTAGTTACAGATGAAAATGACGGGTAGATATTGTATTGGGTGTTGGGTATGGAATAGAAAGGCTTTAGATAAACAAATTTCTAAAGGAAAACACTTGTCTGCAATCCCAGCTGCCCATGGTCCCTACCATTCACAAATTAGAGGAATGGATCTGTGGCCATATGTAAACAATTTCTCAAAAAATAATCTAAAAAATTGAAAAAATAAGCGGCAGTAACTAATAATTACAATTAAACTCCAATATCTTATATTCATCCTACCACAACTCGTTATACTAAATATAAATATCTCAACATCTTAAATGGCAATAACTTGTATAATAATATTCAAAACATCAATTACCAAACACTTCTAATTTATGTGATTGGGAGAGCGACATCGAGGTTGTAGATAATGTTTCTTTAAAAAAAAAATCTTCTCAATTATGTGATTGCAAGAGTGACGCTGAGGTCGTAGGATAAATTTTTATTTAAAAAAGCCGGATATATGGTTCGGACAGGTCGAAATTAATCGTCACCAATACCTCAGGTGATATTCACTAATCTCCCTCTTCTTCTTTTTAGGTTTGGCTCATTGAATCACAAGATCTCAACCCTCAGCAGCTGTAAGAGCCAAAACTACAACCACAAATGCAGCAAGCAACAACCCAAAAAGAAAAATCTCCTCTATCAGATAGTTCATCGATGTTATCTAGCCACAAGCTTCAAACTCTGAAGAAGCTTCGGATGTCACCTACCCACCTCTTCCCATGATCAATGTTATGCCCATAGCAAGTATTAATGAAAACTCACGTTACCCCATGTCAATAGAGCATTAACTGCACATGGAAGAGCCCCTGTTTCCCTTATCATCATCGAGTTGTGTCTGGGATGAAGGGAGGAGGGGCCAACTAAAATTTATTTATCACGAATTTTTGAGTACTTTAAGTCTCCACAATGTCTCATATTTAAAGAGCAAAAACATATAATCGAACAAGCAAAATTACTAACTAGAAAATTAACTATTCTCCTGGCAAAGATGTTTATAGAAAGTCTAAAAATTTTATAGGGCTTGTGATCAAAGTCTGACAAAATCCTACATACAGTGTAGCTCAAACCCGACTTGTTATCAGGTCTAATTACAGATATCAATCTTGTGTGGCTGCTCCTTGATTGAGCTCTGCAAACCTCATGCCAACACGCATAGAGTGCTTTAAAAACTTCTCTGCACATCTTCGAACACAGCTTTCCTCTTGCTTTTGTAGGGATTTATGCTTAAAGGTGTCAACACAATCATTAAAGCATCTCTCCACCAGTGAATTGTACATTCTTAGACTGCAATCACGTTATTAGAATCAGATTCCCATCTCACACCAAGCAACCGTTCAACAAGAAGAGCAAATGAGACATTGAAAGAGCAACTTCATTATGGCAGCATAAAAATACTCGAGGCATATCAATACTATCGCCCTACCTTGTCATAATCTGAAATATACGGATACTAATTATTTATAAGTCCAACTAATTACATTTCTCAGAAATAATTCTAATCAAACTGTATGGGAATAAAAAGACAAAGTGCTACACATAGAAGCGTAACGGGGGTTCAAACTTGAACCGAAACCATGGCCTGCATTGACTGCAAGACAGATATAGTGGTAAACTAACTACTAAATATCTAATCTCCCTTTGACCGGAGGTGCTGTAAAAACCAAGGCATGAACCAAAAAGCACAAGTATATTATATGGGTCAACACAGGGCACCTTCTGTGCAATGAAAAGGCAACTGCTAAGGACATTGGATCAGAATTTATTTTTAGGACAAGGGCTAGTAAAGACTAGTTAGCGACAGCAACAATCAATAAAAGAAAAGGAAACCCCCTTAGAAAATGTTGTTCCCAAAACGTCCAGCGCAACATGAAAATGTTGAACTGGTTTTAAGGAGAACTTCACTCTGGCTTCAAAGAGTACCACAAGAATTGAAACAATTGCGGTATTCATGAATTACAAAGTACTATGAAGCCCCAGCATCAGAATGTCAGTCAACATCCGACGTTCATTAAACATTCGATGCAAATATATGTACAATAACTATACCAAAACCCACAAGGACTTGAACTTTAAGGCTATTCCATCTTCGCAGAATATCAGAGCCCCAAATTCCATTAAAAGGATATGCACGAAATACATGAAATTGTAAGGGGTAAACAGGAAGAAAATAATTTTATGAGAATGGAGGAACCTGTCTCGGATTTGGAGTTGATCGATCATGGCGGACATTCTGAGCTTATCTTCCTCTGGAAGGGAATCCAGATCTCCTAACATACTCTTGTCCATGTTCGATCCACCAATGAATCACACTGAAAAGGTCGATTTTCTTCTTGTCTTCCCCCTTTTTACTCAATTTTGCCGTGCAGTGCAATGTCTCTGCGACAGAGCAGAACTACCGCCGTTGGCCTCATGGGAAACAAAACCCTACTCTTTGGGTTAATCTCAGTACTAAACGACGTCGTTATGACAACTTACTGAAAACTTTTAATTCAAATTGATTAAGAAAAAACTGAGAGATTTTGTGAGCAAACGATGCTTTCACAAGGAAATGATTTAAGTATTTACATGTTATTTTGGTGAACTAAATTTATATAATTTTTTTTTATATTTTTACTATCAACTTATTCAATTAATATATGATAAATATATAATTTAATTTAAAATTATATAATTATCTATAAAAATATAAAACTATTATGTTATTATTAAAAAATTATACATTTATTATGTTTTAATGAAAAAAATTTAATAATAAAAATATAAATAATTGGATATAAATTTTTTTTGGCCGTTTTTTAAAATATTTTTGTGAAGTAATTTTTAAAACAATTTTTAAAAAGTGAAAAGCAAAAACTTTTGTTTGGATAACTTAATTAAAATGTCCCAAACAAAATTTATTTTAAAAATGACTATCAATTTAAAATAAGAAAGGGGGTGGATAATTTGTATTTAAAACATATTTAAAAAAATTTGGCACAGAAGTTTGTACATATGAATTTTTTGATACATTCAATACAATGAAGTAATCAAATAAATACATGCTTCAACATTGATTAACAGTATCTTAAAAATTGTGAGCAGGACCAATATGTATGTGATCAATTGATACATTCAACCTGCTTCTCTCAACAAATCGTAAGCAAAAACTCCTGCAATCATTTACATTATTTACATAGGAATCACACTCAAAACCCGATAATAAACTCTACAAAACACCTACCAAGCAGACCAACATAGAATCCCCCGCATTTTTTCGTCTTTGCTGACACATGACAGTAAAAAATTGACGAGAAACTGAATCACTTGACTTTGCATCTTTCGAGTGTTTCTACAGCAAGGGAGTGTTCAAGTGGCTGCAACAGTGAAAAACTCGCAATCCCTTCTGATAGTGGTTGAGGATTATGTTTAAGCAATATTTAACCCTACCCTGAAGAATATCAAGGCTTTGAAAAAAGGGATTATCACTTACTTTCTTCTTCTCCTGTGAAACTCCTGGATCAGAATGGTATGGTCAAACAAACCAATCAGTTAGCTTTGATTTGAAGCCTTTAAAGTGACAGAATGATAAGGTCTAAGCGACCCTCAGGAGAAGATAATATCATCTAATAGATCATCCACAATCATGTCCCCTAGTTCAAGTGCTACACACTCTTCTTCACATTGAAGGTTCATCCAGCCATTACTTGCTAAATCTCGTCCCACAACATCGTCTAATGTCTGATCTAACTCCGGCCTCAAGCTCAGGTACGAGTTAACTCTAACCCACACTTCCTTAAGAAGACGGCGTCCCTTAGGTTTCGGATGAAGGCGGAGGTTGAAGGAGAAGGGCCTAGGGAAGTAGGCTGATGATCCTTCATATATTTCAAGCAGAACCTCATTCACTATATCAAAAAGAAGCTGATGATCATTGGGTTTGCCAATCTCTTCTCCAGAGCATTCAGTTTCTTTAAATAAGGAGGGCTTTAGTGGCTGGTTTACTGTGTGCCATACTTGAGTATGCTCATTCTCCATGAAGCCTGATAGTTCAATAATATGCTTTACATATTTGAAATTTGAATCGTTTTCTATATCTGATTCAAAGAACAGGAAATAATTGCCACTACTCTTGTTCGTCTCTTTTGCTTGCAAAGGGCATCTGCTTTCTATTTGAGGTAAATCTGCCTCCATATCATTCATGCTAGAGCCTATTGTATTTCTCTCTGTACCTGTTTATGAATTAACCAATTGAGAGAAAAGTTAACTAAACTTTTCTTCCAACAAAACATGTTTAATTTGATCTCAGATTTATCAATAAATTAGAATGGAATCTCAATCTCCCCCCCCCCCCTCCCAAAAAAAAAAAACACTACTTTACACACATTAACATATATTTATTACCTATTGCATTGTTGGTTGCATCGCCTTCACAGCTAGCTTCAAGAATATCCATCACATCCTTGCCATGATCAATAGTCATTTCTATTTCCACATTTTTTTGGTAAGGACTTCCATCTTCCACAGTCAAATCGGATAAAGGATTGGGAGTCACATCACTCCCACTGCTTTCTTCCTCTTCCCGAACCTCCGTCTCTATAATATCATCGAGTGGTTTGTCCTTGCTCACAGGAAGGCTCACTGATTTTCGTTGAGCAAGAACATCAGTTTCAGCCTTTTTGTTATTATCCAAAGAAGTTCTTGCTGGAATACTCCCTGCATCATTTGCATCACAAATGGCCTCATGTAGAATGAAGCTTATAGACTCGATATTAGGGAGAGACAAATTCCTTTTGGTCAACTTTGGAGCATACCCACTCGTGTGATTCGTATCCTCATTTGTCACCTTTAAGCTCTTGGACATTGAGCTATGCCACTTGATGTGTTTGCCAAAACTTCGCTCAAATAATTGAGTATATCTATCCAGTGATTCATCCAGAGAAGATGTTCTTCTTATGAGGCGAATTTCATGTTTGTTAGAGTTATAATCAGAAGCCTTAATCTCACTTGAGCTTCTATCCTCAATCATGCCATCCTCTAAACTTTGTGATACTTCTTTCCCGAGCCTATTTTCAGATGAAACTCTATGGCGGATTGCATCGAGAGATGTTTGATAACCATTTTTTGTGAATTCCATTAGAGCATGCTTTATCTTCTGCTTTATAACTTTGAAACGATGAAGAACCAATTGATTCCACCCTTTGTGATTTAATCCATGTGAAGGCCTTGAAAAAGGAAACCCTGCATTTTGTTCCATGCCATTGTCCACACCATGATCACCCGCTAATGGCACTTCCTTCATGTAAGAAATATCTTTCGCAAATATTTTTGGTGCTTGAGTACCAGCAAGCAACTTTTCCCCCTTTGGAAAGGCCCAAATTTCATTTTGCTTGTGTTTGAGGGTACTTCTTGAGTTAATGTTCGTAATTTGCGAAGATGCTGCTACAGGAAACGACCCCGATTTTGTCAACCTTGCTTTCTTGTTCTGCAAACTTTTCCCACCAACATCCAGATCTCTTAAAAATTTCAGGACTAAATCTTTCTCTGCTCTAAATACCTCCAAAACATCAGTATGCTCCTTAAACTTACTGGAAACGTCTCTGTCAAGCTTATTAGCTTCCACTGCAGATTTATCTGAAGCCTCAAAATGTTGTGGTCTAGTATTTAAGCTTAGGATCCAACCTTTGGAACTCTCTTCTTTGGACCTATTTTCAATATGCAATCCTTTTTTGCGACTCCTGTTAGAACTTTTGCCAGTAGCACTCGCTTTTGTGCCATGTTGCCTAACCTGAAATTTATTAGATTTAGTTACAGTAAGTACATATTGTCTAACTAGGAATGCATGTTGTCTAACTAGGAATGTTCATTTCATTATCACAATTCTAAAAAATTATCATCAAGTACCAGAAGGGGTCTAACATCCACATCCCCAAATTGTTGGTCTTCACTTATACCATGGTTGCTCAAAGTGGTTTTTCTCTTACGATCTGCAGACAGGTAACAGAGGTTGGTAAGTGAATATAGATGCTATATTTTGAACATCTTTATATCAGTAGAGAATTAAGCAACTTTTAAAGAACTATGACTAAAAAAGGAAAAGAATGTGAAGTAGAATATTGCTTACATCTGGCATGTCTTCCCCAATAATGCTTTTTGTAAGGAAAGACCTTTTTAACGTTATGCCAATGATGGTAGTGCAGTATATGAAGTATACCCCACATGCATCCTTGTTTATTGTCCTGAAATTGAACAGTGGAATTGGAAGAAAGCAAATGCTTTCCCATATTTTAACGCAGTTATTCTGTACTGTAGTTTTAAATCCACTCGAGTGATAATCAATTCCTTCCACTAGGCCTTGTCCTGCGGAACCCTGATAAAAGAAATAAAGAAGAAGAGAAAAAGAATATATGTTAAAGAAAAGAACAACACCAATGAACACTTAAAACTCATTCCTTACATTAATTGTGGGGTTTGCGTTTTGACTTTTAATTTTTTTTTTCCAGATTTCTTAACAACCATTGCAGAATAGGCCCTTAAGTTGTTTTTCAATCTTGATTGGATTGAAGTATGGATGGCCGAGAAATAGAAACACGGAAGCAGTTTTTTAAAACTATCTTGGGACCAAAAGAAAAAAGAACATGAATGAAGTAATCTGACTTAAGAACAGAGCCTCAAGGATTGAAGGTATAAGATTAACCAAAACAATCAAACAAACATATCATTAATTGCCAAATTACATGTCGAAATTTCATCAAACAAAAAGTAGAACGATTCTGTAACGAGATCAATAGTCAAGCTAATCAATTTAAAAATCAAAACGTTATGGTTTCCTTTCAAGATGAAGCACAACAGAAGGCAATTCAACAATTCTAAGAGAAGTCAAGGAAAAAGAAGAAACAAACAGCAATAAATGGCATCATAACCTCTCAATCAAAGAGAAACGGCGAGCTCTGAAGCAACTGATCGGAACCAACTTCTGCAACAACTAAAATACAAATGAATAAATTTAAAAAAAAAAAATTGTTTCTGGCGATACAGATGATAAGAAGAGGAAAAAATATACATGAAAAAGTTGGCTATGGAAGGGATCTTGCTTGGTGGGTTTCTATAAATATGGAGGACAATAGCATTTCGGCGCACAACACCCGCCAAAGCTGGTCTTCTCTCGCTCCTACTTGGACCAAAGTCCATAAAGTAAGCTAAGTTGTAAAGGAAGGATTATCATTAGATTACTATAAAATGAATAGGAAAATATGGAGGCCAGTGACAGTTAGGCTCTGTTTGGTACACAGTGAAGAAGGAATGAGGGTTTAATTGAGGTGCAGAAATGATTGTGAATTGATTCTTTGTATATTATTTTATACTTAAGATTCGGGTTTAAGCCATTTTAAAAACTGATAAAATCAGCAATTGAAATTCGGCCATGATTAGTTTGAGTGATGAGTGAGAAAGTGCGTTTAATTAAAAGGGTAAAAAAAAAAATTCTTTTGAGATGTTTAAATTACAGAATTTTTTATTTTAAAAATTTGCAATTTTATTAAATCAAAATATGTTTATATTGATTCCTCTATAATAAAATATATATTATAAATATATTTATTTTTATTGAAATGTCCTTGTATTTATATAATATAACGTATTAAATATATAATTGATCAATATAAAATAATTAATTTTTTTAATTTAAAATAGATTAAACCTATTATTTTCAACACAAAATGAATCAATATTATTTTTAAAGGCATTTTGGTCGCAATTTGGTTTAAAGATTTATATATTTTTCCAAAAAAAAAAAGATACTCCAATATAGAAAAAGAGAGGGACCATAATAAATATTTAATCCCAGACTGAGATGTTTTGAACTTTGAGGTGGTTTTTTTTTCGTAAAAAAAACTTAACCATTGTTTGTTATCGGCTGAACAATATATCTCTTGTACTCTTTACATTAATTTTTTTCCTAACATAGTATCAACACAATTTACTAGACATCATTCTTATGGATTGGCAGTCAACTAAAGCTACGTTTGGTTAGATGAAAAAATTTTGATAGAAAGAAGAACAAAGAAGAAAATTAATCAAATGATTATAATATTTTTAGTTAAAAAATTAAAACATTCATTTTTATTATTTAAATCTGTGAAAAAATTTAATTAATCTTACTAAACAATTAAAATACTATCCCATTTCCGTCAACCAATCATAAGATAAGAGTTCAGACATTTGAAAAATGAATTATGTGACCTAGTTAACAAAGTCTAACGCGTACACGAAATTGATACGAAAGAGATTGCCATAAATCCAATAATTCAATAATACTTTGTAATTTTATAAAAATGTTGAGCCTGCGAAGACCAAGAGATTTTCTTGTTCTTTTTGTTTTTTTGTTTTTAAATATGACATTTAAAATGGTGTGTATGTTGTGCAGATACGAGTTGTGCAAGTGGGGTGTTCTAGAGGCAAGGATAGGTGCACAAGTGCAATAAAATTGACCATAGAAAAGAAGACTATGAAAGGCTTCATATATCAACTAAACCCGATGAAGAAGTTCATGCTACTGACTATTGACCGTCTAAAGATTATATTGGACGCCAAGTAGAACCTAAAACCCTTATAAAAATGTATATGCTATTTATTATATTTTTAATTAAAATATGATAAATATATAACTTTTTAAATAATAACATGATAATTGTATAATTTTTTGTAAACGATTATATAATTTTTACAATTCAATATTATATAATTATATTTTTTAAAAAAAATTTACACATATCATAATTTTATTAGAGAATTTGAAAGAAATAAATAATTATGCCTAAGTATAATCTATTAAAATAATAATAAAAAGAACGATTTCTTGAAGACCAAGACAAATTTTGAAAATTTCAACCTTCAATTATATTGGTAGCCAATCTTATACGCAAATAATGTTGGATAGATACGTTTACAATTCCTTTTTAAATGTAAACCAATTATAAAATGGAACACTAATGTTTTTTGTTGAAACTGGATTGGATTTCCAATCTAACTCTAAACTTCATTTATTCGGCTTTTGCAAGTTTCTGCTTAGAAAAGGCCCTTATTGGGCCAATCATCGCAATAAGCCCCTTGCTTAGTTTTCCAAAGCCCAATTCTATTTAATTGAAGGATCATGAATTCTATATAGGCGATGTGAGTTCAGTAGGGTTGTTTCAAATGAATCTATCAAAAATAAAATAAAATAATAGCGATATGAGTTCAGTCCAAAGATAAAACAATAATGGTGATCCACAGAGTAGTTACCCAAACAAACAAACAAAAATTACTTATACTAGACCTAGCCATAGGCTGGACTCTAAAAACATTTACAACTGAGGCCGACCAAACACTATTCACTTATTACAGTTTAAGCCCAGTCTAATTAAGAATGAATCAAGTTGGGCTTATTGTGTATTCTTAAAAATTATGAATTTTTATTTTGTTTTATTTTTTATCTTTTTAAATTTTAAATACCGGATATCTCTATTTTATTATTTTTTTAATTCATTTTTTTGTTTTAAATATTAAATAATTCAAAAGAGATTTTATAAAAAATTTAAACAATTAGTATGTATAAGACAATAAAACCTATATAGATAATAATATTTTGATTAATAATTTATTTTATTTAAATTATAATTTAGTCTTAATAATATATCATACAACAATAAAAAATAAAAATCTTATTTACTATATAATTCTTTTTTATTTATATTTATAATTATAAATAATTTTTTAATAATATTATTTATTAATAATATATTAAAAAATAATTATAGTGTGTGTTAAGTTTGAAATCAAGCCAAACTTTTAAAAATTTCAAACTTAATTTATTTTATATTCAGATTTTTTAAAATAAATTCATTTTTTATTCAATTTTTTTTTGAGTTCATATTTATTGTTTCAAATTGAGCCTTTTCTAGGCCATTATCAAGTCTACTTGAACGGGCAAAATTGTTGTGTAAGAGCATGTGTTTAAGAATTGTGTCTCACTGATAAACTTGTCAAATAATCAATAAATTAAAAATATAATAAAATCCTACCAGTCTTGGCCTCTAAAATTGAAGTGAATACGATATAATAAGTTTAATTAAAATAATGTGTTAAACACATACTGATGCAAAAACATCTCAATATATGAACTACACTTAACATATCTTCTTCGAGCTTATGATGGCTATATAGAGTTGTATTTACAATTTGAAATTTTATGCAGAATTTTCCACTGTATTTCCTTAGATATTTTGTCTACTGAATATTGCACACACAATAATATCAGGGAAAGGATAGGACAGCTGTTAAGAAATAAATAGAAAAAGGCGGGAAAAGGACGGGTGGGGTCATGCAAATGGATTGTAGAGAATGTGGGTTTTGGACGTCACGGCACCACTTGCCGAATAATCAATTACAATCACTTTGAATTCTGCCCATACTATTTACAAATTGGAATTCAAGCCCAGTTTTTTTTTTTTTTTAATTTCAGTAACAATCCAATATACTTAAAATATTATAAAAAATCGTTTCACTCACTGACTCCAGTTTTTTAGCGTTATAAAATTCTGTGGAGGGATTATTCTTCACCCAATTTCTTTTTCTTTTCCAGTCGGGAAGCAATCTACCTAAGTACCATTTATCTGTGGCTTGTGATAGCACCACAATGACATTAATTGACATGTGTTTTTCTTTTAATAAAATTAGATTTATAAGTAAAAATGACATATAGATTCAATGTTTTAAAGTTTTGAATTAAAATACGATGACAATCCTATTTATATAAGTTTATCTTTTAAAGTTCATTGATAAAGACATAACAATTGATAATCATTGTCGTAACTTAAATTTTTTCAGGTGAGCCCCGAAATCTAATATTTGGTATCAACATCTGTATGGTTTGACAAAGATAAGTATGAAAATGATTGACATGGTCTAGTTTGTGATTTGTAGAGATATAACACAACTCTAATTTTAGATGAGTATAACCCAAAATCCACGAGGGTTTTTGAATTGCACTTATCAAAGCAATGGTCTCTTATCTAAGGAATCAAGATAACTAATAAGTTAACATAGGTAGGAATAAATTAGACAAATAACTTGTTTGGTTTGTTTGCTATAATCTAATCTGTAATGTAATCTATTTTGTAATATTTATTGTATTATTGTAATCATTATTTAATAATATCTATTATTTTTTATTAATTTTTAAAAAATATAGATATGAATATTTTTTGTTCCTACGTATTTACTTTTTATATTTCATTTTTTTATATACATAAAATTCATCTAATCAAAAGTGTCAAAAAGAATCTATTTGATATTTATTCAAATATAAAAATTTAGGACCTAATTGATGGTTTAAAAAGTTTTTAAAATTACATAAAAGTGGCCCAAAGTTCAAGGGAATCTCTTGCATTTTTTTCTATAATTTATTTTAAAAAAATCAAGTAAAGTTAATCTATAAATATAAATAAATTAAATTAACTATAGGTATACAAATACATTGGTAAAAAATAAGGCTGAGCTAAAATATATACCTACACATTGTCTAGAAATTTTGGTTCAAGTGACATTTATCATAAACACAAGTGTCACAATTCTTTGTAAAATTATGCTATCGAGTATTAACAACTATAGAAATTAAGGTGATCATTATTTATGTATATAAGACATAATAAATTTGCCACTAATATATATCTTGAATTTTTAGAGGAATTAAATTCCATACGAACTGAAAACAAATCTTTGACTAAGCCTCTTAGATGGTCCACGTATGATGAGAGGGAAGGTAAAAACTGGATTTAAAAAAAAAAAAAAGTTCTAACATGAGATTAGAAATTCTATATATCCTCCTCGTATAGGATAAAACGCAAAATGATTAATTTATCAAATCAATATTACAAGTAAACATAGTCATCATGAAACGCGGTTTTTGATATTACCCCAAACAATTTTTCTTATCTTATCATAGTCAATTTCATACCTCCTCTCATCTTTCCCTTTATCGTAATGAAACAAAGGGTCTAACTCTAATATATTGGATTTTTAGAATGATTTTCCTATGAATGTATTTATTTATTTCACCGTTTCACTGTTGTTCATCAAGATGGGTTCAATTAAAAGGAATTATATTAGTTTAACGGTTTAAATAATGATCCATTTCAAAATATTATAGCTTTTCAAAAACTGTTATATATGCTGTAATTGTTGTTTATACTTTCAAAATTTGATGTGAATGTATAAAATGACAATTATATATATATATATATATATATATATATATTTGCAATACTAAAACTTTAAAGAACTTTATATGAAGTTGTTAAAATAATATAACGCAATTGAATATAAAATTCAAATAAATAATATAAAGATGAAAGTTGAGGACTTATCAAACTAGCAATTATGAAATTATGAACACAAAATAGACTTGAAGAATATATTTTTATGATTAGAATTGAAAAAATATATATGTGAAATTTGTGTATTTTACATTTATGAAAAGATAATGACATTGTGTTTTGGTAAAAAATTAATAAAAATATAAGATGATAAATATATAGACAATAATATAAGTCTAATAATAATAAGTTTACAATAAAAATACATTTAAAATATAATTCAAACATAAAAGTTTGTTAGATATCTTAAATTTATAACAACCACCGTTATTTTTAATAACATTCTCTATGATGTTCTTAAAAAATTACCGTAGCTTTTAAAATTTATTCAAATATAAATTTACGACTTGTGTAAAAGCACCAGAAGGAATAACATCAATTCCAAACATACAATTAGTTGGCTAGAATTGACAAATACAACGTAGAGGAAGAGGTTGTTTCTTTGAAAAACGGCATTTGTTAAGACTTTGGAAAACCTAATGTCAATTGTCTATTTCTTTTCACACTTGTTGCAATTAGATTTAGTTATAATTTTGTTTTTATATAATTTTTATTGATTTTTTTAATAAAAATAATATATATATATATATTAATTATTTTATGTTAAACTATACAAATTGTGGTTTTATCCATAGAAATTATATATTTATAATATTTTATCAAAAAATTAATTGTAAAAATATAAAAATTTTATTTAACTGTTTTACTTAATATAATTCATATTTAATGGGTAACTACCTCATATATAGCTAGTCTATAATATTAACTTTCATGCCCAAACACGATTCATATTTCAAACCCATCCTTCATCTGAACAAAATCCATTAAGAATTAAAAAGGTCAACCCCTGTAATGGTCTACATCTACATTAGTTTTGGGTCTACGACAACACTTGTATAGTTTGGATTGAAATTGCAGAAAACTACTCAAAATTCTCAATCACTTTGCTTGATATACACACACACACACACACACACACACACACACACACACACACACACACACACACACACACACTCGTGAAAAGATTTAAAAACTGAAACACGTCACTAATTGTAGCATTAGGGAAAATTTTAAAATTACTAGATTTATTGGAAAAAATTATTAAGTGAATTTAAATAAATGTATATATATATATATATATATTAAAAAAAATATCATATCCGTGTTTCTTTATCAAATCTTTACCAACTCATTTACTTGAATTTTTTTATTAATTTTAACTCTAAATGAAATTATAATTCAAATTATCATTAAATCAAAGGTTATTAGTACCTAACTATATGAACTAATCTTAGGCATTACGTGAACTAATCTTAGATGGTTTAAACACATTATAATTATGCATCCAAATCCGGATGCAGATCAGCTCATTTTCGAGCACGAAAATGATAGGCTCATATTGGAGCCATCATTGCCGTTCAAATCATCCAACATCACCCAACGTGCCATGTCACCTTTCTAACTTAAGCACATCGTTTTGAACCGCCTTCCTGAACCTCAGGTCCTCTTTCTTCAGATGCTGTGTTCTCCCTCTCTTCGTCTCTCACAGGTCTTTTCGTCTCTGTCAACAACACCATCAAACCCTCATTGTCCTCCTTCATTCCTGTGTGGTACGTGGTTTCTCTTTATCATTTTATTTGTTATATGGTTATTTGGGAATCCCTCCATTACTGTTTAAGTGTTCAACCAAATCCTGATATGGTTTTGAAATACATATAATATCACATTCAAGTTACAGTTAGTGAATATGATGTTATGCGTTTTCGGAACAACTTGATGGCAAGGTTTTTCCTTGCGGAGTTAATGGCATTGTGTTGAAGAACTTAACTATAAATGAGGAGCATAACTTTCATCTCAATGTTATTACGAACAAAGGAGAAAGAAACCCATCAACTTACCCATGGTTTCACAATACAAATGCCAAGAGGATATATCACATTCAGCAAACCGTCCATTGGACTTAGTGGTTTTAATTGTCTAAACTTATCAAACTATGATGTAAGTCGATTTCTGAAGAGTAGAATTGCGTTTATAAGGACCTGCCATTATTTCTTAGAAAGTTTACAAAATTTAAATGATGGTTCTCTTGTAAGGACTTTGTAACTGGCCCAGCCCATATGCGTGCTACTTCTCTATAAATTATTAGACCAGTAGATTGCATGTCCTAAACTTTAATGGTGTTGGAGAACAATGAAAGAGGAAGGAGGTATTGGGGGTTTGATGGTGTAGTTGTGAGAGACGAAGAGAGAGACGGAGAGACTTGTGTGAGATGAAAAGAGAGAGAATAAAGCATTTGAGGGAGGAGGACTTGGGGTTCTGATGGAAGGTGATTTAAAACGTTATGTTTGAGTAAGAAAGGCAACGTGGCACACTAAGTGATGTTAGATGAATTGAGCGGCAGGGATGGATCCAAAATGAGCTTGTCATTCTTGCGCTCGAAAATAAGTCGATTTATGTTCTCCAAATCCTCTTATGTGTAGCGTGAGAACAGGATGCTTACGTGCAACGAATCCTCTCCGTCCATTTCATTTAGTTCAATTTTTCTTTTATTTTTATATGAAAATGAAGTCAAATCTCAATCGTTATTGCATCGTCTCTCTCTTATCAGTGTGCGTTTTTAAGACCACAATCGTCACTAGGTCTCTCTCAATCGAAAGTGATAGGCTATAAAGGAAGCCTTTAGTTCAACAATTACTTGTGTTTCTTCATTCTTGCTTCCTTTCTCCTGCTTTGGTATGGAGGTAACGTTGAAATCAGGTACTCCTTGGTTGTGCAAGTGGTACCATCTTGTCCACTTCCATCGAGTGTGTGTTTCACACTCCTAAAGGAAGGTTGTTTGACATATAATTGAGCTATGCTATTAATTCCAGACATAAACCTTCGAGTTTCTCCTCATGGTACGTAAATGAAAATAAAAATAAAATAAAATAAAATGATAATTTTATAAATAAAAAATATTCATAATATTTTTATTTTTAATGATTAAATAATTATTATTAAAAAATATTATTAATAATTAAATAATAAATATAGATGTAAAATTAAAATTTTTACAAATCTTCCTCTCACTTCTCTTTTTCCCTAGGTTAGTGAACGGGCCCTTAATCCCTAAATAGTCAATGCCTTCCGCTTGAGAAAATCATAAACACTTTTTCTTCATTGAGAAAACAAGTGTTTTCTTATTTTCGAAAGCCTTTATTCCAAAGTCAACGCCTCTCATCTCTTCTCAGCTTCACTGTCTCTTTCTGTCACTTCTCCTGCCATGAATAATTGTTTTCTAGTTAACTTGTTATTAACTTTTAGTTTTTTAAATTTTCAAGATGGGTAATGGTGTAAGGAAGCTAACTCTGTGTTTCACCAATAACAGAGGTGGTGGTGGTGTTCACCAGAAGCAGGATATATCCATTTCGATAACGGTGCCTCTCGATGAGGGACTTGAGCCCTTGTTCTGCTATGTTCGACCTGACCCAAACCATAGATCCTCGTCAAAGGTGCACTCTGAAGAAACCACAACCTTCTGAACAATCTCAGGTGCATCAGTAAGCGCAAACACATCGACTCTTGTCTGCACAACTTTTGTCGACTTGTACTCTTATAGCTCTATCGACAGAGCTTCGACTTTTGAGAGTTCGACCTCTTTTGCTTTGATTCCTGTTCAACCAATACCCAGAAATGTCATGAATTCGGGTTCATTTTCGGTGAATCTCAATGGAATTCCAGGGCTGGGTCCAATGCAAAGAGGGTTCATGTCGGGTCCAATCAAGCGCAGATTCATGCCAGGTCGTATCGACCGCGCGTTGTTTTTAGGTTCAATGGAAAAAGGTAGCTTCGATCAATTTCAGAGAAGCTACTCTTATGCTTTCAGACCCAGGACACAGAAGGCCCGGTGGATTTGACTTCTTCAGAGAGTGATTTTAAAGATATTTTCTTAGGGCCAGAACTCGATTGTGGCTCCAATTAAAGAGAATTCCACCACGGTAAAAGAACCAAAATGGATTTTCGAAAAAAACAATGAGAATTTGACTGTAAGTAGTGTGAATTTTGGTAGCGAGGGTAGTTTAGGAGAAGATGACGATTCCATGGAAAGTCAAAACCTTCAATGGGCTCCAACCAAAGCAGGGGAGGAAGAGTTCTCGTCATGGTATCCTCGTTGGAATCTACGATGGTTTCAACACTCTCGATGCTCCTAATTTCCTTTTATCATATCTTTACTCTACCGTGCATAAAGAATTGAAGGGATTATAGTAATTCAGAAATGGAAAACTTGTTACAAAGAAGCGACAATAGTGATGTAATGAAAGACAGGGTTGTAGATGCTTGTTCTTAGTGTGTTAAGCAAGAGGATCATTCGGATGCGAATTCTAATCCAATTTTATTAAAAAGAGAGGTAGTAAGAATTGTAAGGACAGGCATAATTATAAAGGTGCAGCAAAGAAATGGGAGGAGAATTAGAGAAGGTGGAAGTGTGAATGGGATCACCAGATACTAGATTTCAATAGAAGGTTGAAGGAGTAATTGAATCGCTCTAGATCTGGTGGCACCAACGTAATCAATCATTCGGATGTGTTAGAAGCTCTTTTGGAAGCTTTAAGGAAAACAGAGGCAGCTTATTTGGATATTGCAGATAAGATGGTTGAGGAAAATTCTATACTAGCTTTAATGGGTTCATGTGTTCTCGCAATGTTAATGAATGAAAAGGATGTTTATGTGATGAATGTAAGTGATAGTAGAGCTGTACTGAGTCAAAAGGCAGAGCCTGATTATTGGATTGTGAAAATTCAACAAGATTTTGAGAGGATCAATGCATGATCTTGAATCATTGGATGGTGATAGATCCAACTTGGTTCCAATCTAAATGCCTTTCAACTTACCAAGGATCATAACACCAATATGGAAGATGCAAGTTTATATATTTGGCTTATTTTGAATGTTTTGAGCGGAATTGCATTTATCTGAACGTCTAATTCTCTTTTCAAGGGAGTTCTGAGAATAAAAAAAGAACAAATAGATTATGCTTTTGTAGTGATGAATGATTGCGTTAAAGGTTCTTTTAAAGTTACCCGAGCATTTGGTGCTGGATTTCTTAAACAGGTTGGTTTCATTTATCAATATGCCTTTAGTGTTTCTACTTTTCAACCATCTTCAGCTTTGCTAGTTTAGTTCTTTTTCATCTCATGTTATGTGTATGAATATCAATGAATTTAAAAAAGGACAAAATTTATTTTTTGAGTTCTTCAACAAAACCAATGACAAGTGATTTTTTTTAATAGCTCATGGTTGGTAATTTCAAAAAAAAAATCTCTACATTAATGCTTTTATATAGAACTTGATAATAGATAACATGGTGGAGTAAGTTTGTTAAAAACCCAAGTCTCACATTGCCTAGAATAAAGAGATTCTTAGTGTATATATACTAAGATGTGATATTAGATGAGTGAATGACCTAAGAAGAGGAGTAGGCTCGCATGCATAAATATTTTTGTAAAATACAAAATTATTTTGTTCAAAATAAGCTTACCGGACAAATTATATTTTTAACAATTTTGAAATTGGGATCATAAATTTTTAAAATTTTTGACTGTTTAAGTTTTTAATTATCATTTTTATTTTTTTTATTAATCGATTTTTAATCCCAACGTTCAGAAATGGATTTTCTTAATTAATTTTTAATTCTAATGTTCAAAACTAATTAATGTTTAATTAAGCCGTCATCAATCGATTTTATTACTGCCCAACATTTTATCTGTGTCCTTAGCCTATAAAAGAAGATGCATGGTGCCTGTACAAATTTCACTAAGCTCTCGGACATTTTTGAAACTCTCTTCTCCCTTCCTTCTCCGTTCTTCTGAGTTATTTGGGTTTCTGTTGTTCTGTTTCCCTATTATATAAAGGGTCTATTTAATCTTAGGGAGTTGTTGACTTATAACGGAATAACTTTTAAGGACAGTGTCATCAGGCACGACTCAGATCAATTTATATTAATAATTTTATTTGTTGCAGCCAACATAACATCATAATTATAATGCTTTACATATGCAATAATGTAATATACGAGTTCTTGGTGAAATGTGCTAATGAGAAACTAATGACTGTCCTTCTTTTCCTCTGCTATGGGGCTCTTAACACATTACTATCATTTGAACCAACAATGGGCCTTCTTCAAAACCTATCATATTTCCAAATTACAATTAAATACTGAGCAGTGCTTTTAAAAAGAGGATTTTACGAAGCTTCTTGGTCTCTAATAATGATTTTCTCTTCTTTCTTTTTACAAATGCAAACATAATATAGCATTTTCTTATAGCTGGTATTATTTTGAATGTGTTTGCAGCTTAACTAGAATAATGCACTTCTTGATATGTTTAGAATAAAGCATGTAAGAACATTTCCCTACATCACCTGCCTCCCATATTTAAGGCACCACAAATTAGGCTCAAAGGACAAATTTTTTATCCTATCCTTTGGTAGGCTCTACCAATATTTGACAAATGAAGAAGTAGTAGCTAAAGTTTGAGCTTTTCATCACTTTGCAACTTGAGGGAGCCCCTGCACAACATTTAGTTAGAGAAGTTCTATTTTGTGCTATAAAGAAAGTTGGTACGTCAAAATCTGATTTGAAAAAAAAAAAGGAAGAGAAAGCTGCATTTTTTCCCCATAAATCCTTATGCCTTCTTGAACTGCAAGTTTGGACTTTCACAAGTTGCTTGAAATATCATAGGGTGATAAGCATCATTACCACGATGATGTCTCCATTATTGTTATTTCCTCGGAGGGAAGGATATGAAGATCCTATGTAAAGGTGGTATAGTACTGAAAACCATGGATGAAAATTAAAAAAAAAAGGAAAAAAAAAGAAAAAAAAAAAGAATGAGATATAATGTCAAAAGGTTAGGCATTTCTTTTTTGTTGTTCTTCATTTTTCCTTTTTCCTCCTAGTTTGTCAAATAGCAATTAAGCCCTGGGAGAGTGCCTAATAGACTTAGTTGTGCAATTTACTAGGTTGTAAAATTGTAAAAGCTGGATTTTATTATAACTCTCACATAGAATTGTAATTTTTTTTAATAAAAATCATTTCTTAAATTTTTTTCCCTCGTGCATTGGCATTATTAATCTCTTTCTTTTCAATTTTGGATGGCATAATGGTAGTGCTAGTGATAAGAGAATCAGCATCTTGTTTATTTTTCAAAATATTATTAATGCAAATATATGTTCCAAATAAAATTGGGAATGATAGGCTAATTTAGGATTTGGACTTACATTTTCCAAATTGACACACTAATTGCAATAAAGATCCCAAGCATTCTTTTATGCCTAGCATAATTTTTCACTAGTGCACTCGTTATTCTCTCTCTTTTTTTTTTCTCCTATGGCTATGCGATTTAAACAAGATCCTTCTCCTTTAAAATAATAATAATAAATAAAAACCATAGTGGTTTTTTTTTAATTTCTATATAAGGAAAGTAGAGTAAATAATATTATAGCTGTGATGAGAACCTTAGTGATATTTGATAGTACCTGCACGAAATACATCAAAATCAATTTTGGAAATTAGGTTGTTAACCCTGCCCTACTTCTTCCGATTTCTTGATGGTTGACAGCATTCACCAATAGTGCCTATTACACATCATTCTTTCTTTTATGCAACTTATGAAAGTAGAAATAAAAATGAATTTCGATAAAATAAAATTTTGTAACTTATAATTTTATTTCATATAACATGAAAATAAATGATTTTTTTCATTTTTATATTTAATTGAATAAAAAAGTATATAGAAATATAATAAAAAAAGCTGATCAAATGATTATAATAGTCCTAAGGCCAAAAAATAATTAAATAATTGTATTACTATTGTAATTTGTAGAAAATACTTTTAATTACTTTTAATAAAAATATTAATATTAATATTTTTATTTTTTAAAATTAAAAAAGTTAATTACTAATAATAGGAATTAATATAAAAATGTTCCAATTTAATTTTTAATTAACAATGATTTTTGAATTACCAATGTTTTAATTAAAGAAATGGTCTTCTTTTTTAGGAGCACTTTTGTCTTTTAGTTGGTCACTCCATCAAATTTTGTATGGAATAGGCCCATTCCTACATTGCCAAGTCAAAGGAATGGAATTAAAAAAAAAAAATCTTCAACCAAATATGCAATCTGTGGCATTCTCTTTCCCTTTCCTTTTCCACATTGCTATTTCTTACAAACCAAACGAGACAATATTTGGATTATATTATCATTATTATTATTATTATTATTATTATTATTATTATTAAGATTCCACATTGCTATTTCTGGGCTTCGGATTTGTCAATGTCAACCTCTGGGCTGCCCATGTCATTTACCATGCTGCGTAGGACAATCATCCATTCTTGTTTGGGTACCTGGGTTGCGGTTCTAGGCTCAATGATTCCATCTTTTATTTTTGGGTAAAGGCTCCATCCATTATATATATATATATATATATATATATAAAAGAATATTCATTTTAGGTTTTTGAAATTTTTTTATCCAACAAATATGAACATTCACAAAATGACAAACAGAACCAAAAGGGGGGAAAAGTTAAAATTCGAAAAGATGCCAAAGCAAGTCAATTCAAGGACAATTTTCTAAATTAAGAGGAAAAGAAAGGGTATTCGATGTTAACCTCCACGTGTCACACGATGCGATCATTGAGGAAGTCATAGTTAAACCAGGCGGAATTTCCCATTCTCTGTGAGTGAATTGATTAGATTTATGACCCTATAAATACGAAATTGATAATCTACTCCAAGTTGATCCCACGTCGCTTTATGCCTCAAGTTTTCTGTTCCACGCCTTGTTCGAATTCTTAACCATAAGTTTCATCGTAGCTTTGCCTATAATCACGATTCTCAAAGCTAACAACTCATCGAGCTGTCCTTCAATGGCTATTAGGTCTCCCTCATGTAATAAGTAGACTTTCTCCGTCTGGAAACGGCAATAAAATTGGCTCTGCATTGAGCGATTGACGGTTTCACCATTCAAACCCGAGACCCCCCACTGTCCCCACTCATTACTTTAGACATGTTGACTTTACACATCCATGCCTTTCCTTTTCTTGCATTTACAATTTCAAACACTGAAAATAATAGCAACAAATCACATTTGGACGAAACATTATTTGCAAATTAAAAACTTATAATTTACAAAATTCTCCGTTGATTTCTTCTCCTCCCCTACACCACCAATCTTATTCCTACAACTCCATTTTCCTTTTCTCCCTCGTTCTTTTTTATTACGTAGGAAGCCCCGCTTCATTTGATACAGAGAAATTAGGTGTTAGATGAAGTTTAGGTATGTCTACCCTGTTAAAAAATAACAGCAGTAGCAAAATGGGCACACCCATATTCCATGAATTCAAGAAACAAGCCTCTTTCTTCCTCAAGGAGAAAATCAAGACTGCTAGATTAGCACTTACTGATGTTACCCCTGCTCAACTGTATGCTTATTTCTTCTTTATCCAATTAATTTTTCTATATATTGACCACATCCTAGTCTGTTCCATAATCAAAACTAGCTCTAGTTCTGGTTGTGGATCTCTGATTTTCTTTCTTCCTTTTTTTCTTTCTGTTTGGTGTTTTTTATTCGCAGGTTGACAGAAGAGGCTACAAATGAGAATCCATGGGCCCCGGATTTCCCAACACTCAGATCAATTTCAAGGGCTGCTTTTGAGCTTGATGATTATTGGAGGATTGTGGATATTCTGCACAAAAGGTTTCTTGCCCTTAACTTCTTTCTTTCCTTCTTTTTCCTGGGCCTGTTTTCTATTTATATGTGAAATATTTATATTAAAGAGTGATTATGGATAATTGAGTGGGTAATTCTGAAACAGGCTGGTTAAATTTGAAAAGAAGAACTGGAGGGCCTCTTACAATTCTCTGATTGTGATTGAGCACTTGTTGACTCATGGACCCGAGAGTGTTGCACAAGAATTTCAGGGTGACAAAGATGTCATGAGTCAGATGATCAGCTTTCAGTATGTTGATGAAACAGGGTATGTATTTTGTAATCTTTCCGTTTGTTTCATTAGTATACCCAAAAAAAAAAATCTATTTTGTCAAATAAGAAAAATTTTCCACCAATCTAAATTTTATTGCAATAGTCCAAGAAAAAAAGTTTTCTATGAAAATTTTCGAAAAAAAAAGAAATTCCGCGAAACAAACTGAGCCTATCTGAATTCTGAGTTCCACGTTCATGAACTCTCTTGTTCTTGACACTACTAGCACTAAGTTGTGAGCTCACTTGGAGTATATGCAGATTCAACTGGGGCCTAAATGTCAGAAAGAAAGCGGAGAGGATATTGAAACTGCTAGAAGAAGGACCTGTCCTTAAAGAAGAGAGAGATCGAGCTCGCAAGCTATCCAGAGGCATTCAAGGGTTTGGAAGTTTCTGCCAACGCTCAACTCCTGCACAAACCATTCTACGACAAACATCATCTTCGTCAGCATCATTTGTCAGATGTAAGTCCGATATCAACAGCAGAGAAGACCACACCTCTGACTCAAACAGAGATCTGAACGATATGGATAAAAGTCAGATGCTTCAGGAGTCTGAAACAAGTTCGAAAGAAAACGTGGCTCCTAGCAAGGAGGAGTTACACCTGTGGAACTTGAAAGGGGAATCAAATCCACTTCTGGATTGTAGCAACGAAGATTTCAGGCTTGGTATCTTCCTAGGGGAAGATGATCACCCCTTTAGTTCAACAGAAAAGCATACCTCTGCATCTCTGCTTTCTGCCAGAGATGGCATACTACAAGGCTGTTGAAGCAATATAAAGATTTGTATGAAGCTACAAGGTGCTTGATAATTTTGCTTGTTCCCTGTAGAAAAACCAACCAAAGTTCTATGGTACCAGTCATGTATGTGGGTATACCTTGTTCCTACTTGAGCTTGAGCCATTAGTTACTGAGCAATGAATATAAATGTTGGATTATGTCTCTATATTTTAATCGAAGCAGAGAATCGACCTTCACTAGCCACTGAAACGAAAATCACAGATTCTGTTCAAGGGATCTTAGAATGTCTAGGGTTAGGCTAGGAGGGTCTCTTAATGCCTTCTACTTCCATTACGAAAACTGTTAAAAAGAAGGATGAAGTAAGTGACGAAATACTTCGGGGAGTTGAAAATATGCGTAGAGCCAGGGATGAAAATCACAGAATCTGTTCAGGGCATTTCAAAAAGCCATTTGATATGCATATTCATTGCTTGATTCAGACAATGGCAGCTTATTTACTGCCATATCCCTAAGGTTAAGAGACTTTATTAAAGCAATGCGGTTGCAGTAATTCGTGAACTACAGGATTAAAGAGTCTCAACTCATTTCCGTGGATAGTTCTGTAAGCTATAGATTCTTTGATGGCAACTCTGAATGTACAATATGTCAGGTTGATCGTATCTAACTCATTCAGTAAAACAGAAACAACGGTAAAGAACTAACTCTATATCATTAAATAAGCTACAATGATGAAGCTGGGACGCAAAAAAGCAAAGGAATGCAAAACTAGCATTTACAGATATTTGCTACATATATAAATGAATCAATAGGAACTTCATGATTTGCAAAGCCAGTCTTGGATCGCAAGACGAAGTGCATGATTGGGAGTCAGATACAGGTGACTCAATTTTAAATTAGTCATGGGAGAAGTTTCATGACCATTTTCCAGCCACTCACGTATGGCTTCCCCTTCGTAAGTGAATCCATCGGCTGCAACCTGGGGATCATGCATTATTTCCTGAAAAAAGGAACCCAACGAATTAGAGCCATGTAAAATACTATAAATAACTTCATCTTGTTAAATAAACTAATGAGGTTCTACAATTAGGCTTAGCTTGGGAATACCCAAGTATTGCAAGTCATCTTGCAGCTTAATTCAAGAATTCAAGAATGCTAACTCACAATAATGGTACAGCGATGTAGATCTAGTAGCTTAAGCTGACATTCTGGTTTGATTTCTTTTTTTTTTTTTCTGTGTGTATGCTCTCTTGCACTCGCACAATTATGTGTGCGTGTATAACTATATATAAAAGCATCAGTTACCTGGAGGATGGGACACAAGAAAAAAGATGGTACTGGTCGGTCTTCTGAAACATGCAATTGCTCCAATTCTCTCACCAAAGTAGGTGTTAGCTCCGGTCTGTCTCTACCATTTTGTTGACAGCATTGCAGTCCCAGTTCAACCAATCGTGTTGCCACTGTTGGAGGCCATTCTCCAGCTGAAGAATCCAAAATTGAAGATAATTTTCCACATGAAAATGCCTTGCGTACTTCACCTGCTAACCCAACTGGAATAGTCCTGCCAGTGAGGAGTTGCAAAATGATGAGCCCAAAGGAGTAGATATCAGACTTGGGTGTTAGTATTCCAGTTCTCTGAAAATCTGGATCTGTATATGCAGAAGTACTCTTTGGCTTAGTGCTGAAGCTGAAACTAGGGCGATAGAGTGACTCCTCCGTCACCAGTCTGCAGAACCCAAATTCACATATCTTGCAACTAAGTACAGAATCAAGAAGTATAATTTCAGGCTTTAGATCACCATGGATAATAGTTTTAGGTTTGGAAGTGTGTAAAAAGCAAAGAGCGCTAGCAATTTCAGCAATCATACGTGCTCGGTTATTCCATGTCAGAGGGGAATTGTTGTTTTTCCGGAATAGGTGGTCTTGAAGACTCCCATTGGGCAAGTACTCATATACTAGTGACCAGGCTTCAGGGCAAACACCAAGCAAAGTCAATAGATGAGGGTGCTGGAGACTACCAAGAACCTGAACCTGGGCACACAAAGGATAAACATCAGTTGGATCAAAGAAACAAAACATATGCCAGACAGTATGGCCAAAGGAAAGAAAAAGATCAACATCTTAAACTGACAATATCAGCAGGTATGCAGTTTGGGGGCAATTACAGGCCAGAACGACATACAAAGTCAAAAATTAACACCAGTTCTGTAAACATTATCTATTTGACTAGATTCGTTGTTAATACATGGCAAAACCCCATCTATTTTGATCTCATCTATTAATAATTCCCTGTTAATTGTAATGAATATTTAAAGGACTCCTTGATTCTTCTTAAGTGTTTCAAGACATCTTAAACACCAGCCCTGAAGGTGTTTAAGGCTTTAAGCTGTAAAAGATGACAAACATCCAAAGTTACTCCAGGAATATACATTTGTAAATTGCATCTACTGGTGCTTAAGCACTTGTAAGACAAACTAACATGGTTCTAGCCTGATTAGCTTCAAAAGGTTCTTTAGGTGTTGAGAAGCAGTTGTCCCTGTTATGTAAACCATTTATTGGACAAAATAAAAGGCCTCAAAATCTGTTTTTCTACTTCTGGTCCTATCTAGGGCTAAAAGCATTAAAAAAACTGTTACGGGCAACTGACCTCTTGATGAAACTCAGCTGGTCCCTGCGTGTTATGTGGATGGAGCTTCCTTACAGCAACTGTTCTACCCAGCATTTCCCCCTTATAAATACAACCATATCCTCCCTGCGCAATTTTGAAGCTCTCAGAAAAATTGCATGTAGCATTTTGAAGATCTGACAACGAAAATTCTGCTAACTCTGGTAATTCTTCAGCAAACCCAATGACCCCATGGCAGTGTGCAGTTCCAAATTGTCCCCGACTTTTCCACCGATCAAGCCAGCAGAGGGCTTCCATTTTTTGTCGTCTGATCTGCTGCTTTTCATGCCACAGGGTTGAGATGGATGCTTGAATTAATAATAGCTCATTTGCAGCATCATCATGCTTACGGGTTGCTTCCTGTGCATGATTGTCCAGGAGGGCAATATTTCTCATGGTCCTCTGTAGCACACTAGCAACTTCTTCACGCTCATCCAAGAGCTTTTGTTGCTCCTGTACTGTGGCTCTGAGTGTGTTCTCTGCCTCATTTCTTAGCTTTACTTCAGATGCATAGGCAGATTCAAGCACATTAACCTGGAAGAAAGAAAGTGTCAAAGACAAATTCAACTCAAAAGTTCAAACTGTTGAGTGAAAGCTCATGAATATTTTAATTATAATCTCTTATACAAAGAATTTACAAGGATGGAACAAAAGTCATGAGATTCAGAATACAATCATACTATAAATTTAATCTTGTTATTTATCACCAATCATACTTTGTTTTCCAGGTCTGTTCTATAATTTACACCTGAACGTGCTAAGTTTAGAAAACTGCCCAAAGGAACCCAGTATTTTGTTGATCACTTCTCTCCTTTGATTTAATACTTTGTCAAAGTTTCTTTAATACATTTGAAAAAAAGAAAAAAAAAAGTTATACTTGATGCCTCATAGTGATGCAACAATTCAATTGGCCAGATTCCCTTTAATAAACAGAAAGAGCAAAGGCTTCTTTGCTAACAAAAGCCCAGAATGATGAACATCCAATAGGTTATGCTTACCTTCCTTATAGCCTCGATAGTTTCCGCTTCCAATCTTTTGCATTTCAAAAGCTCTGCAAAAGCCTTATCTGTTGCAGCCTCAACTTCTATTTTAGCTTCAGTAAGTTGACTACGAACTCCTTCTTCCTCAACATCGGAATAAGTATCTGAATACCCCCCGGCAGAATTTTGGGGAGAACAGTGACTGGTACAACTGGACGATTTGGATGAAGAAGTTGTATCTGTTTCAAGGATTTCACCCTGAGAGCAACTACCAATTCCAGTACAGATTGCAGTTCTTGCAGAATTTGATCTAAGACACTCTGATTGGAATAATTCACTCTTACCATATTGAACTGATCTAGTTCTCACGTTGTCTGAGGCTGCAATCTCAGGTTGAGATGAAGACAAAGAACAAGGATTTTCAGAAGCTTCTCTTGTCCATATGTGTTTACCTTTGTGGATAAACCATATTTCACAGAATGGGGGAGCATTCTTGGCAGCGTAATTTGCTTTTTTAGAATTCCTTTTCACCTTCTTGCAACTGCATTTTTCCATTATGATTTTATAAGAGGAGAGATTTATTCATCATTTTGATGACAATCAGAAAAGTTTTGTTTGATTTTTTAATATTATATTGGCAATATGATTTTCAGTGAAGAATCAGTATACAATCAATGCATTACTTACTTTTCTGGTACTGCTCCTATAACAAGCTTCCTAACACCATGCCTGATAATTAAATCAACAATCCCTTTCTGCACTTGCTCAGCTTCAGCTATGACACTTGTTGCCTTAACCTGAAAGAAGTTACTTTTAAAGAAAATCATAAAGAACAGATTTACTACACAAATTGCATATTCTCTAATAGGGGAAAGCACGAATATAAAAAAATTTCAACTGTACTATTTCACATATTTCGAAAGCCTAAGGCATTAAAACAGAATGACTAGTCATAGAGAACTAGATTTAAAAGGTCTGGCAATGTCGGGTCCTTTTCCCCTCCAAAACAAGATTTTTAGTGTCTCTAAGAACCCATTGAGTGTTTTTCCCAGGAATCACATTTGTTCCCCCAAGGCTGCTCTCAGATGCGTCAGAAAATGTGATTTTATTTAGGACCAGTGAATCTGATTGCACGCGATTCCCAAGCACACAATAAGGAGATAAGAATAAAGAGTATATTTACCAAAGGTACATGGAATTTTTTTACTTAGAGATTTACTAACTAATTTTTGTAGATAAAAAACACAGACAAACATTTTTGGTACAGAAACGGAACCATAAATGAATTTTCACTATATGTAACAGCTGAGAAAGTACTCTCGTTATTCACATTAACAAGCAGAAGTTACCTTGAGGATTATCTCACTATTTTACACTAAAGAGATATGATGTAGTAAGTGAAGAAAATTAAGGAAAATAAAATAAAACTCAATAATTCCCACACAAATAGTAAAAAATGGATAAACCAACCAAGAAACCAGATATGCCATTACTGGGAACAAAGCCACGAGGGAAAAAAAAAACTGAAAAATAAACTAAATTATTGACTCAAGCGATCATTATGGGAAATTGTTAACTTTCTTAATCAGTGAATATAGATACGCGAAGATATGGATACCTTAGCCGCACGGCAAATGGTCAGGTAATTTTCCAAAAGCCTCGTGGTCTGTTCTCTTTCCTCTCTTCTAAAAGCAGACACGACTTGAGGATTTGCTTGGGATGCTGGCAATTTTCCTACTGCTCAACAAATAGAAATTAATTTATAGGGTAGGGTTGGAATTTTGCAAGAACGAAAGACTAAACCTAAGAATTTCAAAACAGAATTGAGCAGAAATGAGCCAAATAGCTATAGGAAAGAAATGGCGGTTCCCAAATTATAGTCTACAAGTCGAGAAAGTTCCTAACGGACGCGCAGGTAAACAAAAGGGTCGGACCCTCAGACTTACAAAGAGTGGGGATCACAGAGGAAGGTTGATGAACATGAAGTATGCAAATTTGTGAGTTCCTAAAGTGGCCAAAGGTCCATTGAAGCAAATTCACAGCTTTGTCCACGGATTTTCCTACAGCTACGTGCACCATTTCAGCACATTCTGCCATGACCTGGGGTAGTTGAGAGGAGGCGGCTGCTTGCAAGGGAAGGGGCAAACTCAAGGGCGGCGAGAAGGCACAAAAGGGGTCTCCGGTGGCTACATATCGCTGATGCTGAGGAGGATGCGAAGGGCTCAAGAGCTCCATTAGCCGAGAAGAAGTGGGACAGGAACAGTGTGGTTAGGAATGGAAACTACAGCATTGGGTTGGATTTTCTGTGATCATTCTTGCTTTTCTTCCAAACTGGAAGGCTTGACTTTTGCACTGACTCCAATCGGTGGCGTGCTCTGCATGTGGTGCAAATTGGAAATGATTTAGCTTCCAACTAACAATGGACGGGAGGGCCCTTTTAATCAAATTGAAAAAAATAAAATATATATAAACGAAATGATTAATGGTAATTAATTGAAACAAAAAATTATAATTAAACATCATAAAATTAAATCATTTATTTTTTAAAAAAATATATTTTATAATTATTTTAAAAATTAAAATACTTAATATTTTAAATTTTAATGTATTTGTTAGACTAATAGAATTATTGTTAAAATTATAACTCTTAAAATTTTTGAAAATAATTAGTTATCGGCATGATATTTAAAATATTAAATTTTTGTGATTCTCCTAAATAACTTTAAATTATAGGATCTTTAAAAATAAATATTTTAATTTTAAAGTTCCAACTTATAATTTTTTTAAATAAAAATATGCTTTTAATTTTTTTAAATTTTATTTTTATCCCTTAATTTTATTTATTTCTTATTTGATCTATTAACTTTATTTTAAATTTTATTTTTTTCTTAATTTTATTTGATTCCAATTCAGTTCTTTGATTTTATCTTATATTTTATTTTTATCCCTTAATTTCATTTTATTCTATTTTGACCATTAATTTTCCAAAACTATTCAAATATTTTTTTCTCCTTAACACTATTAACTATAAAATGCTTAATAAAAAAGTTATATGTAAAATTGATAAAATAAAATAAAAAGTTATATTTGAGTTAATTGGATAAAAATTAAATTTAGGATAAAGTTAAATGACTGAATAAAATTAAAAAAACAAAAGTGAAACATATAATAAAGTTAACAAACTGAATTAAAATTAAATGAAATTAAATGATAAAAATAAAATTAAAAACTATTAGAAGATCAAATTAAATTTAAATAAAGTTAAGAGACAAATATACAACTTAAAATAAAGTTAAAAAATAAATAATATATTATAACCCTTTTTTTTATTATTGATAACTAATGGATGTGGAAATAAATCGCGCAAGACAAGTGTAGAAAGAAAAATATTGAAAATAACGTTATTTGGACGATTTTTTTCATAACTCTAGTTGTCCCTTCGGAACATTCAGTGACATTAGAATGATATATTTAAGTTTGACTGATATAAAAAATAATAATAATAGTAAGTAAATATGAATATAATATAAAATGACGAAAGAAATGTGGGAAAAAAATGTGCTGGCATCATATTAAAATTTAAACTACATTTAATTATCAACTTGGAGTAATTGGGTGGAGTCTAGTATAAGTAAAATAATAATGCATAATATTATTATTGTATGAATTAACACCAAAAAGAATTTAAATTGTTAAAATTTATATTATATTATGTTGACAAAAAAAAACAAACAAACTGCCACTAGCATTGCTACTTCACTTATTTAATGATTTGGATTCTCTCTTTTTTAATTCTTTTTTCAATTTTAAACAATATAAATATAAAATATGTAAAATTTACTATAGATTTCATTTAAACATGTGAGACTTCTTCAAATAATTAATTTCACAAATTATATATATATATATATATATATTAATTGACAAAAAAAATGAAATAAAGAGAGCCAACTCCCTAGTTTAAACTAAACTCGATATCAGCTTGGAATGTGTCTCTATTGCCCCAACCAGCTTTTGTTTGTTCCCACTGCCACCTGTAGATGCCTCTTTCGCGTGTTTTCGGCCCTCTGTTTGGATCATTGCGAGACCAAAAGTCATGAAAGGTACGGGTGGACCCACACGCTACTTTCACGACTTTTTGACCTGATTATTAAATAAATAAATATATTTTTTAATAAAAAAAATATATATTTTTTTATATTTTTATTAAATTTTTTAATTAAAACATAACAAATATATAATTTTTTGATAATAACATAATAACTATACTCTTTTTACAAAATAGATATATAATTTTTAATTAAATTATGCATTTTTAATATTTTAATTAAAAATTTATATATTTGTTATATTTTAATTAAAAAAAATAATAATAAAGATATAAAAAATTTCATATAAACCTTTCCGTCTTTTGTTTCTTGTGCAGCCAAAATACAGTGTAGTATATGTGCACCAAAATATAATGCACCGTAAAAAATTGGATCATACATTCAAATAATTTTCTGTGCACAAAAATTATTTTTTTTCTTTTTCATTTCCTTTATACAATCAAACAGGTTGTAATAAAGGTTGACTCAATTGATAAGATCAAATATAACAAAGAAAAAATGATACTTAAGACCCATTTGGTTGTTAGAATTATTTTAATAAAAATAAAAATAAAAATAAATTTTGATGAAATAGAATTTTGTAACTTAAAATCATATTTAGTATAATATGAAAAGAAATGTGAATCTCATTCTTTTTTTTTTATTTAGATAAAAATAATGTAGAAATATAAAAGAATACTAAACAAATGATTTATTTATTTATTTATTTACTATTTATTATTGATTTTCATTTTTATTTTTTTTAAGATTCTTAATAAGGCTAAAAATATTTTTATATAAAAATAAGTTGAAGAGAATTAAATTATAATTAAAAATTTAACTTTATCAATAAAATCATAATGTATAAAGTTATTATTATTAATTATATATTAATATTTTATTTAATTTTAAATAATATATTATATTTTTTCATATATAATAACAATAATACATTATATTTATTTTATATGATATAAAAATATATATAATATAATATACGTAATACTTATTATATATTATATTACTAACCTCCCTCCCGCAACAAAAACATCACCCCTCCCCATAAATTTAATCATGGGATAGAAAGTTCGACCAACCTAATAGGACGGACTAGGAAAATATAGATACAAACTTCCAAAAAACAGCTTAGAAAAACAGAATCGTTTTAAAAAGACTTATTTTTAACAAACTTGGTACGACTTGAGTCTAACCTATATTTTTAATAATTATATTAACATTATTAAATTTTATTTATTTCTCTTTTATTATTAAGGTTAAGTATTCAATTGATTAAATACGATAAATTTATCTTTTATATATATATATATATGCTTTATAATAATAAATTAGAGAAAATAATATAGGTATGTATTACTATTTAGAGTCAACTGTATTTAAATTTTTTTAATATTTTTCAGATATAATAATATTATAATAAAATTACATAAATTAACTTTTTTTAATATTTAGGTATATTTTAAACTTTATAAGCTTGACACAAAAAAAAAATCAAAAGAGTTTAACAACCCAACCCGACTTGTTTTCCATGAATAATTTTAGACTCGGACCCTTTTTTTGTTACATTTTTTCTTTGATATACCTAGTCTATTTTTATACAAGTCTGATCTGTAATTACCTTTATCTCCTAGTCGCCCTCACCCCCCCCCCCCCCCCCAAAAAAATCGTATTGGCCTTACATTTACTTTTATTTGAAAAAAAAAAAAGGCTGGGCATAGAGGAATTTTATAAAATTAAAAAAAATTCTAAAAAAATAGCTTTGATGATTAAGTATTTTTGTTAAACGTTTTTTTTTCTAAAAAAGGATTGATGTCAAAAAGCCGAACTGAAACACTAACAAAAAGTTATTAAAAATAAATTTAAAAAAAGTTTACCCCAAAAATAATTTAAGAATAACATAACATATGAGACAATATATTTTTGTCAAAAATCCTCCACTCACACGTTATTTTTGTTGCATGATTGGATAGCACATTTTTTTTTCTCACTTAACAAAGTTCCAAAACGTAAATATCATTTTCTTGTAAAAAAAAAATGGCAACTTTTACATCTTTAAATGTCAAAGATGATGATAAAAATTATCTGTAAAAGAATTAAAACAATAACTTAAGAAACAAAAAGTCACTCAACATTTAAATATTTAATAAAAACTTAAAATAAAAAAATTATCAACGTCAAAAGTATAGGGATAACTTGAATAATAATATAGGTGGGACATAAATTAAAAGTTATTGAAGGATAATTCAAACCATGCCGCAATATTCTATAATATAAGACAATGCAACTCATTTGAAAGAGTATTTCAATAGAGCCAAACTAATACCTTTTACCTAACCAGAAGAAAATTTCATATTTAATACTAATAGTGTTTTGTTATTTGCCCTTTCTAAAGTACATCAATGATTAATCATTAATCAAAAAAATACTGAAAAGGGCAAAAAAAAAGGGCTAATTTTCTTGTTTGTGCTTAGCTGATGTTATTATTATTATTATTATTATTATTATTAATGAAAAACTTTCTTAATAAGAAAATAGAAAATTTTGATATACTTTTTATTTTAATATATTTTGAAAAAACTTTTATTTTAATATACTTTTTGTCAAAAAACCTAGTATTCTCTATATAGTATGATACTATAATTTTATTTTTAGTATAATAATAACAAACAACTAAAATGATGTTAAATTTTAATATGAGATTATAAATTTCTCTTTAATATAAAAATAAATTCCGTTAGAATACTTTTTATTTTTTAAAAAAATAATATTGTGTAAAAAAGTTAATTTTATTGCTAGAAATAAATTAAAAAAACTAAACATAATTTTTAAAGCAAAAGAAGTAATAGGTATAATTTAATAAAATTAAAAGAAAATTAATGTAATTTATGCTTAAATAAATCAAATACGTTGAAATAGTAAAATCAAGCATTCAACGATGGAAAATTGAGGTTGGGTTGCTATCATATCAGTGGAAATCGTGTGTCACATTTAAACGACGCAGCCCTAACCTTTTTGACTCCGTGTCCAAACAGTTTTTATTTGAGGAAATTATGCAAACATTTTTTTATTTTTGTTAAAATTATACAAATTTATCTTTTATCTTAAAAATATACATAGATTTTTTTAAATAAAAATTTATATTATATTTTATTTAATTTTACATTTTGTAATTAAAATACTTTTTATTAATCATTTATATATATACATATATATTTTATAGAGAGTATTTTAATAAAAATAAAAATTAAATTAAAAATATATTTTAAAAATAAAATATATGTATAATTTTAATAAAATTAAAAAACATCCGAATAATTCCCTTTATTTATGTAGATGGTGGGCCAGGTTCAGACATTTACAAACATTCGTTTTTTTAGTTAATTATAAAATGATTATGTTAATTTTGAATTACATTAGCAGTTTTTTAAAAAATAAGATATAAAAACTCACTTCAATTTAATGATGAAGTTTCTCTTTTGTTTTTTTGGAATAATGTTCAAAACGGATTATGACTTTTGGAAAAAAAATCAACTAGAGAACTTGAACATATGTTCTACAAATTTAATTTTTTTTTTAATAAATTTTGTTGTGTATTTTGTTATTTGAAAATTTTACAGCCCTTTTTTGGACCTAATGAGGGAAAAAAGGGCGACTTCACATCAACGTTGGAATTATTGATGAACCTTATTATTTAGTGACCTACTTGCATACCATGAATAGGAAAATAACGTACAATATATTCAAAGTTCTCGTTGAAAAAGCTGTAAAAGCACATATTATTGAGATCAATGTTGAAACTACTGCTGATACTGTGATGCCGCCAAGTATGAATTAGTAAATAGGGGAAGCAAGAAGTATTAAAAAATTGAATGGCATTGACTTAGCATTGAATATCAAATGTTTAACAATTCCCAATGGTAAAATAAAACAATGAAAGAATTTACTCCGCCCTCACCTCCACTTTCCCCTGACTTCGCCGTTTCAATAAACACAGTAAAAAATTTTCTTTTTAAGAGAAACTGTCAATCCCTTGCAAGGTGCAATTGCATTGCCAAATATGAAGGCCATATTTCCACCAAGCCACCCAGCACAATTTAAAAGCATTTCCTGTGCACAATTGAAGGTCCAGACTCATCGTACTCTGCCTTTGCAATCCACATCTGCATTTCAAACATAAGTTACCCATTATAGTATCCTATAATATCATAAAACCATATCAAAACTTCACGCTAGGGAGTGTTTAAATGCCTGAGGACCATACTGGCTATTTATCAATCCATTTATAATTCCCAGAGGCTTTTGAACCACAATTCCTGTGAGAGGAGCTTCCAACAAGCATATATAATATGTGATTGTTAACCAAAGATTAGCTCATTCACGATCTCTCAGGCACGCAGTTGTCATGAAGTGCATGGTGCATTACTTATATAGATTCATTACTCGCAGAAAAGAAATCACTACAGTCAGTGGCATCATTAGAAGAACACGCACCTGTTGAAAAGTGCTGAGAGAAGCCAAGATGGAGCCACCAATCCAGACACTGTACTTTCTCTCTGGTGGAGCAACCACCTTGATCTTCATGCTGCTAGGGGCCAAAGCAGTGATTTCCTTGCTCATTCTATCAGCAATACCAGGGAACATGGTTGATCCACCACTAAGGACAATGTTTCCATACAAGTCCTTCCTGATATCAACATCGCACTTCATAATAGAATTGTATGTGGTCTCATGAATGCCTGCAGCTTCCATTCCAATCATGGATGGCTGGAAGAGGACTTCGGGACATCGGAAACGCTCAGCGCCAATGGTGATGACCTGTCCGTCGGGCAACTCATAGCTCTTCTCTACAGCAGAGCTTGTCTTTGCAGTTTCAAGCTCTTGTTCATAGTCAAGGGCAATATAAGCCAGCTTTTCCTTCACATCCCTCACAATTTCACGCTCAGCTGTGGTAGTGAAGGAATAACCACGCTCAGTGAGGATTTTCATTAAGGCATCAGTGAGGTCACGCCCTGCCAAGTCAAGACGGAGGATGGCATGTGGTAGGGCATACCCCTCATAGATGGGGACAGTATGGCTGACACCATCCCCAGAGTCCAGAACAATACCTGCACAAATCAAATATAAAGCAAGCATAAAGGAAACCAGCCGTGTTAGACAACTTCAAAGAGATAAGCTGAATTGCTAAGAGTTCAAAAAGTCATGGAGTTTTCGATCGCAATTGAAGCATAAAAGTGTCTTAAAGGGGTAAGGCCAATAGATATCAGATTTGGAGTCTTAAAATACCCTTTATGTTACTTTTTCACCCTTGAACATTGCTAAAGTTGACAAAGAATGACTATTCCGCTAGCAAATTGAACCCTTACAGGCATTGTCAAAAAGTTTATATATCTTAATACATCAGGCAGCTCGACGTTATTAAAATGTTGCCTAATTGGAACAGAATATTTTCCTTAAATCAGAAAATGACTAACCCGTTGTACGGCCACTGGCATACAAGGACAAAACAGCCTGGATGGCAACATACATGGCAGGTGTGTTGAAGGTCTCAAACATAATTTGTGTCATTTTCTCACGGTTAGCCTTCGGGTTGAGGGGTGCTTCAGTGAGTAAAACTGGGTGCTCCTCTGGGGCCACCCGGAGTTCATTGTAGAAGGTGTGGTGCCAGATCTTCTCCATGTCATCCCAGTTACTCACAATACCATGCTCAATGGGATATTTCAGAGTTAATATACCACGCTTGGACTGAGCTTCATCTCCAACATATGCATCTTTCTGGCCCATGCCAACCATTACACCAGTGTGACGTGGACGACCAACAATGCTAGGGAACACAGCCCTTGGAGCATCATCTCCAGCGAATCCAGCCTAAAAGTTGCAGTGCAGTAGAGTGACAATAAATTAGTTGAAATCGAATCATATCATTCACATTTGTGCAAAAGATAGTAAGCATGAGATACTAGGCATTCACTTCCACTGACGACTTTCGGAAATTAAATTATCACAGTATTGTACCTTAACCATTCCCGTCCCATTATCGCAGACGAGTGGCTGAATATCCTCAGCGTCCGCCATTTAATATCACCAGCTGGACCAAATATACAATTTCACTTAGAAAATTGTGGCCAAGGACATGAGGAGATATAAAAATTCAAAAAAGATTAGATTTGAAATGCTTGGACAATTGAAATCGGCAATAGCCTGATCATGACTATGACTTATTCCATTTCCTGGGATTATAGCATATGTGTGATAAATTTGACAATAGCAACTCCACCTCGTTGGAGATCAAGAGCATCCAGCCTAAATAGCTCTACGTGCGTTCTGGAATAAAACATAAAAGATTTGGACCTATTTAAAATTTTTTTGTTTTAATGTTTTTAAAACATATGTTTTTGAGAATAAGTTTTTAAAAACAAAAAAATTACAAAATTTATTTGAATTATTATTTTAAAAAGTAATTATTTTTTGTATTTTTTACCTGATTCTGTAGAATAAAAATTTAAGTGTTTTGAGTTTTTTATTTTTAAAAATAAAATTTTATTTTTTTTGTTTTATAAAATATTTCACTAAAAACACATTATCAAACAGATTTTATTTTTATTTTTAAAAACAAAAAAATTATTTTACAAAATCAAATCAAACAGGATTCTTATATCTTTGTTCTATTCAATAGGGCAGTAATCTCAAGTCCTTCTGAGCATTAAAAGAGATCGACAACCGGTCCTTTAAACAAGGGGAAAAAGGAGAATTTATTGGAAAGGAGGCAAAACTATCGATTGGCTCTACAAACAGCAAAATCCTTGCAAACATACTGACATCGTACACCAAAATATCTTTGTGGCAAACATCTTCCGAAGAATATATATTTTATTAATATTTTCTCTGATTCTATTTATTAAAAAATTTAAAAAAAATTTTTGGTTTCAAAATATAAAAAAAATGGTATATTTTTTTATTTCATTAAATCATAATTTTTTTTATTCTTCATTTATTGTTACATCTAATACATTTAACAATGTATAACATTTTTTTATATAAAATAAAAATAGATAAAATAAGAAAAAATTATCAAATTTAAACCTAATTACTCCCTCCAATCCTATTTATAAGAAAATTTAAAGAGATTTTTTTTGTCTCAAAATATAAGAAACCTAGTATATTTTTTTATTTCGCTAAATAATAAATTTTTTTTACCCTTCATTTATTGTTACATCTAATACATTTAACAATACATAACGTTTTTACATGTAAAATAAAGATGAGTAAAATAAGAAAAAATTATCAAATTTAAACTTAATTAATGAGTTAAATTAATATTAATTATTTTTCTTAATACTAAAAAGACATTTGTTTGTTTTTAATAAATAGGACCGGAGTCAGTAATGAATTAAATTAATATTAACTATTTTTTTAATATCAATAAAATAATTTTTTGTTTCTATTAAACAGGACTGAAAGAAGCAAATCTCATCATGTTTGTAATTGAAAAAAGAAATCAAATGGAAATAAGACATATGGAAACAATGTATAGTTGTTCTGATTGCAACCTATCGCTTAAAGGTTATAATAGATTTCCGTGAATATGTAAGTTTCGTCAAGAATTTAGTCAACCAAACAATTCAAACACATTCAACATCACTGCATATACTAGAGGCACAGACATCAACCAACACATCATCATATTACTATTAATCCATACCAAAACCTCGCATTTACATTTCGAATCGACAATAATCATTTCCAGGATTGCAATGCTGTGGCATATAATAGCATGGAAATGGCAAGGAATCCAAATAATGACGTTTACGTTTCAGAAGGGCAAAACATAATTCGAAAGTAAAACTTGAATTCAGAAATAGTTGAGGCAAAGGATGATTGTAGAAGAGAAATTCACCTGAAGATCCCCCAGAAGTGTCCTGAAAGAGAGAGATTGTCCGATCTAAGCAAGGTTGAAAATTTTATAGCTCAGACGGAGAGCATGCCCAAATGAAAGCTGGCCTTCGACGGATTTGGGTTTATAAATGAAAGCGTTCAAGCGTTCACGTCCACGACATTGCTGAATCGTATCAGCAAGGCCCGATAATTCAAACGAGATTGATGTTCCTCCTGACGCGTGTCGTTTCGATCTGTGGCTCTTTTCCAACGTGCAGTCAAACATCAATATTCCAACTCTACCCTTACTACTATTTAAGCCATTTCTTCCTTCCTTCCCTCCCAAACTAGCGTGAGGATGATTATTAAAATTACAGTTACATTGATAAAAGATGTAAAAAGATATTCAATATGTATATATATATACAAAGTAATAAAATTTTAAATAGAGTTTTATGAAAAAAAATTAAAATTTTAAACCCACCCATTTTTTCAAAATTTAAAATTTTAAGAATACACACTACTTTTCTAACCTCATTTACTTTTTCAAAATAATGAAAGTTTAGATAAAATTTGGAGAAGGAATAAAGAGTTTGATATGAAACTTATACTTTTTATTTTTAAATTTAAAAGCTACCCATTTATATAAAGATACCCATTGTTTACTCAATTTAGTCCAAATTTTTAATAATTTAAAAAGTCACTTTTATTAAAATTTAAAGCAAAAAGAGAGATGGGAGGTAGTTTTGAAATTTTGAATATCTTGCATTTAGAGAAATTAATGAATCAAGTAAATTTAAATATAAAAAGAGAGAAAAAACAAGAGATTGTATAAGTTGAACCACTCACTTTATCTCTCTTTTTCTTTATCTCTCTTTAAATTTAAGAATGTGTAAGGCTCGATTAATTTAGTTGGCTCAATCTTGTTTGACTAATATCAGGTTAAAACAGGATGAAAAAAAAAAGAACATTGTCAAGTTGAAATAGATTTTAGGCTATCCTTTTGACCTTGTCAAGTTTAAGGCAACCTGAGGTGTGTGTGTATATATATAAAAACTAAATCGAAAGGAATTCTATTTAAAGATTTTTTTTTATAATTTTAAATAAAAATGTTTAAATATTTTTTATAAATTATAAATAATTAGAGGAATCAAAATTTATATTAAACCTTTTGTAAGTATCATTATCACATTTAAATAAGAGAATAAAAATTGAAAAATACATATGTTTCGAAATTTTAGTAATTTCCTATTTTCTCCTTTGAACCCATGTTTGTTATGTCCACTTTGTAAATTTTAAAAAAATATATCCAAAAGAGTAATCATATGTTCAAAATAATTGAATAAATAAAAAAATATAAATTTTTAATTTTTTTTTAAATGACAATTGGCTCAATTTGACCTAATTGGCTTATCATTGGCATAATAATAATCATGCCAAATTTGAGTATGATTTCAAGACAAAATTTTTGCCTTGAATTCAAAATTAGGTTAGAACTTGGGTTAAGACAATTCTCAACTTATCTCGCCCTTAAACTAATCTAATGCATTTAAATAGTAGAAAAAAAGAATCTATTAAATAATCTAATTTAATATATATTTTGTAGGATGAAAAAAAATTATTTTTATTTTATAAGCATGTGAATCAATAGTAGTTATTTTGTCCAATTCATACAAAGTTCATATGTCCCTGTTATCATTATTATTTTTTATTCTAATACTATTTTTAAGTAGATATACAAATTTTATTTTTTCATTGTTCTTTTCATTCTTACATTATTCTTATCTAACCAAATATATAAATAAAATGACATTCTCATTTCTTTCTATATCATACCAAATATAATTATTAAATTTGATTTGCATCATTGTTTTCTTTTCATTTTTATATTAAAAAAATTTATATACCAAACAAAGCATAAATGTAGATAATCTAGGTCAGGAGTTTTGGATGGAAAGTTGGGGAATCCTCAAATTTTATATAATTTGTTTAGATAAAAACTTTTATTTTTGTTTGGTCAGAAGCTTTTATATAATAAATTAATAATTTTTTTAGATAGATATGTTTAGCACTATCCAACTCAATGGGCCCAAGACTTTGGACCCACTGGGTCATAATATCCCTTGGGCTTGACTTGTTGCCAACTTTCGGATCCACAAACAACAAAATTTGAAAATGTTTTTTTTTTTTGAGAAAAAAAAAAAGGGCTGGGAAGGGAAGTGGGGGATTGAAATTTGCAGGAAGAGATGATTGTCAGGGATGGGGACATGATGATCAGAGATGGGAAGCAGAATCATTAAGCATGAGCATGGGATGCAATTATGTCCCATGAGAGTGTGTGTTGTGTTTTCTGCTGTCTTTACTTTTACACTTGAACCTATACTCCACTTTACCATACCTTTTTCTAATTCTTTCTAGGTAATGTTGTGCATAATCTGCACTTAATGCAGATTATTAAATCTTCAAAACAAAAAAAGAAAACTAGGTTATGAAAATGGATTATGAAGAAGTGGATTGAAAGGCAAGAAAAAAAGGAAATTTTCTTTTGAAAAGGTGGGGGAGGAGGGAGGAGTAAGAGGAACGTAAAAGGAGAAAGTGGATGGGAGAATATTAATGTGGTCCTCAAAATATGGGTAACTTTACGGATGTGGTGAAATCCAAGCAATCCGATTTTAGGTCCACTTGCTGCACATTCATCCCGTCACTTTCATCTCAGGAGACGATAAAATTGCTAAACCAGATATTATACAGCAGATCATATAAACCCAGTGAATTCGAAGTAACGAAACATACCTAATCTCTTGACTTCCCCTGCTTGCTTCAATTTCAACTTTGGGAATCCTAAGTTCAACCAAGATCCTTCATAATGGCTGCTCGATTCGAGTAATATATGTGGGTCTCTATATATATATATAAAGGTCACGTTTAAATTCAATCTCAGCAATTATGAGCAGATACCCTATATGTCACGCAAGCAACTTTCGCCTAATTCCCCCACATCATCAGAAAATAGCCGGCATTAAGACCAAATTTCCAAAATTCAAATCAACTTATAACACTGCCAAAGCAGGCTTAGTTTTGAAAAGCTGGGGATTCCACTTCATGACACTTCGCTGTTTTGTTTTGTTATTATTTATTTAACGATAAAAATGATAAAATATAGCTACTGATTAACGAGTTGACACGGTTTTATCATAATGGATTTGTATATATTATCTATCCTTGACGTCATTGTTGACCACATCTTTCATAATTTAATTTAGTTTTTTGGAAAATAGAGAAATCTTAATTAATCATATATCTCTTGAACGTTTCCATCTGTCCAAATACCATACATGTGGACATTTTTAAACCAGATGCAAAATTCTCGTTAGTATAATCCTTTCTCTTTCTTTGTATGCCTTGTCACAAATTAGTTGAATTAAACAAATTTGGATATATACGGAGCCTAATTATCAATCAGCCTTTTAAAAAAATAAAAAATAAAAATCGACCATCATCAAACCTAGATCCTCTACGTATAGGTTGAGATACGCACAGTGTGTGCATTCCAATCTACATTTTATAAAAAGAATTTGTTGTTTTTTATACAAAAAAAATTATTTTGTAAATACCTTCCAATTATAAAAATAATTTTATTTTTTTTATCTTATAATATTAAAAAAAAATTAAAATTAAAAAAAATTATATAAAATCTGGATCGTCCAGACCACATTTAGACGGCCCCGATGGATGCGCAGGGCACAGGATCCAGACGGACCACCATCGTCCAAAACACAATCAAATCTATGTGAATATGTGTGTAATTATATTGTTCGAGACATGGGCTTCCTTTTTTCTTTTAACAGTTTAAATCAAACTAGCCACACTTACTAAATCCATTTACAATAAAGGGAAACATTTGGATGAGGCAAATGAATGCCTTTTAGCGACCAATTAATTTACGAGCCGGCAAAGCAATTAATGTTCCTGAGTAAAATGTTAAAGGAAAAGGTTTCCTTTTTCTCGACGGTGAAAAGGAATCGCTCGCCACACGTTATTTTCCAGCAAAACAAACAAAACGAGATTGTGGGTTATTATTATTCCTTGGTCAAATTAGCGTATCAACCCTCAATTTTATTTTAAATTTTAAATCAATCTTTGAAGTTTAAAACGTGCTAAAATAATTATTTTTTTGTCTTTTACATGAAGAAATCCGTCAATTCGAGTTCCAAAAAATATTTCACGCGATTATTGACTCTAATGCTATCTCAATAGTGATCAAATAGATGGATTTAACCATTTAAGGTCCTAATGAGACGAAATAAAGGGACCTATCATGACATAATTTAAACTAAAAAGATTAGTTAAAAGATTAAAATAATAATTTTATTTTATTTCTTTTATATGTATTAATGGGATGGCGAAAAGTAGCATGCACGTTAACACCAGATGGGTTCTGCTGTAGTAAACCACGTGCACAGATGCATAAAAATTCCAAGAAACCCAAACAAAGAAATAAAAAGAAAGGGCGATATTTAATAGTTAGTTAATGGCTGACTCGCGGAGAAAAAGTCCAATCGACCCATCCCCCTCCTATCCTACAGTGAGAGAAAGAGAGAGAGTTGCGTGTGTATTTGTTTGCATTGGATCCTTCGCCGAATTGGGTTTCAAATCAAGCCTCTCATTCACCTTCTCTCTCGTAAATCATGATTCATGAGGGCACACACATGAAGATCGTTTTACAGAGCTAAAATCCAAACAAGGTTGAGAAAATCTCTTAAAATAAAGCAATGGTGATTTCTTTATTTTCCTAGCTAGGTACAAGTCCAACCCATTTCATCTACCATGCATCTTTTTCTCTTTGTTCCTTTCTTCTACCTCCCTTTGGATTAACTAATCCTTGTTTGTCTATTCACTCTTGATTCTCTACCCATTTCAAAACTCAATTCACTCCCACCAATTTTTATTTCTCTTTTTTTTTTCCGCTTTATGTCATCCGAATTGGAGTCGTTTTGCTTCATGGGTGTGCCAAATTCCCAAGTTTTTATCTCAGAGAAAGATCTAAACAACATGGAATTCAACTTGTTGGTAAGATCATCCCTAGAAGATCACGAGGAACTGCAAGAAGGTGACCAAGAAGAGGATAAAGAGAAACGACGCCGTGTTTCTCAGCCTTTGAAGATCGAAATTCCGTCGTACGAGGAGAAAGATGATGATGATGAAGAAAATGAGGGGTTCAAGACTCCAACTTCTGCGATTCACAAAATATCGCAGATCTTGCAGTGTCCACCTGCACCCAGAAAGCCAAAATCAATTCCATCCACAAAACGAAAAGCTTCTCGTCCACGCTTTCTGCTCGATCTGTCCAAAGAGATCGAATCTTTGTTTCCCAGGCCCATCGTGTTAGATCTTGGTGGTAAGATTAAGAAAGCCAAAAAAGCCATGTAATTTAATTTTCTAGATTATATATTACGGCCGGCATTACCTAAATGGATTTGTAGAAAGTCCCATTTGTAAAACGGCATATTCTGAGAAATGCATGTAGTTCTGTAATTGTCTCAGCTCTAGCTAATACATATGGTTATAATTTCTTTCCCTTTTCCTGTTATATTTTTTATGAGGAATGAAGATTTAGAACAGACTTAGTTCTGAATTATCAGCATCTTTTTTGAAGAACAAAACCGAAAGTACAATGATGTGATATGAAAGTGATTAAATAGCATAGGATTCTTAGTAGTAGTTGATTAGCAAGAAGCTTTGGATGTGCGGAAGGAGGGTGAGTTGTTTTTGGCATTGACTTTGAATTCAGAAATGAAAATGGGGTAGCATTTTGACTTTGCAGAAGGGGAAGCAAGAAGACATGCCCTTGTTTCTCTCTCTTTGGTTCTCTATGAATGAATGCGTTGTAGTAATGAGCAGGTGGGGAGGAGAGTGCGAAAACCCATGTTGTGGGATATTCCCTTTGGATGACTGACACGCACTACAAACACAGTAATTTAAGATTGCTATTTGTCACTCACTTCAAGGCTGTCCTCTTACGGCCCTCATTCTTTACATTCTTTTCTTTGGTTTCCCCCATGAAAATAGTACCATATATATGCATGCACTGCTATTTTTTCAATAGCCATATGCTAAAAATTCATGACAATATTTTTAGAATAATTTAGAGCAAAATGTGGTTTTGGATATGAAAGATGCATGCCTCGTTGATACCAATCTCTACAGATTAATATATAAATAATGAGTTTAAAATTTGCAAAGATTGAATCATGTACTTTTGATGTTTAAAAATAAAATAATTAAAACATATAAATTGTGTATTTTTATAATTCAAAAATTAAATATTTAAATCACGGATTTTAAGAGATAAAACTGCATTATCTCAAAATTTGTCATATAACAGTGGACACACGTATACTACAAATAATGTTAATAGAGTTGTATATTTCGTACAAGTGGCTTTGATAACGACCTAATGCTACTGATCTTCTTGGAATATATTTTTCCATTTTACAGTATTTAACTATTTATATAACTCTTTTTTTAATGAAATTTGGTGTAACTACATTAAAGACCTCGTCAGCTGACAGCTAGTTTCTTGGACGCATAATTATTCCTTCATATAATATTTGTACCAAAAGAAATTGCAGCACCATGAGAAACATAAAATTGATGAAAGCTTGAAATTAGGTTTTTTTTTTTTTTTTTTGGGGTGCCAAAGGAGAAGACAGTTCATTCAACATCGAGAAAGAAACAGGAATTTACAAGGATCATCACCATATACCCTCTTATACTCAACTGAATCTGATGCAATAATAGAAGACAAGAGGATTAGGGGATTAGTCTCCTAACCTAAAGGGCACATTCTTCCAACATCATAGCAAGCCGATTGGCTGCATTATTGTAAAATCCAAGAACCCAAGTTATGGAAAAAATAAGAGAAATTACAGCACATATATATGCAATATATCATCAACAACAGCCAAACTTTTCCAATCCGGGCATTTGGTTTCCTTCTGCACAATCGCCACCAGAGTTCGATTAACTACTTCTGCAACAACATTACCCAGATTCAAGTCCAATGCCAATATGCCATGCTTAACCGCTTTCTCAGTGTTAAGGCCTCACTCATAAAGCTCGAGGATGCATTACAAGGTGCACTACAACATTCAATTACCTCCCCGTTAAAATTTATTATCATAACACCTAGAGCTGCTAGCTCTACCATTTCCCCACAAAGGCCCCATCTGTGTTAATTATCTCACTGCTTGAAATTAGGTTTTGAATATTTTGAGGGAGTACGATTAACCTATAATTCACTCTTAAATCTAAATTTATTCAGATTGGAGATGGTAAATGGTAAGGTGTTTAAAATCAAATCAAACCAAACCAATTTATTTTACAATTGAAAAGAAGTAGTCCAAATTAGCTTTTACATATTAAAACTGATCAAATTGATTTGATTTCTGATTTTTTAAAGGTTTGGTTTGGTTTAACCAAACCAAATTAAATTAATATTGAATTTGAAGATTTTTTATGGAGTCTAACAAATTTGGTCAGCACGAATATTTAATGTAACTTTAATAGTTATAATAAAAGATTATGCAATAAATAATAAATCAAAATTTGTTGTTTGACTTCTTGTACTAGATTGAATTTAATATTTGTCAAAAAATAATTAATTGTGTGGATAATAATTCATTGAGAAGAAAAATAACTTACAAGTTGTGAGGAGTTATTATCTAAAGAGAAAAGTGACGCAAGTTGATAATAATGAATATTTAAATGAAGTCATATATAAATTTTTATTATCACACATATACCTAAAAACAGAAAAAAAAGTTAAATCACTTTAAAAAAAATGAATACAAATCAAATCAAACTAAACTAATCATATATAATCCAAAACTAAATAAAATCAACTTAAGTTTTTGTCCAAAACGAAACCCAATTGTTTAAACATCCTTAATAAATAATAAAATATTTCTGTATGGTTGTCTCTCCCATATCCCACACGATTAAACATTGACTAGCGAGATGCAGGTCACCTTTTTACGTCACAGTAGTTGTAACAATAGTGATAGGATGGGTTTTCAATTGGAATCTTGCCTCAATTCTTAAATCACAATCCGAAACTAGCATCATCTAATCTAAGAAAATTTACTCATATATCCATTTGATAAACTACTATTACACTTTTTACACTTTTTTGCCAATAAATTACTATTACTCTTTGCACTTATCTTTAAAACAAGACGCATAACTAGGAATTTTTCTCTAAAAGATGTGCTCCCTCTGATCAAATAATGGGAGTGGCGGAAATCATGTGATGTAAGAAAACAAAACAACGTAATCGAGGTGGTATTAGCCTAAATATCAGATGTGATTTCAGAAAAATGGCTCATTGGGCTTAATTAGGCACCTAAAGTTCAATGATGCGTTGTCAAAGCTTCTAAACCGAAAGTGATAAGCCTATTGCTGGACTCTGAGCCATTCAGTTTGGAATAGAACTTGCAATTTTTGCGATATCAAGAACTTGAAAATTGAATCAAACTCCTTTTGATTGTTCTTATGATCATTAAACAAGACTCTTCCCTCTCGTCACCTGCATGGAAACTTGATCAACGATTGCAAACTTTTCCTTGAGGCTCTGGAAGACTGGTCCATGAGGCATGTTTTCAAAGAAACTACTAATTATCGCTTGTGCTGAACTCCTCGCCAATCACGGAAAGATTAGTCTCCATTCTTGAACCCAGAGGCCCGGAGCAATAGCCCATGATTAAAACGTAAGATGGGCTTTCAATTTGAAAGATTTTCATTTGGTTTACGAGACCAGAAAAGCGGGCTCCCTTTCTCACTCTATTGGAAATGGCCTATGGGCTTTTTATCATTACAAAATCAAACCAAAAAAAGTAACCCAAAGCCGAACTTTACGGTATGACTTTTTCTTTTTGGGCAAAAATCTTGAGAATCCAGCAAAACATGCCTTGGACTTTGAGCGTGAGCGAAGCTGCTCAGTCCAAAAATAGAAGTATGTGTGAAGCTCTTTTGAAAGTGGAAGTGACTTCGGAGTTTGGACATCTTTTGAGCGCCCGTGCCTGACAAAACCCAAAGTTAATTACCCTTTTTTGACACATCTCCTGCACTGTATGTTTGGATGGGAGAAGAGAAAAGTGAGAGAGAGAAAAAAATGAAAAGAAAAGTGAAAGAAAAAAAAATAAAAAATAAAATACTTTCTCTTCATGTGTTTAGCTTGACCAAAAAAAAATTGTTAATTTGATATAAAAATTATATCGTTATTTTTTAATATTAATATTTTTTATCAATAAATGAGACATTTTAAAAAAATTATATTTTAAATATAAATTAACTATTTTAAATTTATACATATATATTTTTTAAAAGAAAAATAAGAATAATAAAAAAATAAAAAACCAATTTTAAAAAAAGTTCAAATAATATAAAAAATTATTTTTGAATAAAATAAAAAAATTATTAGAAAAACACACATTCAAAATTTTAAAAATATTTAAAAAAAATGCATTCTTTAAATTAATAAAATTTTATTTGTAAATTATTATTTTAATACAATAAATATGATTATTTATTTTAAAATTTTGTAAATATTATTTTAATATATATATATTAATTAAAATATTATATATATATATATAATAAATATTTTTAATTATATTTATATAGTATATATAATATATTATTATAATACTATGTACATTAATATATATATATATATATATATAATCTGTGTTGCCAGACAATACATATATAAATATAATTCAACTAAATGATAGTCAGAATATGTTATTAGATTATTTTTTTTATAATATATATATAATTTATTAATTTTAATATTAAAAAATACGTTATTATTTTATAAAATATATTTATTATTAATTAATTTTATAATAAAAATTTAGATAAATAATTATAATATTAATTAATTAATAGATTAAAATGTTAAAAAAATTTGCTATATATATATATATATTTATTATTCTTGCTAATGAATTATTTATATATATTTCGATTGAATAGCAATCGAAATATATATTTAACTATCTTTTGTCGCTAGCATTTTATTGCAATGCAATTATATGTGTTTTTTAATATAATATATATAATTTATTAATTTTAATATTAAAAAATATGTTATTATTTTGTAAAATATATTTATTATTAATTAATTTTATAATAAAATTTAAATAAATAATTATAACATTAATTAATAAATTGATTAAAATATGAAAAAAATTTTGTTGTGGGAATTTTGAACAACACTATGCAGAGTATTTCTCTCAAAATTTTTTTATTTTAAAAAAAAAATTTTGGTAGGACCCACACTTATTTTTTTCTTGATTTTTCTCTACTCCTTACTTTTTCTTTTACATCCAAATAAAATAAATTTTATTTTCTCTCCTCTTATTTTTCTCAACTTTTCTGTCTCTTTTATCTTTCACCCTATCTAAACAAATCATTAGTATGTTTGTTATGCGTGGTATATACTTTCCTATAAATACTTTTTCTTGTAATATTAATTTATTTTTACAAGATAATTATATATAAAAAAAATCAGTATATAATAGTTATATATGCACATGTCGAATAAATTTGTCCATATATCAACTTTAAATGTATATGCAGTTATATTTTTTATTAAATAATTAATAAACTATATCCCCCTCTCCCCTTAAAAGAATTGAAAAATATTATCTTCAATCTAGTTCTTGAGTGAAGAGATGAGACGCTTGATGTGCATAGTTGTTCTTCAAGTTGCATCGTCCCAAGGACCTGGACTTAATTGCACGTTCAGGTCTATAAAATACCCTTACTAAATACTTGCTTGAACAAGAGCATTCAAATGACAATTTATGAAGGTTAATTTAGTATAACGACGCTATAATTATGCATCTTTTACGAGTCAGAAGAGCCCAAGAAAAGCAGTTCTTGCAGTTCCAGATTATAATCTCTCAGTCCCCAAAGAAAATGAGAATCACCCGCACTTATTTATGTTGCTCTTCCTGATTGGGCAACGGTTTTGCCAAAGACCCTCTGTATAGCTAAAGGATCTTGTAGTTAAGACCCTAAATCATTTCAAAATTTATGTGTATGGTAATAAAAATTTATTTTATACAAATTTAAAAAATAATCTAACGATAAAAAGATTCAACCTTCCAGCACCCTAATGGCTAAATTTACCGCTCTTGCCAATGATCCATCAAACTTGGGGTTCGAATTCTCTGCACTTCTCAAAGAAGTGCACAGCCTGCACTTCTTTGAGAAGTGATCTGGATCGTCCAAATTTAATTTGGATGGTCCAGATTTTAATTTTTAATTTTAATTTTTTTATTTAAAATATTATTTTTTTTAAAATTATACAGTTAAGAGATTAATTTTATTTAATATTTTATATTTTTTAAAATAATAAAAATATTTAAATTTCTTAAAAAATTAAGAATAGATCTGGGCCGTCCAAATCAGATCTGGACGGCCCAGATGAGAAGTGCACCTCCCTGCACTTCCCAAGGAAGTGCAGGGAATCGGTTCGCTCAAACTTGTAGTTTCTATGCAGAGCGCAAACGTCGAAGAAATGGCCATTCCTTCAGTGCAATCTGACATCTGAGGTGGCCTTCTGCTGAAAACATTTCAATCACTTGAGCTCGATCATTGTACTGGGAAAACAGTGCTCAACAGTTATTCTTTTGACTTAGCCATTCTTTATTTCTTAGATTTTTCCTCATGGGTTATCCCTGGTGGGTCTGCCTTTTATCTTTGATCCTTACAATTACTGAGATTGTGGGTCTACATTTGTTCACTACGTTGTTTACTACTTTTATTGTTTTCCTCTTATCTTGTCTTCTACGAAGTTGGAGGTTTCTGAAGTCTGTGAACCATTTTCCTCTGCGATTGATTTGATGTTAATGTGAAGGCTAGCCTTTGGGTTTACAACCACTGAATTCGAGGATTGGGTTTGCTAGAAACCCTAATAATTGGGGAGCAATATCATTCAACACTTCAGTCACTGCCTGCCCATCTTCTTCTACAGCTTCATCATCAGATTCAGACTCAGGTCAGTAAGTAGTAACAACTGAAACAGGCGTTTGAGGTAATTTTTTTCCCCCTCTGGTTCTGAAAATTCCTGTACCTGTACCAAAGGACTCAATAATTTGCCTGTTGTTGCTGGCTGTGTAGCAATTAGCAAATACTGAGAAAGGTCATGTGACATTCTGACGCCATTATAGAATATACCTCAATTTTCGTCTTTTTGAAGTTGTCTTTTGTAGCTAATGCATGGTTCTGTTAGATTGGCATTTAGTACTGTTACAATTTCCAAATAACCATTTAATTTTCCAAGATGATTAATTTGGTTTGCAAAGCAGGGCCCCGTTTAGTGCTAATTAAACGGATAATCATTCAAACTATCATCTTTCATTCGTACTCCTGATTAAGAAAACGCATCAATTGTGCAATTTTAGATGTCAAAAGAATAAGAAAGATCATTCTTATATTTACGTATTGAAGTTGAAGGTGAGTATGATTTCTGTAATTCAGGCTAGTCAATGTTTAGTGCATATATAGAGTGTCACTAAAAAAAAATTGCTGGTTTTTGCACACTTTTAAACTCTAAGCTGGTGAACCCATGATTATCCATCTTTAAGTTATTTGTAATTATGGCACTAGCTAGATACTATGTGACCTTGATTGAGTTCAACAAATAAGAAATTTGCACGACGATATTATTGCAATTTTGGCAATAGTTTCTAGAATGAATGTGCTATGGAATTACTAAATTAGTATATTATTGCATTTTCATGCGGTCTACTTGATGTTTTTGTTTGGTTCAGGTATGAGTAGGAAGTCCCCCGTAAGAAAGAAATAGAATAAATAAGGAACTTATAACAATTTAGAATTCTAGATTAAGAAAGCCTTATGAGAATGTCTAGAATTTTAGAAGGTATCTAAAAGGTCATTAAGAGGAGTAAAAGCAGAAATCTTAAAGAGAAAGAAGAGGAACAAGTGCTATGCCAGCTCATGGTTATACTATGGTCTAAAGGAGTAGCTTGAAGACGTTGAGAAGGAGAAATATGGTCCATCCCTTGCTCATTTTCTTGCTGTTGAAAGAAAAGCTGCTAAACATCACAGAAGGAACCAAAGCCTTCCTGTTCTTGGCCCTCATGTACCAGACTCATTATTTGTCAACGGCTCCATCAGTCCAGCGCGGGGTACAAAGAAAGCAGAGGTTCACTTTCAAGTTGCAGAGCCCTTTACATGCATGTGTCATGTAAAGAACCCTAATATTCGTAATTAAGTCTGCCTCGAATCTGACTTTGATACGGCAGATGCCCGATGAGTGATAAGTTTCAGTACTTTTTTTTTTGGGTTGAGGTTAAAATACAAGGAATTCTCACAAATAATTATCTAATATAATTCTCTCAACTTTAAAAGTTGATTAAAAATTCTCATAAATTTTTTATTTTGTGCAATATAATCTATCTATTATTTTTTTAAATTCAAAACCTTAATACTATTTATTCATGTAGGCTAATTCAATGAAAAATACATCTAATCTATCATTTTTAATGACAAATAAATTTTTTTAATCATTTTCTTTCATATTTTTTCTTACATAAATATGATAAAAAAAATTCTTATTTTATTATTTGAAATGACTTATTAAATATATTTATTATTGACTTAATTTATATAAGTAAATAATGTTAAGGTTTTGAATGAACACTTTTTAAGTTATACAAAACAAAATTTGAAAATTTTAAATCAATTTTTTAAGTTAGAAAATAAATTACATAAATCCTAAGTTAAAAGAGTTGTTTGACTTTTGACTTTTTTTTTTTGGGGTAAAGGAAGAGATAAAAAAAAATTACAAGAAAGAAATCCATTTCTACAATGTGGAGCGGGAAGCATTTTGTTTTGGAAAAGGATACAGAGGCAGCTCGTGTTTTTCACAATTTCATCCTCTTTCGAAAACGTAATTGGGAATTAAAAAAAAAAAAGAAGTGGGTATATAAAAAAGTAGTTTTCCTTTTATCGTATAGTTAGGAGGGGGAGATCTGATTAACGTGATTGTTCCGATGACATGATTCCTTTTTATGTCCACAAAGAAACGACATAATTGTTCAACTGACATGATGTATTAGTTTATGATGTCTGCTGGCGCGACCTGAATCCGAACACAATAATATCTCAGCAACGGATAAAGGCTGATAGGGAACTTCTCAATTTATTTTCACCAATTAGAAAACACTCTATATTTTTTTTCCAGTATAAAAAATAAAAAAAATGGTTCCCAAGGGTTGGAGTAACTTACATAAAAGATTGTTTGTGAGTGCATGAGATCTTAATCTTTCAAACTCATCATTTTCTCCTCCTTTGCTCTAAAGGAATTTTGAAACTTCCGAATTAAGAAGAATGGATTACTGCAATCAACGCACCATTTTAATTAAAAAAATATTGCATTTAATTATAGTTTTTTATATTATTATTATTAAATTCTCTAATAAAACTATAATATGTAAAAAAATTTGAATTGTAAAAGTACTGAAAATTTTTTCAATAAAAAATTGTGTATCGTAATTGACACGTTCCCGGATTTATGTGAATCTTGAACTGCCACGACTTTGATTGGATTCAAATTGGAAGGTTACGAGATTTTTAATAACTTTCGTATCATACAGCCACCACCCTTCCCCCTATGACACGTTCTCTCCGATATTTTTCTACGCAACTTGTTGTCGGCTTAGATCTTTCATCCTCAATTTTTGGCCATTTATCAATGTCTTCATGACAGAAAAATCAAAAACACTACATATTATTTTTTGTTCCAAAATAAGATAAGTTAATTTTGTTTACTCACTGATGGAAATCAGTACAAAGGTTTCTCCCAAGTTTAAAATAAAACTCTCACTTAAATCTCACCAGAACCCTTTTCCCTGCGCTTCAGGAGTTAGAAATGTTATTAGACTTAAATATAATTTTTTATATTTTTATTATCAAGTTATTTAATTAAAAAATATAATAAATATTAAAAATATAGTAAATGTGTAATTTAATTAAAAATTTTTATATTTATTTATAAAAATTATACATTGTGTTTTGATTAGATAATGTGATAATAAAAAACAAAAAATTCTATGTCAACTTTTTTTCTCAAAAATACACTAGTAAACATGCATTATTTAAAAACTGTTTTAAATATTTAATTATAAAAAATAAATTAAATATAAATAGACATGATGAGTTACGTGACTCAAACTTTACATTATTATTGTATATTCCAAGGGACCTGTGATTTGAAAAATAAAAAATAAAAAGCGGAAAACTTTCGCCCTGAGCTCCAAATGTAATTGATAGTTGAAACGTAGCCCTCAGAGAACAAGTCAAACGCGGCAGCATCGGATTCACAGTGCAGAGGGAGCAGAGGCATCATCCACTTGTCCATACACGCACACAAATCCATCATTAACATATTCCTCACTGAATTTGAACGATTAACCTCATAATATATAAGGATATTGCATACTTTTGTTTATATCTTTCTTTAAAGTTAACAATATTAATTAGAAAAATTGAAAAATTCAAACCCCTTTCTTGTTGGCTCTTTCCTCCTCCATTTTCTCTTTTTTCCACTTCCTTCGCTTAACCGTCACTTTCAGGTTCTAGCCCCTATAAAACTTTCCACCCAAACCGGGTTGGTACAATAGGTAGATCAAGCACAAGATTTGAGTTTTAGCATTAAGGCTATTTGCAGCCATTGGATCAATGATATTTCCACGTGTCAACAATTTGCTAGATCGTCTGACCTTGTCTGGATCCCCAGAGGCAAGTGACCCTGACATTGTCATATGACATGGTTTCAGATTTATGTTATAAGGATCTTATGGGAATGCGCAAAATTATTCAACCAAGAAGGAGACATGTTCACATGCAAAGCACAGCAACAGCAAGCCACGTCTTTCTCTTCCGTATTTTATTCCTCATTCTGGTACAAAAGATAAATTAAAAACAACTTAATTATACATTTTAGAAGGGAATTATTCTCCTTCATGGAATATATAAAATGGTTCGATGGGAAAGAAGATCAAACTATGCCCTATATACCCTAGTGACCTTGACTCTTTCCCAAGTGGACTGCTCCAGCATCCTCAAAATGAAGCCGACACCAAAATAATCTTCAATTCTACTTTCGCGAAAAAGAATTTCACACTTTACACAATTTACGTATATTATAGACGCCCTAAATCATCCATGCAGACGATGCTTCTTCATTCTCAAGTAATAATATTACATGACACGCCCCCCCACAACCACACCTAGTACCTAACATGCAACTTTAACTCACTTCGCTTATTTCCCAAAACTACATAATAGATGGATTTTAGATATGCTTTGCTTCTCCCTTAATTCTCCTTTAACATTCCCTTAGGCTTGCCTCTTAAGCGAGTTACCTTACCTTGCCCACATGGAATTATTAATCATCACAAGCAGGAGAAGGCATCACTCACTCTTTATCAACCCACTCATTTTCAGCAGCAATCCTTCCAGAGCTGCGGCCACCCATCTTTCCAAATGATAGTCCCTTGAAGCTGTTGCTGCCGCCTTCATTCAAGTTTCGGGATTTCCTCATCTTGCTTAGCTTGGAAGAACTGATATCTCCAGCATCTACATCTGTGTCATCGTGACTTTCTATCTTCACAACCACCAGTCTAGCTATGGTACTTCGGCAAAATGGACAAACTGGTGGGGTAAGGCAAGCAGTGGCAGGATTGGGCTTGTTGTGGCAACAGAGGGCAAGAGTGCACTGTGCACACATCTGGTGGCCACAGTCCTGGACCTCAATTGTGCATACCTGCTCAAAGCAGATGCAGCACAGTTCCGTCTCACTGGCCTGCTTTAGTTAGATATAATACAATGAATGAATTAGCTGTTCAAGTCAAAATCATAATTACCATTCAATCCTTAAACCATGGTCATACAACCGCTTTCATTGCATTTGTGTAAATGTCTTACGCAAGATGAACAGTAAAAAGTACTAACTAAAGTCATCTGTTAAAGATAAGTTCTAATTGATCACTCACAGTCCAGAACATTAATCAAGATATCAAAAAAATTTTAATGAGTTCAAGCTTTATTTTATTGGACAGATTAAATATGATCGAGCAGAAGCATATTTTGATCAAATTCAATACCATACACAAGAAATCTCGAGAAGTTTGTCTAAATGCAGGCATCAAATTACCTCAGAGATACTGTCATTCACCCCATCATCAGAATGTGATGGAGATGGAGAAGAGTAAGCACTTCCTTTCAATATATTTTTCTCCCTTTCCCTGTTTGCATCCATCAAGGCCCGTTCTAATAATGCTTTGGCATCCGGATTAAGCTCACTGATGAACTTCAAAGGTGAAGGCCAGACAAGAGGTTCAGCAGATGCAGGATTTAACAACGCTGCACATGCTCCATGTTTGTGTTTCAGAGCAACTACATATGGTATCCGCCTGCATAAACACACCATACAGCATGAAGGCAGGTCTAGGGATCTGAGAGCTAAAGTTGAGAAGTAGATGACTGGTGGAATGTTATGAATCTATTCTACTCATGAATGATTAGTTCGTTAAATAAGCAAAGTTGCTACTAAACTTGTAAAGTGGGAAAACGCCAAATAAGACCGCTAGAAGATTTAGAGGGCCCATCAACATAAGTAATGAAATTACCGCATTACAGAGTTTCCTAGAAGACTTGCAATTCAATTTTTTATTATTCCAATGACAAGAAATAAATCCATAATCCAATAAGCTACATAAAATTTAGTAGACAAGTGTTTGAACATGCCAATAAGTCTCATGCACTATGAGATTTACTTCTCTAAACGATGAGAATTTGCATTAAGAAACTATACTATACCCCAGTGCATCACGTTGAAGACGATCTGCACCCCATGCCAACAGTTCACGGACACAATCCAGAGATCCCCCTCTGGCAGCTAAATGAAGAGGAGTGCTCCCAGGAGAGCTGCAAATAGGGATTGATTCATTCACAAAACAAATGAACACATGGAAATTCAAATTCAAGATTATCAGAAGAACTTTGCAGATCATTACCCATATCCGCCCGTTGAAGCACAGACAAGAGCTCCATTGTCTAATAGAATATGCACACATTCAGGCCGTCTCCGACGGGCCGCCAAGTGCAATGGTGTTGCTCCTCTACCATCTCTAATATTCACAAACCGAGCGAATCCCCTGCAATCAATCCAAATATAAGGCATAATCAGAAACTAACAATCTAAACGAATGCAGGGACATATTGATACTTAAACAGAAAGCACCAACCAAGAAGCAGCCACTGGACTAGATTGTGCTGCAGAAAGAATTGCTTCAAGGGAAGAAGAATGACCATAGTAGGCGGCATAGTGCAAGCAGGTTCTACCATAAACCGAATCAAACATCAGTACCTGAGAAATTAATGAATGAGAATACACGCAAACGTTACTAATTCATACAATCATGATTAAAGAAACAGGAGTGGAAATGAATAATGGGCAAATGTCACCTACATTAGCTCCAGCTTCTAGAAGCTTTTTCACACAGGCGATTTTTCCGTGCATTGCAGCCAACATGAGCGGAGTCTGAGCGTTTACAATACAATAAAGCATAAGCGCGGCAAAATTTGAAGAAGGAATCTCACATTCATTTCAAAACATGAGGTAAAATGAGAGCAACAGCCCGGAGTTACCTCCTTTTGACGATTCAAGACGTCTGGATTAACAGATCCATCTAACAGCATGGACAGAATCTGCAACTCGTCCAAAAGCCACAAAATCCATCAATCAATACCAAGAAAAATTTAAGTATTAACACCTATAATAGGCCTAAAATCGAAAATCCCAGAGAGACCCACCAATTAATTACCAAATGTGTCCGAAAATTGAATTGATTAGCAAGTAAAACAGGGGAAACCCACCTCGATCTGGCCATTAGCAGCGGCTATATGAAGAGCAGAATGGCGATCATAGACAGTAGTGTGGTGCATGAGAGTTGGTTCTCTCTGTAAGAGATTTCTGACAGTTGTTATATCCCCATGCTGCACCGCAGTGAAGAGGCCATGTTCATGGCTCGCTGCGCAGCTCAGACCCTGACCCATCCCTTTCTCTCTTCGTCTACCTTCTCCTTCAGGTGGTCGTCGGGGTCCAGAGAGGTGCCTCACCTCTAGCCTGTGCCACCTTCCCCAGAGAAGGTGGCCTCGACTGCTCAATGTTATAAATAAAGTTCACATTTAAGTTCCAGCTGTGAGACTATGGTAAGTAGGAAGAGACCTTCTAGAGAGAGAAAGGACAAGCCGCTGGACCTGCACGAAAATGAGAGAGAGAGAGAGAGAGAGGGGGGGTAGCTGACCGTGTCAGTGATGAGCAACTACTAAGACTGACGTCGGGCAGCGGTCAGATTCCTCACTAAGGCTGGAGTCCAGTACCCCCGAACCTAGGTGTTACTATGTTGAGTTATTGGATCAATCCACCTTGCCTTGGGCTAGCCAACGGTTGAGATTGTCTTATTTTATAAAGACAAATTGTGTTTCGTCCAAGATAAAATAAAATAAATGAGAAATTGTATATGGTGCCATTTCTTTGATTTATACATTTTCGTTGTTCTATGCATTAACAAAATGGACAGTGCCATGATCAATTAGTAAGGCCGGCGGTGTATTTTTTATCTTAATTATTTGGATTTAAATTTTGTAATTATTATTTAATTTTTTAAAAAATATATCAAGTTGAATGAAGAGTAAACTTTTAAAATCACATAAAAAATTTAATTTCAATTAACACGCAAGTTAGTTCAAAAATATTTTTATGTATAATTAAAAAAAATAAACAAATCTACCTTGATGTGATAACACTTGTGGTTTATGTCACAACTTATGTAGCAAAATTTTAATAAATAATTTGTTTATTTAATAAATAAAATTTTACCGCCTAAACTATAATACACACTACAAATAATATCACAGAATCACCCAAACAAAATAGAATCTCCATCAATTGATCATTCATATAACATCAACTTTATTTTTAAAATTATAAGAACAAATTATAATCTACAAACTTGAACGAGATGTGAAGTTGCGTGTGTACTAATAAAACCAAGCGTGATCTCAATAGAAAAATAACAATTGTGATTACGCTGCTATAAGATTTTATTAGAACAGATATTTTATGTATACTTATGTGTTTTAGATGAAACAACTCTGTGTCTCTCTCTTTCTTATACAAAAACAAATCTACACGCTAAATCATGTGTCATTCACTTAATTAGTTGAAAAGTACCAGTTAAATAACCAAATGGAATCGATTATGTTAATTTTGTCAATAATTGTGATATACCCAAGAGTAGCAAGTCAAAAATGATCAAATCCAGTTCAGATTTCAAAGTAGCCCTACGCGTAGTCTCTCCAGAATTTAAAATGAATGGAGCCCATGGGCACTTGTTTTTTACTTTTAACATTCAATATTACTTATAAATCAATGCAACCATAATATTCCAGTCAAACCACCAATCTTTCCAAGACTCCTTTGAATTAAAAATTCATATCGCCTACCATTAAAACTTACATTCTTAGACCATAAAGTTTTATTTTAATACCCCTTTTATGTAATGTAGGTTTGCTTTAGGTTTATCTTGACGGGTATCTTAATTTCCTAAATTTTTAAAATTTTATTTATAAAATATTTGAGTGCACACGCACATACACATCATTATCCCTTTATTATTTGGAATATATATAACATATAAATTTTAAAATTTTGATATTCTTTGTATCCTAAATTTTATAGATGTTTCCCAATGTTTGCAAAATTAATTTTTTTTTATGCAACAAACTAACTAGGGATGGCATTTTTGGTCCAACCTCTCTAACCTAACCTTACCCTAATTCATTTGGAGCAAATAATTTAATGGTTGATTGGATATCAGGACAAATTAAAAAAAAAAAAAACCTGAATACAAATATTTAGGTCCCGGATGAGATCAAGGCATATATGCTTCCATCCATTTTCTGCCCTAAACCTGTTTTATACATACACACACAAAATCAAAGGATTTAAGTATTTATTAGTTGTTTAATGATTTAATTTTATTTAAATTTTAAAATAACATTACATAGTTATTCACATAGAAACAAACCCCTTCCACTGTGTCATTCTATTTATTAGCTTCCATATTGTGCGTTACAAATATTTTTGTGTTCTTCTGCTAAATTTATTGTGAATAAATATTTTGCCTTGCCTTATCTTGTTCCACCTTGCATCACTCCACCCAATCCCCACGAAGTTCGAGCATAGAACAAGGGGAAAAAAAGGACCTACAAAATTATGGGGTAAGTTATAATGACAGATGGTAAAAATACTAGCCCTAATCTATCCCTTTGCCATCCTTACAAACAACATTTAAAAATACATTTAAAAGTTAAAAGAATAATGGAAACATGGTTAATAGTAATTGTCTTTCCCTTTGTTTCAAAAATATTTTTTTTTTCAAAATCTCTTAATTTGGATAAATTTAAAATTATAAGATAAATATACTTCATAATTTTTTTTTTTAAATTTGGTTAAAAATATCCTATTATTCTCCACTCCTTATTATAAAATATAATTTTTTAAAAATCTATTGAAAGGAGATTTTAATAAAACTGTTCTCTTCTTTCTATCCTCTTCCATCAAAATGAACAAATTTCTTAAAATTTTATTATCAATTACTCGTGCATTTAGTTACACTCTTATCTATGCACTTACCTTTTATGTATTGTGTACTATGATAAGTGGAAAAGTAAAAGAAATGAAAAAGTGAAAAAAATAGTAGAAATGGGAGATAAAATAGATGAGTTATCATTTACTTTGTTTTATATGATGAGAGATAAAAGAAAATACATTTCCTTTCTTTTATTTAGTTTTTTTAAAGAAAATGAAACAGTATATATAAATAAAATATCAAATTATTTTATTATTAATTATTTGATTAAATATATTTAAAATAAATTACACAAATATCTCTTAAATTTTAGTAAAATTATACAAACTTCAGATTTATTTTTAAAATATATACAACCTTTCTTAAAATAAAAAAATGTTACATCTGAGCTTGATTTTATTTTATTTAGTAAAATATCATTCTTTAGTCTAAATACATTTTTTAAAGTAAAATATCATTTCACGTGTTTTTTAGCAGGGATACATATTTTTTCATTGAGACTATTTTAGTAAATAAAAAATAAAAATTAGATTAAAATATATATTTTAAAAATAAAAAAATATTCATATAATTTTAGCAAAACTTTAAGAAGTCTATGTAATTTACTTATATATTTACCAACGAACATATTATATTAATATAAATATATATTTTATTTATATTATTTTTATATTTTTATATTTATTTGTAATTAAATTATAAGAATTCTTATTTGATTTTTCCGTTTTTGTTTTGGTTGTATTGGGGACTTAGTTAAATTACAAAATGGAGGAATTGTTACAAATAATACAAGGATTCAATGGTGCGTTCGGCGACGTAGGGCCCACAGCAATTCGTCGCCAATTTCTTCTTTCCCTCCCTTTCCCTACCGCGACTAGGTAGACGGATTGCATGGGAGAGAAGTCCGAATGTGCTGTTTAACTAACCATATGTGTAATATTTTATATTCTTATTATTAGATATTGTAATTAAAATATAATAAATGTATAATTTAATAAAAAAATTTATATTTATTATATTTTAATTAAAAATATATTTATTATATTTTAATTGAAAATGTCAACAATAAAAATATAAAAAAATTATATATAAATTTTTTCTGTTTTATTCTCCTCTTCTTCTTTTCATTTTTTTTCTTTTTTTTTTTATTTTACAGACACCAAAAGGAAAAAAAAAATGTAATCCATCATTCTTTCATTGCTTCCCTCTTCGCTCCTACCACACATACAACTGCTTCCCAAGACGCACCATGCCATGTTACAGCTTGAATAAAGATATGAAGAAATATTACTAAATTGTAACGTGATTTATAATAGTTAAACGAATATAATGAGGTCTCAACTTTATTCGTTGAGTGTTTTCCTCTATGATGATGAGAAAGCCATTGCTTGAAGAAATTACAATGCCCTCCCCTCCCTTTGTTGAAAAATATGCATAGGAAGTAGACACTGGCAAGTTATCCCCCTCTCCTCCTCCTCCCCTACCATTAGTTAACCAACCACGTTCAACACGAAAAGCATGTCGTTTTAATATGATGCCTTTTAGTTCTTGGTGCCAGAAACGTACAGTCAGAATCAACGAGAAGCCATGTCGTTAATTGCTTTCTTGGCGTCGTTTTCTCGCCTATTTTATATTACACTCCATATTGAAGCACCAGGTGGTGTTGTTTTTCTAGACATAGACGCGCTCAATAATGAATTACCATGTGTCTATAATTAGATAGGATGCTCCCATCCCCTATTAACATTAGAAAATGTTATCTCACCTTAATTTCTATATGTTCCGTAGGATAATCCTTTACGACAGTTTTATGAAACTACTTTTATATATGTCGGACAAGAATACTGATAATAATTGCTCAGATTTGGAATATAGTTTATCATTCAATTAATTTTGTTTGTAGTATTCCTCATCTGTAATATCTTACTTTATACTATTTAAGTCACCCAAATAATTATTTGCAAATTTATTCTAATTAACAACTTCTCTTTTTGTAATTCTGTGAGAAGTTTTTAGTTTCTTTAGTTTCAAACTAACTTAAGAAAGAAAATAATACTTTAAAAATATATAAATAAATTATATTATTCTCTTCTTAAAAATGCCTAAATTAAATAGTTTTTTTTTTCTATTTTAAAAATCTACACTCTCCTCTTTTATAACAAAAAATGAGTTACAATTATACTTATTTTAATCAAAACATCCTTTTAAATTATTTATATTATATAACAAGTATTATATACATATATGACCAATGTAAAAATCGCTAACTCTTTAAATTTAGAATAAATTAAATTTATGATTTCCAATCCAAAATAAATAATACTTGAATAGAGTGGAAGGTTATATAACTTTCACTATTTTATTTTTGTTATTTTTTAAATATATAAATATATATTACAATTTAATTTATTTAAAAAATTATTTAAAATTTAATTACATAATATTGACATACCTTTTAGTGCATGTTAAGTAACTAATAACATATAAAACAGTTCAAAGTTGTTTTGTTTTTTATTTTAAAATATAAAACTTTTAAATTGAAAATAAAAATATATACTAGAATATTATTTATTTTACTTTTAACAGGCGGAATTAAAAAAATAAACAGTTAACAAATATGCCTCTTAATGCGGAGCATCAAATCCCATGTTGAAAAAAATAAGTATATTTTGAATATTTAAGTAAACAATTATAAAAGTTGAATACAATTTTCATAAGATGATTTTTTTTTTGGTGGGCGTTTGATAGAATAGAAAAATGCCGCTGTATGATAGGAAAAGAATCTCATCTTACACCCACAGATCACATATCACAATCGCAATATCCTTTTTGGTATAATTCTTTAATTTTTAGTTACGCTTGGCGTAGCTACCTATCTTTCACGTCACAATAATGCAGAAAAGTGGGAAGTATTGCCAAATCATTCCTAATTTTATACCTCGATTTCTGTTTTTCTTTTTTTCAGTTGTTGAATCGAAAAGTAAATAAAACTCTAGGAAAGACCAAGATGTAAGCTCTTGTATTCAAATTAAATCAATAAATAAATAAAAAACAAAAAGCTCTTACAGATTAGTATGCATATAAGTACAAAATGCCATATTTCATATTATTTCTCAGGGTGAATTCAAAAAGCAAGCCTACATCATACCGTAGCAACAACGATGTTCAGAGTTCCATTTATTTGTTCTACTCATGCTTGTGATACCCACAATGGACGAAGGCCCATTTTCATCCCCAAGGCTTCCATATTTTAATGTCTTAGGCCCACATTGTAAAGCCCAGCACACCCATGGGGCATGGTAGACCACTTCATTAAAGAAAATTGTTCAAGTTATACGACCAAAAGAAGACAAAAAAACGGAAAGAAGCAGAGAAAAATTGTTAGGTAGTGGATGAAATTCATCTACATGACAATGATCTTCTATCTAAAGACGTTAGCCTCTTTCTGTCCTTATTCCTTTTCTTCTCAACAAAATCCATAAAACAAATCATTGTAAGTAATAAACATTAACAGTTCTATAATTTTTCCCCTTCAAATGATATCCCATATTATAGATTTTTTCTTGTTTAGCCTTCCATGAGAGATATTTTCCCATTCCCATTATCTTTTGTTCTTTTCTTTTTTTTTTTCTTTTCTGTACACACAACTGCTACATATGGAGAGGATAATAAGGGAGTAAATTAATAATTTGTCCATGACCTAGTATACCTATTTAGTTTTAAGCGTTAACAAAAAAATTGACAAGTGTATGAATTAATTTTTTTAAATAATAAATGGTTATGTATTAATTTATTTTTGGTTAAATAACATAAAAATGCTAGCAAAATTAACTTATAATAAGCTTCTTTTTCAAAAAATCAACTTGTGTATTTATTAATTTTAAAATATATAACGAAATAGAGCTAATAATTTTTGCAACAAAATTGTTAGCATACTCGCAACAAGGTAAAACTGTGGCTCTGGGTGCTGGGTAAAGACCAAACGAGAAGTAAATATTAAGTGAAAATAGAGATGCTAGTTAATTAATTCAAGTGCCAGAAAAAATATTTGTGTATTTTTTATAATAAAAGAAGAATAATTTAGTAATTTGGACATATAAAAAATAATAATTTAAGAAAAGCACCAAAAGGAAAAGCCATTATGCTAAGCACCAAAGCTTTGTTAGAGGGTATCTGAGCTGTTCTTAACAGTGGATCACATGCACCTGCACCACCTCACCATGGGCCTCTAACGGTGGGCCCCACGTGGATACGACGGTGTATCTCTGTGATCCTGATCCCAAGTGGATGGTTCTGATTCGTTCCCATCGATACTGCCTCGCGCCACGGTGGTTATGACTTGTGACACCCCATAATTGCCTACACCTTCCCCATGTGCCGCAGATTTTGCCCTTTCTAGTCCCACCTTCAGGTCCCTTATCTTTATTTTTGAAAAAAAAAATTATAGTTAAAAATATTTATATTAAAATTTTAAGTTTTAAAATTATTATAGAATCCAAAAAATTAAAATTTTAATTTGGAGTAACAAATTATAATTTTTTTTACATAATTTAAATTTTTTAAAAAAATAATTTAAAATTTAAAATTTTTTAATATAAACAAATTTAGATGATCAATTGTCATTTTTTTTTTCATTTTTAAAGAACACGAACCCCACTTGGACTTTTCCCATTAGGCTCATAGCTTGCCTTATCGTACGGTCTAGATTGTCAGCTACCTGGGATATGAGTGCTGCTTTGACTTTCTTGTCATACTCCTTGTAATAGAGTTTGTATTTATATTTTAATCAAAAGATTTTTTTTTTTCCTTTTGTACAAACGCCTATTAGGCCCAAGAAAAAAACTAAAAAGAATTTAGAGGAGATAAAGAAGTATTCCTGAAATCAGAGAAACCGCTAGAGGCTGTTCCATTTTAGGGACCCTTGGAGGAAGAAAAAGATTGTGATTAGCAATCCAATTAGCACACCGATTATCTTCTTTAGCCAATGGGTGAAAGCAATATCCCATAAGAGTTTAATCCAACTTTTGATTATACTAAGCATATGGTTGTAACCAAAATAGAAGTCATTTACAAATTTTTTATATCTATTTGTTTCAGTTCAAGAGTTTATGATTAAAAGAAAAAATCAGTGGAGAGACCAGAGATCTAAGAGATGATGGTTCTATTATAAGAGGAATACGACAGTAAAACAAAATAAAAATTATATCTCATAAGTTTAATGAAATAGCACTAAGTGGGATGAGTTTTTTCTTTGTGGTTGCATAAGAAACCTCTATAAGTTTATTGGGTCGTGCAATAATGATGATAATTATATTAAGTTGTCTAATTGACCTTATAAGTCATATAATAAGGGTAACTTGTTATGTTTTATTTTTTTTTATTTAGAGTAATTTAGGTAATTTCTTGTATTAATTTCTTATAAATAATAATCATTAAATTTTTTGGACTTTCTAAAAATAAGTTTAATTGAGATGTGCTAATTTAGATACTTATGACTAAGAGATCCTTCTAATATTATTTTGATAATAAATTAAAAAATTATCCTTTTTAATTTTTGCTCCTTTTACATTCCAAATTACTCTAAAAGCATTAAGAAAAAAAAAATCCTTCACTCAACATGAAGTGATTTGAATGTCAAAAAACAAATATTAAATCATAGAAGTAGAGTTGTAGATTAATGAAAATGTAACGCATCACAATTAAAAGAGTTTAAAATGATATGTCCATTAATAATTTAACAAAAGAATTAAATATAATGATTTAAATTCAAAAAAATAAAATTTTAGAGCTATTTTTAATTTCAAAAATGATAAAAAAAACTTGAGAATAAACAGAGATAAGCGATGTAAAGGAAGTTTGATTATGGCTCAAATAACGATAAAAATATTAAAAGCATATTTATATCTGAAAGTATTTTATAGGTTGTATACTGGCAATTTCTAACCCAAGTGGAGTGTCAAACACTTTCACCCTTAGATATTGTACTAATGTCCTTCTTTCAACACTTGAAGCCGAGTCGAGCTGAGCCGATGGGAATCAGCTAAGTTGCGTAGACCACTCTCGCTAGCCGCCGCCATGTGGGGCCACTCTATCAGGCACGCAAACGTTTAAGCCAGGCTGGTGGCTATCTCACGGTTGGAAAACACGTGACTCGATTACGTGTACGGTGGGGATTCCTCAAAAATGAGAAAAGGTCGAGCCATTAAGTTTGACTTCTTAGTTTTAAGGCCCCACATAAGTTGGCCATCCGGGCGATTTGTAGGTTACAACCAACCATAGATTGACACGTAGAACGAGCTTGTTCACAACCACAACTTTGTTCTTGACCCCTTGGGCTTCCCTTGACGCGCGGTTTTGGTCACAATTTTATAATTGAAGTTATTTAAATTTTACTTCTTCCAAAGTGTATACTCTCAATATTTTTAAAATTTTTTGAATATTGTTATTTAATTAAACATGGATCAATGAATATTAACAATATTGAGGAAATATGTATTTTAGAAATTTTCATCTAATTAAGTATGCAACAGAGCCGATTTGCCCACAATATGTGCAAGTTTAGAGACTGAACCCTTAAGTGAGGGTCTTATATATACAAGTTGTAGTAGAGATTTGAATTCCCTAGCAGAGTAATTTTATGAACAAATTCATTTTTTAAGAAGTTAAATTTTTAAAAAAATTTTATGGTAATTTTTTACTAATAAAAGTAGAATTTCACAACAAATTTGGCGGTGAGCCTTTCTTAATTATTATTTTATTAAAATGATGAAACTCCTTTATATATATATATATATATATATAAAACTCCTCATAAGATTTAAAAAAAGTTCCATTTAGATTCTAGGAGTGACTGACTCAAATTTGATACTTGATTTTGAAATTGTGAAACCTATTATATTTAATTTATCAACTTTCGATATTATAATTACATATCGAAATTTTAAAATTTAGTTCATGTAAGACAGTATGGCTATTTTTTGTGAAATGTGATACTATAATGATAAATACATACCATAATATAACCACATAACAATGTATGAAAGACAAAATTACATTTGAATGTCCAACTTAAATAAACCAATATATTGATATACCGGACGCTTCATGTACATGCTAAACAAGAAAATGTGCCAAGCAGTGTCTACTAATTACTGGGGATCATACGATTGTCCCTACCCACAAAATTAATCGGAACTATCGATGGAGGAACCGAAAAAACCAAATGGCACGAGAAAACTTGCAGATTACGACATGCTGCTATATGATAATCTTGTGTCTAAGCTTGTCCATGCCGTATATCCATCCAATAATGAGAAACAGGCAAACTTATCACTGTTGGACAAGTGTCCCACATGCACAAGGCACTTGTTCCTACCACAGTTTTGTTGCACTATCCATACATGCATGGATACAATCCAGTATAATTATATTGCTTTGACCTATCCCTTTCTTTTTGCCAAGTTCATGATTCTGTATTGTCATGAGTTGATGCATGCATGCCTCCCCTAACACATCAAAATCAAAAATAGCCCATGTTATAATGTAATTTGTTGTTACGTGTTACCCCAATTCGAATGCCAACTCTGTATATCTATAATTCATACTCGAGTTAGGTTTTGATTTTTGACAAGTAACTCCGTTAAGTTAACTACCACATTAACAAGTGAATGATTACTCTAACTACTGTTTCCCTTGATGCATGAAAAGAATGTTTCTTTCTTCTTTTATTTTTGCTATTTTTTTAAGGGTAATTACTATTATATGAATTGCCCGATGTCATCCTAACATAATATTTCGATCACATATAGTTTAAAGATAGTATAATTACTAAGAAAATATCTCCATTCATAATCATATAACCTATCCTCTTATCCAAATTTTAACTGTAACAAAATTTAAAATAAATACTGCAAGCTGAATACTTTTTCCACATTATTACTACTTCTACTATTATTGTTTATAGTATTTTATTCTTAGGTATCAGATATTAATTATATCTGTGTTTTTTTTTTCTGATGGAATAGAGACAATAGCCTTGAATTACACAAAGAAATAAATAATAAAGTGAAACAGAACCATTTAAATATTAACCAAGTAAATTATATATTAAAGAATTATTTAGTTATTTATATTTTTCAAGGATAAAATTTGCTTTTTAGTTACAAGCATCAAGAACTAGAGGCCCTAGCAATGGATGATTTTGATGGAAGCACAGTGATTCAGTGGCAAGAAAAAGATAAAGAATTGACAGTCGCACAGTGCAACACTTGGTCAGTGGCTCAGTGTTGAGAGAGCGACGCATAAATTCGCGTTCTTATACGATTTACCGAACTTTGTTTAACCGAATTAACCGACCCTTACCGCCGCCGCCGCAGACCTACCCAAGCCGACGCCGCATAAGCTGAATTACCCTTAGTTTATACATTACAATTTTACATGTCAGCACAGCTATATGACATTGATCTCATACTAACCTTGGGTTAGGAAGTAACCCAACCTTGGTTAGCTCACTCAGCGTCAGCCGCGCCACAGAAAGAAGGTCTTTGCGCGTGTTTCTCACATTCCTGCTTCTGTAATCTCTCTCTCTCTCTCTCTCGGTCTCCCATTCCAAACTCTAAAACGCTCTTTCTGAAAATCCTCTCTCATTGACGACGAGGGTGACCAGCAATCCCGATTTCCGCAAATTTTAGCAGGAAGCTCAGAGATTTGGAGCAACGTTATCTGTTTATCCGCCGGTTGTTTTTGGTTTTGTGAAGCTGAAACGTTGCGTATAGTGAGATCTGATACTCGAAGCTACCATGGAGGAAGACAAAGCAGCTATAGTGCAGAGCTCGATTGACTTGGTGAGTGAGATAGCTGCGATCTCGGACTACAGGAGCACGGTCAAGAAGCAGTACTGCAATTTGGCGAGAAGGTTGAAGCTGTTGACTCCAATGTTCGAAGAGATTAGGGACAGCAAAGAGGCGTTCCCTGAAGAGACTTCGAAAGCTGTGATTTCCTTCAAGGAAGCTCTGGAATCTGCCAAGCAACTTCTCAGATTCGGGAGCGAAGGGAGCAAGATTTACATGGTGTGTGCGTATTATTCGATTCGTCTTTATGGTCTTTGCATTTTTTATTCCTTGTTTGATATGTTATTCTTCCTGCTGATTTCGTTATAAATTGTTTGATTTTTGGATAGATTGATCTGTTGGTTGTGTTATTTGTATGAGCTATTGGGGAAGCAACTACAAGCACGCTTGCAATATCAATTTTAAAGCCACACTGATTCAATTTTTTTTTCTTCTTAATTATTTATGTTTTAAGCTTTTCGGTAAAATTTCGAAAGGCAGCAGCTAACCAAAAAGTGATTTCTTACTCATTCATATGAAATTTTATCTTTTTCTTTTTCTTTTCCCCTTCTTTTTTGTTTGGGTTTTGAGGGAGGGGCCGATGTTCTTGTTCCGTTGTTCATGCGTTGCGGTACGTAATGCAACGTAGAAGCCGAAAATTGATTTGTTTGCTATTGCATCTCTTCATTAGATAGAATATGGTTGGAAACTGCTGGACTAGAAGTGCTTTGCTTTTCCGTAGTAGTGCTTTTTTACCATAATATCGTTCAATGATAGATAGTTAACTATTGCTGGTTGAGTATAAAACCATTGGATGCAAATCATTTTTCGGAAAAGATAGGCACAAATTTTCAATTTTCAGATCCGTATGACTTTTTGTAAGAAATCTTCTGCTCTTCAATTTTCCTTTTTTAATATTTATAATCTTGAGAAACATTATTATAATTTACAGGTTATAGCTAAAACCTCCAATTTCAGTTTCCGTCCGTCTTCTACCTATGAATTAGCTGCAATCCGAGGTGGAATGTTATGCCATGTTTTGCGCCAGATTAATATGCTTTTATAAGTCAATAGAATATCTTCGTTTTCTTCCGTTAAGGAGGCCTCTTTCAATTGCAGATTGTTTAGGACATTTGTATCCGTCCTTATGATCCATTTTGTCTACACTAGTTCTTTGTTCTCAATTGCCTTTATATAAGCGGGTTGACTATACCTTGGCAGTTAAAAAGTTTATGGCTCTTCCCTTTTAACTGGAAGGAAGGTTAAAACTTAAAAGTAAGAAAGGTATCTATCTTTCACGGTGTCCTAAGTATTTTAAAGATTCCAGACGTATATTCTCTCCATCAATGATTCTAGCAGGATGGGAAAGTTCCAGATGAGAGGATGACAATAATCCATTTTTAAAATGTCAGGGGTGTAATGAAATATTATATGTGGCTATTAGTTTTCATAAGCTTTGACTTTACCTGAATATTAATCCAGCCTAGGTCTGGTTCTCAACCTTTACTTCGGAATGGGGAGCATATTCTATGTTCCCAGTTTTGCACATTAAAACCAAACCATGTTTCATTGCTTGGACATATTCTGGGGAAAATTGTTTTTTGGCAAAGAAAAAAAAAATCTACATGAACTTCTTAAAAATTTTAATCATAGCACTTCTACTTGTAATGATCAAACTATTTCAGGTCCCAGAAAAATTGAGCAGGTTAATGGAATTTACTGTACCTGTACTATTTGAAATCCAAATAATGTTATTTAATTGACATTATGTCATTTTAATATCTACATTGGAAGCTCGGGGTTACTTGCAGATTTTAGGAGGAACTAAAACTTACTCCTCTGATTCTTTTCTAAATTCCTGACTTCTGAGTATTGGTAATGTGCATGACATGTTTGAAGATAAATTTTTGGGAACATGCTTTTTATCGCATACCTTTAAATGTCTTAGTTGTTGTATTGATTGCTATAACTCCTAATTAGTAATTAACTTTCATCGAAACAAAATAACTCCTGATTACTTATTCTTCTTCTTTTTTTTAATCTTTTAACTTTTACTATTCTGATTGCAGGTCTTAGAGAGGGACCAAATTATGAATAAATACCATGAGGTGACAGCGCAATTAGAACAAGCCTTGAGTGCGATTTCATATGATAAACTTGACATATCAGATGAAGTTAAAGAGCAGGCAAAGTTTCACCATTTTATGTGTCTGATGTCATCTTTTTATAAACGTAATTCTTATAACACTCTTTCGTGTTTCCAGGTTGAGCTTGTTCTGGCCCAATTCAGAAGAGCCAAAGGAAGGGTTGATGCACCTGATGACGAGTTGTATGAGGATCTCTTGTTTCTTTACGATAATAGCAGTGATGCAACTTCGGATCCAGCTGTTCTAAGGAGATTAGCTGAAAAACTGCAATTAATGGGAATATCTGATCTTACACAAGAGTCACTAGCTTTGCATGAGATGGTGGCAGCGAGTGGTGGAGATCCAGGGGCAAGCATTGAGAAGATGTCAATGTTATTGAAAAAAATAAAGGATTACGTGCAAACAGAGAATCTTGTCATGGATGATAATGAAGGTGGAAAAGGCCTTTCTTCTAGTAGCAGCAGACAACGGATGAGTGAAAAAGGTCATCAGGCCCCTCCTATCCCCAATGATTTTCGATGTCCAATTTCCCTGGAACTGATGAAGGATCCTGTAATTGTTTCAACGGGACAGGTATGTGCATTCTAAGATGCTTTCAGACAGAAAAGTTACAGGTAGTTTGTACTTGGTCACCATCCTTCTTGTCTCTCCCAATTGGAAGTTCAGAACCTCTCTTCACTCTTAGTCCGCTTGAATTTAAAATTGCAGCAAAATGCATCATGCTCTTAAGCAACATTTTTAAAAGTCTAATTCATTTCTCGTATTGCTTACCTCAAGAGCAATTTACCTTCACTTAAAGTTGGAAAGGCCTTGCCATGTACAGTTGCTTTTTTATATTGATAAGTTTCAATGGAATTTTCAAAGAATTTGAAATAAAATCTGAAGGCTTTCACTGATATGACATTTTTCCCCCTCCAAACTGATAGAATACAACTGCTATTAAGTTTTTCCAGCTCACACTTATTGATTCTTACCCCTGCTGCAGAATCAGTATGCTTATATCTGTTAAGTTGCCACCGAAACATATTGTATTCTCTTGTCTGCAGACTTATGAGCGTTCTTGTATTGAGAAGTGGTTGGAAGCAGGGCATGGCACCTGTCCAAAAACACAACAGACACTTACTAGTACTGTTCTCACACCCAATTATGTCTTACGAAGCCTTATAGCACAGTGGTGTGAAGCCAATGGCATAGAACCTCCAAAACGACCCAGCAGTTCCCGGCCTAGTAAGTCAGCATCTGCCTGCTCACCAGCTGAGCGTAGTAAGATTGAAAATCTTCTCTGCAAGCTTACATCTGGTAATCCTGAAGACCAGAGATCAGCTGCAGGTGAGATCCGTCTTCTTGCAAAACGCAATGCAGATAACCGTGTGGCCATTGCTGAAGCTGGTGCAATACCACTCCTTGTTGACCTCCTCTCTACACCTGACTCCCGAACTCAAGAGCATGCTGTGACAGCACTTTTAAATCTTTCCATTTGTGAGAATAACAAAGGAAGTATCATATCTTCTGGGGCAGTTCCTGGTATAGTTCATGTGCTCAAGAAGGGCAGCATGGAGGCTCGGGAAAATGCAGCAGCCACACTTTTCAGCCTCTCAGTCATAGATGAAAATAAGGTTACTATTGGATCCTCAGGAGCCATCCCGCCACTAGTGACACTACTGAGCGAGGGTACCCAAAGGGGTAAAAAAGATGCTGCCACAGCACTCTTCAATTTGTGCATATACCAGGGTAACAAGGGAAAAGCAGTGAGGGCGGGTGTTGTTCCTACACTGATGCGACTACTGACAGAACCTGGCGGGGGAATGGTCGATGAAGCGTTGGCCATATTGGCAATATTGGCTAGCCATTCAGAAGGGAAGGCTGCAATTGGTGCTGCAGAGGCAGTGCCAGTTTTGGTAGAGGTTATGGGGAATGGATCCCCAAGGAACAAAGAGAATGCAGCTGCCGTTTTAGTACACCTTTGTTCTGGAGATCAGCAATATCTGGCACAGGCTCAAGATCTCGGGGTGATGGGTCCATTGATGGATCTGGCTCAAAATGGTACAGACAGAGGCAAAAGAAAGGCTGCACAATTGCTAGAGCGAATGAGCAGGTTCCTTGAGCAGCAGCAGGAAGTTCAAACACAGCCTGAAGTACAAGCTCAGAATCAGGATATACGGCTGCCTTCTATTACTAACCTTGTTGATAGTTGAGGTTTTTGTTCATTTTGTTTCTTTTCTTCTTTTTTAAGTATTGAAAGAGGCCTTCTTTGGAGGGAAGGGTGGAAGATCACCTGCCCACTCCATTAAGTTATTTATTTGTTTGTGTGGGATACAGGAATAGAATGCAAAGACATTAAAAGGGGGAAGAGAAAGAAAAATGGCGGGATGTGTCTTACATGGAAATGTATAATTGTAACGTGTATTACTGCAATCATCCTCAGATCTTAATGAAGAGATGTTTCATGTACTTAAGCAGAAGCACAAGACATCGAATTTTGCAATGTAGATGATTAGCTATAATGAGGAAAATGACAAGATTTACATGTACTGTTTGTTATGTGATCACTTTTTCAAACTTGGCAACATGTCATTGCTTCTTTTAAGAGAGTACTTTACATATCATAATTTAATTGAAAAATATAATACGAGACACTTAACAAATGGTGTATTTAAATTCTTTTCTGAGAAAAATAGCCACCCAAGTTGGATTGAACTTTAGTTGAGGTCATAGTCGTTGTTGGGTTAATGGTAGGGGGCCTAACTAGAATTCATGTGTTGCAACTTGGTGGTTTCATCTTGAATTTGTGGTCACGAACCTCTGAAGATTAAAATGAAGGGGGAAGTTAAGCCACCGTATTTGAAGGGCTTTCTCGAACGCAGGACCCATTGTGGGTGTCAAGCTACCTACTTTATCTGTTGAATTTTCTTTGGGCCTTTGCTTTTTCAGTTGATTAGATCACAGTTTAACTGCTTGCTCAGCGCCATCAAGCATGGCGGCCTTTTGATCCTGTTGATTGCCAGAGAGTCCCAATAAATAATTAGCATGATCAAAATTACACAGTTTTACAGGTATAAAAACAAAAGTTGATTATAAACTAATGCAGTAAAGGAATTGTATTAAGCATTTTATAAAAATATTGAGCATATTAAAATCGAAATATCTTCACTTCTTAACATTATATATTCTATTGACAGATATATATATATATATATATATTCAGATCTTCAGTTAAATTCTTATTTTCATCATTAATTAAATATTATTTACAAAGGTATATAAGACATAAATAGAATGAAAAAATAATTTTCGTAATCAATTTAAAAATATATGTATTCATATTGTATTCGTTATTATTCAATAAATTAATTTAGATTATCAAATAATAAAATATAATATAATTAAAACTTTTTATTCATAGTCGATCCTAAAAGAGTTTTAAATTAAAGGATATGGAGGAGAGATGTAATCGAACTTATTGACGCTAGGTTCAATAAACTTAGTACATTATATGGGACATATTTAATGCATGATACACACTTGCACATCAAAACTTTTACTGGCTACTTCTTTACGTCGTTTTTTGCGGGCTTACATTTAATAAGAATAAATCGTAGACTGACTCCTACAGTAAATCAATGATATACAAGTACCAATATTTTTAAGCACACGATTTTGAGCAATCACAACAGCCTTTACTTTCTCTCCCGTGAATACGGCAATTCTGCAACGTCTTCGGTTTTGAACATGTTGCAGGAGTGAATAAGCGTTGGTTTGAGTTGGGTTGATTGTGTTGATGAGCAGCCAGGTTGGATTTTATTTAAAATTTTAAGTACTTATATCTTTTTAATTATGTGTTTATTTTGGACATATCATCATTTATTTGGATACATCTATATAAGATTTATATAATAAAAATTAAAAAAAAACTTCAAAAAGGGATATCTCGGAGTTTGGTAATATGATTGGATTTTTTTTTAATTTTAGACAATTTTTTAAGATAGATTGATGCAAATACTAAAGATAATTTACTCACTTATTTTTCTCATAAAAGCAAGTTTATTATCTTTATTTTGAATTTTTGGTTTTCAAATTCAAAAAATGTATATTTTGTATCTTTTTTTTTTGTTTAAATGTAATAATAATACTTGGGAGAAGTCTTGACCTAGTTGATTATTTATAATTTATAAAATATATTTAAAAGTTGTTTGCTAAAATTACAAAATAGCTTTTTATTTTTTTTCAGTTCTGGTCCGTCTTTTATAAAATGTGTTAGAAAGTTTTTGGCTAAACTCACCTTACCTGCCCGGTCCAAGTCAAGCAGCACTAGGGCAACCGGGTTGGTGTGCAGATCTTAGGTACTGTTCTTGACATAAGACAAAGAATTTGAATCATTAAAATTTTTGAATGTCAAATTAAAAAAAATGTGGAAATTCATATTTAATAATATAAATAAAAACAGAGGTTGTTAATCAAGTGTTAGACTCACGTGCTAATACACAAAATTGATATTTTGAATTTTTAGCAATCTTTCTTGTCAGTTAAATAGTTGCTATCATTTGTAGATCTTTGTCTATCATTTATGAAATTATTTTGCTATTCAAGATACTCTAAAAAGGATAATTACTATGTTGAATTTTCTTGTCACTTTTCCAAGGAATTTCGAACTCATATCTTGGTAATAAGTACACGGAATTAATATCCTCAAGTTTGTCATTATTTAAAAAATATTCAAGATACACACTGGATGCTTAAGAATGTGAAGCCTACTAGAATTCTAATAATGCAAGCATCATTTTATTAGGGTATCCTACATACAACATAAAATATTTGGTACAAAATGCCACCTTACTACTCTCGCTTGAATTCTCTCTTGCTATTTTATTTAGTTATATAGGTTGTAACCTAATGAACCTGATCTCTGTAAAGGTCTCCAGTCTCCACCATTGATAAGTGGAACACAAGGCAAAGTCTAGGGGTAGAGAAAACCAAGTAGAAAAAGAATAAGAAGAAGCGTGTGTGTGTGTGTGTGTGTGAAGGGCTATGATTATGAAACAAAGGAAAGGAAATAAATAATATTTTAGGTTATCTCACTATTAGGATGACTAAACTGTCCTTGAATGGCTCCGTAATTATTTCAGCAAATTGATTTCTCTCTTGATATTCATATGTATTTTCATCTTTTTCCAATATCTTCATATATGCTATGATATTTCCTGTCCACCTAACCCTGGTTATGGATGCTAACTTAGGAGTCGGAATCATATCAGCATATTTTGCAATGACTCTTTTTATTTTGTAAGAACTATGGAAGATTCCACACTGCCAAAGAACCAAACGGCAAATTATTGTTTACAAGACAAAGAAAGCAAATATTAGGGCCTTTTGCTGAAAGATTCAAAAGGCGAGGGTGTCTCATAAAAGCGCTGTTCATATATACATGATAGACACAGAGTGATAAAGATAGAGCGCATTTCACAGCAGTGCGCCATATGAAGCATGCATGAGTTTCCGAGCCCTTCTGTGGTTCATACCACATATTGCAGGAACCCTGCAGATTTAGCCCACCCCACTGCTTTTCTTCTTCCTTTTTCTTTTTAACTCTGTGTCTTGCAGTGTTTCTTCTTTGAGACCTTCATACACCGACATCTTTGGAATCAGGGTTAACCATTTATTGCCTTCCTCCCAATACACAGACACATTGAGAGAGATAGCTTTTGTCTGTGTTGGTTTTATCGCTTTATTCGTTCTTGACAGGAAGCATTGGTCCTCACAAAAGTTATATGCTCTCTCTCGCTCTCTCACACATATTGATGCCTTAGCTTTTTCAATTTCATTCATTAATTCCCGGTGGGATTACAATAAAGGTTGTAATTATTAGTGTAGAAGATCTTTGTTTGATCCATATTAATTTGAATTCCATTATCACTATCACAGCACAGTACACGTTGGAAAGGTTAGTCTCACACTTATTTTGACCGTAACGCTTTTTCTTTTACTTTTGAAATTTGAAGTGCATATATAATTAATTAAGATGACCCAAAAGGAATTTTATAATTAACAATTAGTGTTAGTACCTTTCATCATTCTGGTAAAAGAAGTTCTAGAATACTCACCCATTTCAGATTGGTGGAATATAGAATTGCATGGTTTTGAGTGGGATTTTGGCGTCTTCTTCTTACAATGCTTCCACTTTCAACCTCAAATCCAACAACCATGTACGTCCTATTATTTCATGAATCTATCCCTGATTATTACAAAATCATAACCACTCTTGACTCATGACTGATCAAAAGTACGAGGCTACCAGAGCTTCCTCGGAATTCAAAATTTGCCCACTGTGCAATCATGTTTTCGAGAATTTCACTTTCATGGAATAGTACTCATCAATCAGTATGCAGAACTATAAGAGCTTCTGCCAAAGCCTGACTGAACTACCCATATCATAAAATCAAAGCTAAAGAGTTCGATAGAGCAAAAGAGATAGAAGGTAAGAGCGACTATGTCTGAAATAGGTGTCAAGTCTTTACCTTATAATTATCAAACCTATATGTGACAAGATAAATAAAAATGTGACAAGAATATGCCTTTTGATTTTCTTTTTCAAATGTCATATATTTATTAAAAATTCTGATAGCAGCACTTAAAAAACTTTGTTTAATCCCACATAGCTATACACTCCATGATGACAATGGGAATATCTATATGCAAGCCAAACCAACGACTTTGCATTAAGAGTGTTTTACTAAGAAGATATAAGCTCGTCTAGGAGCTGCAAAATCTAAAAAAAAGGTGTTCAATTAAAATTCTAACTAAACTATCCCGCGAAAACACACCCTCAGTAAAAGCTAACGTGGAGTGGCACATTCTTTAGTACTGTTTCACTTTTCTTTTCCGATGACTGCGTGTGCTTTATCGTGCTAATTGTATGGGGGCGAAAACTAGTGCTCTATAGTGTGACCTAGCTTGGAGAAGCAGGCCATATAGAAAACACAAGGTCAGATTATAGAAAGTACATAGGAGATACAACATTACATGCACCCACACTAATACAAAATAAACCCATATAGTACAAAAGAGACTCCGATGCAAAACCTAAACATAAAGATCAATGACAACATAATAATTAAACAACAACAAGATCCAAATTCTACCATGTCTGCGTTAATATTTCTGAAATACTAATTTTAACTAGGATCGAGTGCTTCAGTTCTGATAGTTTTTGTTTTTGACCATAATGTAATGGTCAAGACGTTACTTACAAGAGGTGGCTGGTGGAAGAAGATGCAAGACCCGATAAATCAGTCCATGAATAGTACTGATTATTATTGTTGTTATTACTATTATTATTATTATTATTACCTATAGGCGGTCTCGACAAATTTAGGGCTCCATTCTCTTCCAATTTAACGGGCGGCAGCTGAGTCGTAACCCTAGAACTTGTATCTCCAATCACACCATTTTGTACTACTGCCATACTCTCACTTTGAAATTGGTAAGAAGAATCAGCTGAATTTGACTCAAACCCATTCAAGAAATTAGGGAATGGCTGGGAGCGCCACTGGCTATCCACTCCTCCGATTTGAAAGCCCATGGGCTCTGTGTGGGCTAAAATCTCACGCAAGTTCAGGCCCATATTTCCTAAGCCGTACCGGCCCAGGTTTTGTAAAGAAGCCATGAAAGGTAAGTTGGAAGGTTGCTGTAACTGACCGATCAGCTCGTTGGTGGTGGCACCAGAGGGGATTGCACTTGTGGCGGCGTTGGGAAGAAGGGTCTGTTTGTTGTCAGCGGTGGTGGGTGCTGCCGGAGATTTCGAGCGGCTTCTTTTGCTCTTCTTGTTTCTTCGGCATCCGCCACCCACTGGAACGTTCCTGAGAGCGCCGCCTCTTGTCCAGTAGCGCCGACATGTCTTGCAGAAGTGACGAGGTTGAGACAGGCTGTAATTGTTGAAGTAGCAAAATTTTGTGTTGGTGGATTCGCAACGGGGACACTTAAGGGCTGGCTCCGGAGGTGGTAGCTTCGCTAGCCGCGCTCGATCAGCCATCGAACTGGGCCGGATTGAGCCTGCACCGCCATCTTCCGGATGCGGAAGCAGCTGAGGGCTTTCAGTTTCATTTGATTGGTGATGATTTTGTTGCTGCAAAACAGAGAAAACCCAGAAAAATAAGGAAAGAAAAGATTCATGATGAAGTACTATGATATGAAAACATAAAATTAGGTATATTCAACAAGATATTACAAGGAATAGGAATAATAATCTTTGATAAATAAATTAGCTTTTTAGGGTTCGGAAGATATGACTGTAATTAGAGGAAATTGGAAAACCTTACCTGCGGCCAATTGGGAGGATCTAAATAGACTGGAATAGAAGAGAAAACCATGGTGTGATGATCCTTTTATGTTTTTTCTTTTTCTAAAGTTTGATGGGTCTTTAGGGAGATGGTGGAGAATCACACTAAGGGAATACCAGATCAAAGAAAGAAAGAAAGAAAGAATGAGAAAAGGAGAATTAAAGAGAAGGAGGAGAGGGAGGGAGTGAGAAATTAAAGCAACGGAGAGAGAGGGCTCTGCTTTTGTTTACTTTAGTTTACTTTGCTCTTATATTATTGTTCTCTCTTATTCTCTATCTCTTTTTGTTTTATTATATTTTTTTAGGGTTTTAAGTGGAGGAAGTTTCTTAACCTATAAGCCTTCTTTATTGATGGGGTGGTCAGTAACAGTAAATATGTTCATAAAAGAGGATAGTGGCTCCCATGCATGGAGAGAAAAGATTATGATGACACTGTATTAGAGAAGTTAATTATCACTGTCTATTCCATTCTAGTAATGGTGGGATCACCTCACGTAATCAAAGAATTTTAGCTTACCCATGGGCCTGACACATTCACGACATGCTTCATATAGCTACCATTATTAAATATAAACGTGCAAAAAGGAAAAATCTATTGTGCTCCCACTGTTTTTGCGTAAATGATTGAAATAAATGTGAATTACCAGGTACAAGCTAGCTAGGAAGTGTCTTAAAACGTGGAGTAAAAAAATGAAAGTTGGTAGATGCAGGTAGGCACAATGGAATTTCACTCGGACAAATGCTATTAGTGGTGTTCTTCCTCCAGTCATTTAGCAATATTTATAAGGACTATGTGTTTCATGATACTTCGACGTTTGAACTTTCACTGCAAAATAATAATAATAATAATAAATTAATAATGTTCTGGCAACTATAATTATAGATGATATAAGTATTGTCATATTCATACTCTAAAAAAATTAAATTAATGATTTAGTCATTAAAAGATTATTTTTTTTAATTTAATCATTTGAAGATAATTTTTTTCAATTTAATCTCTCAAAGAATATTTTCTTCTAGTTAAAATACCTTCTGAAGAAGAGCCACATAATTAAATCTTCTCAAAAGAACCATTTTTATTGAAAAAAAATATGTGGAGGATTAAATTTAAAAATTTTATTTTTAAAAGATTAAATTGAGAGAAGAGTAATAATTAAAAAATTAAATTAAGAGCTTTTGTCTTGAAAGACTGAATTGAAGATGAGTAATTTTTTGAAGATCAAACAATTAATTTATTATAAAAAAATTGTCACAATCTTGTTTTGAAATTTGTGACAACTAATTAATCAGATAAAAATTAAATAATTGTTATACTAATTAAACATGAAACAATCGTATTTGTTTCTAGATATCTCCCATGTCGTTTAATTTTTTTTAATAAACTTTTGGAGTTTATTTAATTGGAAAAAATTAAGAGACATGAAGAGTAAACATGGATAAGGTATCAAATTTGTCTGGTGTTTGAAGAGGTCATTAAATTTCTCTCCTTTCTCTTTTTCTATTTTTTAATTTTGTTGCTAGTGCACTTGAGACACGTACAAGTGACCAGATTTTGTTTATTCCTAAACCCACGTTTACTGTTGTCCCTCCTATAATTAGAAGATAAAACTATAATCAATGAGTAAGTTCGAGTTATATGTATGCGCTATATGCATACTTTTTTTTTTTTCCTAATTCTTCGTAATACGACATATAGGGGATTTTGTTAAAATACAATAATGCAAAGGATGCCTCGAATGGAATAACTAATCAAAAGATGAAACCAGTAATTCAGAAAGAAAACATGAAAAGAAGGGGAAAAAGTTTACAATGGATGATTGAAGTGTTATATATTCATATAATTAGGACTTGTCTTTAATGGAATAATGGCTTTACTTTTTATATACATACCTATAGCATCAGTAAATTCAAGGCTTAAAGTTGTAGGCAGATCCTTTTTTTGTGCACAGCACCAACAATTATGACATCCAATGCGTGAACTGGAATGCTAAGTTTATCCGAGTTTTATCATCAATATCTTTTTTTTAAGCGGCTCTAGACACTAATCTTCTAGTTGCCCTTTAACTTTAATATTGCTTCAATTATTATAATACTTCAAGTTGAGGACGCTCAATTCATTAGTTTGTGTCTTTTGTCTATTTTTGCTTTGCTTTTTGCTGTTAAGCCCCCTTTTTTTCCTGTGCAGAGCCCCCTAATGTGGTAGAGAGAAAAATAACATATTCTTTTTGTAAGTGGCGAGAGTCACACTCAGATTCAGACCCTAATTGGGTGCATGAGTAAGGGACATAGGAAAGTGAAGCAAAAACTTATCGTCGATCCATGTCGTTTCTTCAGCCATAAGAAATCCTGATAAGTTTTATTCTTCATGCTCTTTTGGTACAATATAACAGTGTTAGAGTAGTTCTGTTGTACGTTAAAAATGATAACTTTAATATGGGGGTGTGGTCAATTGACTAGAAAAGCTCTGTGTGTGTTACTATGTTATGTCAAAGAAATTTTGGTGTACAAATAATCACTTACAACTACACTAATTAAGGCTTGGATTCATTTAAAAACAAGCTAAAACAATAAAAAAAAATAGCAAAAAACTTGAGCCCAAATTCAGTAAAAAATGGGCCAAGCCTTAGCCAATTTTTTTTTAATAAAGATTACTAGTGCTATGAATTTTCCAATTTATTATGCTTTACAAATGTGAATGAAGTTGTTGAAAATATATATTTGGGTATCAATATCCATTATACATTTGCATCCCAAGAAAAAATAGTTATATATCATCCTAAGACCATTTCCTTCTAATAACATGAATCATATAATAATTTTAAAAAAATTAATATTATTAATTTAACAATCATTTTAGCACTTCACGATAGATATAACTTTATGTCATAATTTAAAGTGAACTCTTTAAATTAATTTAACCTTATTTAAATTAGACTTTCTTTCTTTGATGGTAAGTAATTCCTACATATATTGCACAAGGTTAAAAGTATTTATACAATTAGATATGTTGGAGAAATTAAATAATATTGAAAGATATTATACTTGACTAATGTAATATGCGAGAATTTCAATGGTAAATAATTACTCTTTATAAAATTCAAATTTTATCACATTGAAAAGCAAAGTTTACTCACATTAAATTAAAAAAATAAAAAAGTGCAAGTATTATATTGATTAATATATTTTTTATTGATTAATAATATAAAAAATATATTATAATACTACTCATGTTCATGGTTGAAAAAAAAATCCCACCCAACCTATTTTCTATTCAAGTATTTTAAAAATGAATTATTTTCCTTTTTGCTTATATTTATCTTTTTTTTTTAAATAAGGCCTATCAAGTTAGGTAGGCTTATAATCAACTCTACCTACCAAATTTTACAAATGATCTTTTAGAGTTAAAAGTCCAAATACAAAAAAAATTCTTTCATCATAAATAAATATGTTAACTTTAAATAATATTATTATATTTGAGAGAAATTATGAGATTTATTACATATCAATAGAAAGCTTTTCTTGAGTTGCTTGTTGTTGCAGTCCATATTTACCCAATTGATGCTTACTTCAAACTCAATATCTACTATATATTTACATTTCAAGGTTATTTGAGTTATTTTTCTAATTTATTATTTTCTTGCAATTTTATTATTCTTTATTTAATTAGGAGATCTATTACGTAGACTATCACCACTCTACCATTGTTTGTCTTTTCTGACAGTATTAATTTGTTGAATAATATTGCAAAATGTTTTTCTCAACTTGAGTTTAAGTTTGCTTTAAAAACTTATCTTTCACACTAGTTTTCTGTGTCAAATAAAAAAAAAGGCTTGAATTTAACCAGAGAACCAGATAAATCAATGGGTTAATTTGCTTAATTTTGCATGATGGGCAAAGTGGGTCTTTTGATTCTAATTAAATTCTCTTTCTCAAAAGAAACATGGACGCCAAGACTTTTATCTCTCCATTCCTTTAGGTGGTGCAAGAAATTTAATTTCCTTTGTCTCAGTTGCTGCTAGTTGATTAGCCAAGAGTAACATTTGAATTATGATAGTTCTTTCCAAGAGTAACATTTGAATTATGCTAGTTCTTTGTGCGCGAGATTTTATATATCGCCCGATCCAGGCAATACGTATGTATAAAAGGTAAGTCTTAGTATTCTGATTCATATTGGTGAATTTTATATGGTTACGATTATAGTTAATGGAAAAACAACAGTTTTGTTAATATTAATAAGCGATGTTATTATAATTAAATTAATTAACTCTTTTTACGTTAAAAGGAAAAAGAAGAAACTTTTAATTTGGTGCTCATAATTCTTAAACAGTTCATCATATAGCTACTCTAAAACAAAAGACGACTCTTTTGTAATATGTTAAAGTCGACCAGCGTAGAATTGAAAGCATTGTCATACGAAATATCTGCCATATATGAAAACAATGCTAACTTTAAGAGATAACTACTCATTATTATTCGTGACATACCGATACCTGTCATAATGATATAGAATGAATGGGAACATTTTTTTTTAAATGAAGTAGGATGTACGTAGCTATTGGTATAAAGGTATTGAATTTGAAACTTCTCAAATTTTTTTTATATGGCACAGATCATCTTGTAATGAGTAATTGTATAATTACAACCATTGTCATCTTCCATTGCTTATTAATTTGAGATTCCAATATGCTCTCACTGGGGGGAAAAAATGAAAGAGAAGTATCATCATAACCTACTTATTTTTCTCTTTCCATACAAGGTACATTCAATATGAAAGATGGAAGCAAAAATACAAGTAATATTCTGTTTATTATTTAAAAAAAGGGAAATATGAAGGGTGAACGTGTGGAGTTGAAGAGACGTAGTAGAGGGGAATGGCAATGGTGGGGCCAAAGGTTGCCGTGAGATGTACCGTAATGTAATTATGCAGACACGATATATATATATATATATATATAATATATGCGGGCCATCCATTCCCAAACCTCTCTTTTGTTTTTTTTTTTTTTCTGCTATCAACTTTTCTGAAAACATATATACTCTCCTGCTTCAACTTTATGGCCTGTACGTGGCAATAAAAGTAAGGAAATGAAAAAGTTATTTAATAAAAGTTAAATAATATTTATTATATTTTCGTTATTATCATTTAATAATATGTCTTTTTATTTTTTTTAAAAATAAAAATAAAAATATTATTTTTCATCCCATTTACACAATATACTTAATGGAAATTGGCAAACTCCAATATATCGCCTCCACTGTACTTATCATTCATCTCCCTAATGTTTTTCTTCTTATAAATTCCCCTATCCATTTCTACCAAAAAAAGCTTGTTCTTCATAACTTACCGAGCGTTAAATGTTACTTATTTAGCATAGGATCAGTGATGGCTTGGATTCAGAACTAGGGGGATTGGGAAGAAAGTAGAAACAGAAAGGAAAAATGAGGAACTTAAAAATAATAATAATGTCTGCCCTTATCTGGATAAAATATAATTTATAGACAAATTAAATGAAGAGAAAGTCATTGTCTATTTTTGGCAAGAAAACAAAATGCAGAGTACAAGTTCTTTGTATCCGTCTTTGTTTAGAATCGTAGTAGAAAATGGGCATTAATTTGGCTTACAATAATCTAGCACGGGAATTCTAGCTTCCCATGCAGGTTAACTATTTGAAATCCGGGAGATACCCTTGGGGGAAAAATAAATTCTGATAGAATAAAATTCAATTAATTAGTCTTCTGAGGGAAAAATTTATCTCTGGTAAGAGAATAACTATGATCTGAGCTTTCATATATCCGAGTATGGCGTTTGAAATAAGTTTAATATATTCTAACGACTGATAAATTTTCTGAAATTATAAGTAGTTGATGGTTAGGGCCGCTGTGTAAGAATTTAGATAGTTGTTGTAGTATTAAGTTTTGAGGTACCAATAAAGTATTAACTCATCAAAATATTAAATTAATAACCATATATCTAAATATGATTCTTACTCAACTATAATTATAAATTCACATGTAAAAAAAAAATTGAAATCTAAATTCTTACTTAAATGATATTTCATTTCAACTACACCTAGTTATTGTAATTCATTTTTAAAAGCAAGTGAAATGTAAATGCAAAATATCTAGACTTGTGACCGTTTTTCATTAAACAAAAGAGGAATAAGAATAAATTAATTACACACTATGAATATTATATACTAGAAGTTTAATTTGTGCAATCCAACTCAAATCAATATATCTTTAAAGAAGTTGAAATAATGAAATGTCAAGTAGACGTAAAGCATTTAACAAGTGTCTTTAGTAAAGATGAACTCAATATCACTTTTAAGTGACAGCAATTTCTTATTCCATTATTAAAGACGTTGATAACGATACGTTGACCATCCATATCGATATGTAATTAAAGATTCGGCTCCATCCTAGTTACCATAATTTGAAAAGCAAAACTGAAAGAGTAATATTCTTCAAATCTCCATAATTTGCTTTATATCATTAGGAATGATGCGCATAAAAAGAAAGAGATAAGGTTGAGCAGTTTGGTTGTGGATGAAAAGGAAAGTGGTACGTATACATAGGAACTTGACGCAGCCTGTATCTTAATTAATTGTTGACGCAAATTGAATTCTTAGTTGTTTTACTTACGATGCATTTCAAACCTAATTTATCACTCAAATATCAAATCACAGTGTTGGTGACGTGTGAGAATGAGGAGGGTTCAAAACATTGTTACAGTTTTACTATATGGCATGGCATATGGACATATTCTACCATAGCTTGCAAGGTAAAAGAAAATTGTGAGAAATTATAGATAATAAATGCATGATTATCTTATAACGCGGATGATTCTAACTTTTTGTAACTGTTAAAGGCACAAAAGTTGGAAGAGAGGGTTGGTGGTGTTGGAATCTGATTCCCCATCACTGTTTTTGACAGCTAGCAACAGGATCATACCTTTTTTTTTTTCCTTTCATTTTCATGAGAAAAAGCTCATCGATCACTTCATATTTGCTAAATTATAGTTGGAAAGGCATCCAATATTGCAGCCTTGGCCCTGCATTTCACTTGGCCTCAACCCCCTCTCTCTCTTTCTCTCACTCCTCGGCGAAGGAGATATAGAGAGAGAGAGTAGTGGAGAAAGGAAGCCATGCACGTGCATGAGAAATACAAATCAGTAGATCAGAAAAGAAAAGAAGATGAGAGAGGAGGTGGGACCCGCAGAGGAATGCGCTAAAAAGCATGGGATTTATTCCCCACACAAGCCCTGGCAAAGCAATTAAGCAACGGGTATTACGTACTCCTGCCACCTATGTGCCTGTGCGTTTGTGGCCTCATGGGCCGCAATTACTTTATCATGTTACCCTCAACGCCATGATCATAAAAATAATATTTAAAATTGACTCCAAAATATTAATTTGAGATCATTTGTATAAACTATTATATACTGATTACGCAAAATAAATTACACGTGTATATATATAGATTATCTATGTTGGCAACTGCGAGGGTAACTTCTCTCATGAACTGCACATGCATGCATCTGACGTCGTTAATGAAATATATATAGAACTGGATTCCATATCATCACTAATTACCTCCTTCCTCATCTCTTTCCAGATAACAAGCCAAAGTCAACGTGAGGCCCATAACCAAGATAGCATATTCCAATCAAAAGTTCATGGACGTAATTTCCAAGTATTTTCTCATCGTCCAAACAGGTCACTATCTAACAATGTATGAAAAGATAAGAAACACCAGCAACTTGCATGGTAAATCATATATATAGCAGAGATCAGATACCTTGGTCCATATATATGTGGACACCAATTTCCGCAGCACATTCTCGGAAGTTCCATATCAGCATCATTAGCTTCTCTCCCATGCCTTTCATTAATATATAGTAGGTGCTGTTTGATACTTGGAAAATCTAATTTTTCAAGCATCTAAAAACTTATAAGATATTAGAATATAACAAATATAAAAATGATAAAGTTTATGCGTTGTATATTTCTTATATTTGTCTAGCTCAATTTTTATATACAAAAAGTTAAAATACCCATGTATCAAGCATTGGTTTTGTTCATAAAAGTGACTATATTAGTTTTCTGTTTTGGCCATGAAAGCGACAATATAATGAACCACAAACGGTTTGGAAATTCTGATTTCCTACTCGTAAATTTAGCAGGACTGGGATCAATAATCTCTTTATTTATTTCTGAAATCATGAAAGACTACGTAGAAGCTCAATAACTCGATGGGCCAAATCCATCATGGACTTAACCCATTCATAATTAGTGGTCCCATCCTCCAGGCCCAACAGATAACTTCTGCTTTGCTTTAAGGTGTCAAATTGCTCTAAATGGGCTTTTAGGGGCCACCCAAAGACTTATTGCCCCAAAAATCAGAACAACATAAATAAATAAAGCGGAAACAGACGTATGAAAGGTAACAGAAGAGAGAGATGATTAAAGAATTCGGTGAAGGAGCACAATTCATTATCCGACAAAGATAACCAACAAAATTGCTTTCTCGTCTACCGCATTAAAAAGGAAGCAAAAATTAAAAACATTACACGTTTTTTCATTCATTGTTTCCAATCTTCGATGCGCCCAAAGTGAATTTGATGTTTAAAATAGACCAAAAAAAAAAAAACACATGAAAAATTAAATATCTCAGGTTATAATTGTTATAAATGAAAATATTGGACAAAAATTTCATAATCAATTGAATTCCCTACTTATCCTCATATACTTGTTTGTTTAGCTAAGCCCAAGTTTAGATCATTATCCTTGAAGATGACCTCATGTATGTATCACATCATCTCAAATCAAGGAAGAGAAAGGGACTGAGACAGGGAGAGTGAGCTGGCCAGACTTTGTTAATTTCAATTGGACATTCTCCTTTCCTTCAATTATTCAAATCAATCCGAAGCATTGCACGATTTTATATTTGTTAAACCATTAAACAACTCCAAATAATAGGAAAAGGAAGCATCATTCCTGATTAAAAATAGCTTGACTTAAGCAATAAGAAGATGGATTTATCTAAAAAGAAAAGGAAAAAGGACTTCGAGCCATAAGGAAATATCAGTTAATTATTCTATGTGTGTGTGCTGCTTTAGTGGACGATCTTTCTGGCAATTCCACGGATCATTGTCTACATCTCAAATCCACATCCACAAGCTTGCAACTTGCATGTGGAGAAGAAATGGCAAAATGATTTAAAAACAAGAACAATAAATGCCTAATATTTCTTCAATTTTCTTTTTTTCTTCCTTCTTTTTTTTTTTTTTTTGGGGGTTTCTGATTCGAACCAAATGACCAATTTGAATTCTGGACAAGTTAATCGAGTGGGACCAACAAATTGACTCCCGCTTAGGACCATTTCTGTGTCTGCCTGATTTCACATGGAAGAAAGAACCATGCTCAATTTCAATTTCCAATTTTCCAGCTATTACGCAACCATTCTTATTCCAGAATTTAATGTCATCTTGTTTCTAATCATTCAAATTTTTCTATCAAAAAAAAAAAAAAAGACTGTTTGGTTTGGTATTTCTCCTTTAAATTTTAAATTTCAAAAGCAAGAGCCTATACTTTGTGGGCTGAGGGAACTTTCGGCCGGATCGCGTGATAACAACGACATTTTTTGTTGTTTAGGTAAAAGTTCATAGTCACCATTTTCAATTTAGTGAGACGCACCGTTTTCAACTTTGTCACTTTCACGTTAAATGGCACATCCTCTAGAGCCTCTTTTTAGATCATCTTGTAGGTCCTAATTCATTAGGTAATCAAGGCTGCTTCTCCCAACTATTTTGTTTCTCCAACACAATCTAATTTGAACGTTTGATTTTAAAGGGCAACTTTACTGCAATAAAGTATTGGAAATGAATCAGTAAAGACAAAAACTTCACCGAGCCGAAACATTAATTGTCTTGGTGCGTGCGAGAGTAGGAAAAAAAGTGTAATTCTTTTCACATAGTCTTGGTGCAATTTTCAACACCTTCTCCAAGCGATTCCAAACTCATTATCTGTACGCCACTTTGCTCTCAGCGTTTTCATGGCAGATTCAACATTACACCTCCTCCACGTGAAAACTAAGATGCTTTCATGGTAGAATTATGAGTTTCCTTTTTTTTTTTTCTTGTTACTATTGCATATGAGTATTCTCAGATTTCATTTCATATTAAATCTCTAATTCAATCTACTTCAAAAATACACATAAAAATAAAGAGAAAATGAAATTTTATAATCTTTAAAATATATGTCTAACTATTTAATCTTTAAATCTTCTATACAAATACACGGTTAAAAAAAAATTTAACTTACTATTCATTAATTATTCATCACTAAAACAAAAATGACAAAATCAAAGTCGATGTGACGAGTTTTAAAGATAAGTGAGTGACGAATTCAAAACTTCCTAAAACTGCTGTATCTACGAGATTCAAGGAATAAATAAATGAGGATTTTACAGTTCCTCTGAAATGAACAAGAAGGCCAGGCACATATGACCAGCCTAAGCATACTAGGAAGTGGTTAGAAGATATAAGAAATCGTTGTGGATATTTATAAAAGATTGAATCATTGAGTTCATTAAAGAAAGAAATCTGGTAGCAAACAGCCATCATTCACATGAATGATTAACTGGTTAAGGCCACAGCAAACATGGGGAATGGACAAGAGCGCATTGGCCCCACTAAGTTCTTTACTCAAACCATCATCTTAATGTCCAGTTTGCTAAAAAAGCCAGTTTGCCCTTAATTATTCGCATGATATGCGCTAATTTGCCATCATAATCGATCATTCCAAGACACACAAAATAGAAAAATCATCAAACTGCTATGTAAATTATAAGTCATATGAAATTAGTACAGAACTCATTTAGATAAATTAATTAACATGTGAAAAAAAAATGAACCGAGGCATGCCATTTTGCTCATGGAAAATCTAATGGACCATGGATCCCTTCTCTACTGGTCTCAATGTTGTAGGAGAAGATGTCAACGGAAGCACCTGATGTTGTTGAACCTCTCTCTGATCCCTCTCTCTGTTCTTGATGAGCCTAAGAAATGAACCATCTCTGTCATCCATCACCATTGTTGAGTTTGGAGAATCTTTAACCCCAGATTCTGAAACAGACCCATGATTGCTTTGTGCCCTTTTCTGAGCGTCTTCAATCATTCTTCTATACAATTTCTCCTCTGCATCTCTCAGGAACTTGAACTTGGGTGGGGGCGAAGATCTAAATCTGTTAACCTCTGATTCTGATAATGATTCAAAGAGAGGGTTGAATCCTTGATGCTTGTAAGAATCAAGAGGGTTCAAAGGGGATTTCAATGGTGAAGAAGCAAGAGGTGTGAGAAATGGCGTATCAATTGCCACCACAAGATCACTCAAGCTCCTGGTTCTTGACCCTTTTCTAGATTTCCCATCCTCGGACTCTAAATCCTCCTTGGTCTCCTCTTTGATTGTGAAGAGAAATCTGGGTGGACCAGCGAGATTGTGCAGCCTCATAAGCTCTGACTCTACACTATCTTCCCCAAAGTTCCTCAATACTAAATCCTTGTTAGTAGTAGTAGTACCCAACTCAACGTCAGTTTCTAGAATCTTCGTTTCTGGGTCTCTGGTGGAACTGTGCAATGAAGGTAGTGTCTTCCAGCACACCCCATCAAGCATTCCCTTGGCATAATTGCTCTCATCATTCCCAATCTCTGCGTGGGTGGTTCTCTTCTTCCACCATAACAAATAGTAAAGCTGAGCAATCAGAGCCAATAGAAAGCAGCCAAACACCACACTCAGACCAATACCTAGCCCACTGAACGACATCGTATTTGATTGCCACAGAATTCACATCTTCATATCAACTACTAAACTACTCATTTGAAAAAACAACCTATTTTAGCCGAAAACTATGCTCTCCCAGATTTGGACCACAAAATTACTCCAAGAAAGAAGCAAAAGAAGTCACAGAATTTGTAAGAGAGTGGATAGAATATCAAAATTCCTGCGGATTTCAAGGAAACTGGTGTGAGACACTAAATCCAAGAGAGGAAGGAGCATCCACCTTCCATTAACGGCAAATCCTTTCATTTATGAAACTCACGTCGTAAAGACAGTAATATATTGCCTCAAACACACGCCTAGTAGTGAGGTGTTAGTGGGAAGGGAAATTCTTCTGGGTAGATGAAAGAGGAAAAAGTCATACCTTACACGCTAAAGATACGAACAACGCGGAAACCCAGAACCACAAAGATTGTGCGGAGCCAATGAAAACCAAAAGCTTAGCTTATATAGGATCCCATCTACGGAAGTGAAGTAGAGTTTGATCTTGGTACAACCTGTGACTGCGAGCTTAAAAGACACGCCTTGGGGCGATAAGCGTTAGAGTTTTGGGAATACACCCTGTGGCAATCGAGTCCTTGAACAATGTGGGTAAAAAGTCTATGTATGGGTCGAGAGCATCTTACACGGTAAATGTCATCATCAATTAACATAAACATCTGACTTTCACTTTGCCATAGTGGTTAGCAAACCTTATTATTTGAAATAGACTAAAATTAAAATCCTATTTTAGATTGAATGCTTCTCTTATTTATATTATTACATCTATTAATTTATTTATAATAAATTGACCAAAAAATTATCAATAACTATTTTATTTATGAAGAATTCAATTAAAAAATATTTGTTTATGGGATAATAAATTAAACAATAATTTTATGAGAAGTTAAATTAAATAATATTTTATTTATAAAGAATCAAAATGAGACTTTGATATATATATATATTTATATAGAGGAAGACATGAGAAAAGGTGTAAAGAAAGATTATAATAATATTAAATAGAAAATGGTAAAGATGATGATGATAATTATGATTCATTGCATCACCAAGCGTAGCGGATTTTATGTAATCTAATGTGGTTAGAAGACATAGCCAAAGAACACACCCGTCAACTATGAAGATTTAGCTGGGCTTAACCTGTGGTTGAATAAATATCAATAAAGCATCTGTTGAAAATGATATCGAGTACTTTTGTTTCTCTCCAATATAATATAATAAATTCTCTCGCCATTCTATGCATTCGAATCGTTTTCTTCCCCTGATGCCTCGCCCTTTTGCTATTTAAAATTTTTCTTCTTTTTCGGTTGGCAAACCCTAATTCTTAATTATAGTTAAAATTGAGAACCTTTTTCACACTGACAAGGTGGAGGAAGAATAGACGCGGCACTTCCATGTTCACGCAACTCGAAAAGCTACAATCATGACCAAGTGTGTGTGTCTATATATATATATATAATTCTTACAATTTAACATAACATGATTAGGTTTATTATAAAAATTTTACACATATTATAATTTTATTGAAAATTTTAATAACGAAAATATAAAAAAATATATTTAAATCTAGTCCTTATAGCTTGTGATCTACCTTGCTTAAGTTAATTGGCTAAACTAATTAATTTATAATTTGGGTTTGGTTCTGGGTTTGAGAGTGCTTATTATCAATAAACCCTAAAGTGTACGGTTGGTAGGGGGACCGCTGAGGTCTGGGATTAGGTATCAAAAAAGCTGTCAGATGCGAATTACGAATGGGCTCCGAAGAATAAGTCCAATGAGGAATCATATGTATGGCCCGTCCATTTCATGGGATGTATCCCTTATGAGTATGACATATACCCTGACCCAAAAAAGAGTATGACATATCCTTGGTTGCAACAGATGTCAAACCAGAGCCGTATGATTGGCCAAAAATAAAATATAGATAATTTGATATTTAAAAAATACACTTTAATATTTAAAATTATCTTTTAATGCAAATTAATCTCTTAAAATTTGAAACTCTACACATGTATATTGGGTTACTCTTAGAGGAAATAAGTAATTTGTTCTAACAAAAGGATTAAATTGTAATAAATTATAAATTTTGAAGGATTAATTCATGAAGATTAATAAAATTTTAATGAGTCTGGAGACATATGTTTCAATGAGTTTGCTCTTTTGCCAAGCCTTATAATTTGTCTTTGAGAGTCTTTTAGGAAAAATTCAAAAGTGATACAGAAATATTCGTAAATAACAACAAAAATCTCAATGTTTAGAATAACTTAAAATTGTTTTTGTGTAGAACATCAATCATTTACCTGCTTTTGAAAAAAAGAAAGAAGAACTAATAAATAGATATAAAGTGGCACTTGATGAAAATACACTTTTCTCAAGAGTATGCTAGAGATCAGAAAACAAATACTCTTGTTCTGTTTCAATAAGGGAATACAACCTAGTAAGCCAAACAAAACAAACAAAAAAAATCATGGATGTTCTTGCATTTAATATTATTTTCAGTCTATCAAAAAAATCATTTTAAAACTAGAAAGCGCTTAATTGATAAGAAAAGATAATATCTTTTTTTAATAACTTTGATTCATTTCCTCTGAAAAAAATGCACCAACTGAAGTGGGGGTTATGCCTTTTAACATTTCTTGAAGGGGAAATAACTCGGATAAATTCTGAAAATAACTTATTGTAATACCAAAAAAAAAAATTCAATGAAATTTCATTTCATAAATGTGCTAGTATTTAATCCAAAGTGTGTAGAAATAAATCAAAGGTGTAAAAAAAAATTAATTGAGGTTTGTGTAGAAAACAAATATGCTAATCTGTCGTTAACATCGTTTTACTTTTTCTTTACAAAATAAATTAATTGTAATTCACTTTTTTTTGGGGACAAGACTGTAATTTACATTTTAACAAATCAAAAGTGTATAATAATACATCTAATAAAATGCCTGCATTTTAGTCATGTCAAGCATAAAATAATGAATTAATATGAAGGATTCCCAACCATAAATAAATAAATAAATAAAAGTAATACGAAGGCTATAAAATTTTAGAAAATGGAAAGTGCGACAGCATCAACATTAAAACCCTCTAAATTACATTTTGACCTCCTAATAACTTAGCTAAATATGCGCACGAAGATAGAAAATATGTCTTCTTAATTTTCTCGCTGTTCTTTCGCAACAAGGTAAGAGAGCTCACACGAAATGTTATGATCAACTGCTTCTGTTTTCAAGGTGTGCAAAAAGAATAATTTTCTTTTATGAATACGCATCATGCATGAACCGAGTATGGCAAAGGCATCCCGCAGAATGACATGGATATACCAAGTAAATTATATCTAACATAAACAGAACCAAATCATATCACAATAGTGAAGTGATAAACTCTCATAATATAAAATATAACCCACTTCAAAACAGTTGCATGTTAGTTTACGTTTTCGCCATTAACATTCAATCACTCTCTCTGCAGAAATTCTTGACCTGAAGAAGAAAGAAAATCAAAGAAGGTTTGGTTTCCTGGTGGGCCATCTTCTTCATCAATATGATGATGATCAGGAGAAACAGAAGGAGTAGCAGTTGAACTATCATCAGCACAAATTGAACTTTTGTCTTCCAGAATGCCAGTTGGCTGCAGAGGGAACAGTGGAAGCGTTTCTTGGTTGCTCGAGTGCTTATCATCTGAGATTATTCTGTCTTGCATTTGTTCGTATACCTCACAGTTTCTGGGCATCCTCCTAATAGCTGATCCTGGCAGAAGCACTTTGGGATGTTGAGCAATAAAACCCATTTCACTATGTGGCAGATAATATGAAGCACAAAACACTGGAAAAAAAAAACACCTTTAACTTGTGAGTCAAAGGAACCAATTAAAGAGAAACGAATAACAGTTGGAAAGAAGCACCTTACAACCATAGAGAAAATTTGTTTTAAAATATTTCTACTAACAACATTTAGATACAATTTTATGTTTGCCTAATATGATAATTAAATTTGTTTTATTACTTGCACTGTATGTATGATTGGATTTAAAAAAAAATCTTTATATATAATAATGTTTATAATTAAAAAAAATGATAGTAAAAAGTCAAAAAATTTTACTTTAATCTAATCCAGTCTCTATATCTGTTTATCATGAATTGGCAAAGCAAAAGAGAAACAGGTGCTATAACGATTTTTTTCCTTTTTAACTTTTTGGTTTTCCAATAATATTTTACGTTTATCTTTCAATTAATAAACACACATATCGAGGACACTTGCATGAAGAGGAAAAACACAGAGAGCAAAATAGATATATATATATATATATATATATATATAAGATACCGAAATTACAAGTTACTGGAAGAAATTAAAGAGTATTAAATTTGTGAGTACGAACCATTAGGGCAGAGTGGGGAAGAGAAAATAGGCTGATGATGAGGAGGCCTATGAAGAAAGCGATTGAAGTAAGCGATGGTTTCTTGCTTTTGCTTCTGCCTCTGCCTGGCTTTGTGATTCTGAAACCAATAGAAGACATTCTTGCCTTCGATGTGACCATACGCCCTGAGCCTAGCAGTTATGTGCTGTATCTGCTCAGCACTGGGTGTCCTTATCCCCTGCTTATACAGGTTCTCCAACATGCTTATTTGCTCTTTTGTAGGGTTCCATCGCGAACTCCCTCCATTGCTCCCACCCGACCCATTATCACCACTCTCCATCTCTTTTCTCTGTCTCAAAATGGTGACTTCCTCTTGCTTTATAATTACATATGGCTTTTGGGTTTTGGAGTATAAGTACTATTTTATAGAGTGATGATGAAAAGGAGCGAAGGAGTCAAATGAAATGGCTAGAGAGAGAGGATTTAACATGCGTATTGTTTTTGGTGCACAACATCTCTGAAAACATGGCGGTTAGCGACGGAGAAATAGATAGATAGAGAGTATAGGCATAGGTTTCGTCGTCTTCGTTAGAAGAATTTTTACGAGAAGACAATAATTGCTGAAATGGCTCACTGATAGAATTAACGATGGTGATTAACGCAGATGATATTTCTCTGTGCGTGTCTCTTGTTTCTAAGCCCATAATGTGTTATATCTCGGGAATGACAGAGAGAGAGAGTGTGAAGAACGTAGGTTACGCCATTGAAGGAAAGGAAGGGCAAAAAAGTAAAATGGGGGGAAAAAGACAGACGGTTGGGTTGTAAGGTGAGGGTGAGGTGAGGGCTAGGCTTTTGGGAATTGAAGTGAGAGCAGATAGGCTCAGAGAGGGGAGAGAGAGAGAGAGAGAGAGAGAGAGACAGAGAGGTGAAATTTGAAGCTAGGCTGGCTGGCTGCCCCGCGGAGGAAATGTGAACTCTCAAGATATGATACAGGACAGATACTTGCGTTTTAAGCTTTAACTGAAGAGACGTGCATGGGAGAGTTGACACTGTTCCTTAGCTTTGTGGACGATTTGGTCTGGGCTAACAAGATTATCCGTTATATATATATACATACACACACACACACAAATTATACCATGCATGGAGAGGTTTTGTGAGGTTGAGCCTTTTTTTTTTTTAATCGTTGTACCATTTCGATATCTGTATTTAGTCTTCAAATCATATGTGTTATGAGTTTAGGCAGCCGAAGATTAAGAAAATATGATAATTAAAAATATATATTTTATATAAATTTCTTTAAAAATTCATACTTTCCATTGATGTTGTGTCATGACCTAAAATTGAAATGTTTTATGTTTGATTTACATATATATATATTGCTGATAATTAAACATCTTAATTTTTTTAATTAGTTATTATGTTAAATGGTCAGGGACAATATTTGGGCATGTGAAGGATTTATGTGATAGTATATTCAACTATATTCACTGTTTCTAATTAGGTTAAATTAGTATTTTGGCCCCCTTAACTTTATTTAATGTTTTAAATTGATCCCTTAATTGTGGAGTATTTCAAAATGATCCCTTAATTTTTTTTAACATTTTAAATTGGTTCTTTCACTTTGAAGTGTTTCAAAATGGTTCTTTAATTTTATTTAATATTTCAAATTAGTCCCTTAACTTTGAAATGTTTTAAATTAGTCCCTTAATTTTTAAAATTTCATTTTATTTAATGTTTCAAACTAGTCTTTTAATTTTAAAAATTAAAGAACTAATTTAAAACATTTCAAAGAATTTTCAATTTGAAATATTTATTTTAATATAAAATATTTAAAGAAAATAATTTAAAAATATATAAAAATTCTTTTTATAGATAAAATTATAAAAAAGATCATACAGACACACTTTTTCAGTTTACTCACTTGAATAAAAAAACACTTATTATAAAATTTTAAAAACTAAAAAGTGCTTAAAAAGTTCACTAAAATAAAATACTTTAAAAAATGATATTTATTTTGATATGAAAATCCATCACTAATATTATTGCATGACATTTTCAATAATTTTATCTATAAATTTTTTTATATATATTTTCAAATTACTTGTTTTAAATATTTCATATTAAAATAAATATTTTAAATTGAAAGGTTCTTTAAAATGTTTTAAATTGGTCCCTTAACTTTTAAAATTAAAGGATCAATTTAAAATATTAAATAAAATAAAATTTTAAAAGTTAATGGATTAATTTAAAATATTTCAAAGTTGAGGGATTACTTTGAAATGTTAAATAAAATTAAAGGATCATTTTAAAACACTTCAAAGTTAAGGAACCAATTTCAAATATTAAATGAAGTTAAGGGATTAACATACTAATTTAATCTTCTTATTATATTCTACAAATTTATTTATTTATTTTTATCATTTATTTATGTGATTTCAGAGTTACCTAGATTGAGTGATGAACGTTCATTTCAGCCCACAATAGAAAGCTAGATTGGGGGTGGTTGGAATTTTCCTCCATAAATATTACTATATCAGAGGCCTTGCGCTTCGTTATTTTTGAATTTAATAAACTAAAGGCCATATACCAGCTGTAAAGCCATTTTAGAGCAAAAGAAACAAGCCACAATTAATTGTCCATCTTTTAAATAATATTAACATAAGAAATAATTACTAATGTTAAAACGAACGTCAGAGTTTAAGACAATATAACGAAATTCAAATTACTTATAGAAACGAAATATACGTATTATCATAAGAGAGTGACTGACTCGGGATTTTCAAAAGCTTCACCTAGCTAGAAATTATAAAAAAATTATTTGCGTAAGATTTGATTTTACATATTTGGCTTATAGTTCTTTTTTGGTAAGATAAGCAGATTCAAAAGCTAAAAACCCATCATTAAAAGAAGGAAAACAAAAAGGAGAACAAGGTTGCTGCAGGAACCTCCCAGTGAGTCAGTGAAATAGATATACATACAGCATCCATCCAAAGCACAAAAAGGTAGGAGAAACCTAGAAATAACCGGATAAAGCTTCAAGCTTTAAGCTTTAAACCATGCAACATGGGTCAAGACTCAAGAAGGAGCAACACCAAACAGTACTGAGAAAAGCAAGCTAGCTAGTGTGCATGTGATGTGTGAGGAGGAAGATGCGTGGTCAGATAAGAGTACATGAAAAACGCAACATAAACACCAAGTTGGAGTTGGAGTTGGAGTTACGCGCCATAAATGGCCTATAAATGCCAGAATCAGTGAGAGAAATAGACAAAGATAAAAGAAGGCAGTGATAGGTGAGTGGTATTCATGCGAGATAATGGGGCTTTTGCGCTGACCGGGAGAACCAGTGAGTGCTATACAATATATGCTGTACACACACACACACACATATATATATATGTGCTTTAGTGTGATATATGAATTACAAATGGCTTGTTCATATATATATATATATATATATATACAGTTGTGTTGTTTGCTGTGCTACGTCGTCGTGTTGTGGAACTGCACACAAAAGGACTATTGAGGTGCCGCCACTTCTCATTCTCAGCGCCAACCTCGTGAAGCGGAGAAGTGAAAAAGATGCACCAATCCATTCGCCGTGTTCTGATCATTTTGGAGCACCGAATTCGACGCAGATTGGTGAAACCATGCATGTTTTGCTGACGCCTGTGACGGGGATTCAATTTGAAGCCAACGAGAGAGAGAGAGAACAAAAAAATTGTTTAGAATACGACAAAAGATCCCATGCATGCTGATCTGTATTTCGATGTGCCCTCCAACTCAGACTTCACCTTTTCTTTTGTGTTTGTTCCAATACGACAATGCGTTACTTGGATTGCACTGCCGGGAAAAATCTTTATCTTATATACATACATATATATATATATATATATGGTTGCCGGTTGTTGGGCGGGTTAATTAAGATTTTATTTTATTTTATTTTTTTTGCTAATTTTAAGGACATACTCTTTATATTGATTTAGTGCAATTAACAAGAATAAATTTTTTTAAATGCTGTCTCAGTTTAAACTCAAGTAATCAAAATAAATAACATATAACTTTTTAAATTTTTTTTAACATTATATATAAAAGTTGATAAAGTGAGGAAAAAAGTTAATGGAATTGTATTATCACTTTATCAGTGAAACTCAATTAAACAAAAATGTACTTAATATGAATTTCATATACTTCAGATATTTTTTATTTTCAGATTTGAATTTGTGGTACTTTCATAGAGAAGGGCTATTTCTTAAATATTAAAAATTTGTGTCTTGGTGGCTAAAATAAATTCAAACGGTATTATGAGCGACTAATTAAATTTAAAAACTAGAAAGGAATCAGTAATTACGTCTCAATCAATTATTGAAAGATAATTCAAATTTGAATCGAAGAATTACTATATAACCATTTTGCGATACATTAAATCCTTAGTTACTCTCAAGTCAATGTGGCATAAGGCGAGAAGTTGACACTATTCTATTTCATTGAAATAAGAAAATTAACAGATTACGACCAATGTTTCAAAATTGTGTCATTGATAATCTTTTTTCCATAATTTTTGGCATATAGAGCACAAGCATGTGAGAGCGTGAACATGCGGTTACGTAAGAAAATTGGTAATTACCGTGTAAAGCATTTCTACGTTTCTGGCCTCTGCACTTCTTCTGCTGCTGTTCCTCTGCTCTCCTTCCTCACAAGGACTATTTCGCTGTTAGTTTTGTACGTACGATTATTTCATTCAAACCAAGTTTAGGTTATATTTGAATCTTAATAAATGCAATAACTCCATCAAGGCGGTCATATATTTTGTGAATCTCGAATTAATCAGGACAACAATAAGTCAATAACAACTCAAGACTCAATCCAAAAACATAAGACCCCGGCCTAACCAGAGCCGAAATATTACAACAAGTTTACAGAACACAAAGTTACATTCATGGTTACGATCATACTAGCCCTACAAATACATTATTGAAGTACACGCAAAAAACATCCAAAAGGGATGCACCAGCCACGAGATGATGGGTTGTTTAGTCCACTTCCTCAATCTTGGGCCCAGCACCGGTTCCACCCGTAGAAGGACCATCCTCATCCATAGCCCCCCCAGCATCGCCACCAGCACCTTGATACATTTTGGCAATGATGGGGTTGCAAATGCTCTCCAACTCCTTCATCTTGTCCTCAAATTCGTCAGCCTCAGCAAGCTGGTTTCCATCAAGCCAGTGGATAGCCTCCTCAATTGCATCTTCAATCTTCTTCTTATCAGCAGCAGGCAGCTTGGAAGAAATCTTGTCATCCTTTATGGTGTTCCTCATGTTATATGCGTAATTCTCCAGTGCATTCTTGGCCTCCACTTTCTTTTTGTGCTCCTCGTCCTCAGATTTGTACTTCTCAGCCTCCTTTACCATCTTCTCAATCTCCTCCTTAGAAAGCCTGCCCTTGTCGTTGGTAATTGTAATCTTGTTCTTCTGCCCTGTGGTTTTGTCCTCCGCAGATACATTCAATATGCCATTCGCATCGATATCGAAGCAAACGTTGATTTGTGGGACTCCCCTTGGAGCAGGAGGAATGCCAGATAACTCAAACTTCCCCAGCAAATTGTTGTCCCGGGTCCTTGTACGTTCACCCTCATAGACCTGAATCAACACACCAGGCTGGTTATCAGAGTAGGTCGAAAATACTTGCTCTTTCTTGGTGGGAATTGTGGTATTCCTGGGAATCAACACAGTCATGACACCTCCAGCAGTCTCTAAACCAAGGGATAAAGGAGTGACGTCCAGCAACAGAAGGTCCTGTACTTTCTCATTGCCCTCTCCACTGAGAATTGCAGCCTGAACAGCAGCACCATAGGCAACAGCCTCATCAGGGTTAATGCTCTTGCAAAGCTCCTTTCCATTGAAGAAGTCTTGCAGCAGTTGTTGAACCTTGGGAATTCTAGTGGATCCACCAACAAGAACGACATCGTGGACGCTGCTCTTATCCATCTTAGCATCCCTCAAACACTTCTCCACTGGCTCCATACACTTCCTAAAGAGATCCATGTTGAGCTCCTCGAACCGAGCACGAGTGATAGTTGTGTAGAAGTCAATGCCTTCGTATAATGAATCAATCTCGATGGTAGTTTGAGCAGTAGATGAGAGAGTCCTTTTTGCCCGCTCGCATGCAGTTCTCAACCTCCTCAAAGCTCTGGGGTTCCCACTAATATCTTTCTTGTGCTTCCTCTTGAACTCCTGAACGAAATGGTTCACCATTCTGTTATCAAAATCCTCACCACCCAAGTGGGTATCACCAGCGGTAGCTTTCACCTCAAAAATACCTTCTTCAATGGTGAGAAGAGAAACATCGAACGTTCCACCACCAAGATCGAAAATTAGAACGTTCTTCTCACCACTGCTGCCAGCCTTTTTGTCAAGTCCGTAAGCGATGGCAGCAGCAGTGGGCTCATTAATAATACGCATCACATTAAGCCCAGAAATAACACCAGCATCCTTCGTAGCTTGACGTTGGGAATCATTGAAATATGCGGGCACAGTAACAACAGCGTTCTTCACGGTAGAACCAAGATAGGCCTCGGCAATCTCCTTCATCTTCATGAGAACCATGGAAGATATCTCTTCAGCGGAAAATTGCTTCTCCTCGCCCTTGTATGTGACTACAATCATAGGTTTGTCACCACCGCCAGCAATCACCTTGAACGGCCATAATTTAACGTCACTTTGCACTGAAGAATCACTAAAACGCCTACCAATCAAACGCTTGGCGTCTGCATGAATGAAATTAAGTTAAGTTAATTAATCAGAAAAAGAATTTTCATCCCCCAAAATAAAGATACAAAAATGGGAAAAGTATAAGCCTCGCTCGCCATCCTCCCTAACTACATAGTGCGTGATTGCGTTTACATATTAAAATATACGCATTTTGGAATTAGACTGCATAATTGAGAAAAGAAACCATTGGTTTCTACATCTTTTATTCACCAATGAAATCCTCTGTCTCTCGGGAGTTATTAAGAAATCCAATAACTACAAATTACAGAGCACATAAAACTATAAAAATAATAAGTAAATAACATGGGAGCTGGCAAGTTTCGAACCACTATTTATCTGGAGAATTAGTAGAAGAGCGCAATATATAGCACATAATGAGCGCAATAATATCCATAGTTTCGGATTAGCCATGCTCCTCTGTTTTAAAGTAAGAAAATCCCCAGTGAGTTAACTGCCCCCAGTTAATGAGCCGTTGTGATAATTCCCGCATAATTACTAGTTTATACTAGCAAAAGCAAGCACTCTGTAATTTTTTTTAAATGAAAAAACAGTCAAATCAAGCATACCATAAAACTAACAATTTCTTTCAGTAAACCAATTACTCAGCAACCTTGACATGAACAAACTCTATCTCATCACAAAAAACCATTGAAAAAGGAAAAAATTCAGACATCCACTGTCCGGGGAAAAGGAAGAATATGGTCAATGTTACATACCGAAAACAGTGTTGGTGGGATTCATCGCGACCTGGTTCTTGGCAGCATCACCGATCAACCGTTCAGTGTCAGTGAAAGCCACATAAGACGGCGTCGTCCTGTTACCCTGATCATTGGCTATGATTTCTACACGATCATGCTGCCAAACACCAACACAAGAATAAGTTGTACCCAAATCGATTCCGATCGCCGGACCCTCACCTTTCCCAGCCATATCCTCTCAGAACTTCACAGATCAACAACAACTAGCTTGCCTTCCAGAGACAGAAACAACAATTTGAAGTTTTGGAAGCAAAAATTATAACCAAAGCAGTTCTCTAAATTGAATTGAGCGGCCCAGCGAGAGAGGCCTGCATTATAAAGAAAACAAAGTAGCTGTTCTGGAAGGTTCAATCTGTGAGACGTGAACCGTCGGATCTAGAATTCGAACGGTTTAAAATGTTTTCGTGTATAGAATTGGAAAAGTGATGGGTGGGGGTTCTTTCTTTGAACTCTCTGAGTGATTCGAGAAATTTCTGATTCCGTGTCCGTGGTCGTAATGGCATGCGTTGCTGGAGAGATTCTGACCGTTGATGCATGGTGGAGTCTTCGCAGGTTTCGCGTTTCTCCCGCCTGATTGGTTCTCTTAGCGTTGTCGTTAATTGGAAATGCCCTAATTTTCTATAACGGAAAAAGCAACCAATTGGATTTCGTTGCAACAGTAAAAGGTTTAAAAGGCGGAGCGCTTTTTCGTTTTTTACTTGTCTGGCTGCTTTTTAACCATCAAAATAGCATGTGATTATTTGTAATTCATCCTTTCAAAATACACTAATTGCTCAATCATCCCCACAATTTTTTCCCTTTCAGGTAACTCTTCGTCTGCATTTGACAATTACCTGGTCCTTTATTTTATTATATATATTTTTTCAATTGCATCAGCTAGATTTCATTATATGGCTCCAATAATATCTAATATATTTATCAGGATTAAGCGCTGAATTTCTATAACCTAAACTTTAATCCTTAATTATATAAATTGGATGGGGAAAATTTTAATAAGAATACTTTTCGCTCAAATAGAAGTAAGTCTTCAATGTAAATTTGAAAACTTCATTCCAAACGTAATTTTTACCATCTTTATTCCTTCAAAAGATGATTAGTTGTTTGGCATGGATTAAAATTCCCAATTTTTTCTTCATCGCAGTTGATGAAGTTCAATACAATGCGGTTGAGGTTTCTAAGTGTGGCACGCAATTTTGAGTCCCATTTAAAAAAGTGACCTTAACGATTTTTTTAGTAGTCTTACTTTTTCATATACATATTTTTATTTTAGCTTACAATACTTACTAATATATATGATTTTAAAATTAATAATAAAAAAACCTGCCAAACCATATATATTAATATAAATTATGTGCTGAAACAATCATATATGCTTCACAATTTGTATATAAATAGATAAAAAGAACTTAATAATTTTTTTTTTCAACAGCATTTGTGGCTCTCTCATAACTAAACTTTAGTTTCCATACAAAAATACGATTATGTTGAAAGATGTAGATACATGAATAAATCCATATCATTTATTAAAAATCACATAAAATTTTATTTTTAACTAAAATAAAATTAAAACGAGTTATTTTTCAAATATTAAGATCATTAATTTATCAAAACACGCAAACTAATATGAAACTACATTCATTGCATTGGAATAGAATAACGTAGAGAAAATTTCATTCTATGTTTTATGAGCCAGTCCGCATGAATATAAATTTTGGATTTTTTAATTTACTTATTAAATGTAGAAGATAATTATCTTAAAAAAAAAAAAGAGCAGAATAAAAAGAATAAGGAGAAAATGTTTGAGTCCTCACCCACTAAATTTCACATTCTCTCTCTTTTCAAATTTATTTAATACATTTATTAGGTGAGTAAAGAAGATGCAAATTAATAAGGCCTGTTTGGTAGCTCCACGAGAGAAAAGGAAAATTTTTTAATATCTATTTTATTCTTATAATTATTATTTAATATTATTTAATAATTATTATCTAATTATTAAAAATAAAAATATTAAAATTAATTTTTATTTTTATTTTTGTATCAAACTTTCTAATTATATATACTTAATATTTGTTGTTTTAAAAATATTAATCAATTTTTTGACTGTTAATATATATTGTAAAAATTTGTTATTATTAGTTACTTTCTATAAATAAAATTAATTTTTTATATTTATTGACATGATAAATAACACAAAAGATTTCTATAATATATATTAAATGTTAAAAAATTAAATAATATTTTTGAAACAAGAGAACTTTTAATTATAATTTATTTAAATTTCAAAAAAACATAATTTCTTCTTTATAATATTATAAGAACTATTTTTGTAATGTGACAGAAATACACATGCAAAAATTAATTAAATACATCATTATGAATTGAAATTACATTCCATTGCTAATTTCTCTCTGGACCAGTTCCATTTTTCTCTTTTAAAATATCCTATGTACTTAATTTGAGAATCACTTGATTGTAATAGAAAATATAATCCACAATGCATCATGTTGAAGTTTAAAATAATTTATCACATAAATTTAAAATTTTATTGTCCTAAATAAGTGATTGATTTATTATTATTATTATTATTGTTATAAAAAATTATAAATTGGTTTGTTAAAACATATTAGAGAAACTAAAAATATCAAATAAAACCATTCTAGTTTCCGTACAATGACGCTAAAACCGGTGATCATGTGACGTGTCACCGAGGGATTGGCTCAGAGAGGTTGTCGCAGCGATTCATTTGGCTCGCAGAAAATAGGGATAAATGGAGGATATCCATTTCCATCAGCTTCCACTGCCGAACCTTTATCATCTCACTTCCTTCCACTTCCTTCTGTCAATGAGGAGCTGAACTGTATTTGTTCCAACTCTTGAAGCTCCTCTTCCATGGCGAAGACATTAATTTCCTCTCCTTCGTTCATCGGCACGCCTCTTCCTTCAATCTCTCGCCTTGGTCTACACACCTTCCCTCTCCCTCACCGTAGGCTGGTCAGCACCAGAGTTAAATTCAGCTTCCACGGAATCCCCCCAATTCACTCTTTCAATGATTCCTTTGACTTCAGTCAAATTGTTACTAGAGCTGAAGCGCTTCTTTATACGCTTGCTGACGCCTCGGTTGCCGCCGATTCAAGTGCTGGTGCAGCGGCATCGACCTCCACAGATGTTGCCGCACAGAAGAACGGAGGGTGGTTCGGTTTTATTTCCAACGCCATGGAATTTGTTCTCAAGGTAATCTTTTTTGATTGTGCAGAACTTTAAGCGATTCTGCAGCAACGTATGTTTCAGACAAAGATGTACGATTGTTTGCATCATATATATATATATATATATATATATTGTGCTAGCTATGGAATTTTCACAGTAACTAGGCGACTAAGATTGGGCTAGTTATGTGATTGCACTAAATATTGAGCGGTAAAAAATCATGGGATTTGTTATCCAGCTGATGCAGTTAGCTTATATCTGAAAACATTCTCTATAACTAAATTATGCTGGGAGGTCATCGATTTTGAGAGGAGGGAAGCGTTGGATTTGTGATGAGTTTATTGGATGTGTATAGTAAACAATTACACATACGAAGTTTACAAGACAATTGGTATTTAAATTATGAAAACTAGGCAAGTATTGAGATGCTATGATGTAGGGAAAGTGTTTACTTTTTAGCTGTAAATTAAATAGAGAAAATGAAGATTGGCATGAAGATTTGACAGGGGATGTGTACACAAAACTTAGTCAATGTCAATCATTGCTTGTTTCTTATGTAAAAGCCTATAACTGGAAATGTATGCTTTTTTTTTTTTCCAAATAACTGTGTCTTAAATGTGAAGTTATAAATATTGTTTGTGTTTCCAGGTGTTAAAAGATGGCCTTAGTGCTGTGCATGTGCCTTACGCATATGGATTTGCTATAATATTGCTCACTGTTATTGTTAAAGTTGTTACATTTCCCTTGACAAAGCAACAGGTTAGTACATATTCAGCAGTTTCAAAGAGCGAATTTTAAAGTGCAAAATTTTGCATTTTTTACGGAATCTTTCAATTATTCACATCACCTTGTTGGATATTGATTTTTTCTTCCTGCAAATAATTAGAATATATTTTCTACAAAGCCTGAGATACTTTACCATTATGAATAAAACACAAACGTATTAGAACTGAAATCATATGATTAAATTATATACTTCACTCAACAACATTATATTTAAGTGCTGATTTTAGTAAATGTGTAGGTCGAATCAACACTTGCTATGCAAAATCTTCAACCAAAAATTAAGGCCATCCAAGAAAGATATGCTGGCAATCAGGTGAGGGATGTTGGTGGTTGTGTGGCCTGAATAAGTCACTCATTTTGATTCTAAGTAAATATTGTTTTCGTTTTGGCATGAATCTGTAGCATGGTTCTCTCTAAACTAGTCATTGGGTTGTCTTCTTTTAAGGAAAGAATACAACTTGAGACGTCAAGACTATACAGGCAAGCTGGTGTCAATCCATTAGCAGGTACCTGTTATCTTACCACTTTTTTCTCTTCCTCTTCTTCCTGCTCCTGCCCTGCTCTTCTTATTCTTCTTCTCGCTAGTCGTTTCAATAAAAATGCTGTGACATATGAAGTTAATAGCTCGTATATAATCAGAAATTGGTATGGACATATGTAAAGACCATAGAAGACGGTCTGCAAGTAGTAATTGTTATATCAAGTTTTTTTTCTTTTCTTCATCCATATTGCCCCCCAGTCTTTCTTAACATTACTACTGTCATTTCAGTTAGAATGGGTGTATTTTCCACAGTTATATGTTCTTTATATGTATTGGAATGTAACCATTTTGTTTGTTTGCATGTATAGGTTGCTTCCCGACTTTGGCTACTATTCCAGTCTGGATAGGTCTCTACCAAGCTTTATCAAATGTGGCCAATGAAGTAACTGATACTATAAAACCTTTACCAATTAAGTAGAGATTTTCATAGATAAATTATGCAGAGAAATTTGATCTGATTGTTGCTGATTTGGAAAAACCTTTAACTTGAAGGGACTTCTCACAGAAGGTTTCTTTTGGATCCCCTCTTTGGGTGGTCCTACTACCATTGCCGCTAGACAAAGTGGATCTGGAATTTCTTGGCTTTTTACCATTTGTGGTAAGAGGAATATCTTCCCCTTCATAGGTGAAATAATAATTTATGTTTGGTACCTTTTTCTTGTATAGGTGATTTTATGATTTTTCTTTTATCAAAAAACTAAAAGTTATGATTTTCTCACATCACACCTTTTACTCTCTCTGGCCGCTTTCATCATTTTTTTTCTTTTTGTGGTTCATAAAACCATATAGCATTAAATTGGATATGACATCCTGCACATTTGGTGATAGAAATTTTTATTGGTAGTTTAGGATGAGTTTTACATATAATACGGTCTGTTCTACAGAATATTTGCTATTTTGCCTTGCCAATTTATCTATGTGCAGTCATTCTCCATAAAGTTAAGCAAACATTGAATATGGTTGGTTCATCAGTGAATCAACATATAAGCTTAATATGGTGGTTTCCTTTGTAAGTTGTAATCTGGGAATGCTTTTAATATGTTATATTATTTGACCATTCCCTTGGGAAGCTTTATTCATCCTTGCCCTCCTCTTCTTGGATATGAAAACAATTCTGATTAAACATTATAATATAGCCAATTATTGTGCTTGTTGTGATGATTAATACCTTAACTAGTTGCTTTATGGTTTGTAGAAAATCAAATTCTGTGGCAAATGGGTTGTGAACTGTGGTACAATATGTGGTAAAGTTATGACAACTTTTGAAGTAAACATGTTCTTGATGATTTTAGTATCTCCTCGCCTTTTTGACTAATTCACTCTTTTTCTGCATTTTCCTTCTTTTCACTAGATGGAAGTTTTTATTACTTTTCTTTCTTGGGGGAGGGGGTGGATTTTAGTATCTATTCAGTTATTTTTTTTAAACATCCTGTAGCAAAATAACTGGCTTTCAGGGGTTGGGAGATTAAATTTTTCTCTAACCATGTAGCCTTACTTGTTCTATATGAATAATAGCTTTTATGAGATTGTTCGCTGGTCTGTAGTCCATTTGTTCACTTGTTGCAGTCATCTATTGATTGGGAATAAATGGCCTAGTTTCTGTCTAGAGTTTTTACTTATTTTATAGTGTCATAACAAACAAGCTGTTGTGTAGGATGGCCATCCACCCTTGGGTTGGCATGACACCGCAGCATATCTCGTTTTACCCATCCTTCTTGTTGTTTCTCAATACGTTTCCATGGAAATCATGAAACCACCCCAGGTAAACTACCACTTTTCCTTCTGTTCAAATCTTTTTACATCAGAGTCCTGAGTCCTCAATGACTTCTTTTGACAGACTGATGATCCAGCTCAAAAAAATACACTTCTTGTTTTCAAGTTTCTTCCACTCATGATTGGTTACTTCTCATTGTCTGTCCCATCGGGACTATCAATTTACTGGTTAGTGTTTCAGAACTATGTTTTTTATATTTCTTTAGCCAATATTTTTGGTTCATTTTATTGCCCCAAATACCTGCGTTTTTATAGCTTTTTTCAGGGTTATAATCTTCTAGCTATATATCTCTCGTATCATTATCTCCATTTCTGCCTGTTTTCAAACGCCTGTGTTCTGATATGCCTGTTCAATGCAGAGAAAGTATGTATGAAAACTTCAGTTCTTGTTTGGACGAAGGATAACATGTTCTTCAAGCAATTAATGTCATGATATGAGCTATTACCTTAATTAGATTACAGTTTAACACTCCCCTCCTTTTATTCATCCAAAAGAAAGCAATAAAGTGCACCGCAAATTATCTTCTTTTTTGTTGTACTAGGTTTACAAACAATGTTTTGAGCACAGCACAACAAGTATGGTTGCGCAAATTAGGAGGTGCAAAGCCCGTTGTGAATGAAAATGCAAGTGGAATTATTACTGCAGGACGTGCTAAACGATCAGCTTCTCAGCCAGAAAGAACTGGTGAGAGGTCAGTGTTGTATGGTACATAATGCAGACTTACCTTTTCAGGTCCCCTTCAGGTTTTCTTATATAGAATTGGTGATCTATAGGTTTAAACAGTTGAAGGAAAAGGAGAAAAAGAAGTTAAACAAGGCACTGCCAGAGGAGGAGGCTCAACCTCTGGCTTCTGTTTCTGATTCTGATGATGGTTTGGATGAAGAGACTAATGACAAGGTAAATATTCAACTTGTAGAATATTTGTCAGAAATGTTATGTGATAAGGCTGTCCTCCACGCTTACAATTTCTCATGAATTCAGTTTATTTATTTATTTGAAATGAGTAACCTTCGCATTTTCATGAGTGGACATTGCAAGAAAACCCTTTATTGATTCAAAGTTATTACTATATGAACAACTTCTGATTCTGACTGCCTTTTTTATTTTTTTTAAAATTCCTTTTTTATATATTTTTTTAATAATATCAAAGAAGATGCAAGGTTTATCTAAGTTCATCTGCCTGCATTTAAGTTATCAACTTACAGTCCAACACTGCACGATTATCGCACCTCAGTTTAAGACCTTGTTGCCATGATACTGTAAGTTATGCATAGGTGAAGATTAATTGACGAATTCAATCAAACCAGACATTTGAGGTGTTGGAAAACAATTTATATGTGATTAGATATAAGATATGGCTGACTTCCTAAGGGCTCAAATGATATTTCACTAGAGAACCCGGCTGTTGAAATATATTTCCCATCACTCAGATTGAAGGGATGTGTGTCACCTAGCCTTGCCGTGCTGCTGACAAAGGAGTCAAGTTCTAAATTTTTACTTAACAGAATCATAAGCTGCATGTTAAATGTGCTTCATAATCGTTTTATGACCTTAGTTTTTGCCTTCTGAGTTTTTGCTTCATATTAAGGCTGACCTTTTCCCTTAGACTGAAATCTGGGATTTTCATGTTTATTCTTTTTACCAAGAGCTCTCCAACACTAAGTCAACTTTTTATAGGGTGACGAAGTTGCAAAAGAAGCATATGCTTCCACAGTAAACAAGGAGGCTCCAAATTATTCTAGGGAAAGAAGAAGCAAGCGCTCAAGGCGGAAGCGGACTGTGTAGAGAGACTGCATACGGTTGTTTGTAGTTTACAGGGAGTCTTGTAGATTTCAATAGATTGTATCTTAGCCTTCTGCGCCATTTTTGGGTCAGCTCATTCGAGTTGAATGTGTAATTTAATCCTGCAAATATCTGTTTTCCAAAAGTAATATTACCCATAGTAGCTGAAGAAATTTGTCTTCTGGGTTAGTTTTCTGTCTTTTCTCTGCTAGAAACAGGGAGGCATGAAATTTTAAAAAACTTAATAGTACATAAAGAAACGTGGACAGCTTCTGATGCAAACTTAGTCATGATTGCAGAAACTGTGGTTTTTAAGGATCTAGCCGAAGGAGGACAATGTTTCATTACAAATTTAAACGGAGCTGATTGTTTATTTTATAACCTAGTTAAGAGTGGCCCAAATAAGTTAAGAATATGAATCATGCAACAAACCTAGCAGGCTGATAGAAAGTCAAGTAAGAAATAGGAATGATGTTCAGACTCTACTGAAATTTAAGGAAACTAAATGATGAGTAATGGCTAGTGAAGTACAAATATTCAATTAAATCCCATTTTGTACAAACACAATGCTCCTAAAAACCGAGATCTCCTAGGACTCCTAAGAAACACTGACTGATATCTCCGCTGATGCCGTATGGCTGTGTCCATCCAATCACCTCTTCATGTTTTAGTTGGCGGTCGGTGATTCCCTATGGGGTTTGGCCCTGATGGGATTTTATGAGTCCTCTTATCTTCAACCTGTAATTTTTATCAGTGGATCAGGTTTATGTCATGTAAATATTTTAATAAGTGACATGAAGTCCCTAGAGAGCTTCATGTGTCAAGAGGTTGAGGTTTCTTTCTAAGATTCTAATATGGAAAGAAGGTCGACCTCTCAACCATCAAATCATACTTCGAGATATATGTACGATAATAAAATATTATTTATTGCAAATTTTAAAATGATTGCGCAAATATCAAAATGATCAAATATTTGAGAGGTCGACCTTTCTATAGATGAACCTTTCTTATTATTAAATAAATTGAGACTTCTGCTTTAAAGAGTTGGGGATCTCAAAATCTATCTAATAGTAAAAAAGTTTCTAACATCTTGACAGATAAAGTTTTTCATAGAATTATCCTACATGAAACTAAATCATAGAGTTAAGGTGGAAAAACCCTTGTCTTTTTGGTACTAACCCATGCAGGTATGCTATGTCCAGAACGTGGCATTGAGCTGGGTTGCAAGGTTCTGAGCTTGAAATGAACTGTTGGGCAGGAACAGAGTAATGAGAGACAGAGTTAGCAGGAAAAACCATTGCAGAACCAGTTAGCAAGGGCCGTCTGTATTTTGCTGCATAAGAAAAAATAGTTCATAGTTATACACATAAGAATGAGGCATACCCGACGGAATAGCCCGAACATTAGCAGTGAAATGATTGAATGGAGAAGCTGCAAGTAGGAGACACGCAAAGAGAAGACGGACGAATATTTGTCTTCTCATTTTTGGCATTGCTTACGGTGGAGAATAGCAGAGTTATGGTCTTAACAAGAATGAAATGAAGCAGTTTTTATGTACTACATCTTTTGGTATATAATCATAACCAAACTTGAATTTTGATGGGAGAATGTTTGTTAAAAGATGCCCGGGAATCCTATGCCAATATTTGCATTCTCAGTTGATAATTGATAAGATCGAGAATCTGGATTTATCCTCATTATGGATTGACTTCTTACCTGCTATCATTTCTCAGTTATCATTGCTTCCATGATAAAAATTTAACAAGAAGTACCTTGCTATTATTTTTCTCTTGAGTGCTTAGCCTTGCTGTCGGCAGACTTTATCCGGTCCCCCCCCCCCCCCCAATTCCTCTCTCACATTTCCTTATTCTCCAAATTACTTTTGCAAATTACAAGTTATAAGCCCATTTTAATCTAGTGATTAACGAACATACGTGTTGTGTACTTAAAGCATACTAAAAAATTGGATAGTAATACTTTGAAAAAATAACTCCCTCACCATATTTTGATAAAAATTGAATCTGAAATACCTGTATTACAGTATCGGTTTCTCCATCATTAAGTACTTCATTAGAAATGTCTCTAAACAAGGAGACATTTGAAGTTGGAGTGCAAGTCTGACGTCCTTGTTCACTGCACTTAGGAAAGTAAATTGTCTTGTTGTTGAAGGCATAACACACTTGTTTTACTTTTTGTACGTTTTTTAAATTTAAAAGGAGCTGATAAGAGTGCTCTTGCTGGAGTATGATAGATAACATGACTTTATGAGAGACATGATGAAGATCCTTAGTTATAAAGTCAAGTGTTGTTATGATTGCATAAGTTAGAATTGAATTAAGACAATCGCCGAAACTATAAACCAATGTGCACAAAATGTCTCCAAAATTGCTTAAGTATAATTACGTGGTTTGCTTAATAATTTAGTCTCATTTGTTTAGTCTTTGTTCTCTATAAACTAATCATGGCTTTCGAAGTTCAGGGGAAGGAGAGGTGGGAGAAAAATTATGACTTGTTTTGACTTTTGACGACGACTTTGTGATTCTTTTTGTTTTTCGGCCGAAGATGACATTGTGGTTGGCGGAGAGTACTTTGGTGTTAATTCCCTCTCTCTCTCTCTCTCCTTTAAATATTTGGGGTTCTTCAATGAATCGGTGTGCAACTACAGGAGGTTGAGAATGGACCACGGACCAGCCCATAATGGGCTGGGTCAGGGTCAAAGTAAACAAGCCCAAGAAAAAAGGCCCAAGTTAGTGCTCTTCAGGCTTATTTATATTTTAGATGGGCTTTAACTTTCAAACTTCAATGTCGAAAACAAATTGCTGAATGGGCATTTCCACAAGATTAACTACAACTGCAAGGATTGATTGCCGCCAAAGAAAAAAAAAAACACGAGTGCAAGGATTGTGTTCCGCTCTGGCCTGAGAACTTGTGCTTGAGTCATTTGAAATAAAATAAGGGGAAAGTACATATACTTTCTTAAATTATGCATTAATTATAATTTTGGTACAATGACCTTTAAAATATAACATATTTCGTCCCCTATTACAAAACATAAAATGTTTACATGTTAAAAATTTTACCTAAAAATCACATGATTATGACTTCCAATGAGAGAAATAGAAGAAGATGATGGAAGCATCAAGTATTATGGGAGAATCACATGGATTATAAACGTTAATTTTAACTTATAAATAATCGTTTTACTTTTTTGTATTTGTTTAGAGAATAAAATATAATTTTAAAAATTACTATATTAAAGTTGGAATTAAACTTACAGATTTCTCATCAAATAAAAAGATTTTTGTGCGGAGCTGTAAAGCAAGACTAAAGCGAGACAAGCAAGGAAAAATCATATACTATTTTTCAGGGTACATTCGGTTACCAAAAGTACAAATTTATCTTCTTCTTTTTTTTTAAGTTTTTTTTCCCAAAAAAATGGATTGTGTATCCATCTATCCCTTTTCTAGTTTACTAAGAGAAAGTAAAGTAAGTTACATTAATTTTTTTTAGGTTTTAGTTAAGTAATATTTAATATTTTTATTTGAAAATTATATTCAAATTTCTTAATATTTTGATATATATCAAAAGAAATTAATTTATTTCTTCGTAACTTTATACATAATATGAGATTATAATTTTATTTTTAATATAACAATAAAGATAATTAAATGATTTTATTTAAAAAAATACATATTATATAATAAGTTAAAATGACATAAAATAAAATGAGATAATTAAATATAGCTTTTTAAACAACAAAAGTATTAGACGTAATTTTGCTAACTCGAAAAAAAATTAGAACAAATTATATAAATTTTTTAAAATATATATTAACATCTTCTAAAATAAAAATTATTTTATATTTAAGTCTAATTTTAATTTTTTTAATCAAAATATTATCTACTTAAAAAAATTTTAGTTAGGAAAATATAAATTTAGATTAATAAAAAATGTTTTAGTAAAAAAATTTTAAATTAGGTTAAAGTATAAAATAAATTTTTACTTTAATAAATATATGTATATTTTAAAAATAAGAAATTTTTTTAATAATTTTAATAAAATTAAAAAAATACGTAATTTATCTTAAAAATTAATATAATTATTTTAAGAACATAAAATAAAAATTCCGTCCTATTCTTACCCTCCGGTGTTTGGTTAGGAGAGAGGGATTTCACACTCCCCCGGGGCAAAAATGTAAAGGAAGAAGAAAAAGCTACAGCACCAAAAATAGATTTTGGCATCTGCGCTGCGGTGCGCAGGAAAAAGGACAAAGAAAAGTGATTGGCCGACAATTACCTCGTACGTGGAGCTTCTTATCCAATTGCGCCAACGTTTTTGTAGACACTGATTTTCTGTCAAAGATAAACTTTAGGTCGATCTTTTTTTATAAAATAAAATAAAATAAAATAATTCTAAATAAATATGAATATATTAATTAGTAATTTTTTAAATGGGGGTCAATAAATATAATTTTTAATATATAAATAATTCAAGATAAATATAGAGATAATCCATCACCTCCCCTCATTCACTAATGCTTACTCCACAAAAACTTGAGACGACATAATCTCGAAGGTTCCCTTACCTCCTTTGTAAACATGAGAGAGAAAATAAACTAAAAATAAAGTAATGCTTAAATTAAAATTGTAACAAAAAATTAGCACTGCTTAAATTAAATTAAATATAGTCTGAAAACGACGTCCAAGCCTCGAGATCATGGATCCGCGTCACTGGTTTTCATTTCCAGCACCAAAATAATAATAATAATAATTTTAAAAAGACCCCACCGTTTGCATGCTCACAGGTTTTCTGACGACCTTTTTCAGAAACTTTTCAAAAAGACAAAAATGCACTGGTAAATCCAGCCTTACCTCTTTCGCTGTATCAATTATCAAAAGGAATAAATACGTAAGCCCTTAACCTTAAAACTGTAACTTAATTTCATTACTCAAATTTAAAATGTATAATCATTTATATTTTTTAAAAAACGAAAAAAATTATATATCAATTAAAGATAATATTTTAAAAAAAATTACAGTCTACTAAAGAAGGAAGATAGGAAGCGTGTAGATCTCCTACCGTGCAAGTTGCAAAGCAAAGATCAATCCTGGCCCTCTACTTTTTATTTTTTTGGTGTAATCTCAGTTGTTAGATTTTTTTATTTTAAAAGAAAAAGAAGTATGATAAAAATAAGCATGTGTGTATCTGGCCCGCAGGTAAACATTACAGGTTCACATTTCCTGTCTTGGAATGGCTGTTCCTCACAATTGCTTCTCGCTATGCCAACGATCAAGAAAGTAGAGAGGATCAATTAAGCATATCAGAACACACAACACTAATATACAAGTAAATTGGGAGAGTAAATTCAAAAATAAGAAGAAAAAAAATGAAAGAGAAGAATAAAATCTATTTAAGTAAAATTTATATACTTTTTATTTTTATTTTTTATTCCTCCTCTCCTAATATCTTATTTTCCAAAATTATATTTTTTGGCTCGGCTCTTGAGGAGTTATCATATAACACTTCTTTTTTAATTATGTTTCTCAATCCTTCTTGAGTGATTTTTTTAAAATTTGTGAAACAATAATTTTAACTAACCATATGTAATACTTTTAGGTTTTGTAATAATTTAATAATAAATTATTACGTTCTAAATATTGAAATTATAATTCAGAATTATGATCATATGTAGTTTGCTTATGAAACTTGATAGAGCGAGGGCAATTCCGTCATATGAAATCTCACACAGCCAAAAGGTAGTCCATAGCAGCAGCGGCCAGCAGAGATTACAGAACGATACAGCTCTTTTCTCTATAAAACCCACCCAACCTGCCCTTTTTCACTCAATTCTCACCTCTCTACTCCTAACACGCACACCCCGATGGCTTCTTCTTCCTCAACACTCTCTCTCTTACTAGCTATAGCTCCGTTCTTCATCCTCACCACTCTCACTAACGCCACCATCTTAACGCTCGTCAACAACTGCAACTTCACCGTGTGGCCCGCCATCCAACCCAACGCCGGCCACCCCGTCCTCGCTCGCGGCGGCTTCGTCCTCCACACACTCACCCACATCTCCGTCCCCGTTCCGGACCGCCACTGGTCGGGTCGGGTCTGGGCCCGAACCGCTTGCGACTACTCCAACAACCAGTTCCATTGCGCCACCGGCGACTGCGGCGGCCGCCTGGAGTGCAACGGTGCTGGCGGCGCAACTCCCGCGACTCTGGCGCAGTTCAGCATCCACCACGGTGCTAACGACTTCTGCTCTTATGGCGTCAGCCTCGTGGACGGTTTTAACGTCCCCATGACGGTAACCCCACACGAGGGTAAAGGCGTGTGTCCAGTGGTGGGTTGTCGCGTGGATCTGCTTGCCACGTGTCCTCCGGCGTTGCAGCACCGTGTACCCGCTGGTCACGGTCCGGTCGTGGCATGTAAGAGTGGGTGCGAGGCTTTAGGCACGGACGAGCTGTGCTGTAGGAACCATTACAATAGCCCACAAACGTGTAAGCCTTCCACTTATTCTGAGTTCTTCAAGCACGCGTGTCCTGCCACCTTCACTTTCGCTCATGACAACCCTTCGCTTATGCACGAGTGTTCTTCACCACGCGAGCTCAAGGTTATATTCTGCCATTAGAGTCGAGGGATGTTAAAACGTATGTAAGAATTTGGTGGGTCACTCTAGTATGACCTGTTTATCTGTGGTCATTTGAATAAGAATCAAAAGGGTGAAAAGAAATGCGGGTGGGTCTTCTATTTTCGACTTTGTTTCCTCTGGGTTTGACGTTTTTGTAATCTCTAGTATTAAGAAATTGGTCAAATTAATGTAATCTTTGTGATTTAGGAGCTGCGTTCATGTTTCGTGAGTTCTTGTTGGCGTTTGTTTTGTGCCATTATAGACCAAAGATGGCTGCAGCTATGGACCATTAAGAACCATAAACCTCACTTTTTGTAAAATTGTTGCGGTAATTAAATATTTATGCATTGCTAAAGATGTGTGAGTGTACGGGTCAAAAGAAATGGTGTATGTTTTCTTTCGGTTGCTATGTATGAAAAGAATAATTGCGAAGGACTAGAAAGATTCGCAACTCTTTTGATGGAAAAAAAAAGAGAAGGAAAAGAAATAAAATGATTTTTTTATAATAAATATATTTAATTAAGTGATAGGTGATAATAAAATTTATTGATATATATGTGGTGAAATTAAATAAAAATATTAAATATAGTAAGTAATAATTCCTTTAATTTTTTTATAGCCAATGCATAAACATTGTTATAGATATAGGAATTTTTTTAAAATTTTGTTGAAATTATATATGTATATATATTAAATTTACATAATTTTTTTACTTTTATTATATTGTTGAAATTAAATAAGTTTTTTGTTTTTTAAACTATATAAATTTATTTGTACTTTTAGATAAATATAAAAATTTTTAAAAAATAAAAGAAAAGTATGTATGATTCTAAAAAAAATTTATATAATTTTAATAAAATTTATAAAAAACTTTTATAATTTTAATAAAATTTATTAAAATTTTTAAAAATTTATAATTTTAACAAAATTATGAAAATCCGTACATTGTGATTATTAAGGGGAGGAGAGGGGTGAGAGGATAAAAGGCGGGAATATCTGAGGAAATAAATGCAGGACAGAGGTTGGAGGATACGGTAGCAGAGTGAACAGAGAGGGTAAGCCATTTTTCAAAAGGGGAAACAATACGGAGCGGTAAACTTTTTCACCGTCCGTCCTTTGAAATGAATGGTTGTTTATAAAATATTATTAAAAAAATTATAATTAAGTTAAAAATATATATTTTTTTTTAATTTTAAAATTATTTCAAAAAATATTAAAATAAAAATTTAATCTAAGAATACTGCATTATAATCTTTTTTATATTTTAAGTTTTATATTTTAAAATTTTTAAAATAATTTTAAATTTTAAGACCAATTGGCTCCTTTCTCGAAAATTCGTATCTTAAGTACATGCAATCCTATGGGTGTCACGTGTTTGTTTTCCTCTTTTTGTTAGCTTGTTGGGAATGAAAATGATAAAAATATTTAAATTTAAAATGATTACTAAAAAAAATTAAAGAATTTTATTTTAAAATTATATAAATAATAATAATTTAATATCTCAAGTTAAAATCTTTTGTCTTTAAATCTTTTTAAATAATTTTAAAATTTAATATTATTTAATATAAATATTTTTATTTTAAAATCTTCGACTATGATTTTTTTTATAAAAAAAAATTAAAATTGAAAGTGATGAAATTAAATTGTTCATTTCAAAAAATTGATAAAAATATATTTTTGGCCTCTTAATTTTATTTGAAGTTTTATTTTTATCTTTAATTTTATTTAATTTTAAGTTGATCATTTAATTTTATTTAAAATTTCACTTTTATTCCTCTACTTCATTTAGTTCCAATTTGATTTATAATACTTTAAATCTTGATTTTTTTCTTTAATTTCATTTAATTTTAATTTAATCACTTGATTTCATCTCATATTTCACTTTTATCCTTTAATTTTATTTTGCTTTAGTTTAGTTCTTAATTTTCAAAAACTACTCAAATCTTTTTTCCTCCAATACCATTAAATTAAAATTTTTTAAATATTTAGAGTTTGTATGAATTAAGAATTAAGTGACAAATTAAAGTAGTACTAAAAGTAATATTCAATGATTAAAGTATAACTAAATAAAGTTAAAAAATGAAAGTAAAATTTAAGATAAAGTTATAAGATAAAAGCAAATCTTAAAATAAAATTAAAGGACTAAATTAAAATTAAACAAAGCTCAGGGACAAAATTGCAACATAATATAAAGTTGAATGAGCAAATTAAAAATAAATAAAACTAAATAACATAAGTGCAACTTGAAATAAAAGTTAAAAGATTAAAAATGCATTTTTGCCTAGTATTTTATATTTTATAATTATTTTAAGAAATTAAAAGGCCTAATATTTTAGATTTTAAAATATATAAAAGATTAATAGAATTATTGTTAGCAAGTAACAACTAATGTTCTGCATAATTTTTAACAACTAAAATAAATATTAATTACACTATAAAATTGTTATGATTGAAGGTTTTAAAAGTTATTAATTTTCATAATATTTAAAATATTATGTCATTTAATCTTCTAAAATAATTTTAAAATATAATATCTTTAAAAGTAAATATTTCAATTTTATGATCTTAACTATAATGTTTTCCTTGAAAAAATTCTTTTAAAAAAAAGTTATTGCAAACTTTGAAGAGGGTTTTTGCAAACTTTTTTTTTCATTAGTATTCTTTGGTCTTGAAATTAATTTTGTTTGAAGTTTTCCATCATAAATATCTTTCAAAATTTTGACATTACAAAATTTTTTTAATTCTTTTAAGAACATTGATTTCAATTGTATGTTGTGAGTTATATAAACTTATCTTACTCAACTTTTTCTCACACACACACACACATATATAAGTAAAAAAAATTTAAACAAAAGCCTAATACATATAATTGCTAAAACTTATTTCCAATATATGTAATTTATTTCTTTTTTCTAGAACACGAAGACTATACATTCATGTTCAATAAATTTTTTCTAATTAAATAAAGAAATACATATTGCTTTTCTCCTTTTTGCATTTTATTTTTTCTTTTAATTAAATGAAAAACATAGTTGAAAATCCTCAATTACCCTTAATTAGAAAAGGAAAGAGGGGTTTATTTTTTTGGGGGGGTTGGGGGCAGGGATGAGTTTTTTAGATATAGTAATATGATATATTTTAAATTATATTATAAAATATTAAAATATAATTATTAATAATACTTTTATAAATTATAAATTTATAGATAAGGAAAAATTTATATATAGCTATTTATATTTGTATTGTTAGATTGTCTAATTAAAATATAATAAGTATATAACTTACTTATGATATTATAATAAATATATAATTTTTAATTATTTTTTAATAATATTTTACAAAATTATTCTATAAAATACTTTTGAATTTTTTAAAAAATAATAATTTAAAAAAAAATCATACACTTGTTATAATATTGAAAAACTATCTAGTTGTCTAATTTAAAAGGTAAAAATAATAAACTATTAGTAATTATATATAAATTTATAAATAATATATATATACATAATTTTTTAGTTGTATATAAATTTTCTTCTTATCTATAATTTTATAATTTATAAATTTATTGTTAATATTTTTATTTAAATATTTTATAATAAAAGTTAGATTCTATTGTGTTAATATATAAAAATGCTTAATATATCCCCCTCCTAAAATATTAACCCTCTCCCCTTTTCTTTTCTTTTTTTAAATATAAGCCCCCTCTCCCCTTTTCTAATTAAGAGGAATGCAGAGTCTTTCTTCATTCCTCATTTATTTTAAAAAAATTAAATAAATACAAAAGAAAATAGTTCTTTGTTATTTAATTAAACAAACTTTACTCGCATTTTAAAAAGAAATCAATTATTTATATTAAAAATAAATTTTAATAATTATACGTATGTATTTTTTATTTTTTAGCTTGTGTTAATGCACGCGCATGTAAGGAAAAAACGAACAAAAGAGTATCTATTGAAAATGTACGTTTGTCGATGAAATTGTGACTTCAATGATTAGAAATCAAAATAAAGTTGGCACGATGTAGCTTATGTTGCAAGTTGCTAGAAATACAAAATTTCTCAAGCTTGAAGGCAACTAATAGTAAAGATCTATTAGCCAAAAAAAGTAACTAATAGTAAACATTAAACCACATAGTTGCTTTGGAATTAGTCCATTGTAAGATATTAAATATTGAAAAAGAAAGGAGCAACATGCTTTGCACGCCCAGCACGTGGTGATAACTACAAAAAACAAAAGTATATTTCTTGCCATTTCATTTCTCATAGTTCAAATAAAAAGATTTGGTTAATACTTTTCTTTTTGGAAGTTATAGTAAAAACTTACTAAATTTATGAGAAGAAGAGAATTTGGGATGTAAGTTTGATTCATTGATTTAGAAAATCAATACATATATACACAGGGAGAAGCACTATTTTTATGCAGCTTCTAAACATAGGTACCTAAATGTATGCTTTAATTTACAACTAATTACACATTTATAGCTAAACATAATATTCTCCATAATAGTAAGAGATATAATTGAATATTACAACAAAATATTTGCCAACATGATTTGAGAGATATTTTTCTAATACCCCTCTCAAGGTGGAGCATACGGACTGTGAATGCCCAACTTGTGAATAAGGTATTCAAAATGCTTCTTGCCCAACGCCTTGGTGAAGATATTCACTAGTTGAGTATGAGTGGGCACATATTTGGTAGTGATGTTGCCGTTGATAATTTCATTGTGTATAAAATGACAATAAATTTCAATGTGTTTGATGCACTCATGAAAAATTAGATTGGCAACAATATGATGGGTTGCTTGATTATCACAGTAGAGTTTCATAGGATATGGATGATTAACGCCGAGAGATATGAGCAAAGCTTTTAGCCATTTTAGTTCACAAGTGATAGTAGCCATGGATTAATACTCAGCTTCAACTGAAGAGCAAGAGACAATTTGTTGTTTCTTAGTTTTCCAAGAGATAGAGGAATTACCAAAAAGTATGGGTGTACATGGGCAGGGTCGGGTCAGGGCGATGCGTGGCCTGAAACCCAGCCCGATTAGGGTCTTGGGCGTATTTTTATGCCCGTGGCCCGGCCTTGCCTGGAGAAGCCTGATTTTAGGGCGGGTTAGGGTGGCCCGAGGAGGCCCTAATAAATAGGGTTGTATATAGGCATGGTCAGACCGAACATCTAATATATCTGATGCCTAACCTGATTAAGACATCAAGCTTGTTTTTACACCCATGGCCTTACTCGCCCCTGATAAGTCAGAGTTATGTTGGGATATGGCGGGTTAAGGCCACCTAAACTAATTTTTTTATATGAATTGATACTTGTAATATAAAAATATTTTTTCACAAACTTATAGGCATATATTTTAAAACAATGGACTTTTAGAACTCTTATATTTATATCAATAATAAAAAAATAGTCTAGTATTATTAAGTAAAATATAAGATATACTAACATAATTAGTCTTAGGTAAATATATATTTTTTCATTATTCAATAAAAGAAATGTCAGTAAGCATTTACATTAATGATAAAAATAATTAAGAAGTAAAGAATATTTGCGTAAATAATAAAAATTGCAATATGTAGAGATAATTAAATGAAATAAAAATTAAAAAAAATAAGATGACAAGATATTAATAACTAACAAAAAAGTAACTATTAGGGCGAGTTGGGCAGAACATTCTTTCGCCGTGACCCATTTATATTTTTAGCCACCAGACCCGAAATAGTTTTGTTTAAAGTTATGCACATTTATATTTTTAGTTTGACCCGGCTCGGTCCGATTAGACCAGGTTAGGGTGGGCCTCTAGGGTCAATCGGGCCGATGAACATTCCTACCAAAAGGCACAAACCAACTTATAATTGAATGTCTAGTTAAAGGCAGCTTGCCTAATTAAAGTCACACCATGTATAGAACTGGAGATCACAGTTAGCATGGAACAAAATTCTATGGCTTGGATTACCTTTTAAGTACTGGACGACACAAAGAGTGGCTTCCCAATGTTCTTGATATGGATGCTACATGAATTGTGCAAGCATGTACACACAATAAGAAAGTTTCGATCCTGTAACAGATAAATAAATTAAACGGTCCACTAGTCAACGATAGCATTTTGGGTTTAAAAGAGGTGATCCATCAGCCAATGGAAGATGATGATTTTAATCTAGAGGGAAGGCAACAGGTTTAACTCCGAGCATGCCAACTTTAAAAATGATGTTAAAAGCATATTTCCTTTGACGAGAGAAAATATCGATGGAGTTGTGAATGACTTCAATGCCCAAAAAATATTAAAAAGAACCAAGATTCTTCATATGGAAGTAGGTGCTCAAGTATTGTTTAAAGGTGTGTATGGCAGCACTATTATTTCCTAAAATAATTAAATAATCAACATATACTAGGACATTGAGTTGTGTACCTTTGTGTAGAGAAAACAAGGAATAATTGGAATGAGATTACTTAAACCCCTATTGTTTCAAGGCACCAACCAAGTTAGCAAACCAACATCTAAGAGCTTGTTTCAAACTATATAGGGACTTTTGAAGGTGGCACTCATGGTTTGAATTATGAGATCAAAAGCCAAGGGTCAACTTCATGTACACCTCTTCCTCGAGATCACCATGCAAGAAATCATTATGAACATCCATTTGGTGAAGTTCCCAGCTTTTAGCAGTAGTAATAGGAAGAAAGGTACGTATAGTGACCATTTTAGTGACAAGAGTGAACGTTTCATTATAGTCAAGCCCTTCAACTTGATTATTTTTCAAGATCACAAGTCTTGCTTTAAATCTTTGAATAAATCCATCAGAATTATACTTAATTTAGTAAACCCATTTACATCCTATAACTTTCTTACCAGGTGTAAGAACTTTCATAGTCCAAGTGTCATTATTTTTTAAGGCTTATCTCTCATGTTTCATGGCTTGTCTCCACCATTCATCTTTCACGCCCTCCGCAAATGTTTGAGGTTTTGTTCCTGCAGTGATGGTTGCCAAGAAATGCCTATATTTGGCAAAAAAACTATCACAGTTCACATAATGAGCTATAAGGTAAAGTGTACTTGAGGATTGTGATGAGTAAGATGAACTCTTCGAGGGCTTAACGTGCAGATGGTGTGTGTCACAAAATCTTTTAAACGAGTGGAAGGTATCTTAGTACATTGGCCTTAACTTAAAGAGTCCTTATTTACAACAGTACCATAACCCCCTATCATGTGTAGTCTCATGGTTGCTATCATGTACTATTATTATGTTAGAATGAAGGACAGTTGGGGGCTCAAATGTTGATGCGTTACCTTCTACATTATTGTTTGTGCCATTTGCCCTACTGATCTCTTTCCCAACGCGAGGATCAGGATTTCATGCATGTGATTATGCTGAGCATTGCTTTGTCCCTCATTGTCATCCATATCATCCCAATCTATCATAGGACCTGATGTAGAATTAACATGCGTAGAAAGTGGGATTTGTTGGTCATCAGTTAGACAAGGAAATTTTTTCTCACAAAACACAACATCGCTTGAAATTAAGAATACTCCTGATTCAAGTCATAAAATTGGCCACCCCTTCTTGCTATACAAATAACCCATGAAGACACATTTGTGATTGTAGCTAGCAAATTTATCTCCTTTTTATCATTGGTTATGCACATAATAAAAACATTCGAACACACACATATATCCAAGTTGATGTGTCTTAATATGGTGTTTTCCCATGCAATATGAGTGATGGAGTCTGATTTATCAAATATTTAATAGTCAAAATACATTCTCTCCAAAATTCGATAATATTTGCTTGGAACTGCAAAGCATAGGCCATATTGAGTATATACCTATGTTTGCATTCCACACATCCATTTTGTTATGGAGTTTCTGCACAATATGTTTCATGCACATTACCATGGTTATGAAAATAATTGCCAAGGCAGGTGAATTCAGTACCGTTGTCACTTCTCACTGTTTTCACTTGTTTGTTAAATTGATGTTCTACCATAGCTATAAAATTGCACAAATTCATTAAGATTTCTTTCTTGTCAATCAACAAGTATATCCATATTGCTTTTGGATAATCATCAACAATGGTTAAAAAGTATCTTGCACCACAAAGTGCAGTGGTTCGATAGGGTCCCTATAAATCACAATGAATTAACTGAAAACTTTTAAAGGTTTTATTATCAATAGCAGGAAATTTATCCCTTATTTGTTTTGCTCTAAAACAAACGTCACAAACTTGATTACTAATTTTACTAGTACCAATTGTTGGGACCAACTCCAAAACCTTAGATGATTGATGTCCCAGCTGCTTGTGCTACGAATTGAAATATTTCTCATTGCTAGTCTGTACTGTTGCCACACTTGCTCTTCCTCATAAGTAGTAAAGTCCCTTTTACAGTTCACCCGCACCAATCACCATCCTCGAAGTGCGGTCCTATATAGCACAAAATTTATTAGTGAACTGAACAACACAATTAGATTCATCAATCAATTGAGATATTAAAATGAGACTGCATTGTAAACTTGGCACATAGAGCACCACTGTTCCTACTTTTATAGCAACTATTTATTTCCCATTTAGAAGCCTAATGGGACATTTTATCATGTCTTGGACATAAGATAAGCAATCTAGCCTTCCTGTCACATGATGAGAAGCACCTCGTGTCTACAATCCATTGTATGAAGGAACACTTACCAGTAAGTTTTTTAGTTGTCCCTATCTTGGCATTATTTAGAATACTCAACAATGTCTGCCATTGCTTACCACTAAGGCCATTGGCATTGCTTTTATTCGTATCTAAGATTGTAGTGTTTGTGCCTATTCTTGGTGTGGAGACTTGCAGTGCATAGTGCATTGGCCTTGACCAATCCTCTACATCCTCTGCCAACAGGAGTCATGCCTTGTTGTCCTCCCCTTCCACATCCATTTTCTCTTCCAGTCCCACGAGTGCAATCCCCCCACCAATCCAGACAGCCAATTTACTGAACAGGTATCAGGTTCATGTCTCGTGTGATTACAGTGGCTGCATACCACATTTTTGTCCTTATCTTCATTTTTGTTGCGTGATTTTAACCCTGCTTGCACTAGAAAGCTCATCACTTCACTGTGCTTTTCCTTTCCATGAGATATTATTCTAACACGTTCTTCCTGCACTAGTGTTTAGTAGATTCTGTTTAGATTTGGCAATGGCTCTTAGGCCAGCAGATTTGATCTTACAATCCTATAGACTATTTCATTAAGTCCTATAAGGAATTGATGAGCCTTCTCTTCCTCACACTTATTTTCTAATGCTGCTCCAAGGTTGCAGGTACACAAGCTACACTTATACGTCGGCATTTGTTCAAAATTTGCCAATTCTTCCCATAATTTCTTAAGCTTTCCAAAGTAGGTAACAATTGTCAATCTTCTCTGTTTGCATTTAGCAAGCTCAGCCCTTAATTACTGTATGCATGGTCCATTTACCATGGAAAATCATTCTTTTATGTCTTCCCAAAGATCTTGTGCCACCTCTATAAGTGACATGGTTAATCATAATGTTGGTTCAATGGTGTTCATTATCCAAGACACCAATAAAGAGTTGTTGGTCCACCAATCTTTAAGGTTTGGTGATCCCTAATCTAGATGCTCAATAGATTTGTTCACAAAACCAAACTTTTTCCTTGCTGTTATTGTAGTCCTGAGAGCATGAGCCCATTTATCATAAATTTCTCATTTCAGTTGAACTTGTGTCAACAGACTTCCAGGGTTATCATTGTAAGTTATGTCATAAGGGGAAATGGTTTTCCTCTAGGTCGCCATTTCACCATTTTTACTTTTGCCTTCTTCGCTGACTGTTGCAACAAGATGGAAACAATATTTTATTAAACTAAGTAAGGCTCTAATACCATGAGAAGAAGAGAATTTATGATGAAAGTCTGATTCATTGATTCAAAAAACCAGTACATATATATAAAGGGAGAAACACTATTTTCGTGCAGCTTATAAACATAGCTACTTAAATATATGCCTTAATTTATAGCTAATTACATGTTTATAGCTAAACATAATATTCTCCATGATAGTAGGAGATATGACTGAATATTTCAACATAATATTTGCCAACATGATTTGAGAGACATTCGCCTAATAATTTACATCCTGGTTCATGACAATATCTATGGAGATCCTACCACAACGATTTCAATGAAATGTTAAGAAGAATACTTTTTGTTTATGTTTCAAAATTCAAACATGTCTTCCATGGAAGAACCACCTAATCCGAGGTCATTACTAAGTTTGGAATTGGTTCTTGTCCAAATTTCATATTGGTTCATAACTTAAAAGCCATAAAATAATTGGGTATAGGAATAGAAATACGAATAAAAATAGAAATAAGCCTTAATATAATAAAATTATATGTTTTATCATTATATTTAGTATGATATAATTTTATTTATGTATTATATTTAATTGAATAAAAATATTATGATAATAAAAAATTGAACAAATAACTATAATATTCTTAATGAAAAAAAGCCCTAATTGACAATAAGGATGATGATGGTAATGACAATATCAAAAGTGGTAGGGTGGTCTAAGTATGAAAGCATTTTAAACCTTTACTTGATTCAATTGCTTAGTTGAACTCTTTGCTTTTGAGATGGAATCTACATTCTTCCATATTAGGAAATGGGGTCTTTCTAAGACAAAGGAAAATCATCTCATTCCTGTTACCAAACAATCTAATTGAAGAAATCCCTTTTCTTTTCCATAAACTCATTTCTAGCTTCACCTAGTATCGAGTTTATTGTTCCTCAAACAAACTTTTCCATATAATTCTAATAAATTCAAGACTAAAGTATACCAATATTTATTAGTTTAGTTACATTATATGTGATTTTTTTTGAAAAATTATACTTAGCTCCTCTAATATTTTGACATATTATACAAATATACTTTTTAATCTAATTTTTATCAAATAAATTGACTTTTAGCACATGAGATTATATCTATTCTTAATATGATAGTAATATTACACTCCAAATTAAAATTATAAATTTACTATTAATATAGAAATAAATATTATTTAATAATTTTATTTTTGAACGAACTACATATTGGCAAAAAAATAAATTGACTAAGAAGCCAAGTGTAATTTTTTTAACAAAAAAAAGATTAAATGTAACTTATTCAAATGTTAGAAAAATTTAATGTAATTTACTCCAGATTTAATAAAAACTAAATTATACAAGTAAAAAAAAAAGTAAGCGAAAATTTTAACCATTTTTAAAATTTGATATATGACAAATTCTAATACTTGAACTGAGCTATCCCCTTACATAATTAGATAAAATAAATTATAAAATAATAATTTTATCTCTCAATCAATTATTTTGATTGACATTACATTGTGTTATTACATTTGATCTTTTACTCCTCGATCTATAAATCTTTAAATAATAAAATTTGATAGATTATTGTATTTTTGTGTTCTTTTTTTCATGTTTTATTTTTTACTTAATTCATATTCCATGCTTCTGGTTAATTAGTAGAAACTGACATTTTTAAAAAATTATAAAATTAGCTCTGAACTTCTAAAGTTTCGAATTCTTAGCTTCGCATGGTAAATAACTTATAGCTAAACTACTCAAGGAAAAAACAACTTTTTTATTAAGATACTATCATACCGTGGTTCGAATTTATACCTTTGTGTAAATTAGTCAAAATTTTAACGGTCAGCTAACTCTATGAACGGTTAATGAAAAAATTCCATTATAGAATCAACAAAAAGAAAATTCAGTGTAATTTTTTTTTGGGTCTTAAGAGTAATATAAAAGTATAATAATTAAAATATTTTTCAATAAATTAAGGGAAATTTATAAATGATTACAAAATTGAGGGAATTTTTTTTCTTTTTAACCTCATATTAAATATTGATCAGCTATATGGATTTTTAAAGTAGATTCTTTGCTGCTTTGTGCTGTTTTTGCCAAAGCAACATTTGGACCATATTATTTTATTTTATTTTTTAATCTTAATTATAATTTTTTAAAAAAATATTATTAAAATACCGTTTTTAGTCTACATTATATTTCCTTTAATTTTTTTAATTAATCAATTCTATTTTGGACAATCTAAATTTACAATTGATTTCTCTGTTTTTGCCAAGTAACAAATAAATCAAACTCATATAATTTTAAATTTCTTTGAAAATAGATACTCACAGTCGACCGCTCATATCAAAAGTTAGCATTCACGGTCTAAATTCTAAACCATAAATTTCTAGATGAAATAATAGCGATTCTGAAACTGAATATTATGCTATCTTTCATGTTTATCATTCAATCTTGTTTTCTCAAAAGTATTCTCTCATTTTCAAATCGTAATCAATAGAATAGTATATTTGTATGGGAATCTCTCCTACATTGATTCCCTATCCTATTTAACAAAAACGTTATATCGTTTTAATAAACCAAGTTTTTGCTATATTGATCTAGGTCTTTTTTAATATTAATCTAATTGTATAGCTTACTTATGGCCACGTTAATTATTTGTTTTAAAATTTAGCACGCTCAAGTAAGATTCCAAGAATCATATGCTCATCAATCATCGCATACAAAGTTTCTGGCCTATAACATTTATGGCAAAAGTATTTTCTCTATTTATTTATTAAAAAATTTGTTTATTAACTTTTTTGTTTCCTTATTTGAATCTAATTAAAATTATTACTGTTTCAGGGGAATGCAAAAATGATGTTGATGCCTGGGGGCCCACTTTGTTTGGTATGCTTTCCCTTTTGAATGACATTAGATTTTTCTTAGAGTCCCTTGCTTAACAAAGTCTCTTCATTGAAAATAAAGACATTTGATGTTTCTTAATCAATATCTAACACGACTCTTAAAAATTTTTAATGAGCATATTAATAAAGGTAAAATTTATTTAATTATCTATTGTAATCTACTTCAGAGAAACAGATTAACCAATGACCAATAATAAATACAGGAGGTATTTAAGGATAAAAAAGTTTCATTTAACCAAGAGATAATCAAAGTTGGCAAAAATGGAAAAGTAAGAAAGATAACTTTTTTTTTTAAATGAGAGTGTAAAAAAAAAAAAATAGACCTTGTATATTTAACAAAGAATAAAATTATATTTTAGTCCCTCGTATATATATGTATATATTTTTTTAATTTAATCAATCACAAATAAAACTATTATCAATAATTATTAATGTCATTTTATTAATTTATTATTAATTTTATTTATAATAAATTGATAATAGGATAATAATAATAATAATTTTATTTGTGATAAATTAAATTAAAAATTATCCTATATTAGAGATCAAAATAATATTTTAGTCTAGTTAGTAAAATTAAGTAAAATTTTTTAATTGCTTGTTGTAAGTATTTTTAAATAAAAATATATTATGCAGATAAAACTTTTTGAAATAATTAGTCATGTATTTTTTAATGGTAAGAAACAATAGAATTTTGGGAATTGCACCTAAAATATATTATGTAGATAAAACTTGTTATAAGTGATGAGATAAGAATTGCACTTAAAATTTTTTTTCATTAAACTTAATTTTTTGGGAATAAATGCGTGGCTGAGATATGGACCCCGCATCTCATGGATAATCAAATGGTGGTTAAACAGTATACCCAAGAGCATACTAGAATTTTTTTCTCGGTGACAACAATTGCAGCTATTGTCTTACGTGGCAACTCTTGCTTCGATGTTAAAGCATCCTTACGACAAGGAGGTCCGCATGGGATCCGAGCTCCCAATTGCACCACCCGGATGCATAGGCCACAGCTGCGGAGGAGCCCGCATTGAGGAAGCATCTCCCTATCGATAAATAATCGAAGTGTCGGCTTTCGGATTTCTTTGTTGCTTCACAATCTCGGAGCTCTCTCTCCTCTTCTCTCTTGTCGGAGCTATTTGTCTCTGCCTGCGTTTATTGATGGCGTCCCAAGCTAGCCTCCTCCTTCAAAAGCAGCTCAAAGGTTAGCGATGACAGAATTCTTGTCTTTTCTTTTGTGTTCGTATTATTAATCTGTTGATAGCTGCGAAGGGTTTTGCGTGGATTTTCCGCGGTGTTTTAATTCACCTTCTGTTGGTTTCAGATCTTTGCAAAAACCCCGTCGACGGGTTCTCCGCGGGTTTAGTAGATGAAAACAACATATTTGAATGGAGTGTCACGATAATTGGACCTCCCGATACTCTTTAGTAAGCGCATATAACATTTTTCTTTCGTTTCCTAACAAAAAGTCAATATGATTTCCCATTGTTAATTGGAATTTTATCTTTCCCTTACATATCCAGTCATAAATATTTGATTGTATATTGAGGTTAAGTTAAACGGCCGGGTTTTAGCTGCCGAAATATCATACATTCAATTACTTATGGGGACTCTTCAAAATAAGGTTGGATTGCCTGAGTTTTGGTGATTCTTATTGGCTTTTAAATTTATAGGATTGCTTCTTGTCTACCCTAATCATGATGAATTCAGCAAGATAGTAACGGCATGAATCCCTTGTTTTTGTTAGTCTATCTAATTGAAGAGATTGCAGGGAAAAACGGGAAAGGGTGGGGGGTTGCGGTTGGAGTATTGGAGTTTCAAGGTCACAGAGCTAATTGATCCTCACAAGATGAATAGAGAGAAGGGATAGCGATCATGAATGATAATGGGAGATGTGAGGAAAGTAATTTAGAAAAAATTGCTTATAAATGCAACTCCTAGGTTGCAAAAGGATTACACTTCCCAAACTGCTGACTATCTGGCGAACTCTTAGGTCCCCAGTTAGGTTCATTTGGATCCATCAGATTGTCCTAATTTATAGGCTTTGCCTTTCTTCTTGAATGTTAGAAAATGCTCTAAATCATCATTTCGCTTTCCTCTAGTTGGTTGAGTTCTGCTGTTAATATTTGTGTTCTTTCTATTTTCTATTTAGCATTTGAATTTAACTAACTTCTGCTCTGCTGTTCTCTAGCGAGGGGGGATTCTTCAACGCCATAATGAGTTTTCCATCAAATTACCCGAATAGCCCACCATCAGTGAAATTCACTTCAGAGATATGGCATCCAAATGGTTGGTTTTTGGGATTTTTTGTGATTTGTGATCCTGGTCTAATTAAAACAACACAAAATTAACTTATATTGCTGTTCAATTTGTAGTATATCCTGATGGACGGGTTTGCATCTCAATTCTTCATCCTCCTGGTGAGGATCCTAATGGCTATGAGCTTGCGAGTGAGCGCTGGACACCTGTTCATACAGTATGTGAAAATTTAAAACCATATCCTTTGTTTTTGTTTTTTCCTTTTGTTCTTGAATATGAGAATCTGCCCTTCATTATTAAGTTGGTGGCCTAGCTTCGTTTTTTCTGACTAAATCAACCTGGTGCTAGACAGCAGATATTTGAGACTGGTATATCTACAGTTTAACAAATCTAGTATGCTCTTGCGTAATAATTAAGCTTCAACAATATAATGTCTGAATATGTGCCAGAAGCTAACTATGTAGTGCAATTATTTTACTGATATTCATTGTCTGGTTTGGTTATGTACATTATATGTTATTTAGGTCAGGTTTACTTGTCAATGTTCTCATGCAGTATCAGCATTGCATATAATGCCAGTCAGACAGTTGTGGAGCTCTTCTTAATATGCATATTTCCTCCACTTCGTGATATGCCAGGTCACAGAAGTATACGTTGTTGTAAATTACTTACCCAAAAAAAAAAAATTTCTGATCATTGAAGATCCTGCAAGGAAGCACTATATTACCAGTTCAATTTGCTACCGTCTAATGTTGGATTTTCTAATGTTGGATTTTACTGTGATGCTGTAGTCTTACATTAAAAGCTTTGTGCCCACGTATTTTATTCATAATATACGAGTAATTTGCATGTGAAGGTTCTCATGTACTATCAGCATTACATATAATGGCAGGTGATTTCAGGTTGGAGCTTATTCATAATATGCATCTTTAAAAAAATAGAAATTAAAAAAAAGAATGTAGTTTTAGTAGACTACATATTATAAGTCCTATTTGCAAACACTCATCTGGGAGGAAACTTTGGCACTTATCATTGTAACTAGTCTTTAAATAAATTCAGCTTGAAAGGCACATGAGTTGTATCAGTTACATCTATTTTGTGATGGTTCAAAGAGCTATAAGATAAGAATTCCAAGGTTGAAGTGAGAGCTTCCCAGCACCATTTATTAAATAGAAATAGCTAAAATGTTAGTGAAGACTACAAACGTCTAATGCCTTAAAACTAATCTGGAGTGTTAAAAATTTCAAGGTTGGTTTGCAATTTCTAACTTTGCTGGATATCCTTGGAAATGGTATGCCACTTCATGTCCGGCCCTAATATTGATTCTATATTACTTGTTGCTTGTCGAGCTATTCACAACCTTCCGCTTCCCCCACCCCTCCCCCCCACCCAAAAATAATAAAAAAAACAACGCAAGCTTATTACTAATATTGTATATGTTATCTTGCAGGTAGAGAGTATAGTATTGAGTATCATATCTATGCTTTCTAGTCCTAATGATGAATCTCCGGCAAATGTCGAAGCTGCTGTAAGTTTTTGACCAGCTCCCTCCCCTCTCTTTTAAAACGTAGTTGTGTCAGTGCAACTTTCCTCTCCCACTTCTATTGTGGTACTTCTTATTTTTTGCATCTTTGATATATTTTTCCTTCCTTTGTATTCTATCTATCCTAGAAGGAATAGAACAAACTAAAATTTGTCATGAGAAACTGCAAAAGTCTTCGTAACTCAACAATAAAATGGATTGTTTATTTTAGGTATTGTTGCTATCTTATGGACTTAACAACTCTGGTCCCTGGATAGTTTTGGTTGTGTATATTCAATTTATTTCAGTTGATATTTCCTCAAGCTAAGGCATCTAATTCATAAATAAGTTCTGATTCATGATCAGTCTTCAGAGATATGTGAGCACATATTCATTCTAAATAGTGAGAAAAAAATTTGCATAATATGACGGGCTTGTATAAGATTCGTCAATTAAATCCACGTGGACAACTGTAGATTAGTGGGAGAGAACAAAGAGAGTTGGTTTCTTTTTTCAATTATGGAAAAATTGTACAGGTGACAGATAACGATACCATGGCAAAATATGATGGGGAATATAGCCCTCACATGATTTGCCCTGGGCTAAGCTAAGCTTAATGTTTTGCTGATCTGATTTATGACTCTGTGTTCTCTGAGACTCACACAATATCAGACCCAGCAGAAAGAATTCATCAGACAAGTAATTCCACATCAAACATTGCGTACATATACTTTCTTATCATGCGGTTGGCTTTCTTGATATTTTGTCTAAAAGAATGTGATGCATATGCCAATTTTTTGTTTACTAGAGAATTTTTAATATGATCTTGTAATATCCTGTTCTGGTAAACCTATGCCTTTTAGAAATTCTCATTGCTATTCTTATTATCTAATAGAAATTCTCATTGCTTCATTCTCGAGTGTCCGAATGTTCTCTTGAGGTTGTTCTGAGACCTATACTGTGATTTATTGTTGCAGAAGGAGTGGAGAGACAGTAGAGACGATTTCAAGAAGAAGGTTAGCCGCTGTGTGAGGAAGTCACAAGAAATGTTGTGATTCATTACCGGCGCCTGATCCCGCTTACTGTGAACTGGAGGACATATAACTTAATGTGTAATGGATTGGTTCACCTGTTACTGCGGTTGATCCGTGTAGAATGCCATTGGAAGTTGTCAACATGCATCTTTCTTCAGTTCCGTTTTGTTTATTCTCAACAGGGCCACTTGTCATGACTTGGAAACAACAAATGTATTAAAAATGTTTTGGCTGGTGTTTGGGGTGACTAGTGTATTGGAAATTTACTTTGTTCATTTGCATAACCTTATTCTTAAATTGAGTTTAGGTGCCGCCAAGTTTTGTCTGTTGCTGGACATTGTGATTTTGTCACTTCCATCTCAAACTGTAGTATGGTGATCAAAACTCCTGTATATTTCTCTTCTTTTGTTCTTATTTTCTTCACAGAATAAGTGGATGGCCTCACCACGCAGTAGCATGGGGTTTCATGAGTGGAGGGAGTTGCTTCACAGTGAAGGCCGGACGAATATCCTCCTTTCTGTGGTGTGGGTGCTTCTTTAACAACCTAGCCACAGCCTTGCTACTTGCAAACTCCACCTTAATAATGGTAGAGCCTTTTACTTGACGTTTAAATCACGGGACATACCTGGTTAGTAGAATATAATGATTGAAGCGTGTATATGCTTAATTATTTTTCGGAGAAATCACACGCCACCGTTTCTAAGGTTTTTTAGCCATTTTGTTGGTCGAAAGTAGAGCATTGATTGACTCATATATTTACTTTATGGGCGGTGTTGATCTCTCCAAAAGGTAAAAAGGAGAGATGCATAATGAATACCTACAATAAAATGAGGTGCAATAATAAATTTAAAAAACGAAAAGGTAAAATATTCCTTTTTTGAAGTTGCTTAACTAGAAGATGATGATGGTTATTATTATTATTATTATTATTATGCACATCTTATTTAAAATAATATAGATGTTATCCGTTGCTTTAACAATACTAGACTTAAAAATCAACGAAGACATCAGATATGTAGTTCAAGTACATGGGGAAGGGAGGACTTGCTCATGTTACTATTAATCGCAAAATGTTCATTTGCAAAGAAATAGAAGAGACTCAATTTATATCGAGATTATTGAAGAGTACTTTAGTTTAAAAAAGAAAAAGGCACTCGTCTTTAATCACCCAGAACATGGAGCTAAATAGATTTGTTACTGCTTGATTTAAAATTTAGTTTTCTTTATAACGTCTTTTTTATTAAACAAATTTGTGTATATTTTTATTATAAAAAAAATTATAGTTAAATCATTTATCAATGAAGAAAGTAGTTTACCAAGATAAAATACCCATGACCGTGACCTGCCTACACTTATTCATTGGTTAAATCCAATTGATATGTAGCAGTTGAGGATGCTTACACCTGGCATAATGCAACTCATTCCGTTAAGTAAGTGTAAGAACCATATTTTACAATATCACAGCCAATAACTGTTCAAATGTTTTTGTTTCCTGTGGAGGACGAGGTAACAATTTACAGCTTTAGGTTGTTACATGCTTATTCTTACACAAGCACTAGTGCACTCCTATTTCCAAATGGACAGATAAAAAGCCACATCTTTCATACCTGTAGTTTTTAAATTTTTATTTGCGATGGATATATGGAGAAATTGTCAGATAAATTATTGCAGTCTGCATTACTTAATTTTATATTAATTACTATGCCACCACAATATAATCAGTACACATAACGCACATCCTAATCTTGTTTATAAAAATATACATATATTGGCATGTCAAATACAGTGATGAATTATTCTTGTTTTTGTGGGGTTGCATGGCTGTCCATCCTTACCACAATGCCGTCAATTTCTTTGGCGTAACCAACCTTCTGCCCCACTCCTTTTCCTCTTACTCGCTCACCATCACCGCTCCATTTCCCACCCTGCCCAATCCTCGTCCCTTCTCCACAATACTTACTTTATATTAAATCATAATGCAAGTAACCCGGCCTAGTACTTACTATTTTGATTAGTTGAATTTAAATTGTAATATTAGTATTTAGAAAAATTATTTATTTTTAAATGTACCAATTGAATGTAAGAAGTGTATATTTAAAATATTATAGTTTTATTTAACAAATGATCTGATTTAAAATATCTTTATCTTACAAGAAAACAAATAATAATCATATACTAAACATTAGTATGATTGCTTCTAGGCATTATCAAAGTCTTGGTAAACAAAGCAAAAGCCGTTTGATATGTAGAATAGAAAAAAGAATAAAAAATAATAATTTTGTGGATGAAAAAAGATTTTTGTACCTCTACTTTAATTTGATTTTATAAAAAGATATATATTGTTAAGTAATGATAAGTAATAATTATAAAAGCATAATACATATTACATATTAATATATTAAAAAAATCCTTTTACCTTGCACAAAACCAAATGTCCCAAGAGCGGACTACTCTAGTTAGCTCATTTGTCTAGCACTGGTGCATCAAAGTGAAACCTATGGTTGGTTGCCTGTTCACTTTCCATTCCCTCAAAATTTATCAAGGTAAGAACACGTTTTATAGAGGATTCTATTTTTTAAGAGGTTGAGGGTTATGATTATGAATCTGTATAATTTGTCAACCTATTTCAACTCGACTAAATCCAAACAAATAAATAATTTCAATCAAATTTGAGCATGTAAAATTTATTATAAAAATTGAGTTTATTCAATTTAATTGAATCTAAAGTTCTAAAAGACATGTAACATTGATGTGTTAAAAAGAAAAAAAAGTTGTGACATATTTTCTATAATTTATCTAACCTGATTCGGATAAATCCAATAAATTTAAGTTATTTAAAACTACGATCGATGATAGATATTTCTTTTTTTATCTAAATATGAATTGGTCCAATTGAACCTTATTTGATACTTATTTCTAATTATGACCAATAATTTTGATTTGATATTTTTATTAATAAATTAAAAAATTCATAATAAACCTAATAACTAAAACACTCAATTTTCTAAAACATCCTACTTTCCATGAAACCTTTATTTTAGGAGAAATTCTTGCATGCACCATGTACACATACATCTAAAGGTCATCGCTTAGGATATGAAAGTTATTTTAGAGATAACAAGATGATCTTTCCTTTTTTTACATTTAAATATATACCTCCTACATGCACACACGCACACACGTCCCTCTCATTTTGATGTTTTTCTCATGCAATTTGGAATATTCAAATGGTTATGACCCTTGAGTGTACATACATTCAGGAATAATTTTTACATATACCAAGTGCGCCACATCATTTGTGCACTTAACGATTGAGATTTACTTTGCACGTTTACTCTACATGTAGACCCCACCTGTATTACACATGAACTCCATTTGTATAAATTCAATCCCAATTTTAATTTTCTTAGGTATACCATGCTCTAGATGCACTTAAGAAAATTTCTACATTCAGTGCCGCAAAGATTTCTCCTATTTTGGATGGCCAATGTGGCAACTCATCAAGACATGTATTTTGTAAGTGGACATCATACAATGTCTCACATGATCACTTATTGTCACATGTCATTACCTTGTCTTTAGTTTCACTCTATAAATAAATTAAGCATTATCATTATTATTACTATTTATTAGTATAAAAAAAATTAATAGTCGATGGTACAACTAAGTGCAACAATTAAAGATTAGGCTAGTCAAGGAGATTAGATGAGATAGTTGTCAACAAAAGTATTAGTTGAGAGAGCCCATGACTAGATAACAAAAAATATGAAAAGATCAAGAGCATGTGAATTCTCAAATAAAGTGATTTTAGTAGGTAGATGCAAAATACAATCTTCATAATACAGCTATAAAGCAAGCAATTACAATAAAAACAAAGTCATTTCTAAGCATGGGATGTGTCTATTGCTTAGGAAGTTATATAAGAATGAAGAGAGCTTAGAATAACATGTACAAAAACCTCAACAAAAATTTGCATTACAATTTTTAACTTTTCAGTCATTTACTTGCCTTGTTAACAACCTTACTTATCGCTTCCACAATTTACAAATTTTCAATTGGTTTTCAACAAAGTTGTAATTAGTTTCTTTTAAAGTCTTTTTATTGTTAATTCATTTCATTCAAAGCCTACACAAATTTGACTATTAATTGTAGTAACTATTCCTTGCTTACTTTATTGTTGTCTTTGTCAATTACATAGTTTCAAACTCTTTCTAAGTTTAGCTTTATTTAAAACCTAGAGAAATTTTTGTCTTCAAAGAATTCTATTTTGTCTTTTTAAATAGCTTATAAAATAAGAGCCAAAAGTTAGTATCCAATCGATTAATCAACTGATTACGTTTCAGATAAATAACCTTAACATTATTATTATTATTATGTAAACAAACAAATCTTTTATCATGTTTTTTTTTGGCTTTCAATGCATTATTATCCTACATTTAATATAATACACATACAAGGTAGGAAAAAAAAGTTATTGATGTTAATAATGTTAGGGGTGATAATAGGAATTACAATGACAACAGTTAATAGTTGTAGTGAATAAGGCCCTATTTGGTTTTTCAATGCAAAGAGAGAAGGTGAAGGTTTTGGTTGCAAAACCACATTTAGTTGGATGCCTATTGTGATAGTGGATGTGAAAGTTTTCCCAATGACTATAGGGTGTAAAGTGAATCGTGTTTGGAGCCACTTTTGTAAAATGTCTATTTTGTCCTTCATTTTATTCCTTTTGAGGCCACAATCAATCAAAGGAATGCTATAGCATCCTCTAGTAGGGTCATTTCTCACCATTGTACAAATCTTCATTTTGCCTACCCTTCCTTATTAGATTTGCAAAGATTTGTCGCTGACAATGGTCCAATCATAACATGCAAGTTCAAAACAAATGAGTTCCACCATTTCCATTATATCATTTTCAACCTTGGTTTCACTTTTGATGCTTCAAAGGCTACAAAAATCGCCTCCCCTATCTCATGATTCTATTGCCTATACTGGTCATGAGGAAGAGCAAGGAGAACAAGCACCTGATGAGGTCGTTATGGCTGCTGAGTTGGCAAGTAGTGGTGTGGAATTACACCCAAATGATGAGGTTGTATCTCCATAAAAGATCTGCATGTGGAGATACATCCTGAGGTAGTGCTGAGATGTAGCACAAGGGCTCGAAAGAAATCACTGAAGGTTAGAGAAAACGAAAGTATATGAGCTGGGGTGTGAAGGGAATTGGGGTAAGGAATGTAAGACAAGTTTCTTTTCCTTCTGTATGTTTTCTCTCCTCTTTGATTTCCCCTTTCCTGGTTTCCTTCTCTGAATCTTTCTTTCACTATTGCCCTGTATCTATTGCTCTGTAGTGGTGAGATTGATAATTTGTGACTGAATAATATTTCCCCAGTAAAATCTACTCTTTGAGATTATTCTCTAGAATATACTATTTAATAATTGCTTACAGGTGTTCGTGACATATACTCAGTCATTTTCCACTATAGTGAGGTCAACCCTATTCTCATATGAATAAAATAGTCTCCTTGATTTCTATATTACTTTCAATTGCTTGTTGGAATGTACTAGGGAACATATCTCTACGGGTGGAGTATAAGGATGAAGATGCAAGGGCAGAGGAAGAACTATTTAGATCAACTACGGAATCCCTACAATTTGGCAATCGGTGAAAATGAAGCTAAAAATCTATAAATTTTCTAATGCATCCTTTTTCTTTTTCTTTTTTGCAACAGGGCCATTTTGGTCTTTTTTCTATTGTTACATTTAATCCGTCTCATATGTTTTCTTTCATCTAAATACATAAACATAAAGGTGTTTTTTTTCTTTTATATAATACCAAATACAGTAGAAATAATTAATTCATTAATATGTTCCCTTTGCCTTTCCATAATATACAATTTTGCGATCCAAATAAGTGTTAAAAGTTAAGGTGGTGATAGTAACATCATAGTCTTTATGTGTGTGTGTATATATATATATATTGTTTATTTTGTGTTTTTTATTGTGCTCCCCTCCAAAAAAACAAAACCCAAAAAAAAAATTGAAAAGACAATCATTTTTTATTTATAGAAAACTTTTAAAGATGATTTAATAAGCTAATATAAACTTTACTGAAGAAAAAATGCTTCGCTAAATTAATCAGGTTTCATTCTGGTTAAAATAATTAATGACTTGATTTTTTTTCATTTTATTTATTGTTTCAAAATGATCTTTTAAATTTAAAGTATTTTAAAATAGTTTTTTAAAATTTTAAATTATCTCATAAAAAATTCCTTTTAAAGTAAAATTCATTATATATATATATACACGCGCGTGTCTTAATTGAAGTTCTATTGCTGGATTAGTGGGTGTTTAGATTTCCGTTTGGACCCCTCTAAATCACGTTTTGAAAGAAGCAAAGATTGGGAACTTCTACACAAACGTGATTTTGTAACGGGAATCTAAACATTCACTTAATCAAACACAGACCCTACTTCGATTTGGCAAGCAAATGGAGAAAAAATAAACTATAAAGAAATTAAAGAAACCAAACCAGCATAACATAATGCATACATATCTATATGCTGCCAACGAAATCCACAACAAATCCAAATACTATAGAATCGAAAAGTAAGTCATCAATAATATCAAAATACCAATGATTAAAATTTTGAATTGCAACATTCAGACGAAACAAACATATCCTATTTCATGCACCCTAAATTATCCTCAATTATTTCTAAAATCCCTAACTCTTCCTTCTAGCTACTTCACCTTATGTTAACAATATGATTATGGTTGGATGGCAAAAGAAGACCAGTTTCAATAAAAGCCACACATCTCCCCAGCAGATAATAACGACTTGCAGAAGGGAAGGGCGGAAGTTTTTTTTTTCTACCAATAGGAAGGGCGTGAGGCTAGAGCAATGCGAAGATGCGTTTAGGATCTGAACTTTAAAAAAAAAAAATAATAATAAATTTTAAGTTAAATACTAATTGACTACTATCGATTTGTTGGGTAATTCTTATGTAAAGATAATTATTTTACATATTTATTATTTATTATTTTTTTATTATTTTTTTAAAGTAAAAATATAAAGATCATTTTTATTATCAAAACTATACTTTTATTCTTTCTATAATTACATTCTTTTTATATTCTGTATAACAAATAAACTTTTAAAGTATAAAGAAAAAAATATGTTGCTACTACATTAGTACTAAAATCAACAATATTAATACGTTAATGAATTTTATTTAAAAATATTTTTTATTAAATGATTTAAAAACTGAAGGGACGATTTTAAAATATTGAAAAAATAAAACTTAAAGGTAGCAAGTGATTATTTTAATTTTTAACCTATAAGTGGATTCTTATATTTACATAAATACGTTATAAATATTAACTATTTTTCGTAAATATTCTCACTCTAAAATTCTAATAGCTATCATTTACTAAATCCTCTAGTATTCAATTGACCGAAAGAAAATCCTTTTATGATCTTGCACGAAATGCTTGTTGAGAGATCTAATTTTTTCAAAGCTTATGATTTTATTTATTTATTTTATTTGTTTTCTATGAATAGTTTATCAATCAAACAAAAGGAAGGGGTTCAAATTATGGCGAGGAGCTTGGCAAAAGAGTGAAATCACTGCAAAGCTAGTGAACTAATTCTCTCGCTTTCCAAATGGAAGAAGACTAATCAATTGCTCGATCAAGCCGTCTGATTAGTTCTACTATCTTTGCAAAGCTTCAAATTCTCCAAAACCAAGCTTCTCTAATCTTTTTGTGCTATTCCCAAAGGTTGGAATGAAGAATGCATTGTTGATCTCCTAAACTCTTGCAAGCTATATTTTAGGTTAAGCTTTAATGGTGATTTGATACAACTTTTAGTGCTGAAATGTTGATTTGTAAAAATTGGTCTTCTTAGGGTAGAGTTTGATAATTGTTTTTTTTAATTACATTATATACATGCTTAAAGGTTGTAAAATATAATTTGCTAATTGCTAATGTGGGTGTTGGGTTCTCTAAATTGGCAAAAACTTCCAATTATATGTTGTTATCAATATGGTTTAATACATATTATATGTTGAATTTAATAGGAAATTGACATTATTGTGGATTTATAGCTTCGTAATGCTTACTTATAAAACACAAGTTATAATATTTTAGTCAACATTTTGGGTCAATGGCAAAATGTTTAGATTTTAAGTAGCTTTGTATCTACATGTTGGAATCTAGCAATTAAGCACTTTATAGATGTAATTAGATAGCTGTTTGCATAGTTCATTTCGAAGTACTTGTGTTTAGTTATAAGGATGTGGGCATTGTACTTATAACACACCATGTGATAATTTTGGGTTTGTTATGTTGGCTTGTAAACAAATTATGAATGACATTTCGTCATGCAATCCTTATAGCCCTATTGTTGAAAGGGATTGTAGAGTGGCTTAGCATTAGAGGATGGTTTGGATTGTTTTGAGACAGCTTAAGAATATGAAGAGATACTTTTTTTGGTTTAAATATGTTGGTTGGCTTGTATATTTTTTCATTATGTAAATATTTTTATAAATGTTGTACTTGTCCTGTTTTCCTTATTCTCTAATTAGAGTGAAACAAAACTTCTACCTTACGCAGATATCTCAAAATTGTTGCTAGGTTTAATATATGTTAATTTTATCTTTGTTTAATGATATTCACATTTTTGTTTATTTATTTCTTATAATTATGTTTGGTGTCTTTCATATATTTAGATCAATTCCTTATAGTAGATAGATGTCACTTGCAATGCATTTTCATTTGTTATTAATTCTTGCTTTTGAAAAGATATTCTTATTGTGCTGGTTCTTAAAGAGATTTTTTGTCAGTAGTTTAGATCGGAAACACTAAATATTTTAGCATGAGCAAGAGCCCTAAACCAAGCAGTGTCCCCACTGGGAAAAAAAACATATAAGAGATTGCTTATTGCATCTCACCCTAAAGGTTTTACACATAGGAATTATGACATGGTGGCTTTAAAAGTAGTGTTGTGGATCATATAACTTTTTTCTTACTTAAAGCTACTGCACTAGAGACTATAAGAAGGTTCTCAAAGAGGAGGTTTTTATATGCATGGCGAGGGCTTTGGGCTCTATAAATCCTTTGCTATCCACCATTTAAATGGATTCATAGGTGGGCACCCTTTAAGGGTTTGGTCCAAAGCATAAAGGTTTGTAATTGTACCTTCCTAAAGGTTTCATATAAAGTATATTTGAATGACATTTCATTGCAGCAATATATGATATTTTGGAAATTTGGATAAATAATTTGGAATAAAACCTAATTGGTTGTGAGTACTATTTTGAAGTTCCAGAAATTGACTTATGACATCCTTTTGTGTGTGCCTTGAGGAGATATAATCTTAATTTTATTAGCTCATGCTCTCACATAGTCATACATCATTAAATTTGCTTGTGGATCTTTGAGTCATGCATCTTTTCATGAATATAGGTTGCCCTTTGTAGTTATTATATGGTTAAACTTATTTTTGTTCATGAAGAGGATGCATATATAATATAGTTAAATTTTCTTTTTTATTCTTGTAGAGAATTCATATTTCTACGTAATCTTGAAAGCTTTGGTTTCCTATAAAGGAGTTTAGAAGTCTCCCGCCTCATCATTTTGAATAGATCTTCTTTCTCAATCTTCTTCCATAAATCGGTCTTCCATTCATTGTCAATGTTAGTGTCAGCACACATTTTGTTTGTTGAATAAACTATAACAAGAAAAAAAAACATGTAATAAATCCAATGATCTTTCCTTCTGCTATTGTGCATATGAAAATTGTAGTTATGTGCATCTTTAAGTTTTTCATTTGAAAAACACATTATGAGAAGACTAATAATTGATAAAAATATCATCATCTTGATTATGGCCTCTTAAAGAAACATCTTGTGTCATTAGCAGTAGTAGGGAAAAAAGAGGAGATGGTGGCTTCTGCACTCATAGATATAGCATAGCATATTTGCCTACCTTCCTTCCTAGTGTGGTTAAGAAGGATCAAACTAATTAATAATTTCTCTCCTTGACGATTGTCTCAATGTATTTTTCTCCCTTTTCCCTTTCTAACACTAGCTATATTTATGAGATTGAATATAGTTAATAAATCTCTGTGCTTGAAGATCCTATTAAGACCATTATTAGTCATTTCAATTGCAATAGCTTTTTTTGAGCAATCAAAATGTAGTGATGGAGACTCAGATTGTATCACTAATTCCCAATATTTAAAAATATACACAAAACTATCATCTATGCACACCAAATTGAATACAAGGTGTATTGACACTCTAGCTTCATACTAAGATTGAGTTCTATTGGCAAGCTTCTTCAGGAGAAATTTGAGGTTAATGTTTAGGGTGTTTTATATCTTGAGCTCTAGTTGCAAGCTTCTTACTTTTCCATGTATTTTTTAGTCTTTCTGAGATAGATCCTAAAGTTTTAGAATCTGAAAACTGCTTGATTCTACTCAACAAAGAGCTGGAAAATGAAGGGATTAGCTTGTTGGAAAGGTATGTGATGGTTATCATGCATTCATAGAATCTCATTGATGTATATAATTGCTGGATATTTATGCAATTGCAGTCTCTTTTCATATCTATGTTGATAGTATAAATCTACCACTTTCTTTTTCTTTTGAAAAAAATTCAAAGAACAAAAAATCCCTTATGCATGGACAATAGCGTTTTGGCCCTTTTCATGGAGGTTAACATGGTTAAGTTTTTTTTCTTTCAAAGCGAAATGAAATTAATGTAATAAGTCTACTTAATCTTCGCCAACTTCTAAAATTTGTACCTGTGCAGCCTGTTAGATATTCTAGCTATTAATAACGGTTTAAAACTTTATGCCAAAACTATCTTGAAATCTTGTTTGATATTGTATTCTTGTGTTTCTTGAGGCGAAGTCTGAAATTGTGGCCTAGTTACCTTAAGATTAGCAATAGTTTATTTACTTGCATATTTCTTGGTTTCTTCTGTTGCAGCAGACCATGATTTAGTACTTATTTAGTGTTCCAAATGTATGTTGTGCAATCTTCTTTTTGTGTTTCTTGAAGCAAGTTTTGAAATCGTGGCCTGGAGTTGCCTTAAAAATTAGCAATTGCATATTTGCTTGCATATTTCTCAGTTTCTTCTGTTGCAGCAGACCATGGTTTAGTAGTGTGTTTATGCAGAATTAATGAGGATGAGCTCTGCAGATTTTATACAACTTCTATTATAATGATTTTTCATGCTTCCTTACTTCAATAAAGAAGACAATACGCTGAAAGGAGAGTTACAGAATCCTTTCTAAAAGAGCTAGAAATGTGGTTAAATATGGTGTTCTGGCATGGGTCTGATGCGATGCACAGACCTTGTCTCATTGTAAGGCTTGTGCTAGCTTGCAGAACATTGGAATCTCAAGATAGACCTTGATTTTCTCCAGCAGTCAATATGTTTTTCTTTGCTCAATGCAGTATTTTTTTTTTACCCTTTTGACCTTAGTTCTGATATTTGCTTTATTTGGAACTAGTGACTTTCCCCCTCTTCTGATCTTCCTCTCACTTTTCTCTACCAGAATTAACAAACATTTTGAAGTTCTCTTGGCATGTCACTTTTTATGATGTCATCCAATGGTTGTTACTGAGAGTATCTCTGGTAGAATATGGAGTTTCGCATTAGTTGATGCGAAGTGCCCTCAAATTACAGTATTGGTGGACTGTAAAGTGTCATCTCCATTGAGTGTTCCCATGCAAATGATGAGATCTTGTTTTTCTTTTTCTGCAAGATCACTTTCCTAACTGTCTTGGCTGCTTGTTTGTTATACGACTTCCGGCAGTAGTTCGTGCTATTAACCAGAGTTTCATTCAAGTTAGCTTTCCTTTTTTCTTTATTTATCCTAAACTAGCAAATAAAACATTAAGAGAGAAGATACATTAATTTGGTCCTTCTTGATGAGGGGGAGGTGAGGGAGAATGTCATAAATAAGGGAAGAACTTTTTTCTCGGCGTTGACAGTATTTGATATAATAATAGTTCCGCAGCCATACTACCATCTTCAAACTAATGTTCCGCAGCCATACTACCATCTTCAAACTAATGTATTTTCAAGCTGCCTTGTAGTGAATTGCTCATCTTCATCTTTCAATCAACAAATATAGATTGCATTCTGTGGCTTGTCCTGGTCCTTCATCAGTTAAGTTGTTGCAAACTCAGACATATACTGATTTTTTTTCTTCTTGCTATCTTGAAGTGTATGGCTATCCAAGAAATTGTTTGATTGAATACAATTTAATGCATCCTTGGAACACAACAAACCCAGATAATAGCTTATGCAGTTTTTTATCTTATCTGTCACATTAGGTACAACATCATTTGTAAAACTTATGCTTTTTTCAAGGAACTGACTTGAGCATTGAAATCATAGGTTTTGAAGCCTATTACTAGGAAAAAGTTGAAAAATAGAAGGTGAGATGTACCAGAAGGTTCTTTTTGACTATCTGCTGACATTATTTCCATCAGTTTTCGGAGGCTGTTGCACTTGCAGGAAATGCTCCAAAATTGGCATGGGGGACATGCAACAACTTCATGCAACTGAGACCAGCAGGATAGATGGGGAGGACGATGTCGGTGACAATGAGGATATTCCATCACGACATCCGTCCGAAGAATCAGATGGCTGCACAAATGGTTTATGATATATATATATATAGTATGATCTCAATTTATATTACTTTTTTTGTTTGCACTGTCTTTTTAATGAAGATAAGAGACAGGCAGGATTAGTCCGCTGACTAAATAGATAATATGGGCTAGAGAGAAGAGGGGCTTGGGGCAGGAAGCTTGATAAACACAGAGAGAATGAACTAGAACAAAGCTGATTCTATTCATTCCAGCAATAGTGCGGCACGAAACCCCTGCCGCCGAGTCGGCTCCTATGCCGCTAGCTATGCCCTGCTTGGTCCCCCGGCACGGTGGAGGTTCCGTAGCGCGTCATGGGCACCGGGCTAAGGGGCGTTTGAGCAACTCAAGCGAACCGCTTGAAACTGTCGATCTCCAACTTGAAGGTGGGCGGGAGATAGATAAGGCCTGCAAGGGCACCGTCTGGTTCTCGACTCGATTATCAAAAAACAAAGTCTTCCCTGCTCCGCTTGCCCAGTAAACTGACCATGCAATATTCGGTCTAATCACATTGCGGTGCCCCACCCCCAAAAACAGAAAAAGGCCTCCCCGCAGAGCTACATCGCAGCAAAGAGTACAAATAGGAGGAGCCTCCCTATCTTATGCCTTGCCGATTGGACCGTTTGTTGAGAACTGCTATCCTAAGTGTTCCCCGTAGTGGTCATTTGCCCTTATGAAGCAAAATTGACCATCTTTTATAACTACGTGACTAATTCGTTAGATAGCCCCTATATTATCATTGTGCCGTTTTGAACGGGTGTCTAAGCTTTGTATGCAATTTAGGCTGCGGAATTTCCTCCGGAAAACAACCAAAGCTATGCGATTCTCAAGTTGGCATTCAATTTGTTGGATCCTTTTTTTAAAAAAAAAGTTGCATTGTTTCCCTGAAAGCTCTATGAACAATTTGACATAAGACACAAAATAGGTACCCATTTTAAATGTTTATTGTCAGATTTTGCAATAAAAATATGAAAGAAGATATTTTTCACCACCCTGCCCCAAAGGATTAGGTGTCTGGGAATTTTTTTTTTCTGCATATTATGTTTTTCTTGAAAAGTTGAATGACTAACACCTATCTGATCTGTCCTTTGACATATTGAGAAGAGTTATGCGCTAGCCACTTGCAAGAATGGCGGCTCGAGCACAGACTAATTATCACATATTAAGAACCGTCTTGAGAATTTAAGTTGTGGAAGAAGATGTGAAATTCAAATATAATAACAATACTAAAATATCAACATAGAGTTCAATGGTTTACCTTGGTAACTTCGTGTACCTAAGGGTGTTTGGTATGAAAATTCTTTTAGGTTTTTCATGAAATTATAGTTGAAAAAAATAAAATTTTTATGTTAGGCATAAATTTTTCAGATAAGATTTATGAGAATCTTATTTTTTCTAATAAATCAATTATCCGCAAAATTTGGGTAATTTACTTTCAAATACTATATGATATGCTATTTCTGATTGTATTTTTATGGTACTTATTTTTATAAGACTAAAATACTCTTCTTAATTTTTTTTTAAACTTTTGTTTTTAGTTTTTCAACACTCCTTTAACTTGTCAAATTTTAAAAAAATGTAAACTCATTCAATATATGATATAAAACATACTCTTACAAATGCACATGACATTGAGTACACGCATATAAAAACATGAGATACAACATGGCAGACGTCCACACATACACAGACTCACATAACACAGCACGACGTGGCACACGCAAATGTACATGTGTGCATGTAAACACAACATGATGCACATACACACACGAAATGACTTTGTACATCCATATGCACTTGCAAACAGATACACGTGTATACATATACAATACAATATTACATACGTACGCGTGTATATATATATATATATATATATATAGACACACACATGACACAACACCAACTATAAACATGTTGCGTGTACTTACGCACTGCTGCATCACATATGCATGCGCACATACACACGTGATGAATGTTATCACACTACCATACGAAGTTAAAGACAAAATTATAACAACCTAAAATGTAGAATATAAGAATATTTCAGATAATCCACATCTTGTCAATTACATTTCCCTACTCATAACCAAACACCTATTTCACTAATTGCCTCGGTAATATCTGAATTTCAATTACCTTGGTATTTAATTCTTGGAGATAAATTAAAAATTTCCATACCAAACTCACCTTAAATGTTTCCAGAAGCCACTTTCATCAGTCAACATTCACGTCATCTTGCCATTGAAAATCAATTTGTGCGTATGCGAATGGGGTAAACTTCAGATGCAATGAATGAATAAACCATAACTTATCGAAACTAACAAGACAAACACATGGATCGAACAGGTAAGAAATAAGTTCCCGCAAACCATCTCGAGTCTTAACCAACGCTGTAAAGCTTTGTAATTGGTTTTATTTATTGAGTGTTGTATATGTAAACTAGGGATTTAAATATAAAATATTTTCAGAATTATGTTAATAATTTACCAGTGGAATTTTAAGTGTTTAAGGGACTGATGGAAGAAGTTCATTATATTCTCCCTCCACATTCCTAAAGAGTGACAAGGTTCTAGCAGTTCCAAATATAGAACCATTTAAAAACCAGATATTTTGTCTTTTTGGAAGTTCTATTATAAAATTGAAAATTGTTTCAATAAACACATAATAATATTAGATTACTTTCATGCTTATCTCTCATTCTATTGTACCATATCACTCTAAACTCTTTAACTAATACCCTGCCTTGCCCCCTTGTGACCGTTTGTCTTTTCTTAATTTCAATTCTCTATCTAATTAACTGGCAGACATCATTCATTTGTATGCCCACTATGAACAGTTCAAAGAGGAGGCAACCCAGAAATTCTAAGTGCATAAAATATATTTTACTCTAAACCAACGAAGATTCACTAAAATAAATATTACGGCTGAGAGAATCGATAACATGTCCACTTTGATAAATTTTTATTCACTCTATACTATTTGGCTGTACAAAAGGATTACCTAAAAAAATTTTCTTCAAGACACTCTAATAAAAAAGTAGTGGAGAGCATACCGTAAAGTCATTCACGCACTACGCTGGGGAGAACTATTTTTCGAGCTACAGACAAAGCTTCACCACTTTCCTGCATAGGATTCCACCATATATGGTTATAGAAGGACTGCTTCCCATTTTGCATGAAATCCTTTCCGAAACTAAATAAATTCTCGTCAATGTCAGCCAACCCCAAAAAAGATGGTGCGTGTTGGAGAGTGGATGGGTGTGATTGTCCTCCAATTTTCTCCCTCCAATAAAGACTAGAAACTCAAGTTCCTTAGCACCTTTCCTTCCGTCAGCATAAAAAGCAACTAACTCAGTGTAAGGTGATCAAAGGGCACGCCTCTTACTTTCAGCCTTCATTGATTATTAATTATATGAAATTGTATTGAGATATATATAAGAGGCAGCGCCTCAACTTTAACGAACTAATACTACCAATGTATTTGATAAGTGCACTAAGTCTATTAGGGTGGTCCCACTTGACCCTTCCTCCTTCTCAAGGGAAACATTAACATTTGATTTCAGCACGATTCTGAGCGGAAATTAAGTTTCAGTAGTGGAAATCTAGGGAAACCCCACATTGTCTACTGATAATTTATTGCTTTATTGCCAAGAACTGTTGTTTTTTACAGGGTTGAATTGAACGCGCACAACTACACTCAAAATAATGTTTCTTATCAATCTATGTTAAAAAAATCTGATACTGTGCTCTACAAATTAATTAGGTAAGACTACAAGAGCATATGGCCACCATAAACAAATGATATGTTACTTGAAATCAGAAGCAAAAAGATAGAATAAAGGGTGGATATCTCTTCCTTTTTTTTAAATTGTAAAAAATTACAACTTGAGGATGACCTAATTGAATTTTGGATTCAGACAAAAGAAAATGGTCGCCTCATGCAGTACTTTATCAACTGGAGAGTCAAGACAGCGGCATTATTATATATACACGTTGATATCCTATCTTGGATATGGTATATAATGTATCATATCCTTCAAAATAAAGTCGACGTTGTATGGCTCACATTGAGAAAAACAGTGCCCTTTATTATTCATCCTAAGAAAGGAAAAGAGTTCATAAATATGTAAAAAACCATTTCCTCCCTGAAGTTGCCTCACAGCTTTGGCATTGAGATCCGTTTGAATTTCGAAGAAATTCAGAGCTAGAATTTTTTTACCAAAAAGAAAATAGATACCAGGCCAAAATATTCAAACCAAGACAGCATTGTTTCATAAATGGTCATCATTACTGGTTGCTGCTAATACATTAATCGCGCTGTATGCTGGTCCCAGCCATCGACACTTTTATCATATGTATATCCAAATTACCACTTACCTTCTCTGCTTTCTCCTTCTCTTTATAAAACCCAATCTCGCTTCCAATTTTTAGCCCTCTTAAGCTAAAAACTAGAACCCACAATACCACTAAGCTTCTTAAACATGTCTACCATTGGTGGATCCAAAGCCTTATGGCGACGATGCCTCCCCTCGGCATTCCGAACCGCCCTAGCCTGCACCATCGTGGGTTGCATCACCCTTTACGGCCCTTCTTCAATCCAACGGCTAATAGCCTTCCCTGCATTCTCCTACGTGACAGTTATTCTCATCCTAAACGACGCCACTTTGGGTGACGCCTTACGTGGCTGCTGGCTCGCGCTTTATGCTACGATCCAGAGCATAGGTCCCGCTATATTGAGCTTATGGGTTATTGGACCGGGCAGGTTCACGACGGGAACCACCGCGTTGGCGGTGGCGTTAGCCACATTTGTGGTGGCGCTGCCGGCGGAGTGGACTCATTTGACAGCTAAACGCATAGCACTGGGTGAGATAGTGATTGTGTACGTCGTAGCTTATGTTAATGGCGTCCACACTGAGCCTATCATGCACCCCCTCCGCGTGGCAGCTAGTTCAGCCACTGGAGTCTTGGCTTGTGTTCTCGCATTGCTGATACCCTTCCCTCGTCTTGCATGTCGTGTGGTAAATGATCATCCTTCTCCTATTTTAGACTGTTAATTGGTGGTACAGTTGAAAATTTACTATGCAAATGGATTAAGGAATTGGTATTTCATAGTCCATAAATGTTATATCTACTTATCTAATAAACCAATTGATGGGTCATCTCGGTTTAGTTTTTGAAAATTAATAAGTGAAATTAAATTTTTTTTAAAAGTGACCCAACAGTGTTATAAGAACTAAATTAAATATCTTACTAATAATTTAAGAATAAATAATTCATTTATTCAATTTAATAAAAGAAATATGAAATAAAATTTTTTATTATTAAGGAGGATTTAATTAAGCTTCGGGAATATATAAAAAGTAAAAGAGAATAAAAATTAAATTCTCGATGTTAAACTCATTATTTTTAAGAATTGAGACTATTAGTGTAAAGCTATTAGTTTAGTAAACTTTCCTTATATATTTATTTTAATTTGTACATGAATTTTTTAGAATTATTTATTGTAAAGTTTTTGTGAAGTTTGGAATGTGAAGTTTAGAAATAAATACAAGCGTAGAAGTATATATAAAATTTATTTTTTCTCTTTTCACTTACTCTTTTTTTTTTCTTTTTAATTCTTTATCTAAATTTTATGAAAATTTTAAAAAGTTATAGAAAATTCAAACTCTTTTAATTTACAGTTTTTTTTTTTTTAGATTGAATGTGCTGAAAATTTCTCATTTTGGTAGATGGGCAAATTCTGTCAGTGAGACACATCAAAAAACTATAGCAGCTTATACGATCACATATGTGCTGCCAAAAGCATCATGATCATAATTCGTGCATCATCACCATGACTATCGAGAATATATACTCAAAAAAGAATCTCTCTCCTCACTTCTGATCCAAGTTCTATATGCTGTGTGTGTGCGCGCGCGCGCGCGCTACATGTGTAGCATAATTACGGTGCTTTGTTCACATTGTCCACTAGCTATGTGAACTGCAAGGGTCAATATTGTGAAGTGCGGCCAAAAGAAAAGAAAAAAAGGGTTCATTTTCATTCCAAAAATAATTACATACTGAGATTGAAATTTTGGTGCAGGTGAAACAGAACAACAGGCTGCTGGCTCAAAATACCTTAGAGAGACTGAAGCTTCTCGTAAAGGCAATATGTGAAGAAGACAAGACTACTGCAGTTGCTTCAATCTCTCGTGCCAAGTCTATAGCAACAAGCCGAACCGAGCTCCTCCATAACATCACACATTACCAAGTAAGGACGGGACAACCTCACATTTATCTCCTGTGCGAAGAAAATTTATTCATAATTTTACAATATTTATTGATAATAAATATTTAGAAAAACTCCGTTTTATTTTTTATTTGAATTAATATTTTTTTTTCCTCTTTAACAGGAGGGCATGATGTGGGAGAGGCTTCCATTTTTGAGACCCTATTACATGAGCCCGAAAGAGAGGCTTGAAGAGGTAGATACAAGCTTGAGAGGGATGGAAATGGCTTTAAGAACCATTAATTCATTGCCCGTTAGAATTCTTGATAAGGATCTCCAACACAACCTTAATAGACTCGAGGAACATGTTAGCCTAACCATAAAAAATGCTAAGCACAATTTAAATGGTGGTTCACTAAGTGTTCCTGAACCCAGCACAAAAGGTACAACACAGTTTCTCCAATCCCTTCATACCATTCCTATAACCCACCATGACTTGCCCATCTTTTTCTTCTTATTTTGCACCACACTCCTTCACAAAAAACCATTGGCCAAATCTCCAAGTTCCATTCAAGAACAGAAAAATGAAAATCCTTCAGAGGGTAAAGAACAGTGTGCTAATTGGGCCATAACATTAAGAATCCCCAAGCTTATTCCAGCAGTTAAATGTTCCCTCTCCTTGGGCCTCGCGGTGTTCTTGGGTTTAATATATAGCAAAGAGAATGGGATCTGGTCTGGACTCCCAGTGGCCTTAAGCTTTGTATCAACCAGAGAAGCAACATTAGCGGTTGCAAATGTTAAAGCCCAAGGGACTGTGCTAGGAACTGTGTATGGAGTGCTGGGTTGCTTCGTTTTCGAGAGATTCTTGCCAATAAGATTCGTCTCTCTCCTTCCTTGGTTCATTTTCACAAGTTTCCTTCAACGAAGCCGAATGTATGGAAAAGCTGGTGGGATTTCCGCGGCCATTGGAGCTATACTTATATTGGGTAGGAAAAATTTTGGGCCACCAAGTGAATTTGCTTTAACAAGAATCATCGAAACCTTCATTGGGCTATCTTCTTCTATTCTGATGGATCTTGTCTTCGTACCCAAAAGAGCTTCTTCATGCGCGAAAATTGAGCTCATACAGAGTCTAGCCTCGCTTCATGAGTCCATTCGATCGCTGAGTCTAGTGGGGAAAACCAGTTTGGAAGATAACCAAAAGAAGTTGAGAAAGCAACTTAACGAATTGAGGAAGTTCGTTGCAGAAGCTGACATGGAGCCTAACTTATGGTTTTTGCCTTTTCACAGTGCTTGCTATAACAAGCTTTTGAAGTCACTATCAGAATTGACGGATCTCTTGCATTTCGGAGCTCACGCATTGAAGTTCCTCCAGCATGAATTCCAAAGAAATGAAACTTCCTGGAAAGAGGCTGTAATTATGCTAGAACGCGACATTGGAAACTTGAAGGAAATAATTTGTTCTTCAATAAAAAGTTTTGAGGAAATCTGTAAAATCAAATCGCTCAGATTTCTTGAGAAGGAGCTTGAGAAGAATAACATAACTTATGAACTCGAATTGGGAATGTCGCCAAAATCTAATATCTGCTTAGTTTCTGGTTTAAGCGAAGATGACATGGAAAAAGCCATAGGGTCGTATCTTCAACATTGGCGAAATGTCGTTGATATTATATATGCTGGTGAAGAAGGTGAGTGGGGACTAAAGAGTGAAGTTATTCTGAGTTTGAGCGCTTTGGGGTTCTGCTTAAGTGCATATATGCGTAAGACAATGAATATTGAAGAGGCAATAAAGGAGCTTGTCCAATGGGAAAATCCCTCTAGCGAGATTAATTTGTATGACATATCTTGTAAGATTCATGCTTTATGCAAATGAGAAGATCAGGTACATATACCTATATATGTGAACGAGATGCCATTAGTTAATTGCAAATTTTCAGTAAGAACTAAACTGACGAGAAAAACAGGTCAGTAATGAAAGAAAACAAATTGATACTATTGCAAGATTTATGTGACTTATAAAAATATCAGCATTTTCCCGTACATTTAACCATAACAGTTGTCATAATGTAGCCTGCCTCCTCTAAGAGTCTCTACCCTCTCTTCCGTTACACTTGGCTTCACTCTCTAGCCCAGACGGAATTCCTAATTCCCACTTTCTCTTCTTAATCTTGCTCTCTGCCTCGTCTATGTCTATTTGTCTTTTGCAGACCTTAATTAGATGTTACCTGTATTAAAGAAACCTAGCTCGAAATTGAGTCCGTTTGGCATCAAAACTCAATGAAATCTATCATATTATCATGTTATATGTCACACCCGAAAATGTAACCGCATAGCACCTTAAAAAAAAGAAATTTGATCTTCAAATGAAATCGAGAAACGAAATCAACATTAAAATAAGTGTAATAGTAGGTTCAAAGTCACCACCAAAATTTTATTTTTTTGAAAAGGCAAAACTTTAAAAAAATTTTTTTTTTTTAGTTTGAAAAGTGGTTTGCGAACCAAAAAATGAATCCAGGAGTCGATTGTGAGTGAGAAAAGTGTTAGGCATCTCACTACACCCGTTACTGAGAACGATTACCCTGAGTTAGTTGTACAAAAATAAGATGACCTTAATTCTATTTTAATTTTTCCTAACAAATTACATGTAAAATAAGAAATAAAGGAATTAAAGGAAATAAAGTTAAAAGTAGAAAAAAGAAAAGAAAGGAAATCAATAGTAAAATAAAACATAAGGAAATTCAAGAATTAAAATAAGAAGGAAATGGATGAAATTAAAAGAAAAATGTTTATTTACAATGACGGACTTGACCTAGGATGAAAGCCTAGGGCCTACGTACTCTATAAAAAGGATCAAAGTTTACGTAGTTCGATTGAAAGTTATATTTGGTTAATATTTTGTTTTGTTTTTTTTTTCTTTTTTAATTTTTACTTCTGGTTTTCATTCTTTGTTTTTTTTTTTGAAAAGACAAAGAAGATAAAAATTACTTTTTCCTTTAACAAATAAAACAATTTAAAAATTGGTTGGTATGTTTTGATTTGTTAAAATTTTAAATTTTAATCTTCTTGCATTTTCGCTTTTTTCTAAACTCTTTTCTTTCATCATTTTTCCTTTTGTCTTTTTTCTTGTTTTACTTAATTCTTGTTGATTTTTTTTTCATTTCATTTTTTAATAAATTTTTTGGTCAAATTTTCTTTTTTAATTCATCTATTTTTAAATTTCAAGATAATGTTTATATGTAAGTAGAAAAATTTTTCCCTCCCCTTTTGTTTTAATTTATTGTTTTATTTTTGTTTAATGATTTTTTTAAATTAAAAAAGGGTTTTCTTTTTCCTTTTTGCATTTCAAAACTTTTTATTTGATTTAATTTTAATTTTTGACTTTCTTATTATTATTTTTTAATCTTTTTTTTCTTGAAAAGGAAAAGAAAATAAGAATTATTTTTATCCTTTAGCAAATAAAACAAATTTAGAATTAGTTGATACGTTTTAATTTGCTAAAGTCAAGATTAATCTTATCTCTTTACTCTTTTCACATTTTTAGTTTTTTTTTTCTTTCTTCTTTTTTGTTTTTGTCTTTGTTGTTTGTTGTTTTTTTTTATTATAAAATTAGAAAGGATTCTCATTTTTTCTTCTTTTAATTTTTAATTTTTAATTTTTTTATTTGATTTATTGATTTATTGTTTTTTTTCTTGTATTCTTTTATATAAGTGATCTTTCTCCCTCTTTTTTAATGAAATTTTGGTTTTAATTAGATTTTGATTTTTTGTTCTCATTGTTGATTTTTTATTTTTCTTTCTTTTTTCCCTTTTTTTATATATTTTGTACTTTTTAATCATATATGCATATTTATTTATTTAAACAAGGAGTTTGTTTTTATGAAATATAGTTTTATTGAAAGAAACTTTGAGAAAAAAATCACAAGTCTTGAATGGTTCAATTCTCACTTTCTATGCTTTTCTTTGTTTGCTTTTACTTTTTTTTTGTTCTTTTCTTTTTGGGTTTTCATTTTCCTCTTTTATTCTTTTATTTTTACTCTTTATTTTTTTTTTAAAGAACAATCTCTAAAATAAAAATTTATCTTTGAATCTTTAGAATAATGCTTTTCAAACATTTGCCAAATAACCTTTAAGAAAGGAGAAGGCAAATATTTGAAGCTCAATTTAATTTTTAGTAAAAAGCTTTTTAATCCTCTTTTTTTGTTTTTTTTATTAAAAATTTTCTTTAAGGAATTATCTACTAAAGGCTATTGAAACCCAAAACACTAAACGTAAATTCAAGGCTCAAAAGGCATCAAGGAGGCTTATTGCCATACATGGCTTTTTGGTATATTCTTATGTGCCTAAGAAGGTATAAAATCACACACGGCTATTTTAACGTGAAAATTGACAAAAATAAATAACAGAAAAAATAATGAAAATATTTACAAACCAAAATAATAGCTTGTAGGTGTGTGTGCTAAGTGCTCAACCAGATTCATCATGTTCCAATATATTTCAAGTATGGAAAAGGAAAAATGAAAATAGTAATAAAGCATGTAAAATGAAAATACAAAACCAATTTGTCCTCATGGTGATGCCTCCGCCCTTCAGCTTCTTCATGCTTCCCCCCACGTCTTTAATATTTAGGTATACTGCTTTGCTGTTTTGTCCTCCTATCCAAACATCTCTAAGTGATTTGCATCATCACAGGGTACTCCCCAGAATGTCAACGAGCCAAGAAAAGAAATTGTGTCAGTTTCTAAACAATCATAATCAGATTAATTCTTTGACATTCCAATAAATAAGTATGCAATATTTGAAAATCAAAACTCAAATCTATATTTCCATGCATCTATACATTTCCAACTCAAATTCGTTACTGCTCAGTATCATAGTAACATAACCCAACAAATACATTTATAGAAATTACCAACCTACACTTTCACAATTCAGGATGCAATTCCCGTAAAAACATTTGCTCAGAGATACATTACATAGGCATATAATCAGAGAAGTAACGTTAGAGAACAAGTATAAGGATAAATAACATTCAAAACGAGCATTAATCTATCAATTCCAAAACCCAGGCAAGTCAAATAGTATTCAGGCTATCAATTTATTCATCAAAACCCTATAGCTGACAGGGGCAATCCTACACAGTAGAAACACAGCGTAGAAACCAACAAGGAATTAAACCACAAAGTTCTCACTTCCTGTTTTAGCTCACCCATCACAAACAATGTTCACATGCCAATTAAATGAAAACACAGTGGAAACAGCAAATAGAAGCAACGCAACTCATACCAACAAAGCAATTAATCATCTATGGAAAGGGAACCAATTAACGGAGGTATCATCCAGAAATTTGAGACCAATTAACTCACAGTTCGGTGACAAATTAAAGTGAAATTAAACTATACCACAAGCCGTGAATCAAGATTAATACCTGCTTAGCTGCGTTATTGAGGTATGGAACGCTTCACTCTTCTGCATCAGAAATGCCTCTTTTGTTCCTCTATTCGTGGTTTCCCCCTCTCATGGTTTCATTTTTTGATATTATCGTAGATTCCTCCTCAATCCCGTACCTCTCTCTCGGCCTCCCTTCGATTCACTCTAATCCCTTCACTGCGAAGCTTTCTCCTCTCTGCTTCTATCTCGATTTCACCTCTCCGTCTTTCCTCTTCTCTAATCCGAAAACCTCTTGGGGTTCCTCTCCTGGAAAGAAAACCCAAAAAGACCCTCTCTCAGTCCCGATTCCTCCCATCTCCTTTTCCTTTGTCTCCTTCCATTTCTGTTAGCTCCCCCTCTCTCTTTTTAGTCTCTCCTCCGACGCGTCTGTCCCCCTCCTTTTCTACCCAGATGCGCCTCTCTGCTTGTTGCGTTTTTTCTCCCTTTTCTCTTGCTCTCTGTCCTTTCTCCTCTGGGCTCTCGAAAAATCTCCCTCCCTTTTTCCTTCACTGTTCTTCGTCTCACTCCCTTTCTCCCCTTCTCTCATTCGTGCTCCTTCTCGAATCCGAAAACCTCCCCGTTTCTCCCTCGCGCTATCCCCCTCCTCCCCCCATCGATCTCCCTCTCCTTCTTTTTCTCTGTGTCTCTGCGTGTCCTCCTCTTTCTTCTGTGTGTCCGTCCGTCTTTTCTGTCTGCCCCTCTTTCTTTTTTGTCTGCCCAAGGAGAGGACTGAATAGATAGGGGACCATAAGGGCCACCGGGTAGGGTTTCCAGGGGATCTGGACGTGTGGGCTTGCTTAACTTGGGCTGAGGGTTATTGGGTTGAGAAGGGAAATGGGCCTTCGACTAAAAAAGCTTACACTTTTTTTTTTGTCCTTCTATATTTTATTTTTAAGCTGGTTTTGGGTTGGACTTTTGTTATTATTATCATTTTTTATTCTCTTTTTCTTGTATAGGAAATTTTTTTGGTTTTCTTTCTTTCTTTTCATTTTATTATTATTATTTTTTCATACTTTCTTTTCTCTCTTTTTTTTCTAGTCCTTTTTTTAAATTTTCCTTTCATTTTTTTTGTTTTTTGGATTTTTGTTACTTCCTCTTTAGTTGATTGATTCTCTTGTTTTAATTTTAGATTAATGGGCTTTTGTTATTTATTTATTTATTTATTTTTGAGTTCTTTTCTCCTTTGATTTTCTTAAGTTTATCAAACTAAAAGGATTTGTTTGATTTTTATTTTTTATTTTTTATTTTTATTTTTTTTATTAATTTAATTTTATTATTATTTTTGGAGTATGTCCAGACAAAATACAATGTTCACATTATATAAATAAAAGTAAAAGGGGATCACTAAGTTCATAAGTTGTGAACATTACAGCTTATGTATTGAACTGTATGTATCAGTATTTTTTTTTTTTCTCTCCACCTAGTTATTACAAATTAGTGTGGGTTAATTGGACTTTGAAAATGAACAAGAAGCAGATGTGGTAGGGGAGCACCCCTGATTCATATTTACTTACAATCATACCCCCAAATGGAGCACACGTACGATTTCTTCGTTAAGCCCCTCCATGAGTAACAATGGGGTCTTGATGCCATCAATGATATTGTAGGTCTATGAGGACGAAGAACAGAGGAAAAAATACACGATTTTCTGAGAAAAGGACTGAGCTTTCGTTTCTTCAGAACACCATTTTTTTCATTGCTGCTGTTTTTCATCCAATTGTACGAATGGGCACCAAGCTTCCTATATGAGTTATTCACAAAAAGACAAAATAATCTCAGCCAGATGGAACAATTTGAGCATGCCTCGATGCAGGATACACGACAAAAACATATTCATATAATATTAAATACAATTGCTAAAAAATATAGACAATGATCAAAATATCCATTTCAACGACACATTAATTTTAACAGATGCATGTTGTAATGACACGAACTTTCAGCTTTTGGGTCTCTCTCTTTTTCGATATGCGCTATAGGGATGAGAGCAAGGTAGGTTGCTATCGTCGCAATCTGAGGTTTAAAAAAAAAAATAGACACTTTGAAGGGAAAATGCTCATTGCGTTTTGCAAATTATGAAGACCAACAAGCTTATTATGCTGTCTTTCTAATTATAGTGATGGATCTTTGAAGCAATTTTGGGTTTCACTTACAGAATCAGAAGAGACAACAATGATCTAGTGTTTTTGGAATTGTAGAAAAATGGTGTTCTGAAACCCAGAGCTTCATCTTTGCTCGAGGTGAAGCAACAATTACATTGGAGAACATAATGGTATTGGGGGGTTACCGTGTTATGAAGAATTCTGTTTTAAGGTGTATTGAACAAATAGAAAAGATAGAGAAGAAAATGCACAAGGCTATATTAGAATTTAAAAGGATTAAATCCAAAAAAAATCCTGCTTATTTGAATGAATGAAGAAATTTATGAACTCTGGAAGTGAGCTAGATCGTGAAGCTTTGTTAGCATATTGGCTTCCCACTTTCGTCTTCCCATGTAATGACACAGTTCATGAACAAGTTTTCCCTTTTGCAATAAACCTTGCGAGGGGGTCTAGAATTGCTGAATTGCTCTGGCACAAGCAATTCTCGATAGTATTTTACAGAGATTTGAGTTTGTTAAAAGAAAAGATCTGTGCTTTATGAAGCTGGGGGAATGAAAATGAGGTTTTGAATTTAAATCTCCCTGTAAGGTCCCCTTTTAATCTTGTCCAAACTTGGATTTAGCAGAAAATTTTAGGATCAGGACACCTAGTTTTTCATCGTTGAGTTTTAAAATAGTTCTTACTGAATGACCTTTAATAGATTAACAAAGAAGCAAGGTTTAAAATTTTAATAGGATGAAATTAAAAATAAAAAAAATTAATTTATTATTTAAATCTAAGAAAATAATTTAAAACTTCAAATATAAGACTTATTTGATGCCTCCTTCTAATAAATAATGGTTTATTACAATACACAAAATTTAATACAAATTCACGGCATGTTTGGTAGCTCTACGAAACGAAAAGGGAAATGGAAAATTTGTCAAAATATCAATTTTATCTTTTTAATCATTATTTAATATTATTTATTAATGATTATTTAATTATTACTCAATCATTAAAAGTAAAGATATTATAGATATTTTTTATTTATAAAATCATTTTTTTTAATTTCTATTTTCATACTTAATTTTCTGTGTATTAAACGAGCTGTATATATCGCCAAAAAACTTATTCTAATGACGTGGCAACCCCTAAAAATACCAAATATTGTGCGTACAAAATTTAATAGGTTCATACTTGACGAACATTAATAGGTTAACAAAAAAAATAAACATTTTAAGGAAATAATTTAAAACTTCAAATATGAAACTTTTTTATATATTCTTAATAAATGATATTTTTATTACTGTACAAAAAATTTAATTGACGATTGAATGTATCGTCCAAAATACTTACCCAAATAACGAGCCAGCTCCTAAAACTATATAATCTTGTACAAACAAAATTTAATAGATACTTACAAGATAAACTTTAATGGGTTAACAGAAACAGACAGTTTAACCAACAAGTGTGTAAATCAACTGGTTAGGGCTATTCTAACTTAATCGAAAGTCTTAGGTTCGAGATTTGGAAATGCAACTGTGCTTTGTTTGAAGAGCTTTTCACCTTTATGGTCTAACCTCACTCGCATTCAAATTAATCGTGGGTTCAGAAACTAGATAATAAATTCATGCCTCTCGAATATAGTTTCAACCACAAAAGCAAAAGACAATTTAAGATTTTAATAGGATAGAATGAAAAAAATAAAATAAAAGATTGATTTAACATTTTAAATTAAAAAAATTTATTTAAAATTTTAAATATAAGATTAATTTGATTTTTTTAATAAAAAATATTTCATTATTGTACACAAAATTTAATATAACAATTCGATGTAGAGTAAAATACACATATAGTTTTTTACATTTTTATTGAAATTATATAAATATTTTTTAAAATATATATAAATTTTTTTGAAACAAAAATTTATTTTATATCTTAGTTTAATTATAAATTTTTTATTAAAATATCTTCCATTTCAATTTTCTTAATTTTTTTAAAAAAATTATTTAAGTTAATAAAATATATTTTAATTAAAAATATAAAATTAAATAAAAATATATGATAACTTTTTATTTTAAAAATATATATGTTCAAAATAAAAAAAAAATTATGTGATTTTAATAAAATTTAAAGGGAGTCTATATAATTTATTTATAAATATATTATTCAAATGACGTGGCAACTCCTAAAAATACGTAATCTTGCACAGATAACAACACATGCAGCAGCGCGGCAATGGCATACTGTTTTGTGGAGAGAGATCGGGCACCATACTCATACTCAAGCGGAAGCAAGTAATCGCAGCCTTCATCCCTCCAACAGAAACAGCTTTTCTAAGCTTAATTATCCTTGATCAGTCCTCAATCTCGTTATCACCTCCTCTCAGTCTGCCCCTTTTCTGATTTCAATTCTCAATATTGTTTATCCTTAAATTCTCTTCACCAATTCCCCATTTATATCTTCTGCATCTAATAGGTAATTGACTATTTCCGAAGCGATTAAAGATTTATCACAAAGGTGGTAGAATGGTGGTTTAAAATTTCTTCTGCTTGTTGCTGAAGTTGTTCTTCACTATCCCCCGAGCCATTGACTCTGGATCTAGTTGTTGAAATCACCTGATTTAACTTACAAAATTTTAATGAACCACAATTATCATTTCCAAAAGTTAGGTACGATTCCTGTTTTTGCTGTCTGTCGTTGCTGCTTTAATAATGGTTTTCTCCTTTCCGTGAGTTTGAAGTCTCCGAAATTGAATTATGTTATTTTCTTTATTATTTGGGTAGCTTTTTTAATTTTCTAATTTAGCGTTTGGTGGGAGACATTTTAATTTTCTGGATCTCTCTTGTTCTATAAAATGGATCTCTGATCATGGATTGTTTGAATCAGAACTGTGGTTAGGGGTTTTTTATTGATCTTTGCTTAAGTTCGAGATCAGATCTATTGCCGGCTCGCTCTGTCTCTCTTCTTCTGCTTGTTGCTGAGTTGTTCTTCGCTATCCCTGAGCCATTGACTTTGCATTTAGTTGTTTGAAGTCACTTGATTTACTTATAAAATTTTGATGACCCATTTAATGTCTATGTGTAGAAGTAGTTAGATAAAACGAGTGTAACAAATTGACCGTTTGAAAATTCGTGCAGGAATTGAATTTTAGTGGTTTGGACAATGGCAGCAAATTCTTCAAATGGAGAACAACAAAAAGCAACAAAGTCACCTCCCCTGCCATCCCCATTGCGCTTTTCAAAGTTCTTTCAGGTGAAATATCGCATATCATTTTTTGTTATGTGGATTTTATGTCAATTCGATCCGGTTGTTGGCATGCTTTTCTCTTCTTGTAGCTCTTAACTTTTATTATAGATATAATGCTATTTGATTAAGACTCTCAAAAATTGAAGTTGTCTATTTACTGCTGACCATGTTCCTGACATTATTTACATGGATTCTTTGTCTATTATAGACTAAACAAAGCACTCTTTTCTCAATATATTAGATTTCATTGTTTAATCTTTCAGCCTGTGATTTGTACTAATAATAAAGAAGGGGGGAAAATCAGGAATAGGTTTGTTGGACTTTTCTGGGAGGATATTAGATACGTTGGTAAATGAAAGAATCTTCCATTTTCACTACCATACTTCCCTTTGCCTACTGTCTTGCAAAACTATGGTTATGTGTGCATTTTGTGCACATGATATCATATTCCGTCTGGTAATTGAAAAGTTGCCTGTGATTCTCAGAAAGGTACTTTTGCTAGGATCAGTTGTTTTATATGATTGGGTTTTTTAATCTGTCATGATTTCTTGTTTAACCAATATTTCTTTTGTTCCTCACGTTAGTCCAATATGAGAATTCTGGTCACTGGAGGAGCTGGATTTATTGGCTCTCACCTAGTTGACAGACTGATGGAAAATGAAAAAAATGAGGTTAGCATTTCTAATATCTTTCTGTACACCGTTTTCAAGTTTATTAGTGATCTGATAAATTTTCTAGCAATGGCACACCTTGGTTTGTCAGGTAAAATGGAGTTTTGGTTTCATATTTTTGGCTTATTAGGTAATTGTTGTTGATAACTTCTTCACTGGATCCAAGGACAACCTTAGAAAATGGATTGGTAATCCAAGATTTGAGCTAATCCGTCATGGTATGTTTCCATCTTTTACTCTAAACCAATCATCCACTGCTTGGCGTTGTTGCATCTTAGTTGCAATTGAAGTGCAAATTCTTGTCCTCCCACTTTGTAATCTGTGTTTGGCCTCTTGGATCTTTCATTTAAAAGTCTTCCAGGCTTTGAAGGACCATGCAACGGGAGTTTGTTGGTTATTAAACCACATATTAAAGTGACCAATATTTGAACCTTTCTAAGTCAATTGTTATTATAGATCAGCTGGCTCTATTATACCGTACTCACACAACAAGAATGATGATGGTCATATGCATTGAGTTTTCTGTGCTTCCCATTGTCTTAAAATATTTCTATGAATTATGGATGTTGACATGCATTTCTTATTTTGCCCACTGTGTAGATGTGACGGAGCAATTATTGATTGAGGTTGATCAGATCTACCATCTTGCTTGCCCTGCTTCTCCAATTTTCTACAAATACAATCCTGTAAAGGTGGTGTTTTAGAATCTTCTTTGGTATATTCTATCATTTACCATGTGCTTACCATGCACATAAATTCCTGTCAACTGTATTGCTTGTGCATTCTCTGCTTCTCGCTTTCATGTATTATTACTGATTTGAAAGTTCTATCAGTCTAGTGAACCTTGAGACTATCTAACAGTTAAAAAAATTTTACAGACAATAAAGACAAATGTCATTGGAACATTGAACATGCTTGGCCTTGCAAAGCGAGTGGGAGCACGGTTGGGAGATTTTATTCTTTTTTCTTCATTTGATAGTGATGGAAATCAAGGTAGTATAGGATGTCAAAGTCCCACATTGAGTAGTATGAGATGCTCAATGGGGTATTTAAGTAAGGTGGTTCTTCCACCTCAATATCTAGTTTTTGAGGAGCATCCCATGCTACTTGATGTGGGACTTTAGCATCCCATACTACCTTGGTCTGCATCATATAGTCTAAATTGATGCCATCAGTTGGTTTCAACAAGTTTGTGATTTTATTGGACAGAATTTTGCTTACATCTACTTCAGAAGTATATGGGGATCCTCTTGTGCACCCACAACCGGAAAGCTATTGGGGCAATGTTAACCCTATTGGTACGTGCTTATCTTTATCCAAACTTCTATCTAGAGCATATAAAATGGGATACTATAATTTTTGTAATTGCCAATTATAATTTAGTGGAGTTTGTTGTAACATATAGAACTGAAATGCCCATCTCTGTCTAGTCTGTCTACTTCAAAGTGGTTTATCATTTCAACTACAATAGAAGTGGGCAAAATGGCATTCATTAATGAATATAGGAAGCTAAAATCATTTGAATACATGTTCTCCTTGTGTTATGTCCACCCAAAAGAAAAAAAAAAAAGCATGGAAGGAAACCTTTTTTTCCAGTTAAGTTTCAGCCTCATGGTGTGAGGTGCCCCTGGGTTATATGCTTTGCATGATGATATATTAAATATTATTGGTGAAAGTAAAAGAATATGTTTTGTCAAACCCATAAGGGTATTTTCTAAGTAAATGGTATTTCCACAACAGGAGTTCGGAGTTGCTATGATGAGGGGAAGCGTGTGGCGGAAACTTTGATGTTTGATTATCATAGACAGCATGGAATAGGTAATGTCTTGTCTTTATTATTTTTATTTTAAGTACCTTCTCCATATTTGAGGGTAATTCCAGTTCAAGTTTTCCTTTGTTGCCAACTCCTTGATATGTTTACTTCCATCTTATCACAGAAATACGCATTGCTAGAATCTTTAACACATATGGACCACGCATGAATATTGATGATGGGCGTGTTGTCAGCAACTTTATTGCCCAAGCACTTCGGTGAGTCCTTAAATTTTACAATGTTTTAGTGAGGTTAGATCCACTGTCAATGTTTCTGCATGGCTTGTTTATATTTCAAGAAAACATCAGTGTGCTTCTATTACCTAGTCAATAAATTTATTCTGACTGTAATAGTTGATAATCTCAGGCTTTACAAAATTATGAATGATGTGTTTGATGGGCATGCTGTTTATTTGCTGTCACTTCTCACATAATCTGTTATATCTTATAGTGGTGAACAGTTGACTGTCCAACTTCCAGGAACACAAACTCGCAGTTTCTGCTATGTCTCTGACATGGTATATATGAAATATGATATTTATTTTTCATTTTGTCTTTTGTTGCCTTGGGATACTAGTGGTAATCTGACTATTGTATAATGTTTGAAATCTACAAGGTTGATGGTCTCATCCGTCTCATGGAAGGGGAAAACACTGGCCCAATCAACCTTGGAAACCCAGGTTACATTTCTACTGTAAGACCTTTATTATCTTTGGCCCACCTCTTTTACTTATTTGAGTTTTTTGTTCATTTTTTCAGGTGAATTTACAATGATTGAGCTTGCTGAGACTGTCAAGGAGGTCAGTTATAAGCCATTTTTATAATTTCCAATGCTGTTCCCCTCCCTTGTGGTTGTCTGCTTATATTCTTCTTTTCAATCTAAGCATAAGTTCTGAAACTCTGAATAGAGGATTTTGGAAAACAACCCTTTCATCCCTTATTTATAATTATATTTTTCTGAGATTGTGTTTGTTAAATATGCGGTCAACAAAATACCTATAAATTCAGATGTAGTATGATAATGGAGTTGTTGGTGAAATATTTGTAGTTAATGTTTTGTGGGTGGTTTTGCAGCTTATTAATCCGGCTGTAGAAATAAAGATGGTAGAGAACACGCCTGATGACCCTCGACAGAGAAAACCAGACATAACAAAAGCAAAGGAATTGTTGGGCTGGGAACCAAAGGTCAAGTTGCGAGATGGCCTTCCTCTTATGGAAGAAGATTTCCGTCTCAGGCTTGGGGTTGAAAAGAAGAATTGAACTCAACATTTTTCCCCTTTATGTCCTCATGCTTCATGTCCTCATGAACATTAGATAATTACTGGGAAGAGTCTGTCCGTTTTCAAAATTTTCACATTCATAAGAAAGATACTGGGTCTGGAAGTTGCTTGGATTTTATTGCATAGTTAAAGACGAACATATCCTCCTTGTTTTGTCCTCTTTCCCATCTCTTTCTTCCTTTGCTGGCCATGGAATTGCATACAAAGAGCAAAGGAATAACTTGCCTGCTCCAATAAAATTGCTTCTATGTCCAAATTTTCCTATTGGAAATGTACTGAGTTCAACTTTCTTATTAAAGCGGCGCCTTTAAGCTTTACTTTAGCTTTCTTGATACTTTATGCGCCAGGTTATTCGAGTCACAAGAACTACCAATTAGAAAGAAACAAAATCGACCCATACCAAACTAGATATAATTTTATGGGTATGTATTAAAGAATTAATATTGAAAAATGATCACATTAGCAAATCATGCTAACATTTTTCCCTATATCTCCAGGATAGCCTCTCTAAGACTTGAGAATACTCTCCGGTCAATGTTGTTCGCTACCGAGGACTCTACCCCATAATTTGGCTCAATAAGTCATGTGAAATGCTAGTCGAGAATAAGATGTACAAGTTGTATTTTAGTTTATTTGCAAGATATTAGGACTGGGTCAAAGGAGAGTGTGGTCAAAATGTAGATATTGAAATAGACAGAACATGAAGGCCGGCGTCAAATACTTGAGTTTCCAGTCTCCCGTCAGGTGGCCAACTATTAGGCCACGTTGGTAGCTGGATTTGGGCTGATGAGGGACCGGATTTTATTTTAAAAAATCGTTTGGTTACAAAATTTGATCCTCTTTTCTATTTTTAAGGAAGAAGTTTTTCTCTTGTTCAATAGAATCAGGACTCCATATCGAAATTGATGAAATCTAATGTAATAGAAAAGAATGAAATTTTATTAGTTAAAAGTGCCTTTAAACTTAGTTTTTATTCCACCTTACCATTATTATTATTACTATTGTTGTTATTATTACTATCTTTGACGTCATTACCACTTTGTTGCTGTTGCCACTATCCCTAAAAAAAATATAATTATTATTTTGTATCTTTTTTATACTAAAAGTATTATAATTATTTATTCATCTTTTTTTATTATTTATTTTTATCCAATTAAACATAAGAAATGAATAAAATGTTTATTCCTCTCTATGTCCAAATATAATTACATGGCATACGATTCCATTCTACCGAGGCCATTCCAATTTTTATTCCTATTTTCATTCTTATGCCTAGTCATTCTACCAAGCAAAAAAAAAAACCTTTAGGTTCACTAGCTTTCGATGTGTGGGAGAGCTTCATTGAGAGAAACTCAAATTATTTTCAAAAGTATTAAATGACTTAATGGGTCATAGAAGTTCGTTACAGAGGATCTAATAATTAAGAGACAGAAAAAGAAAAAATAGATTATACATGACTTACTCATTGAGTTTTATTTTATTTTTTTCCTCTAATGAATTGACTCCTCAAATTATTAGATAAAATGAAAAAAATTCAAATTGAGACCTTATATGGTGTTTGGATACTCTCTATAATGTTTACATATTTAAATAAAACTTGCTGCTAAAGTAAGTCTCATATTATATATACATAAATATACTTATATATATATATATATGTATCAATAACCAAAAAAAAAAAAAAAGAATCCACACTCCCATGAGATGTGAGCCTTCCCAATGATTAGTAAATTCGTATAATGGCCAAATTGAGGCTGACTGAAGAGCTACAATTATCATTGATGCAAATTTCTAATTGACTTAAATGATACTGATTGATTAGCAAACCATAACTTGTGTAACCGATTCAAGCATTGAACCAATGATTTGTTGTTTTTTGGGCCAAAGCGTTCGACCAATGAATCAAACCTCATTTTGACGGCAACTTGTTTATTGGTGACTACTAACAAACTGTTTCCATCAACTGTAGAGCAGGGAACTCAGAAATATCATCTTAGCGAAGAATTTGTTAAGCAGCAACTTTTTTTTTTTTTTTATGAAAGTTAAGCAGCCACTTTTAGCTGGTATTCCCTAACAGGCTATTGCAAAGCCATAGGATTTGTTTGGTATGAAGAATTTTAATTTACTATGTAGAATAAATATTATGCTTAGATTAGTTAAAATTTGCTCAAAAAATTAAAAATTAGACTAAAATATAAGATACTTGTTATTTTAAAAAAATTATGTATATTTTATAAGTAGAGAAGTATGTATAATTTACTTTATATATTTATATGCATAATTAAAGATGTTCACTATCCCAGCTAATCCAATATTATCTAACCAAGTTGGATCAAGCTGATGAAACAAAAAAAAGAAAAAGAAAAAAGGAAGGGTAGGGCCAAGTAGGGCCACGTAGCTTGGAGTTATATAATATATATTAAAAATAAAAGGATCCAAGTGAAAAAAAAAATATTTTTAAGAATCATTTTGAAATTTTGATAAAAAATTTTTAGATATTTTTTACATATTTATAAATACTCGAGGTCAAAACTTTTGTTTATCCTCTTTTGGATATGATTATCATATCCAAAAAAATGAAAAATAAGGCAGAAAATACATTTTTTTAGGTAAAAGAAAAATTAATAATTGAGATAGTTATTGTATTTTAAAGTTTTGCTCTTTATATTTATGTTTTCTTCTTTCTTTCAATTTATGTTTTTTTGTTAATTTTTATTATAAGGATGCATCAAAATGAATAATTATATCTTTAAAATAGTGAAATAGTTATAAAGATAAAAATTTTTAAAATTTTTATTTTTATTTAAAAAAACTTAACTTAATTTAAACTAACCTAATATAAAACAAGCCATTCTCAGGCCAAGCTTCAAACCAATAACAAAAAACAAAAAAAGGAAATTTACTCAGCTCAAGTCAGATCAATCACCATGCTAAATTAAAACCCGGCTACCCTTGAATGCCTCAACGTAATCTTGAGGATCAACTCTCAGAATAGGAGGACAGCCTCATATGAACTGGCAGCGGGTTGTTCCGATGGATGGAAGGTCTTGTCCAGATTTACCTTCAGCCCAACGAATGTGGGCCAACGAAACTCTGCTCAGTACACGTGGCAGCTCGAAACACGTAATCTTTCGCTGACAACTCCTGCAGTAGCAGCAGCAGCATATTCGATTTCGTCTCCGATTAGCTAAGGACATGACGTTACTATTATTTATATTTGAACTTTAATCTCTCCCAAATAGAGATTTTCTCTCACTCAACTTCCTTTAATTGATGACTATCACTCTCTGATCTACCCCTTACCTTCAAATCATTCACTGATCATAAAATCTGCCGCTGATTTAATTTCCAAATCTTTTAACCCAACAAACGCGTTCGTTGAGACCGCATTCAGTGTTCTCTTGATCGGGTAGGTAATAAGTAATTCCGTACTAATAGAAACTTTAATGCTGGATTTTCGCTTGTTTACTTCATCATGACGAGAACAGTTTGGCATGATCTCGATTACTGTTGTTGTTGTTGCCTAGGGGCTATCATGATTGCCTTGAACTTTCCGTGAGTTTGAAGGCTTCGAAATTGAATTGATTTGTTGTGAGTTTTTATATTTATTTTTTAAAATTTTAGCGTTTGGTGAATCCTTCAAATGTGGCTCTCTTTGTCTATATAAATGGGTCTGTAATAAAGAGGGTTCAAATCAGAAGGCAAGTTTAGGGTTTTGGTTTGGCCCTCCCTGAGGCTCGCGATCAGGTCCTCTCTTTGTCTGTCTCTCGATTTCTTCTTCTGTTTGCCATTGAACCTATCCGTCTGTGTCTCCCCACCCATCCAGTGCACCAATTGACCTTCTTGTTTAATAACCTATTTGTAGCCAAATTGTTTTATTTATGATAAATTTGATAAACGCATCTAATGTATATGTACAAGAGTGAAATAAATATATCGGTTGGAAACTGGTGCAGGAATTTTCAGGGATTCTGACAATGGCAGCCAATTCTTCTAATGGGGATCACCAAACACCAACGAAGGCACCACCCTTGCCATCTCCCTTGCGTTTTTCCAAATTCTTTCAGGTTGAACTGTCGCATCTGTTAAACTAATTAGCTATTTTCTTGCCACATTGTCATTCTCATTATTGCTAATTTGTCGTTTGGACCATGCTTTGCGACTTTATGTTTATTAAGTTGGTTAACGTCATGTTTTTGCCTTTAGGTTGATGTAAGTTTTTATTATTGATTAGTAACATTTGGTCATGATTTTATGGTAGGGAGAGTTGTTCACTTCCAGATGGCCATAACGTCTGCATTGTTTCATAATATGATTGTCTATATTAAGCTTTGCATATTTGTCTTTAGTTTCAGACTTTGATATTTTTGCCCATGTTTCTAATATCATCTTAATCATATAACGAATAACTGATTTTCGTATATAAGTTCGTTATGAAATCACACAGCAAATTCGGTTCTTTAATTTTTTTTTTCCTTTTTCTTAGAATACAAACAACAGAAACTTCAGAGAATGGAAAATCCTCACTTCCCGGAACACAAATCACATTTACTATGCTTATGTATACCTATTGTTCAGAAGCATTTTTATGTGAATTGCATCTTATATTGAGTAAAAATTGTCTTTGATTGTGCATAGGTGGACTTTCGTCAGTATCATTTGCTTTGCCTAAACACTTTTTTTGTCATGATGTCTTGTTTCACCAATATTTTTCTCATTCTTGTCAAAAGTCCAACATGAGAATTTTGGTTACTGGAGGAGCTGGATTTATTGGCTCTCACCTCGTAGACAGATTGATGGAAAATGAAAAAAATGAGGTTAGCATGTGATCTTTCTACTTTTTTTGTCATAATTATCATATTTATTAGTATTTCACTGATTCTATACAGAGTACATATCTTTTTATCATCATATAAGTGATAAAATAGGTACGGCATGTAAAATTAATTATGGTTTCCATGCCTTAATCAGGTAATAGTTGTTGATAACTACTTCACTGGATCCAAAGACAACCTCAAAAAATGGATTGGTCATCCAAGATTTGAGCTTATGCGTCATGGTATTGCCTCATCCTTTTTTCTCTATTCAAGCCATGCCCTCAAATTTGTCAAATAGAAGATGATACAGTGGAGATGAATCTTTTTTCTTTTTCTCTCATTTGTGATATATGTTTGAACTCCTAAAGCTAGGTGAAACTGATTTCTTTTAAATAAAATGTTGTGAAGGTTCGCGTAACTAATAGAAGCTTCACAGTTATTACAACACAAAGTAAAGCAATTAATATTTTAACTGTTACTTGATCAATTACTATTTTGATCAGTTCTATAATATTGTACTCAGAGAACATGAAAAGCAATGCTGCTTTGTGCAGATTATCTTCCATGTTGCCTTTAAATCCATCCGTGGATCAGTGATGCTGATCTGCTTTTACATTTTGATCCCTTTGTAGATGTCACAGAGCCTTTGTTGGTTGAAGTTGATCAGATTTACCATCTTGCATGTCCTGCATCTCCTATCTTCTACAAATATAATCCTGTGAAGGTATACTTTTGAATCTTCTTTACCTTTCTGTCATTTATTCTGTACATGCCAAGTAGATATATCCACTTAATCTATTTAGGAATTTGCTTTTAAGCTTTTGCTTGTTCACTGGTTTATTAGTAAAAGTAGTTTAGGTCCCTTCATTTTTTCTTCCCTTTGAAGTAGCTTGATAGAAAACAACTACCCTATCGAGGCTTCAGCACATACAACCCAGAAAACAACACAGAACCAGAAATAAAGACACACAGTATCTAGGAGAAAATAGAAAGCAGAAAAACAGAAACCCAGACCTGGCAATTCGAGTCTGCTTGCACTCCTCCAATTCCTTCCTTCCCCTCTACTTAGGCCAGTGGCCTTTTTATCCATGTTGTAACTGTCTAGGAACTAACCAGCCCCCTTATGACAACTGTCCCACTTTCTTCCTCACCCTCTTCAGTTATAACTATCTTGGTAACTCCCATCTTACCCCTTCTGTGTATGCTTTTCAAATAGGAGGTCTAACATGGCTTGATCTTGATTTCCATGCATACTGTCATATTCTGTCGGTATATTTTTGTCTAGCTTATGTCATGCATCATTGGTTGACAGCTTGCTGTCTGGTAATACTTGAGAGACTATCTAAAGTGTGGGGAAATTATAATTTTACAGACAATAAAGACAAATGTGATTGGTACGCTGAACATGCTAGGGCTTGCGAAACGAGTTGGTGCAAGGTTTGGACAAATTTTATTTTATTTTATTTTATTTCAAAAAAAGATTTGATATTTTCAGCTTCTACCATCAATTGGTCTCAGTCATTTGTTATTTTATTAACAGGATTTTGCTTACGTCAACATCAGAAGTATATGGGGATCCTCTTGTGCATCCGCAACCTGAAAGCTATTGGGGCAATGTTAATCCCATAGGTACATGTTTATCTCTGACTCAACTTGTATCGTTGCCTTCTTAAATGGAAGTGTTGCTATTTGCTATTATTATATGCACCAATTGTTGTGATGTATAACCTACAAAGATCTATTCTCTATCTAACTTGTGTACTACAAAGTTGCTCATCAGTCAAATTTTTCTTTCATGACAAAGAGGACTGTTACTTCTGGACCTGAGAAGCTAAAAGCATTGAATCTATATTCCTTCACCATGCAAGCATTAGCTTCATGATGCGAGATGAACTTTTTGAGCCAAAGCTCTCTTATTAAAATTATTTTGTCATACATAATTGGTTTAAAGTGAACAAAATCTTGTACACACATTTAAGGATATATATAGTCTGAGCACTTAAAATATATGTACATAACAGGGGTTCGGAGCTGCTATGATGAGGGAAAGCGTGTGGCTGAAACTTTGATGTTTGATTATCATAGGCAGCATGGGATAGGTAAATTCTTGAACTCTTTTTCTTATAATTGTCTCATTGTTAGGGGGGTATAGCTGTTTAATATGTTTCTGTGTTAAGTCCTTAATGTGTTTATGCCTTTTTACCATAGAAATACGGATTGCAAGGATCTTCAACACATATGGACCACGCATGAATATTGATGATGGGCGTGTTGTCAGCAACTTCATTGCGCAAGCACTTCGGTAAATACTTTACCTTTTTTATGGTATATCATATGCTGTTATTTCTGCATGGTTTGTTTATATCTAAAGAAAGCACTTTTGCACTTCTACTATATATATCCTCTCAGTTCCGATAGTAATATTTGCCCCCATTGAGTCTTTCTGCCAGCATGCTTGATGAGTTAATTAATGAGCTTGGGCTTTGCTTGTTAGAACAATCAATGATTCAATTATCTTCATATTTTAAAATCGGTTGACTGGCTATGACTTCCTTTTTTTTCCCCACTTTAATCTTTTTCCCCATTTCTAAATTGTTGGCTTATCTTTTCACTTTTCACTTAATCTTTTGCGTATTGTAGTGGCGAACCATTGACTGTCCAATCTCCAGGAACACAAACTCGCAGTTTCTGCTATGTCTCTGACATGGTAAATATGTTTATTTACCATTTGTTTTTGTTTCATTGAATTACTAGCTATAATCTGACCATGTTTATTTGTTTGAAATCTCAGGTTGATGGCCTTATCCGTCTCATGGAAGGGGAAAACACTGGTCCAATCAACCTTGGAAACCCAGGTTACATTTCTACTGCAAGGCCTTTATTATCTTTTGCCCACGTTGGCTACTTATTTGGGTATATTTGCTTTTTCAGGTGAATTTACAATGATCGAACTCGCTAAGGCAGTGAAGGAGGTCAGTTAAAAGCCTTAAATTATTTTCAAATACCATTCACCTACCTTTTGGTAGTCTGGTTATATTATTATTTTTCATTTTGAGCTTAAGCTCGGAATAGAGGATTTTCAAAGTTACTCTTTGATGCCAATTTATAAATATATTTTCCTGAGAGATTGTGCTGTGCAATATGCGGTCAACAAATACCTAAAAGTTGAGCTGTGCTATGATAATGGAGTTATTGGTGCAATATTTGTTGTTAATATTTTGTAGTGGCTTTTGCAGCTTATTAATCCAGATGTGGAGATAAAGATGGTAGAAAATACTCCCGATGACCCTCGACAGAGAAAACCAGACATAACAAAAGCAAAGGAATTGCTGGGTTGGGAGCCAAAGGTCAAGTTGCGGGATGGCCTTCCTCTAATGGAAGAGGATTTCCGTCTGAGGCTTGGGGTTGATAAGAACTAAACTTTTAACACCTTGTGTCATGTCGAAGTAGAGAATAAATTTGGATTGAGTTTTTATTTTTATTATTATTTTTTTTTCATTTTCATACTTATGATACTTAGGAAGTTTTGAGCCTATTTGGAATTCGGCGTCCAAAGCGATCACGGTAGTTAAAGGTCTTGTTCTTTTGAAATCCTTGTTGCTCCAAAATTTGTCTTGGGAATGATTATTTTGAGTTTCTCATTAAGCCAGTGACTTCTAGTCTTTGAACTTTCTCTATAAAATTGTTATCTTTCATCAGTTCTGATTCAAAACTTTGATCTTTTATAGCAATAAGCTACGTTTATTGTTAATTTCATCTAAGTTGCATCAACTTTAAGTCAATTGCCTACCCATATTCATGAATAATTGGTTTTTACTGCATCATCGGGGCGCATCAATCAAATTAAAACGAATACGAGAGACGGAACCATGAAGGGCAGAAGTACAGCAAAATAGGCACTCAACTTAGCAAGTTAGCACGCAGCCACAGTCAAATTTGAGGCATTAAATATTAATAGATGAAATTACATCAACAGCACAAATATGATGTTTTGCACCTAAAAATTATGTCAAAACTCAGATAAAATTAGGAAAAGAAATTGAGGGGAATAAAGAGTGATGTAGTTGACATTGAATTCTTTACATCACTCTTGTATCGGTGGATTAAACCATTCAAAAAAAAAAGATGAAAATAAGAAATTTGATAATAAAAGATTGTTAATTGTATGCGATATATGATAAAATGTGACTTTTTGTTTGGCCAAAATGATAAGGTGACTTGAGAAAATAATATGCAAATGTTAAGCATAAGTCTGTTACATTTCCCAATATAGACGTGACCATGATTTTCTGAAATTTGTTTTTATGGGAGATTGAAGAACTGGAATTCTTTTTTTTTTTGTAATATTAATAATTCGTACATTTTTTTGCCTCTACATATTATTGGATATAACATTCGTTTGGTTGAATGAATATTAAATATATATAAATATATATATAATAAAATAAGTAATAAAATAAAAAATGGCATTCATACTCTACTTTTTAAAAAATAATAAAAAGAGATAAATATTATTGATAATAATTACAAAAATATAATAAATATTATTAAAAAATTATATTATTAAAAAGTTATATCATAAATTATACTGTGGTGTGCTAAACAAGTAAGTCCCATCAGACAAGTATGTAAAAGCAATAAAAGCAATTCCAATAGTTACCATAGTCCAAATAAAGTAAGGTTGAATGCACCTACTTATTGCATAAATAGATTCTCTACATTTAAGATTCATCTACAATATCTTTACAATAAATTTATGAAGAGAAAGGATAGCATGTTTACTCTCCTAAATAAAATTGTTTAAGAGATTATGAAAATAAATAATAGATGGGATTCTCACTATAAGGATACCAATCAATTATTGCTCACACGTGCAGGAAACTTATATAGTTGCTTGGAAAAGTAACTGTAACAACAAAACACCAGTTTCCCAACATGATTGCTGATGTGTACCTTTCACAATCCCCTAGACTAACTTGCATTAATAACCTCCTCCACCACCACCCCCTTTCCTTTCCTCCCTCTCTTCCATTCTCTTAAAATCAGCCAATCATAATCTTACCATTTAGCATTTGTTGGTTAGTCCTTGACAACTCGATATGGGAATGCCAGGCGATAACAATGACATTGTTTAGATTCAAAAAGGGAAGTAGCCCAGTGAGCCTCGCATCATCACTGTCAGTTGCCCCAATAAGATTGGCCTCGTGCGATGTTAGTAAAATCATTCTTGACTTAGGCTCTGCATTACTATAGAAGGCAGGCAATTGTTAATTCAATTTCTTTTTATAATTCATTTGATAATTTTCTACGTGGATTGTGCAGTTATCTTGTTTTATAGCATGATGCAAGGTTTCAGATGAACTAGAACTTCCTTAATATAATTTCATTTATGTAATTCTTCCACACGGTCCTTCTTAATCTTCCAACCTATTTTTATATTAGAAAAATTAGATATGACTTGTTATATAGTCACATTCCATTACACTTTCTAATTGACTCAACCAACTCTCATTGCTAATAAACTAACTAGCATTTATCTTCTAGCAACCTATCAACAACTAACAACAATTAGAGACAATTATAACATTCACACACCACAAAACTTACAAAACTATTTTTGAATGCATTTTACATGTAATAATAATTTCCTTTCATCTAATAATCCTTGTCCTTAATGATTAAGATCAATATAGGCAATGTTGAATTCTAGAAATTAACCTTAGATACTATTTAAATCTTTTCAGGTAGCATCTTCTATTAAATTAAGACTTGGGTATTTAGTAAATGACCTCATTTGACTATCTTCCTTGTCAAAATTTGTTGAGATTCCACAGTAAAGTGCCCCTTATTATCCATCCTAAGAAGTTCTATACATGCATGAATGTCTTTATCATTATACTTCTTCAACATGAAGACATGAAAAATCAAATGAATTTTAATGGTTGGAGGTGAATTGAGCTTGTAGGCAACTTGTCCAATTCATTAAACTACTTTTTATGGCCTATAAAATCTTGCTACAAGCTTATGCAAGAAGGAGTTACTAAGGACATTTCTCTTAAAAGGTTGTAGCTTTAAATAGACAAGATATCCTACCATAAACTCTCTTTCTATTCTATGCTTATTAACAACTTGAACCATTCAGTTTCATGCTTTCTATAGATGCTATTTCAATAGGGAAATGGTGATTTCTCTTTCATTTAAATATTTATTAATCATCTTATTGTTCGAATCCTCTACAAGATATAACATATTCACTAGTGCTTAATTCCATATATAGCTTCTAATGGAGTCATATCAATGGTTGAATGGTATGAAGTATCATATCAAAGTTTAGCTAAAGGTACTATTTGGGTTAGTCACTACAAATGCAATACAAGTAACACTCTAAGCATTTATTTAATACCTCTATTTGCCTATTTATTTATGGGTGATAAGTGGAAGAATACAACAATTTAACCTTGCATAATTTGGAAAAGCTCTTTTCAGAACTTTCCACAAAAGATGTGGTCTCTATCTATAACAATCATTTTAGGTAGCCTATGTAATTTCATAACATGATCCATGAAAACCTATACAACTTCCATAGCTAAAAAAGGATGTTTTGATCTCAAAAAGTAGGTTATCTTGCTCAAATGATCCATTACCACTAATATCACTATTTTTCTATATGATCTAAGCAAACCATTAATGAAATCTACATTCAAAATTATCCACGCATTTCTAGTATGGGAAGCAGTTGTAATAGCCCTAAAATAGTCATATTCTCATGCTTATGACGTTGGCAAATGACACATCCTCTTATATAGTTTCACACTTGTTTTTCTATATCTTTCCAATAAAACACTGTTGATAACTTTTTATATATGAATATATGTGGATGTAACTCGAGTGACCGCCCAATCTGTCATCATGAAAATGTTTAAATAATTGTAATTTGATATGAAGATCATCTCTAATCACTATTTTGCCTTTCCTTCATAAAATCCATGGTGCCAAAAGTATTTTGGATGAGAATCTAGATTCTCTTCCAATTGAGAAATGAGTATTTTGATATTAGCATCACTCACCCATGACTCATTGACCTTTTTAGTGATTCTGAAGATAAAAGTAATGACTACAAAAACATGAAGGTTCAAAGTTGTCTTCCCTTGATTTTACTTCACAAACTCTTTTAAATAGTGTATCAACTACTAAATTCTCCTTACCTTTTCCATACTTATGCAACCATTTACGTTAGTCAAGAGAAATTACTTTATATTCCAATTAATATTTAATTGGCAAGTGGTCAATTTTGATTATGAATGGCTGATCAAAAACATATTGTCTCTATTGCTTAATAGCAAACACTATAACAGTGAGTTTTTTTTCATATGTTGATAAATGTCTATTGATCGGGCTGAATGCTTTGTTTGCATAGGCAATAAGGTGTCCTTTAGGAAAAAATAACCCTATGCTAAGATTAGAAGTATCAGCTTCAATAATGAAAGGAATGGTGAAATTTGGTAAGGTTAGAACTGGTATGGATGACATTACTTACTTTCATCTATTAAAAATAGGTGCAGCTTCTATTCCCTACTTAGACTTCTAATTTTTCTTCAATAATTATATAATAGGTTCATTCAAAGACCAGTGCTGTACAAAACACTTATAATAGCTTGTTAAATCCCAAAAAACTTGTAATGATTTAATGGATTTAGGTTCAAGCCAATATCTTATTGCCTTTATTTTTTGGGGGGTCAACTTCCACTCCTTTGGTTGAAATAATATGCCTCAAATTACCTATTTTTTCTGCTGCAAAGGTACACTTTGATTTCTTAACAAACAAGGTGTTTGTCCTTAAAATCTCCAAAGTACTCTTTAAGTGACCCATATGCTCCTCCCATGATTTGTTTAGACCAATATGTCATCAAAAAATACAAGGATAAATCTCCTTAAGTAGGGCTTGAATACAACATTCATCAAACCTTGGAATGTAGCTGGGCATTAGTGAGATTGAAGGGTATCACTAAAAACTCATATAACCCTTTTGTGTGTATGAAATGCCATCTTATGAATGTCACATGGTTTCATTAAGATTTGATGATACCTTCCCTTAAGTCGTTTGGAGAAAAAACAAGCTCCATGTAATTTGTCTAATAACTCCTCAATGACTAAATTTGGGAACTTGTTCTTTATAGTTTATTGATTGAGTCTCTTATAATCAATGCAAAATCTTCAAGCGTCATCTTATTCTTGCTACGCTAAATCACTCCTTATTGAATCATTTCTTGGACCAACTTTTCTATGGCATCTTTTTATATTGGCCCATATTTGTAAGGTTGTCTACTAATGGGTAAGTTTTCCTTAAAGGTAATAGAATGATCAAAGTCACAAAGGGGTGGTAATCCTTTTAGTTCCTAAATGACATCACTAAATTATTGTAACAAGTTTTCCAATTCAATGAGTTCAGTTGGTGTCTATTATTGTCCTTGTAACTATAATTCATTCTTCATGTCTTGTGACTAGTCCAAAACTTATAATATATATGTTGCACTTATAAGTAACTGAGCATTATATGAAGATTCCTCCAATAATTGGATTTGCTTTGCTGATTTCCAAATATTTATATTGCTTCCTATTCAACCTTAAAACTCATGAACTTGTCCTTTAAATCAATCACAAATTTCCCAAAGTGTAACCAACCACTAAACACAATGCCAAGTCATAATCTAATAATTCAATGACAAAAATTTTGCATAAAATACCTTTCCATGCATCTGCCATGGTAGCTATACACATTTAGTGTTTATTATAACTTGCTCTCCATTAGCTACCTTCATTTTAATCCCTTTTGTATATTGAGTCTTTAATTTTCGGGAGAATTATAATAAAAGACCAAAAAGAAAAAAAAATTATTTTTAAGGACCTGTTACCACTTGTTTTATGATGATTACTACTGAGTTTAACAACAATCAGTTGAACCTAGTGGTAAAGGTTCTTAAAAATAATTTTTTTCACTTCTTTGTCCTTAAACGTAATTTTCCCTTAAATTCAACATTTTAACCTATGCTTAGTTCAAAAAAATTATATCTACTCCCTTTATCAATGAGTAGAGAAACTTGCTGCTTTTTAATAAACCCTGTTGCCTTCATAGTGGAATACCTATACCTTCCTTTTACTGCATTTAATGGCACCATTAGTTGTACTTCTTGATCAATCTAGATATTCTTCTTCTCACTCTCTACCCTCCACTTCTTATGCTACTCTTATAAAAAGATATAGGTTTTTACACTTATATTTTTCTTAACAATAATAGCATAGGCATTTGCTCATTTTCTCATCCATCACCTACTTTGTCAAATGCTTAATGATTTGATTATGATTTAATATGGTTTTGGATAGGTTTGTATTTGCAGAGTTGCACTTTTAGTCATTCAAATTGGTTGTATTGGACTTGTTTTTGGCGATTGAGTTAGATGAAATTGATAGAAATGGCTTATTGTGCTTTTTGAATTAGGAATTGATTGGAAATTATTGTAGTTTAAAAAGTTCCTTATGATTTGGTAAGAATTTTAGGTTTGTGTGGATTAGGTTGATACTTTTTGCAATCTAGCAAGGTACATAACATTGATTAAATTGAAAGGTTTTAACATTTGAACAAGGGCTTTTATTTTCAGTTTCAATCATCCTAAGAAGTAATTGATTACCACTACCTTTAAGATATCCACTTTTGATAGTAATTCCTTAGACTTCTCCTAGTATTCTATTATTGTATCTTCTTGTTTCAATCTTTTTAACTCAACTACAGGATCCACTTTGAGGATATCATCAAACCTCTTTAACATATACTCCATATACTTTCCTATTTCACATCTTTAGTCTTCTTGTCTTTTATAAACGACTAATACCATTGCAAAACCTTTCCTTATAGATGAATGCTAATAATCTTATCCTTTTATTCTAGTGTTGCCTTATCTGCCTCAAAAAATTGCCTACACCTGAAGGGCCAACCTTTGTAATCTAAACTACTAAACTTAGGGAAGTCTATTCTAATATTCTTGGTAGGAAACGAATAACTAGCTAATTGCATTCTTATGAATGACCCAAATTAAGGATAAATTCCCCTATTTCTATTCCCAATTCCTTCATTAATGTTTATCACAGATCCTAACTCTAAGAAAACTCTGTTTCCATTCACATTTTCTCCGTTCATGTTCATCATAAGTCCTAATTCCAAGGATTATTGACTTCCATTAATAGATACATTTGCAATGGGTGCTAGTTCATTTATCATTTTCACTCTATTTGTCCCTTCTAAGATGCTTTGACCCACTTTGTCACTACTTGGCTTGTTTGTATCACTTTGCTGCTAGGTTCACCATAAAATATTCCATCCATGACAAAGATGATTGAATCAAGTCACTAATTTCCTTCTTTGACTGATCAAATTCCTCCCATCAATCACATTTATGATCGTGACTCCTCATGCTCTTCGCTATCCCATTGAATCAAATGGCTCTGATGCCACTTTGATGCAAGGCTCTAGGTGAACTCAAACTTCCCCAATAGAATTTCATTATGTAATTCTTTCACACGGTCCTCCTGAATCTTCCAACCTATTTCTATACTAGAAAGATAAGATATGACCTATTATGTGGTTACATTCTACTATGCGGTTACATTTCCTTATGCTTCCAAACTAACTCAAATGATTCTTATTGCTAACAAACTAACTAACACTTATCTTCTAACAACCTATTTGCAACTAACAACAATTACAAGACAATTAAAGTAGTCACACACCACAACTCGCAAAAATATTTTCGAATGCATTTTACATGTAACATAGCATTTATTTATTTTTTTTAGCTATTGCAAAGTGTCTAAAAAGGTATTGCATTTTTGTTTTGGATTTAATAAAAATTGGTTCATGCATTTGGGTTGCAGAATTTGGTGTGTGTGTGTGTCTCTCTCTCTCTCTCTCTCTTTCTCTCTCTCTCTCTCTCTTTCTAGCAATCACTTCAAATGCCATGACTCATGAAAATAACATGCTACATGTCTTCCCTAATATCTAGGTTATAAAATTTGAATCTAAATTGATGTTATTCACATTTAAAATGCTACTGCTTAAAAAAAAATTAGCATAGAAACTTTTTAGCTCTAATGGTATTCGCATATAAAATTTGGATCTCGAGCAATTTTTTAGTGAAACCTCCAATTGAACAGTATTTCAATTTTCAAGTATGTCTTCTTTTAATCTTGAAGACCCAGGTATTGTGTTATTGCAAGAGCATTTGTCTTATTGTTGGATAATACTATGACTTTGACTTTTATTATGTATAAACCTGTCTCTCAATAGCATAATATAATTTTCTTATTTTCTATGTCTATCTAACTCAGATCATTATATTCCTCCTTTGACATATTCTATAGACTTTTTAACTGATGGTATATGGTGCTACATAGTGTTGTGAGTGGTTCCACATCCTGGATTGCTTTCTATTAGGTGGTCTAATGTGAAAGACCACCTTCAGGCCATTTCCCTTTCATGTTCAACATTTTTTTATTCTGACTAGCAACCCACTAGATCATCTCCTGTTTATCAATTGAAGTTTTGTTGCCTCGATCGAAAAGTTTCATTACATGTTAACAAAATTCCTTTTTATTTGAAAAGATTTTCCATATTGTATACTCAAATTCATGACTTTCTTATATTTTGGTAAGGATTTGAACCTGAGACCATTTGCTAAACTACTCACATCGCTCACCACTAGACCACAACCTAATGGCTTCAACTCTGTGACTTTTATGCTTATGGTGTTGTGTTGTAGTTACTTTTCTAAACAATGCAAAAGTCCTCTATGAGCTTGACCTAATAATTCAAAGGGTGAAAGTGACAAGTGACAACAACCCAAACAGCAGGGTCTTCAACCTCTTTTTCATATAGGATAACAAGTAAGTCTTGAACTTGTTTTTCTTTCTTTCGCCTTTTTTTTTTCTTTTTAGCATATAGAATGTTAAATTTTTCTTTATTTCAGTGAGATTAGATAACAATGTGATTGAATCTTCACTTTCTTGTTACATAAGAATTATGCTATCTAGGCCACCAAAGCAAAGCTCATACCAATTTTTTTTCCATGTTTTGCAATCACAACTTTGTCTTGACTTTCCTAATAGCTTCCTAACTTCTTGCTAATTCCTTACAGCCTTGCCTCTATATATTTTCTTTCCAACATCTGTCATTGTGTTTATGAAAGCTTATCATGTTGGCCCAGACATTGAAATTCTTAAGTATACGATATGGATGATCCTCAGACACATTTATGTCTAATCCTCCTGTATCTACCATGCCAGTCTTCTGTGTCTTGTTGGTTGGGGTGTCTTATAACCAATCAAGAGGCAGAAAGCAGAGAAATAAAACAGAGAACTCCTGTTTCTGCTGACTATCTTATGTCCATACTCTTTTTTAATGCCAAAGCTTTTGTTCTCTAAGACTGCTGAGGGGAAGTGTCCTTGTGATAAATCCCAACACAATAAAATGAGTAATTTTTGGAATGTAGTCAAGTGGACCCTGCATGCTGTTATTTGGCTGATTCAAGCTATTATCAATATCGTGGTTCTATCAAATACAATTATATCAACAACAAGTTTCATTCCAAGTGGAATACTGATGCTTATTAGTGATTGGCACTTGCTTCAATTTTGTTCCAGGGAACTCTTACATACAAGAAAGAGACAGGATGAGACGTGTGAAAAATTGCATGCTGTTCTGCAGGAATCATTTGTGTAATGCGAACTTTAGTTGGCTGGTCCTGAGTTTGAATATAACCAGGGTATCTCTTTTTTTTCTCCCGTGTTAGCTGAGGAGCTGTTTTGATGTGAATTATCAAATAATGAGATTTATTCTTTAGTTCTTAGCCGGTATATGATAAAGTTGGAGAAAACCAATGTGGGGCTTGACAATTCGTTAAGTCCAACTCATACATTACTTCAAATAAGTTGTGCTTATCACAAGGGTCTTCTTTGTGACATTATGAGAACTTTGAAAGACTTCAATATGAAGGTCTGGTTTTCTTTCTTTCCAAAAATTATTTGTAAACTTTGGCAGCTACCCACTTCCCACTTCAATCCTCGTGCAATATACTTGAAGGCATAACATCTTTATTCTGTCAACTTTTGATGGACAACATCTTCCTACACGGGGTACCACGTATCATTTCTGTTGGTAACTTGATTGGAGATGAAATACCCCATGTTGCAGGTTAAATCAATGAGTTTGAGTTTGCCTTTTACCCCAATACAGAAATGGCTCAATGACAATTTCATTTCAGGTTGGGGGAATCAACTGATCAAAAGTCACAAAATTTTTCAGAACTGCCAGTTCTACAATTGCACTCCTGTCATTTATTTAATCGGAGGGTGGTCCCCTGTGGGCACGGCGATAAAAAAAGGAAGGGAAATTTTTGAAGAATACAAAGAAAGGAAAAAAAACACAAATTAGAAAAGAAAAAATAAAGATACATCACATCAGCTATATTTTATTTACGGTGCTTTTAGATCTAGTATATATGTATATATATATATATATATATTGATTAATTTTGGGATTGGATAATACCAGAATCATGCCATCTACTAGGGAAAAACAATGAAGTAATCACCGTTCTTCTTATTTCTTATCATATTTGTGTATTAATGAGCTTTTTGGCTGCTTTAGGGAGTCATCACTTTGCTTTAGTAATCGGGTAGTGATTGAAATGTTCTAAATTTTCAATGGAAGGGGTAATTGATGGTGCAAACTGCTGAAGCATTTTTCATAATCACCAATTATTCATCTTTTTGGTAGATATTTTTTTTTGGGTGATATTTTTGGGTGGGCAGAATTTTTTGTTTGGAGCCAATTCGTGGACAGATTTATTATATTAAAGTTGAGATTGTGTTCACAATTCCCTCCTCGTCCTCTTTTCTATGAATACAAGTTGCAGTCTTCCCTGGCAATTAAAACATTGTCGCAATTCGCTGACGCTCTTGAATTTTTCTTCTCAGATTTCATACGGTAGATTCTTCCCAATTACCGAGGGATGTCGTGATTTATAGCTATTTATTCAGCAGACAGATGGAAATAAGGTCATAGATCCTGAGAAGCAGGATGTACTATATTCACGCTTGAAACTGGAAATGCTTCATCCATGGCGGGTTATCATTGCTAATCGAGGGCCAGATGCAGAATTATTGGTTGCCAATCCAGTTGAGCTATCTAAAAAGGGAAGACCACGGGTTTTCTATGATGTCACGTTTGCTCTCAAAAAACTTGGCATTTGTGTTTTCTAGGTAAGAAAATTCAGAACATGATGAAGCAAATGTATTATGTCTTAGATGCTACAGAAATTTACGATAGTTTCAATATGAACATCGGCAACATAATTTAGGTAGAGCTTAGTTAACATTTTAATTAGACAAGGATATTTTTGGAAGGGACAAAAAGTGAGAATTAAAAACTACTTCCATGTTCTTTTTATTAATAGTAGAGAAAATGCTGATCCCTTCTATATGGCGATGCGGGGTGGTTTACATGTCTGCTAGGGCCAAGCCATGGACTTATCGTAACCAAAATCACAGTTGCTTTTAGACACGCGGGTATCATTAATCTTATTTTTTGGTATATTAGCAGACCAAACATCAGATCTTATAACATTATTTCACTTTTTTTCTAGGCTGAAATAGGAAGGCATTCAGTATCAGGGCACGAATGGGAGGTCTACAGATTTCTTTTGGACGAGAACTGCGAAATTCAGCTAAAAGGTTTTGGTAGAAATCAGATTGTGGATAGAGTTAGAAGAAACTTGATGGATTGGTGAGTAGACTGCGTTTTCCAGGAGTTTAGATCGCGGGGAGAGCGCCTTTTCTTTTTCGTCTTTACCAAGTTTTCACAACTCTCTACCATGCACAGGGGGCTTGTTTAACATACAAACTAATATAGCATTTCAGCATATAATTTATTTTGATCGTTGGTTGTTGGCGTTGTAATTTTTCTAGTTGGCTTATGATCTTCGTGTTGACGTTTTTATTATCTTATCATTTGGTTTACGGGTTTTAAGAAAAGGAATTTCATCTCAGAATATGCACAATTTCCTATAGTGAAAAACAAAGCCGGGTGAAGAGATGAGTAAGAGTACGGATTTGAAATTCTGATTGAGACCCTCCTAGTAGATTACGAAAGGATATAATGGGATAAGAAGTGATGACAACCTTATGCTTGGAAATTCTGATTGAGACCCTTCTAGTGGATTACGACAGGATACAATAGGATAAGAAGTAATGACAACCTTATGCTTCTTCAGGTGTCCATGTCCACCATTTGGATTGATCAAACATAGCTTTCATTCATGCTTTTAGATCTTTTGTTGCTTAGTTTGAACAGAAATTTGAAATTTTTAATTGCTTTTTTTTTTTTAATTTTTGCTATTTATTTATTTTTATTTTAATATTTATTTGATAAAAGTTATAAAATTGTTTTTATAAATGATTAAAACAAAAAAGAATGTCAAAATAAAAATTAAATAATTAAAATTAAATAAAAAATTAAGAAATAAAATTGTTGCCCCACTTGTTGAGCATCAGTAGATCAGAACGCCGGAGTTATCACATATCAAGAGCTATAGAATCAGTCCCACCAACTATCGCCCCGCAATGTCCTTTCTTCTCTAAATTCTTTTCCTCATTTTTTATTTGAGATCCTTTGACGTGTTTGACTATCCGATTTTTAACAGTTATATTGATTTTTTATTGATTTAATTAATTTTTCAACAAGTTGATTTTTTGGACCAAATTTTAAATGAAATCGGTCGATTGGATCAGTTTTATTAAGTATGGTTTTGCCCCATAAATCAAATTCGTTCTCGGGGTAAAAGGTGAGAAAAGAAAATACTGTTTTGCCAATTTTCATTTTCTGGGAAGAAACATTAGCTGTTATCTGTATATTCATTTGTACGAGGTGTTCCTAGCCAATACGTATGTCTGACTCACTCTCCCTTCTCGCCTGATCGTTACTTCCAAACTCACCCAAAACCAAACCAAATCAAATGAACACGTGGGGGAAATGGTGATGAAGAGACCACCCCACTATGCCACGCTCGACACGACACCTACCATTGGCTTAAAGCAAAAAATAATAGTTTGTCTCCACATATCTCCATCGCAGCACTGTGCTCCTCCGTGGGCAGCTTCTCTTGCCGCCACGCTCTCTTTGACGCCAGAGTCATCACAGATTCACAATTCACAAAGCCAATAAAAAATAAAAAAGCACTGTCGGCGTTACGCCTTTACCTATATAAATATTCATATGTTAACGAAAAGGAGGGAAAAAAAAAAAAACAAACACAAGAAGCCGAGGAGGGAGTTGCTGATGACTATGGAGGTGTAGTCAGTTAATACCAAACTGTAGATTGCAGTTCCTAACTTATTTTTTCTCTTATTGCTAAGTTCGATTGGATTTGATTTCTCGTGCTGCTCTTGCCAACATCTTTGAAGATGTCAAAGCCATGTCTGCATCGGAATTAGGACTAGGTTTTTGTGTTGAGTGCGGTTCCGATTCCTCCTGCTTTCTTGTCGCTTCCTTTCGGATATGACTGCCGGAGCTCACTCCACCCCTCGAAGCTCCGGTTATCTCGATGCGCTCTCTCAAGCGATCCACAAGAAGCTCCAGCGGGTTTGTTATCTACTTATCTTGCACTTTCTTCGAATTTCTCTTAGTTTTTGTGTTTGAATGCCTAGAAAATGAAGTAAAATGGAACTAGGAGCAGTTGTCCGTTATGGCCTGGGCTAGTAGCATATTGCTTATTGCTTATTGCTTATTGGCTTTTGCTCTCGGTCATTTGGATGATATATAATCAGTACTCGAGATTCGAGTTTCTTCGCTTTCAATTTCTTTTTTTCCCTCCCTCTGGATACATTGAAAGTAAATGTGGTTTATTTCTCAAAATCTCCCCGAATATATTACATATCTTTTAACTAATATTTGATTCGAACGTTCGTCGATTTTTACCTTTTTATTTTCCCTTATAGAATTAGTGAGAACTCATCCCTACGTGAGCATGCTTTTACGAATGTCAAATATAGAAAGCCCTACTGCGATTTTTTGCCTGAACAGAATTATGTGTGATAAATTTGTTGCAGGCGCTAGCTAATTCTTCACAGAGGCGCAATTTGTTGCAGGAGCTATTTGCAGACATTGCTTTAGAAGTTGATGACCGAGCCAAAGGTGAGTTCTAAACGGTGGATGAGAAAGAGATGACCAGCATTATGATTTTTCCACTGCTGAACAACTTGTTTATATTCTTGGCGCACTTCATGTTGATGCATAGTCAGAGGCTTTCTTCAAGTTGGCATGTCTGTCTTATGGATTGTGGTTCAAGTTGGCATCGGATTCATTTGTTTATGATCTGCACAATTTATATGCTTGAAATGTTCATATTTTAAAAGATCATTGCTTTGCTTAAAATAGTGATTACATCGTCAACTGTAAAATCTAAATGGAAAGCATATTGCAGACTACATATTTTGCTTAACATAGCTGGTATAATGAGGTGCCTGCTGAGTGTTAGATCTCAATAATGAACAATTATTTTTTATTCAAATGAGTGGGGTATAGGTATGGTTCTATTCATAACTAAGACGGCTAATTATTGGAATCAAAGTTACATTGGTTCTAGGTGTCAAAAACATTATGTTTTTTGGGCGCGTCTATAACCAATTTCCAAAATAGGGTTACCAATTGCAACTATTATTTTTGTGACAAGAACAGGTATAATTTTCAGCAAGGACGAAGATGTAATTTCTCCTGCAGATGATGTTGTTGATGGCCTGTTATGTTTCTATGACGTACTTGCTGATTATTTTGTACGAGTGCCTGAGAGCGGAAAGCCTATCCTTGACTTGATTGTCCAACTGTGGAGCCAGTCATTTGCTTCCCATATTTTTGCCCTCTTGTTCCACAAATGGGTAAGTAAAGATGCATCAACTATATCATATTGTTGCTTACTTGACAGTATTTTTTTCTTTGTTGGTTGAATGATCTTTCATCACTGCTTTGTTTGGGTATTAAAAAAACAGTATTATCTTTCATTACTGGTACTTGCCTGCAGTAGAAATGAGTGAGCTATTGAAGTTTCTGTTATATTTCCCTTTTTTTTTTATGGAGATTATATTTCTTACTTCAATCAAATAAAGGGAAGTATTTGAAATAAAATGGATATTGTCGTTTCTATCATGATCCTCGTACATTAAATACTACTAATAGGCAATCCAGACAATATTTTTTTCCATGCTGATAATTTAAGAGTTATTTTCCATATATTTAACGCTGTTTTATTTGAGTGTTACTACTTGTCTGAACTTCAACGTATTCCCAGTTCCATCATGATCACCATGTACTAAATACAACAAAAAACCCAATTAAGACTATCTTTTTTCCCTTCTTATAACCTTACAGTTGGAGGTCTTGTCCATATATTTAATACTGTTTCATTTGAATTGAACTTTAATATATATCCACATTGTGTATCTAATTTTGCCATAGCTTGGAGTTCGAGGTTCTGCGATACTAACTGTTTCTATTTTTGTTCTAGATTTGATAGGTTAATTTTCATAGTTTTTCTTCCCCTGATAAGTTGATATTCATTGGCATTAATTATGCACCTTCCTATAACATGTGACATGAATCAGTTCTGTTTCCTAGTTTTCAGTATCGAGTGTTATTTGACAGTAAAATGCTTTTGATCTGTGATCTCTCCCAAGCAAAAATAAATAAAGTTGAAGATTAGTGCTTTTGGTACAACGAAGGGTACAGAATATAGTTCAAATAAAATTAATTTTTAATATCAACAGTAGCTTGTAGTTGGCACCCAACTCTTTTTCCCTCTAGCGTCCTGTTGTGTTGCACAATGACTACTACTTCATTACTTCTTACCTTATGCAGTTATTTGAAGTTCAGCTTGATAATCCAGAAGTGCTTCTTCGCTATTCATCTGCTTTGGTTCAAGGTGCCACAAATGTTTTCTGGTATGAATTCAAGTTGTTGTAAATGTAGTTACTAAGTTGATTATAACCTGCAATTGCCTCTCAGGCTTGATCTAATCTGGCAACATATAAACCTGCAATAAGTCAACCTTGGTTTTAAATTGTCTAGCATTTACAAGTTCCAGTCCCCTAGATCTTCATGTATCAACCTTGGACCAAAATATAAATCTATAAATTAAGCTTGACACAGAATTTCTTCCATAATGTTCGACTTCTAATAGGAAAGAGTCCAAATATTGGTGGGAGCTCTTTTTTTCTTTAAATACGAATTTTGAGATTTTGTAAATTTATTATTCGCTTCAAGTGAATTTCTGTATCATTTTTCCTTTGTCAAGCCAAAAAGAATCTAATCCAAGGAACCAAAATAAAAATGATGGCAAATGTCAAAGATTCACGAGAGAATTTCCTTGAGCTATAACCTCTTGCAGTGGACCTAGCAGCATGCTGATAAATTCAATCCTGAAACATTATTGCAATAAAATCTTTGGTCATGCACAGGATTGACATTCAAACAAACACGAGGCGTTTCCAGTCCCTCTTTCATGTAAGAGTCATATAGGACAATCTTATGTTTATATGCCATATGTGTTGTCTGAACAATGTTGGAATTCTTGCTAATGTTTACTGATTTATTTGCACGTTTGCCCTCGAGTTCAGTACCTTCTGGAGGATGTTGCATTGGACAACACTCGATTGAATAAAATTCCTGTGCAGGTCAGATCACCCTTTTAACAGAAAATAAAATTCCTTTGTGTGTTATTCCTGCTAGCAATCGCATTCTGAAATTCACTACTCTTCGAAATTCTCAGGCTCAGCGAGATATGTATCTTTTGCTTTCGAGATTTATTCTATTTTACAACTCAGGTAGACATCGTCAGGAATGGTGGGTTAGCCTATTGATGGCATGGCACTATTCTTGTATAATATATTGTTCTGCTTGCAGCTGACAAAATGGAAAGCTTCTTGAAACAATGCCCGGCTTTCCCAAACGCGTTACTGGTTGGTGGTCCAGCAGACATATTTGTTACTGAACTTACTGATCAGGTACATTTGATTACTCGTCGTCGGGTTTCATATTAAGAAATGATCTAATCCTTTTTGAAGGTGTTGAAATTCTTTTGTTGGTCAGCTTCAAAAGTTAAAAGTGGAACCAGTGCTGCTACATTACCTTTCAGAAATTAAAGTACTTAAGGGTATCATATTTATCCTTCAGATGCTTTAGACTGACACTCATATCTCGACCTTACCTAGTTTTTTGCTATTCTTCTGGTCATATTACCACAGGGATGGAATTGAGAATGACCACAAGTACGAGATTGAAAACTTGCTTGTATAGTTTCACATCCCCTGGTGGTCCAATGTACCCCACTAGAACTGTTCGGCATGCTGCATGGGAAGCATTAGATTTGCTTTTTCCTGTGAGTATGTGTGTGTGTGTGTGTTTTCTGTTAACTCGTGCCAAATCAAATTTATAAACTGCTTGAGCTTCATTTCTGTTATCCTTCCCGCAAGTGCATGGCCTGTGAATTTTGTAGCCATCATTTCTTGAATAACACCTGAGATTCGGATCAATTAATTGATTTAGCTTTGCTAATATAAATTTCAATGACACTCTACAGGTTGGGCGATATCCTAGGCATCTTATAAGTCTTTTCTTCAGATTGCTATATCCATGGTATTGGCCCTCCTCGTGTTGGAACCTTGTGATTTCTTGCCTTAAGGCAGTATTTTCTACCTTGTTGAGGTTTATCTTCTCTTCTTGGGAAAAGTTCGCCAAGCCAAAATCTACATAGATACCCCCCATCTCTGAATCTTGTAATCAGGTAGTGCATAAATTAGAATTAAAAAAAATGCTGAAAGATACCATCTTCATAGCGTGAATTAGAGCCTTACCCTTTCTCAGAACTTTGGTATTATTTTTTTTCCATGAGGGACATGGCCTAAAAATCCGTTAGTGCAATGTGACATTCCTTGGGCAAGAGTTCATTGAATTTAAAATTCAAAGTAATTTCAAAAAATCAAGCACCATACAAAATTGACTCACCATGTATATAAATCTGCAACTTTACGGCATTGGAGCGAACCCGTGTTACAATTTACGTAGTTGCTTTTTATTACCTTTTAACAAAACTGTAAGATTAGTTTGATCAGGCTTCATTCTCGATTTGGTCAGAATTCAATATATCAATTTCTCCAAAATAAAAAAAGAAAGGGTTTAGTATCGCTAAAGAACTAAATTCCTTTCTCTAAATAAAAAAAGATTAAAGTTTAAATGTTTATAAAAGGACAACGAACTACACCTCATTCACTTGAAGACACGCGTTAGTCTCAAAATAGCGTAGCAAATTATTCTGTCATGACTCTGAGAGGACATCGGACCAGAATGATAATTTTGTTCAGCCTTAGATTCTTTCTCACATCACCTGGAAGTTGCATTCGACCCCAAAATAACTTCCAAGTTTCTAACCAAGAAAAATCAAAGGAAAAAGAAATAATCAGCAATTTGACATTTGTCTGCCGCAGCGCACAGAAATGACACTTACATCAGACGTTTGGTGCAACAACCAAGGGCTTCCCGACCCTAAAAATGGATAAACTTATCTACCAGTTAATGGACTCACTATCAAAGATAACTCGACAATCCAATCATGCCGCATCCTTGTCAGAGAGAACGTAATGGAGGATAGAGGATTATTGGCGTAATAACTTCTCAAAATCAACATAACATTCGCTAGCTACGTCACTGCCAAAGTTCGAAAGAGCTCTCGTACCGATGGCCTAACATTGCACCAGTTCTAAGAAATAATCCGCGAATAAGTATATATATCCTTCCACAACACAGCAGCAGAGGGTATATACGGCATGACCATAAGGAAGTAGGTTCAACAAAGCCAGCAACCTCCCAACTCCCAACTGACTACATTAATGTTGAAAGCTCCTCCCTCCAAACCTTCCTCACTCACTTCCAAACAGTACAAATATATTGCGTATATTGGACTAGCACGTAATGTAAACCCTAAGACAGTTGTGAAAAGTGCAGGTCAAATGAATGCAGGTTCACAAAATCTCAACAGGTAACACAACCTGATTGCTGCAGAAATTGTCTACATAACATCAAAACCAACTCCTGTAGCATCCCAACAGGGAAGGCTCTATATCTTCATTTGCTGACCTGTTTTATCTTGACCAGTGCACTCAACCGGAGATGTAAAGTTGAACAGATGATAGATTCCATCTCACTAGATAATATGCCAAAATTACCAAATAGTCAAGGATAATGTCCTCTAACACAATATAAGTAACATCTCAAGACAACAAACCCAATCAGCTAATACCAATCAGGCAATTATAACACAGGCCAAAATTATGATAACGATATCACATTATTCTCTTTTTGGGGAGAGGGAGGAATGCAGGAGGAAGGAGCAGGGAATCTACCTCATTTGAAGATTCCACTGTCTAACCAATACACAAAGCAGTTGTCGGTGAATTCTGCAGCCTCACATCTTGCAGCCAATGCTTTGTTTGCATGAACAGATGAGATCATAGTTTCCACTTCCATAACCCACTTGTTGAATAAAACAAATGATTAAAGCCAACAAAAGCAAGCATAGGTGCAGATAACAAGCCGACCTATGATTGTTAACCCAGATTTCATACCCAAGGATAAAGAATATTTGACAACAGAAGCCTAAACTCCATACATCAAGTCTAACAGTTTCCACTCAAGAAGCATTTCTTTCCCTTCTCCTAAAAAGTAGGACTGTGATAAAGATACATTAATAGGTGCTGTTCCATCACCATGCACCTAACAACCACAGACGTAATAGCAAAAAAATAGAACACAGGACATGGCCTTCAGTTTAATTGCATAGCCTCTGAATGATACTTCTCCAAATCGGCATCAAGATCTTCTGCAGATACTTTCTCTCCACGACCTCTTCCACGTCCTCGACCCCTCTGGGAGCCACGTCCTCTACCTCCACCACGTGGCCTTCCAAATGCCCCACCTCTCCCTTGTCCACTGCTCAAAAGACAGATTAAGGACACATAAGCTTTCATAAAAGTAAGGACAACTTAACAAACACAACAAAAAATTATCCTCTTGCTTCAGACTAAAACACATCCTTAGGTATAAGTGAAAAGAACTCAGTTACAATGCCCAATCCAAGTTCCAGAGCTCAGAGCAGCACAATGTTTACAAGTGCAAAATAAATGAGCTTATATGCGAAGCAACGCATCACATGAATTATCATATAGCTTGCTTGCAATCCAATTATCTTTCAAGTATTGCTACAGACATTCCAAGCCCAACACATTGAAGATCATCTCCCAATTAAACTTGAAGAATAGGATGCAGACATGAAGTAACCACAAAAATGTAGGAATACCAGCCAGGGTATTTTAGACTGCACAAAGATTTTTATAAGAAAAAGGCTTTCATGCTCTACATCTGTATATTTGAAATTCAGGATAGCATTTTTTAAACTTAATTAATATTAGTAACGACATCCAATTTTGGAATTTAGAATTAACTAGTGTAGCAACCAGCATTAAGTAGCAGTCTTTTACTGATCCAGATTCATTTTCTCATCTCAATCAAGCTGATTCAAAAAATTCCACATCTCCATAACCTTTCAGCCATTCTAACGTCAATAAATTACAATCCTTCACTAATCCAGATTCATTTTCACGAAACATGTCGACATAAAAATGATATCAATGAAGAGGAAGTTATTTGCATGAGACAACAACTCTAAGTATCAGTAATTGATTCAGAAACTTCCAGATCTCCATATCCTTTATCCATTCTAAAGTAATGCAGCTATAATATATCTAATTTTGTAAGATTGATAGAAATTGACAGAAAAGAACAGATTCACACAGGAAGAGTCCACCTCCTTCGACAGAATTCAATTTCCTAGACTAGATAGGAGAACACCTTCAACAGTCAGAAAATAATCAAAATCTTATGGGGTGAAATACCTGTCTAATCTCCTGATCATAAAGAAATCCAATGTTTATAGACCATTAGTTATCTAAAACAAACTGGACTCTTTAAAAGACTTCATTAATAACTTTTGACGAACTTTTTGACTCTTTTAATAACACAGACCCAACTATAAGATTACTTCTCAAAGACACATTAATAAGTTTATTAACTTAGCACTAGAAGAGGGACCACTCCCAAGTGATTCATAAAAAAAATTTGAGAACCATAATGAACAAATAAGATAATATTCTGCGTCAATTCACCATGCTGTGGCTTACATCATCTTTGCTGAGAGAAAAAAATATAAATGGACTCTAATTAGGTTATTAGCATCACAAAGATTAGAAGTAACTAAAACCAAAACACACAACTTAAATCATTCATCAACTGATTGTAAGCATATTAAAACATAATTCTTTTTTTTTTCTGGTGAAATCATCAAACATAATTCAATCACAATTTGCAGAAAGCTCGGAAAAAATTGGGCTACAAATAATTTCATTAAGTCATAAATGATAATTCCATTAATGGAGGGCATACATTCTAGGAACTCCATTTGAATTTCCAACAGCTCCATTTGCAGCAGGAGCAACAGCAGGTGTAGCAATGTTTGTCCCCACAACCTCTATCTTCATCGGTTTCCCATCAAGTTGAACATTGTTGTATCTCTTAACCGCAGCCACAGCATCAGCTCGTCGTGAAAAGACTACTTCTGCTGTACCCTATAAAAAAGAGTTTTATGAACTACAGTGGAACAAAAGGCATTGATCAGAATTCAGAAGGACCAAATATGCCAACTTGACAAAATACCTTTGATCTGCCACTCCTGTCGTAATGAATTGTATACCGTTTCAGGTCACCAACTTCAGAAAACAACTCCTGCAAAAATGTAATAAAACTATGATATATGAAATTTCTTTGAGCATCTCTGACTAAAAACTCAAAAAGCTAATTTAGAACACCAATGGAGCTATTGTAAATATAAATAAGACACCAAAAACAATCCACTAAACATTAGAGTAATACAGATGAAAATTTTCTAATTGTAAGATTAGCTTCTAATTTCTAAGTAAAAAACAAATAAAAAAATTTTAAATGTTAGTTGATCTATTTTTGTTTCATGCTGGTGAGATTTGATACTAATGCCAACCTAACTGTATGTAGTCACATCACTTATGTTTTCATAGATATAGAGAGAGGAATAAAATGAAGCCAATTGAAATCAAATTGCATGTATACAACCTATACAATAACAAGACAAGTATGCGTAGACTATAGTTCGTAGGGGAAGTCAAATAAAAATCCAATGTATAACTATTGTAAGAACTGTGCTATAATAGACATATCTACTACTAATCTATCTCCACAGGATGTTCTTCAGCTCTATAAATCACAAAAACAAAAAAGTATACATAAAGGTCTCTGAAAATATGCAAGTCCAGAACAGAAAATAAAATGCTATACAAACCACCTAAAGTCTCTTCACTCACACTGATCTACAATTCAATGGTATAGGTCATGCCAAATCAAAAACCAAAAGCAGTAAGATCCAAAACTTATGGAGCGAGTTATGAGGGGAACATAAAATTATTTCTTACTGAGAGTTAGATGCAAGTCCGAACTACCAGCAATATTAGATAAAACAGTACCTTAATATCCTCGTTTGAAACACCGTAATCCAAATTAGATATGTAGAGCTTGGTCCCCGTTTCTATGGAAGACGCTCGAGCACCTTGAGCTGCGTACGGTGCCGCAGGCTGATCCACAAACATATCATGCTGCCATGTAGCCTCAGGTGCCTAAACGCCAAAAAAAAAAAAAAAAGGAGCCCGGTGTTAGAATGACAGGTTCTAACTTGATGAAATATCAAATCGAACACACATGGATTTTGAAAAAGTACGCCGATTATTATCGAAAAATTTGACGAACCTTTGCAGTGGTATAAGGTGCTGCACGATTGGCGGCACGGTTGGGGAGGCGGCGAGCAGGACCAGGACCGGATCCTCGGCCACGACCTCTGGAGTTACCGGATCCAGACTTCTTGTTGTTCTTGATGAGATCATCAAGGGTCATATCCAGCGCTGCAGACATGACTGTTAGCTTTCAGCTTCAACACAGAGAAGAGAGAGATAGAGACGGTTGGTGCTTGAAGCGAAAAAGGGGGAGAGAAGGAAGTTTAGGGTTCCCCGAAGCGTCTTCCCGCGAGAGGAGGGCAATAAAAGATGCAGGAGAGTCTCATTGGCCGCAAGAAAAATAGCCTAGTCCAGGCTCAATAAGCGGTTTAAACATAATTTATAAATTTATAACTGACCAGTGTTCCACGTGGGTGTCGTGGTGTAGTTGGTTATCACGTTAGTCTAACACACTGAAGGTCTCCGGTTCGAGTCCGGGCGACGCCACTTCTGTTTTTGTCACTTCTTATTGAGCCCATTATGCAGAAATATCCCAATATTTTGGACTGGGTATAGCAGCAGCAACTGTTAGAGCCCATTATGCAGAGACATCCCAATATTTTCTACCGTAGCAGAAAGATGGGTTATTCTAACAGTGATGATAAAATTATTAAAATGCACTGTTGGTTATAACGCAAATGAAATTACCAATCAAGAGATTAGGAAATGGTCTGCTCTTATGTAGAAGGGTGTGCTATTCTTGTGTGTTAACGACGATTCACATTTCCAGCAACTTGACCCTTATCCTCTCAACGTGCTCCAATTTTAGATTGGGAGGGATTATAGGATTTCTGGCCTCGCGGCTGGCATTAGAACCAAAATATTTTGTTTGATCTACTATATCCTTAGTTTATATGCAAATCATTGGGTGTGATGATCTTCTGTAAAAGCCTTTAATAATTTGTGTTAATTAGTCCTAGGTTTAATCTTAGTGTAGCTAATAAATAATTTATGTGACGTAGGGGTTAGAAAAACCTACTGAGCTTGAATTAAAATTCTTTCACTTTAGTTGGAAAAAGCTTATCACGGTGAACCGTGTCGAGTAGCTCCATCAGTTCGACTAGCTTCAACTTAGTGGTATGGATGCAGGGTTCAAATGTTTTACCAGACTAGCATTAATTTTGTCTCCTTTTTTTTTCATTTCTCTTTGGGCTACCCATTCGAGTGTCATTGTAGTAATCCAAGAATTTGGAGCTCACTTCTAACCCAACTCAATATTGTACTTTCCAAGCAAGTTAGTGGCATCCCCTTTTAGTGGTATATAATTCCCCTCCCATTACATAATTGATTCATTTCCAGACTAATATAATATGCATATGCAGCCCAAGATCAGGCTTGCAAATATGAACTTTTAGGATGGAAAATTGGATAACTGAAATTAGAAATTGAATCAGACTTCCAAATACTCCTCTGTATGAGAAGCTTCTTAGCTGAAACCTCTGTTAATATTTTTATTTCAGGAATGAAACAACTCTGACTAAGGTTTTCTTAAACCTCTTGCAACGTGAAAGGATGAATTTTCAGCTTTCCGAGAAGGGGAGAAAAAAAAAACCAATAACAAAAAAATTATCAAAATGAGCAAATCAAACTTCGGAAAATATTACCACATGAGGACGATTGAGCGCACAAATTCATGACAAAAGTATATTTAGGAAAATGCCAGTGTGGGTATCATCTTCGGAGGAATACAGAAGCTAAAGAAGATATATAATAGCAGAAGCCTCTAGTATATGTATATATATTCTGAGCATTTTACCCATTCCAAAATTTCAGCTCATCAAGCAAAATTAAACCAGAAGATATAAATCAAGGTCAGCCTGTGTATCAGGCGCCTTCCCACAAGGCCAGAGAACGAAGCAGACAAGCCGAAGCACAAACAACCAAAGTAGCAAACAACGTTGGCAAGAAAAAATCCAAGTGGGACCTAGTGATCACGGTGTGATCCGGCAAACACATCACCTCTCTCGGAAATTCCAAGGGAATCCTAACGCCACCGCCGCCGCCACACGGCGATAACGCCAACGTAAATGCAATTCCGGGAGCCAGCGACGCCAGAACAACTGTAACAATTAAGAGAAACGTCCAGACGGCGGCGTAGAGGAACGGCGAGGGCTGCCGGAAAACTGAATGAAAGGGAAAGAGGTACATGAGGATGAAATGAGAGTGAACAATTGTGAGAAAGATGCGAAGGGAAGAGGGGGATATGTGATTTGTTAGTTAGTGAGTGGCGTGTGGGAAGGGGGAGGAGGAGGAGATGGTGGAGGCACGTCTAACAGACGGGTCAACCTCATGACGTAGTTGGGTATTTGTTATGGTTAGTCTTGTATTATGATGGTTTAGGAGCTAATTTATTTGGACCTTTGAAACGGCGACGTAATTGGAAAAATAACTGCAATTAGGATTATCCTCACGCATAAGACGTACCAGGTGGGCAACATGAACCCATAAAACGGCGCATATTACGGAGTGTTGAAAGTTTACTCACGCCAACAGAACAGTCCATGCTTTGTTGGGCAAGTGTCAAGCTTGAGATGGAGACACCTCTTTGATTGAGTCTACACAGTAGTATTTGGCTCAAATCTCCTATGTTATATATGTTAAATTAATTATGGATTAGTATTAATTAATTAATTATTAGATAATTAATTTAAGTAATTAATTTTTTGGGTTTAGGTATTAAGCCTTAAACAAATTAAGCCTTAGTTAGAAGTGTGTGATTCGTGATAGGTTGAATCACACATAAATTTAATGGGTACATGCCTCAACCTATAGTGGCCAATGATTACCTACCACAAGTCTGGCCCAAATAGAGAAGAAAAAAGAAAAGTTTAATTAATTAATGTATATTATATTACAGACAATAATATGTAAAGTCTTGATATACGATAACTTTCTAAAGTTTTTGGTTATTTTCTCTTCTTCTTCTCCATTCTAAAAAATTAAAAGGCAAAGTAGGTTGTGTGATCTATCCTGCTTTACCTGCACTATTTACTTTGTTAATCGAGTTAATACTTGTTTCAATGGATACTGCATCAGGTACGCGTTTATTGTTGTATTTTATAATCTTGATTGAAGCATTGATCTGTATAATACATACCTTCAACAGATGGTATCAAAGCAATGTTGATAGTATGAAATTAGTCATTCCCTAATTGTATCCATTAGCCAAGTAATTGTGCTAATTTGCATGTAAACTTTAAAAAAAACGTATCTTAGAACCCTAAGAATTGAGAATTTTCAAATTTGGAATGATTACACGAAATTGATCAAAATTAATGTTAGATATGAGTGTACTTATGTGTTTAGCATTACCAATTTCGTTTAATTTATGCTTATGCATCATGAATTATCAAATTGAAATCGAGTTTCCCATGTCAATTCATGTTCTTCGATCTACACGAATTTGAGTCTATTTCTTTCAATTGATTAGTGCAAATCACTCGTGTGATACTTAGAATGATTTAATGTTGATTAATTGGATTAAAACTCAGAATACATGCTGGATTGAAATCGAGTTTCCATGTCAATTCGTGTTCTTCGATCTGCACGAATTTGAGTCTATTTCTTTCAATCGATTTGTGTAAATTGCTCGTGTGGATGCTTAGAATGATTTAATGTTTTTTAATTGCATTGAAACGTAGAATGTATGCTAGATTGAAGAGCAGAAATTTCAAAAATTTCAAAGGATTCCAATTCTGCGATTTTGATGTTTTCAGTTGAATGTTGTTTAGAATCACCTCTAGAATAAATCTGTAAATTCAAATCATTGAAAGGAGCTCCATTTGGAGCTTTACGAAACAACAATGGCGAAAATACCGCCATTGTCGCGCGAGGCTAGAGCTGGGAGGAAGATGACCAACTCCAGCCAAGGCCACTCGCTCTCCCACCCGTGTGGGAGCACCTGTAGGTCGCAAATTGGGCCTTTTGGCCCAGTTTCAAGCCCAAATCCATTAATTTTTTGACATTTTGTTCAAATATTATTTTTCCATAATTTTTTAGGACTCAAAAATATTTTTTTATAAGTTTTAGAAAATTTATACAATAAATAAATATACTGTATTTATTGAATTTTGGTCTGAGAAAATTCATGGATGTATTTTATAATATTTTTCATTTTGATGATGATCCTCTCCTTAATTATGAGTGTAACAGTGTTAAGAAAATTTTCAAACTATAAAATACAAATGTTTAGGAATATAATGAGTTAATTTTACACTTAATAACCACACCTCCAATCGTGGTACACACCATGGAATTTCTTTCTGGACTAGTGAGAGTCTAAAAATGCATTACATTGATAATGAATACACCCCATCGGTGTGACATTATTTATGTAATTTTTTTTTTTAATTTGACTCCATTATATAGGCAAGTAGCACTTTAATGTTTTTTGAACATTTCTTGTACCCTCTCAGTATGGTATATTGAATACATTTTGTGTAGACTATTTGCAAAAGGCTAAATCTCTATAGTGCATGTGCTTTTTTTTTAATGTCACCACTTGGTTTCATAATTATGTTGTGCACACATAATTAATTATTTCCCAATTTTGGTTATTTCAGTTCCCGCTTTCCAGTAACTATCTATGGTGAAGACTCTTGATGGAACTAATTATGATGACTGAAAAAAGTCTTTGAGCATATATTTGACTATATTTGAAAAAGATTTGGCACTTAGAGAACCTAAGCCAACAAATCTGACATCTGAGTCTAGTGCTGCGGACAAGGCCTATCACAAGCAATGATATGAGTCAAATAGGATCTGTTTGGCAGTGATTAAGTTCACTATTAAGAAGGGAATCCAAGAAAGTATTGCAGACAAAGATACTGCATTAGAATACTTGGATGCAATCGAAAAGAAATTTAAGAGGCTTGATAAAACAAAAAGGCTTATTACATCTCTTTACTTGACAACACTCGTTATGATGGTGTGTCGGGGGTTAGGGCATATATAATGAAACTCATTCATTATTATAACAAGTTGAAATCATATGGCATTGACTTGGGAGAAAGCACCTTGATCTATCGAGTCCTTCAATCACTGCCATCTGAATATACATTCTTTAGGACCTCTTATAATTCACAAGCAGCAGAGTGATCAATTGATAAGATGATATCCATAGTGACTCAAGAAGAAGAGGCAATCAAGAAAAACAATTTATATGCGTCATCCATGAACTATATGTCTCATGGCTCTAGCAGTAAGTCAAATGGTGGTGATAAGAAGGGAAACAAGCGCGAGAAAAAGAAGTTTGGAAAGTATGGATTTAAGAAGAATGGTGAAAAGGGTAAAGGTCCACAAAAGAGATTTAAGGGTAATTGCCATTATTGTAAGATACCTGGCCACAAGATGTCTGATTGTTTTAAGCTGAGAAATAAGCATGAGAAAGAAGGTACATCTTTTGATTTTACGCCTCTAGTTTTAGTGTGTTTTGAATCTAATAGTCTAGAAACATCTTATGATTACTAGTGGTTGGATTTTGGTGCAACTATTCATGTTACAAATTCTTTGCAGGGACTCAGAAATAGGAGAATCCCAAGTGAGAAAGAAAAGGCTATCTTGGGAGTTGAAGGCAGTACGGCTGTGGTTAAGTGCATAGGATTAGTTTCTTTGTATTTGTCATCTGGACATGTTTTGAATTTGAACAATATTGTTTATATACCTTCTACGAGAAGAAATTTGATTTCTATTTCTATTTTAGACAATTGTGGTTATTCCTTTTAGCAAGGAAATGAAAATATTTATTATGATTTTGTTGTTGTTGGTATTGCTGTTTTGCTGAATGGATTATATTGTTTGAATTTAAACAATTGTCCTATTAAATCCTCGAATGCTCCTGTTAATGTAGTGATTAGGCAAAAACGCATTAGAATGAATGAAAATACTTTTTTTTTTTGACATCGTCATTTGGGTCACATCTCTAAAGAGAGATTGGAAAAATTAGTCAAAGAGGGTGTATTGCAAGACCTGAATTTTTCAGATTTTAAAACTCGTGTTGATTGTATCAAGGGAAAACTTCTCGCTAGAGTTAGAAATAAAAGGATAAATAGGTCTGAGAATATATTAGACCTAATTCATATTGACATATGTAGGCCCATTATACCTACAACTATAGCTGGATTCAAATACTACATTACCTTTATAGATGATTACTCTAGACACGGTTGGATTGACCTACTTCGTGAGAAGTCAGAATCACTAAATGCCTTCAAGAGTTTTAAGGCAGCAGTTGAATTGAAGACTGGTAAGGTAGTAAAATGTGCAAGATTAGATAAAGGAGGAGAGTACTATGGGAGGTATACTGAGGTAGGCAGAAATTCGGGCCCATTTGCTTTGTTTTTATAAGAACATAGCATTGAAGCTCAATATACAATGTTTGGCACCCCACAACAAAATGGGGTTGCAGAAAGGTGTAATCAGACTCTCATGGATATGGTTAGAAGTATGATTAGTCACTCTTCGTTGCCAGAATTCTTATGGGGCAATGTCTTGAAAACTGCGGTCTATATTTTAAATCAAGTATCCAGTAAATCAATGCCAAAGACTCCGTATGAACTGTTTATTGGAAAGAAACCTAGTTTAAAACATTTTCAAGTATGGGGTTGTAAGGTTGAGGTAAGACCATATAACCCACAATTAAAAAAATTAGATTCTAGAACGGTCAATAGATTTTTCATTGGATATTGTACTGGCTCAAGAGGGTGTAGATTTTATTGCCCCACTTACACTATCAAAGTTTGAATTTGATCAGGCTTACTATTTTGAGGGTGACTTTGATAGTGGGAGTTCCATATCCAAAGTTATCAATTTGCATAATGGAAGCATTGTTTTGCCTATGCCTATTCTAACACCACCTGTGTCAAACAGATATGAGGTTGTGGAGAATCTAGTAGGAATAGATGCAGTACCTCCTATGGAAGAAGTTGATGAACCAATTGTTGAATTGAGGCGTTCACAGAGAGCACGCAGACTTGCTATACCAGATGATTACATGGTTTACCTGCAAGAGTTTGAGTCTGATGTTGTTGATGGCACAAATCCTGTATCTTTTCAACAAGCCATGTTCAATCCTCACTCATCCAAGTGGATGGAGGTTATGAATGACGATATTGCCTCCATGCATCAAAATCATGTGTAGGAACTTGTTGAATTGCCAAATGGTTGCAAACTAGTTGGTTGCAAATGGGTCTTCAAAACTAAATGAGGTAGTTATGGTGAAATTGAAAAATATAAAGATAGGCTAGTAGCTAAGGCTACAATCAGAAAGAAGGCATTGATTATACAAAAACTTTCTCTCTAGTATCCACAAAAGATGCTTTCAAAGTAATTATGGCTCTTGTTGTATAGTTTGATCTTGAACTTCACCATATGGATGTCAAGACCACTTTCCTTAATGGAGACTTATATGAAGAGGTCTACATGACTCAGCCAAATGGTTTCATTGAACCTGGAAAGAAACACTTAGTATGTAGACTACAGAGATCTATTTATGGGCTGAAACAAGCCTCTAGACAATGGTATCTAAAGTTTGATGAAATCGTCACTTCTCTTGGATTCATTAAAAATGATTCGGATCAGTGTATTTATTAGAAATTTGATGGGAGCAATTTCATCATCCTTGTACTTTATGTTAATCACATCCTATTGGCCAGTAATTCAATGAATTTTTTAAATGAGATAAAACATATGTTGTCTTCCCATTTTGATATGAAAGATATTGGTGAGGCATGTTTTGTTCTTGAGGTCCAGATTCATCATGATAGATCATGTGACACTTTGGGTCTATCTCAAGCAACTTATATTGAAAGGGTGCTCAGAAAATTTAAAATGGATAATTGTGCATCTAATCCAGCACCTACTCAGAAAGGTGATACATTATTTAGATCACAGTGCCCGTAAAATGATTCTAAAAGAGTTAAAATGGATAAGATTCCTTCTGCTTCCGTTGTAAGCAGTCTTATGTATGCATAAGTATGTACTCGTCCAAATATAACTTTTGCTATCAGTGTACTTGGTAGATACTTGAGTAATCCTGGAATAATTCATTGGAAGACTACCAAGAAGGTTATGAGGTATCTTCAGAGTACTAAAGATTACATGTTAACTTATAGAAAATATGATATACTTGAAATTATTAGCTATTCAGATTCAACCTCTTGTCTAGATGATCATAAGTCAACTTCAGGATATGTTTTTATGATGTGTGGAGGAGCTGTTTCATGGAAAAGTGTGAAGCAAACACTCACAGCTACTTCCACCATGGAAGCAGAATATATCGCATGTTATGAGGTTACTTGTCAGGCAATATAGTTAAAGAAGTTGATTTTTGGCATGCGGTTGGTTGATTCTATATCACGACCCTTAAATATCTTTTGCGATAATTCATCTACTGTGTATTTCTCTCAGAATCACAAGAATTCCAGCCGCACCAAACATTTTGATGTTAAGCTTCAGTTTGTCAAGGAAAAAATTAAAGAACTACAACTCGCATAGTACACATTTCGAGTCAAGATATGCTTGCAGATCTATTGACTAAAAGCTTACCCATAAGAGTATTTTAAAATCATATAACTCGTATGGATCTTATTAAACACTTGATGTAGTCTTAGTTTAGTGAGAGTCTGAGGTGTGGTTGTCTTTTGCTCTGATTTAAGATCATCTATATGGTCCTTTTTACTATTATGTTTAATTTAGGTATTAAAATGTTATTGATGCATTTAATATCATTTGTTTCCCTATCAGATTCAATGATTTGTATTGATGTGCCATATATCACTTGATTCCCTATCAGATTCAGTGTTTTGTTGGATTGATTCTTTTAGAAATTGTTTATGGCTTAATATACACTGATTGCTTATTGATGGTTAGAAAAAGGGTTTAAATAATTAATTAATGACATCCAAGTGGGAGATTGTTAAATTAATTTATAGATTAGCATTAATTAATTAATTATTGGATAATTAATTTAAGTAATTAGTTTTTTGGGTTCTAGTATTAAGCCCTAAACAAATTGAGCTTTCGTTAAAAGTGTGTAATCCGTGATAGGTTGAATCACACATAAGCCCAATAGGTAGAAGCCTCAACCTACAGCCTTTTAGTGGTCAATGGTTACCTATCACAAGCCTGACCCATATAGAGAATGAAAAAGAAAATTTTAATTAATTAATGTATATTATATTACAGACAGTAGTCTGTAAAGTCTTGATATACGAAAGCTTTCTAAAGTTTTTGGTTCTTCTCTCTTCTTCTTCTCCATTCTAAGAAACTAAGAGGCAAAGTAAATTGTGTGATCTACCCTGCTTCACCTTCACTGTTTACTTTGTTGATCAGGTTAATACTTGCTTCAATGGATACTGCATCAGGTATACGTTTATTGTTGTATTTTATAATCTTGATTGAGGCATTGATCTGTATAATACATACTTTCAACAATATACACTATATAGTTTTTATATTTCTAATTATTATATTTTTTTAATAAAAAATATGATTAAATCTTTTAAAAAATTTATATATCATGTTTTCATTTAAAAAATTTACTAACGAATACATACAAAATTTTATTTAAGTATAGTCTTTATACCTTTTATCATTGAGCCCTTTAAAAAAAACTCATTATTTTGGTTGGTTTAGATGAAAGTTTATGAGTTTCTTTAATCTGTCAATGCTCGTAAATTCTTTTTATCAATAAAATAATGCAAATCATTATATAAACAAACACATAACTTAGAGGATACAGAACTATTAGTGAAACATAGAGAAAATTTTAGTAAAAAATAATATATTCAATAAATTAATGAAAATTAGTTATCTATAAAAAATAGAAATTTATTAAAATGAATATTTTAGATGAAGGCACTTATTAACATAATTACTTTAATAAATTCTTATTGACTTCTTGCACTATTATAACTAGTCATATATAAGTCATCAAGTTCTTTGTGATATCACTTAAAAAAAAAAGGCCTTCACTTTATATTTTAATGAAAACAAGGCTACATGGAAAGTAAAGAAAGGGATATAAGTAAGGATTAAGTCCTTGAGATTAAATTCACTTTAACCTTATTTAGTTAACAAAAATCACTTAAATATTAAAGACAACAACTAATGTTATGTAAATGTTATTTATGAGATATTATATTATAAATTTTAATAACAAAAAATATATTATTAAAATATGCTTATTCATTTAATACAATCTCTGCATGATTATTAACTTGTAACACATTAATATATTTATTAGGGGAGCCTATAGGCATATTAATCCCATAAAAAAAAAAACTCAACTCATGTTATCAAAGCCTATTTAATAAGAAAGACATCACAAAACCCTAATATCAAACAACAATTAACACATTTTTAAAAGTATATAAGGACTCTTTCATATATCTAACAATTAGTTTTTATATATCTTTATATATATCACCTTTCAAACGCATTTTAAGCAAAATGAAGTGCTAAAATATGATTTTAACGTGTTTTATGATCTTTAAGAAAGAAACAAAAATCATTGAGCCAATGCTTGTATAAATTTCTATCATTTTAGTTATTAGAACTCCGTCTTTCTCACACACACACTACTTGAAAAGAGTTTATTGAGTAATACTATTCTTTTACAATTTTTATAAGATAAGAATGGTGTGTCATTTGGGATGAGAGGGATGAGGTGCATTGAAAAAGATGAACATGTCAGGAGAGATGAAGATAAAACATGCTGCAACAAATCTTATGTAGAAGATGGGGTTTAAATTAGAGGTGGCTTAATCATGATTTTTCAAAAAATCATAGTTAAACTACAAACTTAACCACGATTTTTTAAAAAACTGTGATCAAGTCACTAAGACCTTAACCCTAACTACCAAAAGCTGTGGTTAAGTCATTTGTTGGTTTAACCATAACTATAATAGTCACAGTTAAACCATGGCTTACCCACGATTATTGTATAACTGTGGTTAAGCTCTTTTCTTAACCATTATTTTATAACCGTGGTCAATACAAGAAGTAGTATAACAATGGTGAATTGTAGTTGTGGTTAAATAAGGAGCCTATCATAGTTATATAATAATTGTGGTTAAATCTATGTTATAATTACAATTAAAGTAATCATGGTTAAGATGTTTTTTTACCACAATTATTTTAATAACGATTATGATATCATCCCTAAACACTACTTTTTTTTATAGTGACAACTTTTTAACCAACAACTGAAGCTAACAACCCAATCGCCTTTAGCATGCTCTAGGAGCTCACCATAGCCACTACCCTAATTAGAAACAAACCCATCACAATTCAATTTAAACTTGCCCATTAAAGGTAGGCATTATCTAAGAAAAGAAAAAAGGTAATTACTGAATACCCCCAAGTGATCTACCAAGGACGTTCAGTGCCTAAACCAACTGTGAATACCGTATTTTGTCTGAACAAACTACAAAAATAGTAACAAAATCAAATTAGCAAAAATACAAAAAAAAGAGAGAAGAAAATCAAATGAGCGCAACAAGCTAAAAAAAAATTAATCAAAGAGGAAGTAACAAAAATAAAAATATATGTAAAGAAAAACAAAAATAATAATGTAAAAAAACAAAAAAAAACAAACATAAAAAAATTATTTAGAAAAAATAAAGAATAAAAAAAAGAAGAAGAAACAAATCCAAAAAAAAGAGAAAGATAGAAAAAAGGATATGGGTCCAATTTCTGAAGCCCAGAACCTTTTTTTCCTTTTTGCGTTGGGCCATCGGGCCGCACGTTGAACCTTACCCGTTTTCTCCAGTGACTTTTTCTCTTCACCCACATTCGGCGAAAAAAAAGAGAGAGGCACGAAGAAAAGCAATGGCAGGTTTCAGAAAAAGGGGAACATGTAGAACTGAACACAAAAAAAGCAGACACAGAGCAGAAGGTAAGAACAGGAAGCAACACCAGGCTCGAGGATTTGACCTCTTCTCAGGTCCCTTTCACCACAGGACGAACGAGGCGAAGCGGACAGAAGCTCTGGATACAAATGAGAGAAGAGATTTGGGAGAGAGAGTGAGGAAAATCGAAAAGGAGAAGGGATTCAGGAAGAGGCAGGAGAAATCGATAAGGGCTCTAAGAAAAAGAAGTCTGAGATTTGAGAGAAAACGAAGGGGTTGAGAAACGGAAGGAGAAAAGGGAAACTAAGAAAGGAAACAAGGAACGAAAAGAATCGAAGTAGAAAGCAAAAGGAGAGGCAAAGAGTGGAAGGGGAGACGAAAAAATCGATTGGAGAGAGAGCTGAAAAGTAGAGGTCGAGAAATAGAGTAAAAGGGGGAGCATCTGAAGGAGAAGAAATAAATCCAAATATACCCATTCTTCTACTGTTATTCCTGCAGGTAAGCTACGAATCTTGTTTGTTTTTCTTGCCTGTTAATGAAATTCCTTGTGCTGGCAGCTGATGCGAAATGAGGACGAAGGGTTGAGTAACGTTTTCCCACTGAGTAGGCATGAATGGAGTTCGAGAGGTCATGTTCTGTACATGTCCTTAGATATGCACAATAGGTGCTCGATGGAATGCCTGAGAAGGGTCTAAAATAGGCATAAGGAGTTGATTGTTATATTTCCATTAATAAAAGTTGCTGTGTTAATGATATGATTTGTTGAGTCTATTAGGATCATGCCAATGTAGCCTTGATCCTCTTACTATTGTCATTTTACAATAGAGGGACATGTGTTTTGAGTTATCGCTTTTATGAAGGTCTCAGTTGATTTTGTTTTCCAGCAAAGTCTAAGGATTCTGTGTTTAATGGTTGCACGACTCATGATTCTATGTTAGGCGATAAAGTGTTGCATATGACCAATTTTCTACACAAGGCTTTTGTATCAAATCATGTGATCAAATTTATGTTTATGATTGTTACTTCAAGTCATGCTTTTGTGGTATCCTGTTCAGATCAAGTCTCAGTAAATCTTAAAGGCTTTGCTCTGCACGTGTGGATTTTTTTTTTAAGAACTCCCTACGGGCTTTTTCGCATGATTTAACGTGAAATGATGAATACACTTTTTGTTGATTTGATCAAGTTTTGGGTAAAATTTTGGTGTTACAGTGCTTGTTAGATCTTCCGATAAGTTCATGGCATTTGATTACACTATGGCATGATTAGGAGATAAGTGACTGAGGACGCCGCATTTCATGTTGTGTTTAGTCTTTGGATGGGTCACTTATGCTAGGGATGTTCTTCTAGGAGATTGAATGTGAATTACTTTGTTTAAATTTGAATGGAAGCCCTAGAGGAGTTCCATTGAATGATTGAGCATGAATAAACTGGAAGAGGCATGGTGCATATAGTACTGGAATGTATTATTATGGGAGTTGTTAGGAGATGGCCTTAACGGGCTTTCCATGGGGGGCAACGTTGTTTTCATGATTTGGGATTTAATGTTGTATCTATATAAAAGCATCCACTCTGTTGTATGTCCCTGGATGGGTTGGGTAACTATGCTTAGGTGTAGAGTCTTTGCTCGCATAAGGTACATGCATCACTGAATATAACTCTCAAATTGATTTAGGTTGCAACTAACAATTTAAGCAATTCATACATTGAGATTGATATGCCCTGGACCCTTGTTTTAGTTTCAAAAATTTCAAAAATCAAAAATAAAAATGATGTTTTTCAAAAGCTAATTTTGAAATAAACCTTTTCTTTCTCTCTTTATTTTTGGTTCTTTCTCAAAATTAAAAAAAAAAATCCCAAAAAAAGGGGGAATAATTAGAATTTAAGAACACATTTTAAGAAAGTTTAAAAAGGCAATTTTTGCTAGATTAAATTAATGTCTTTTCTTCAATATGAGACTCCTAAAAAAGGGATAAAAAAAGGGAATAAAAATAGAGGGAGAGAGATTCTTCGTGTTTACGAATATTTTTAGTTGTTTATTCTATTTAATTATATTTTATAGGATTTTTACTCTTAATCTTAGAACTGTCATGTGAGATTTTTTGTCTCATCCTGCATATAGGAGTGAACCAAAGGATCATGTGCGGTAATAAGCTTTCTTGGTATCCATTAGGTAAGTTTTTAAATTCTCATTTCAAAAAAGTTTTCAACAAAAAGGGATAAGAAGAAATAAAATAAAATTTTCAAATTCAAAAACAAATTCTAAGTAAGTGTTTAAGTTTCCCCTTCAAAAAGAAAGGAAAAAGAAATAAAAAATATATAAACAAAAATTAAATTTCTAAAAAAAAAAGGGTAATCAAATTTCTTTTGGAAAATTTTATGGCGTTCTTCTGACTTTCTTTTGACAAAAGCACAAGTTTAAATATGCTTGAAAGAAAATGAAAACAAAATCATAAAAAAAGGCTTTATTTTTAGAAAATTATAGAAATAAATAATAAAAAGAAAATCAAAATCTAGGAAAAACCTAACAAAACAAAACAAAAACAAAAACATAAAAGAAAACATAGATAAGAAAAAAAACACACATAACCAAACAAATAAAAATAAAAATAAAACTAACAAATATTAACTAATACAATTTCTCAACCGAATTACTTGTACTTTGATCCCTAGGAAGGCTCTAGGGTCTGATTTTAGGTCAAGTCCGCTCTTATAAATAAAATTTTCTTTTCAATTTTTATTTTCTTAATTTCTTTTCTTTTACTTTTCTAATTTCATTTCTTTAATTTCTTTCTTTCAATTTTCATTTTCTTAATTTCCTTTCTTTTATTTTATTTTTTTCTAATTTTGTTTCTTTAATTTCTTTCTTTATTTTCTTAATTTTCTTTTTTTTATTTTGTTTTTTTTTCTCTAATTTTGTTTCTTTAATTTCTTTCTTCTTTTTTATTTTCAATTTCATTTCCTTTGTTTCTATTTCTTATTTTGCATGTGATTTGTTAGGGAGAATCAAAATAAATTAAAGGCTATATTGATTTTGCAACTAACATAAGGTAACCATTCTTAGCAACAGGTGTTGTGGGGTGCCTAACACCTTCCCTACTCACAATCGACTCCCAAACTCATTTTCTGGTTTACAGACTATTTTTGTTTTTCTTATAAAAATTTTTTTTCAAAGTTTTACCTTTTTTAAAAAATTAAATTTTGGTGGCGACTCTACTACTTTTAATTTTGATTTCGATTTAGCGCCGCGCAATTGTGTTTTTGGATGTGACACTAACAAAGTCCATGAGATTTATATGAAACCAATTTCTCAGCAAGCATGGGAAAAAGTGAATACGTTTAAAATGTTTAACTAAATTTTCTTAGATGGAGCAAACATACTTGCAATCTCTAAATGCATGTAAGACAACTTCATTAAGGCCAGAACACTACTCGCAATTGGTACATGACCTATGCTAAGTGCTTCAATGCAAATCTGTGGCAATTTGTCTTGATAAGCCAACTAGATGAAACACTTGATCCTTTCAAAACCATCTCATTTCTAAATGTTGTCCCATATAAAGGAGCCCATGTTAGAAGGAGTAACAACCACAATATCATAAGCACGTGTAATTGTATAGATGCCAAGCGGGTCACCAAAACAATTATAGATATCATGACCTCTCTCAGGATAGAGTGGCACTATAGAGAGTAAGTTCGAGATAATATGACTATAAAAAGGAAACCCTAAACGAATTACATCCCACTTTTGTTTATCATTTACCCAAGCACAAACTTTATTATGAATAATATCATCATTGACATTTCCCTAAGTTACATCGAAGAGGCCTATAGATGGCTTAACCCAATAGTCAAAAAGGAAATTCACAAACTGACCATTACAAATTTGCCAAGAAGATGAGTTCGAACTATTGACAGATGAAATTCCATAGAGAGGAATCACCAAGCTTGTAAATGAAAGCGCAATCTCTTCTTGATCGATATATTTGCTGCGTAAAATATTAGCCTACAAACCATTAGACTTAATTGAAAATTTCTAGGTTAGTTTAGCAATATAAGCCTTATTCATCAATTCTAGATTATGGAAGCCCAAACCTCCCTTCCACTTGGGCTTGTAAATGTTCTCCCAACTCACAAGATGCACTTTTCTACGAACCCAAACAAAATTTCGTTAAAGGTAAGTAACCTAGTTGCAAATAGCCATGGGAATTATAGTCTCTTACATTGGGTAAATAAGAATAGCACAGAGCACTAATCTAGCAAAAGTAATTCTTCCTGCCATAGAAAAGTAAGTAGCCTTTCACCCAGCCAACTTATTATGCACTTTTTACACCACATAAGAATAAGTTTGACAGGAGCTCTTATCCTTACTAAGAGAGATCTTAAGGTATTTCCCTAAGTGACATAGGTTCTTGAAACTAAAAGCCAAAGCCAAATAAGCTAAAGTAGGATTAAGAACATTGCAAGAGAAAAATATAAAGGATTTACCTTTGTTGACCTTTTACTTTGAGAATTTGCAACAAATATCTAATTAGTTATTAATACAATTAATGTGCTCCATAATAACTTTACCAAAGAGTATAAAATTATCTACAAACAAGATATGAGAAATGTCAAGACCTATATGACTAATTTTAAAATGTCTCCATTCATCATTTAAGACCTTATCACTAATCAAGGAAGAGAATTTATCCATACATAATAGAAAAATATAAAGAGACAAAAAAATCCCATTATCTAATGCATCTAATGGGTCTAAAGAAATATGACATTGTTGAAATTTATTTGAAAACACACTTTTGTATAAAGTTTGATTATATGTTAATAAGTGCTATGCCTTAGACGATAAAAAATAGTGTATTTCAAACTCTAAGTACTAACATAAAGTTTTACTTGATTAATATAATTGTTATTTTGTTCTATATTCTTCAAAATAATCTTAATAATAAGCATTTTAAAAACAAAAATAAAATTATGTAAACACTCAATTCATTCTCTCTTTAATTGATGTGTGTCTTATTTAGTAGTAAGCCATGAGCTCATTGGCATCATGCTTTGATCAATATGTTTTCAAATAGTTCATCAATTTACCAATGTGTTTAGAAAAAATTCACTTATTGTATCCTTTTTTGTAAGTGATTTGATTATCACTTAGCATAATTTCCCATACTCTCTTGATGCTTTGTCAATTTACAATGCTTCTAATTGTGGAATGCTTTATTCTTATAAACTTATTTTTAGGGAATGAGTATTATATTCCTTAGAATGTGATTTTTAAGAATTAGACTTGTTTTAAAATTTTTGGAAACAAAATTAATATATCAAAATTAAATAAATTATGAATAACATATAAATATATAAAAATTATGAAAAAAATTACATAATTTTTTAAATATTATTGAAATTACACAAATTTTTTATACATTTTCAAAATATACATATACCTCATCTAAAACAAAAAAAATAAATTATACATGTCAAGTTTATTTGTTGGTTTAGTAATGACTATAATAGTCATGGTTAAACCATAGCTTACCCATGGTGTTGTATAATTATGGTTAAGCTCTTTTCTTAACCATGATTTTATAATCATGGTCAATACAAGAAGTGGTTTAATCACAGTTAATTAAAACCATGGTTCAATAAGGAGCCTAACTATAGTTATACAGTAACTATAGTTCAATCTTTATTATAACTACGATTAAAGTAATTATGGTTAAGATTTTTGTTTACCATAATTATTTTAATCATGGTTATGACATTGTCCCTAAATACTACTTTTTTATAGTGGCAACTCTTTAACCAATGACTAAAGCTAACAACTCAATTACCTTTAACCTACTTTAAGAGCTCACTACAACCACTACTCTAATTAGAAATAGACCTATCACAATTCAACTTCAACTTGCCCATTAGAGGTAGGCACTATCTAGGAAAAGGAAAAAATGTAATGACTTAATACCCCCAAGTGATCTACCAAGGACATTTAGTGCCTAAACCAACAGAGTCTATAAGATTTATATGTAACCAATTTCTCAACAAGCATGGGAAAAAGTGAATATTTTTCAAAGGTTTGATCAATTTTTCTTAGATGTAACAAGCAAATTTGCAATCTCTAAATGCGTGTAGGACATTTTCATAGAGGCCAGAACACCACTCGCAATTGGTAGAGCATTTATACCAAATACTTTAATGCAAATTTGTGAGCAATTTATCTTAATAAGCCAACTAGATGAAACACCTGATCTTCTAAAGACCATCTCATTTATAGATTTTGTCCCATATAAAGGAGTCCTTGTGAAAAGGAGTCCTTGTGAAAAGGAGTAACAACCACAATATCATAAGCACTTATAATTGTATAGATGCCAAGAGGCTCACCAAACCAAGTATAGATATCACGGCCTCTCTCAAGATAGAGTGGCACTATAGAGAGCAAGTTTGAGATAATATGATTATAAAAAAGAGACCCTAAACGAATTAGATCCCACTTTCCTATATCATTTACCCAAGCACAAACTTTACTATGAACAAGATCATCATTGACATTTCCTTAAGTTACATTGAAGAGGCCTATAGATGGCTTAACCCAATAGTCAAACAGGAAATTCACAAACTAACCATTACAAATTTGCCAAGATGAGTTCGAACTGTTAAAAGATGAAATTCCACACAAAGGAATCACCAGGCTTGTAAATGAAAGCACAATCTCTTATTGACCCATATATTTGCTACGTAAAACATTAGCCTACAAACCATCAAACTTAATTGAAATTTTATAGGTTAGTTTAGCAATATAGGCCTTATTCATCAATTTTATATTGTGGAAGCCCGAACCTCCTTTCCACTTGGGCTTGCAAATGTTCTCCCAACTCACAAGATGCACTTTTCTACAAGAGTCATCCCCAAACAAAATTATGTTAGAGGTAGGTAACCTAATTGCCAATAGCCATGGGAATTCTAGTCTCTTACATTAGGTAAATAAGAATAGCACGGAGCACTGATCTTTATTGCCATAAACAAGTAATTAGCTTTCCACCCAACCAACTTATTATGCACTTTCTCGACCACATAAGAATGAGTTTGATAGGAGCTCTTATCCTTATTAAGAGAGATCCTACAGTATTTCCCTAAGTGACACAAGTTTTTGAAACTATAAGCCAAAGCCAAAGAAGCTCAAGTAGGATTAAAAATATTATAAGAGAAAAATATAAAGGATTTACCTCTATTGACTTTTACTGTGAGAGCTTACAACAAATATCCAATAAGGTATTAATACAATTAATGTGCTCCATAATAACTTTACTAAAGAGTAGAAAATCATATGCAAACAAGAGATGAGAAATGTCAAAACCTATATGACTAATTTTAAAATGTCTTCATTCATTATATAAAACCTCATCACTAATTAAAAAAGATAATTTATCTATACATAACACAAAAATATAAGGAGATAAAAAGTCCCCTTCTCTAATGCATCTAATGGGACTGAAGAAATAAAATATTGTTCAAACTTATTTGTAAACAAGTTTTTTGTATAAAGTTTGATTATACATTAATAAGTGTAATGCCTTAGGCAATAAAAAATTGTGCATTTCAAACTCTAAGTATTAACATAAAGTTTTTCTTGTTTAATATAATTGTTAGTTTGTTCAATATTCTTCAAAAAAAATTTTAATAATAAGTTTTTTAAAATAAAAATAAAAATATGTAAACATTCAATTCATTCTTTATTTAATTGATGGGTGTCTTATTTAGTAGTAAGCTATGAGCTCATTGGCATCATAATTTGATCAATATATTTTCAAATAGTTCATCAATTTATCAATTTTTTTTTTAAATTCACTTATTGTGTCTTTTTTTTTCAAATAGTTTGATTATCACTTGGTCTAATTTCCCATACTCTCTTGATACTATGTCGATTTACAATGTTTCCAATTGTGGAATGCTTTTATTTTTTTGTGCTTATTTTTGGGGAATGAGTATTATATTCCTTAGAATGTGATTTTTAAGAATTAGACTTGAATACAATTATGTATATATATGCTATCTGATAACAAATGTATACTTTAATTAAAAAATTATACATTTATTTACAAAAATTACACAAAAATTATATTATTATATTTTGATTAAAAAATTCAATAGTAAGATTATAAGGAACTACAAATAAGTTGTTTTCTTAATTTTTCATAAATATCATTAAAATTATTTGGTTTGTTAAAAATATTATACTTATATGTTTGATTTAGTCATAATATTTCTTAAAATCATTGAAATTTTTTATTTAAAAACTCTTAATTATTTTGCATTAAAAAATTTTCATAATTATTTAAACTTAAATTTTTTATTAATAATAATAATGCCAATGATAGTAAGTTTTGGGGTAGAGGCCGTGAAAATAGTAATAGCAACTTAGACAATAATGGTAGAAGCAATATCAATGATGGTGACAATAATAATAATATTAAGTTAAAAATCATATCTATGTGTAATTTATATACATATAATTTTTTGTGAAACCACACTCTAGCTAAATCGTTCACTGTACTGTTTTATGGAATTACATGTTGAACACTGTTTGTGCATTGTTTATATCTATACATGTGTTGTTTACACACTTTTTTTTTTTGAAATTTTTTTTAGTGGGGTCCGTGGGGATTTTTTTGAATCCTCATGCATTTTGCAAGGGAAGACACATAGTTTTATAATAAAAGAGACAATTATATAATTAAACCATCTCAAGGAAAAATTTTATTTTACGCAAAGATAAATTGTGGATGATACTATTAAGTGATAGACAACAGTCATAATTGATATCTAGTTTTAAAATTTTTGGATACAAGTTTAATATATTAAAATTAAATAAATTATGAATAACATATAAATATATAAAAATTATGAATAAATTACACAAATTTTTTATACATTTTCAAAATATACATATACCTCATCTAAAACAAAATAATAAATTACACATATATTTTTTTAAATATACACAGATTTAAAAAAAATAAATGGAAAGTTTGCATAATTTTAACAAAATTCAAAAGAGATATGTGTAATGTATTCTTAATTGTAAGTAAAATTTGTATATATTTTAAAAATAGAGAGCATATTTATATAATTTTATCAAAATTAATAAAAACTCCGTATGATTTTCTCTAAAATTACATCTTTAATATGGGATAATTTATCCTAAAATTTAAAAACAAAAAAGAAGGTATTAAAATCGCTTCCCATTCGCTCATTTCAAATCACGCGGATAGCTGTATAAATCATCCACAGCCGTGGATAAGCCTCAATCCAACGTCTACGTTGCGGTCACTGCGACACCCGCAAGAATCACCCCTTAAGCGTCCGAAGCTCTATAAATCGGAGCAAACGCATCTAACGCTATCATCTCACTTCGCTGCCATATCTCATTTCTTGCACTAGAAAGTCAAAGCAAAAATTCTGTTGTCCAAAACAGGTAAGCGAAGTAGGTGCCAATGGATACCGGTGGGAAGGTGAAGAAGGGCGCCGGAGGAAGAAAAGGTGGTGGTCCGAAGAAGAAGCCAGTGTCCAGGTCCGTGAAAGCCGGTCTTCAATTCCCCGTCGGAAGAATTGGTCGATATTTGAAGAAGGGAAGGTACTCACAGCGTGTTGGAACCGGTGCCCCGGTCTACTTGGCCGCCGTCCTAGAGTACTTAGCTGCTGAGGTAGTTAATCTGTTTCATTTTCTTACCCTGCTCAGTGCGATTCAAGATTCCGTTGCTGGTAGATCTCTGATCAGTGCGATTGGAAATTTGAGTTGTTATTGTAATTTCAGAGTTTTCTCTTATTTCAATTCCTGAAAAGCTGTTATTGTTCTCTGGGTTGAATCTGGTGGTTATAATTCTTTTAGAAAGGAGGGAAGGCAATTTGGTTCAGTTGCTAATCTTATCCCAGCACAATTGGATTGAAAAAGAACGATGAGAAGGGATTTTGTTGTCTTCATTTTTAGCGAACGCCTGTGGAAACTAACTATTGGTGCTAATGTAGAAATTTCGTTGTGACTGATTCATTTTGACAATGCAGGTTTTGGAGCTGGCTGGAAATGCAGCTCGAGACAACAAGAAGAACAGGATAATCCCAAGGCATGTTCTTCTTGCCGTGAGGAATGACGAGGAGCTTGGGAAACTGCTTGCGGGTGTGACAATAGCCCATGGGGGTGTCCTCCCCAACATCAATCCAGTGCTTCTGCCAAAGAAGACTGAGAAGGCCACTAAAGAGCCCAAGTCTCCATCCAAAGCCACCAAGTCCCCAAAGAAAGCTTGATTCTATTTTTAGTTCATTCATCTTTTTTTTGTTTGATGTATATTTGCGTTTAGGCCTGTGCTGTAGCAAAAAGTTTCAAAGCACTTCAAACGTTGTAACCATGTGGTGCCGTCATCCTATTTTGACTCATTGAATGAAAAATCAACTTGATTTTAGTTCACTCATTAGTTGGTCCAACATCGCAACCATAAAGTATGGTTTAATTATTTGCCCCAAAGAACGTGTTGAATGAAGTCATTAATGCAACGCAAACCACGGTCTTGGAATTTGTTAAGAACGTTTAGGAAGCCTTTTTAAACGTGAGCCAAAGTTCTGCTACACGGACAGTTTTCGGTTCAAGTAATGTTAACCTATTAGTTTGACACGATGTGAAATTAGTTAAAATCGTTATTGGTTTGAATCGACTATTTACCTTAACGAGATGTGAATTTACTATAAAATTTAAAAAAAAACTATAAAGGTCAAAATAAAAAATATTTTTTAGGAATTATTTTATAATTTTAATAAAAATTTTAAAAATATTTTGCAAATTATAATTATAAATATCTAAAAGTTAAGGTTCTTGTCAAATTTTCCCTAAACATGATTATTACATTAAGATTTAAAAAAATAAAAAAAAAAGAGATGAAAATGAGTTTTTTTAGTTGAAAGCAAAAAAAAAATCAAAATTAAGATAATAACTGTATTTTTTGAAAAAGTAAATGGGCCAATATGCACCATTGCCTTCAAAAATATCTAAAATTTCAAATAAAAATATATCTCAATCAAATCATTAGACTCTAAATTATTGTATTATGAAATTTTATTTTTTATAAGTATACATATTTTTTATTTTCTCTTTTGAATATATATTTTTTCATTTTTGCTGTATAAATTTTACAAATTCATATTAAAAAAATAGTTATATATTGAAAATAGTAAAGTTACAAACATATAAATATTCAAAATTTTAATTTTTTATAAAAAATACAAATTTTAATTTAGATCTAACTGTCTTATTAGCTTCAAGCCAAGCCAAACCCTAAGCAAAGGCCAAGTTTTGGACATTTTTTCATTTGGACCCACTTTAAATTAGTTTGAGATGAAACGTAGCCTATGTGCACTCTTAAAAAACAAACATGAGATTAGAGGGGGCATTTTAGTTTCTAAAGATTATTTTCAGTGCCGAAACAAAGTATAAATATGTCAAGTTACAGATTCCACAAGAAACCTCTGTTTTCCTTCCCTTCGTATCAGAATGATCCAGCTATTTTTCTGTCAATATTGCCTAGCCTGGTTCAATGTTTCCAAAGTATCTATGAAAAAGGATATCACAAGTTCACCATTAGGCGTCAATCGTTGGACTACAGCCATTAGGGGTAGTTTCCTCGGCTAACATTAAGCATAATCTGATAATAAGGAGAGGCACAATATTTAGGATGCTTAAATATGGAGAAGACAAGATGTTAAGAGCTAAATAGATTGATATTGGAAGGAGGGAAAAATATATCCATCATCTTCGACGAACAGGATTATGTGGACCAAAAGATTTCCTGAACCAAAGCACCTCACACCTTTAATTGACGAGAATGGAAGATAAAGAGAAAAATAAAATAGAATTTTAATTTTAATATTTTCTTTAATATAGATTTGAATATAATATTTCTTACCTTGGACTAGGTTAGAATTGAAAGGAATGGATGAAAAGAAGAAAAAATATTTATTTGATTTTAAATAAAAAATACCAAAATTAAAATTTTACTTTCTTTTCTTTTTATTTTTCTTAATTCACACAATTCCAGAAAACAAAATCATTATTGCTTGCTCACTTATGCTTACAAGTATAATGGTTGACTCGGTTCAAGCTAAAAAAAAAGATAATTTTTTTATTAATTATATATAATACTTATTATATCTGTATAATTATTATTTAAATAAGAATAAAAAATACTTATTTTCAAAATCATTTTGTAATTAAATTCTTACATTCAAAGGACCAATGAGCGGGAGAGTCAAACCGGAGTACTGGAGAAGTTATACTAAATAAGCCGAGCTTTTTCTTCCTTTACCATCTGCATTTCTTAAAAACGTGTGGAGTCTAAATTGCCACCCGGGTTCAGAAATGTATCCAATGTGAAAAAAAAAAAAAAAAAAAAATCTACTTGACATTATGGCTATTGAATCAATCTCAGCACGTTGGGTTTTACAAATTACAATCATTCTAGTTGAACATACTCAACGTAGTCGCAGTACTTTGATTAAAAAAAAAAATCAGAGGCAGTATTTGGGCAATAGTTTCTTTGGGCTCTGACATTCTTCACGGAAGAAAAATGCAGTATTTAATTTATGAATCGATAATCTCAGCCTATTTCCACAATTACTTGATAAAACGTTACAAACTGAAACAACTCTACTCCGGAGTTGAAGGTGAATCACTTCTCGATTGGGCCATGCGGAGCGAGCGTAAAACCGAAGCTAACTCTGCATCTCACAGTAAACTCTGCCTTCCAAAAATAAACAGCAATCGAATATGCCACAGTATTGAAAAAGTTTGAAGGAGAAAAAAGAATTTTTTAACAAAATAAAATTAATTGCATATTCGCCTAGGTTATGCACCGGTAAAATTGGGCTGACGAGTGAGGACCTACTCATTCGGAATAACAAAAGTAAACACTTTCGAAAGGAACCACTGACCTAACAGGCTAACACGCCAACAAACATATCGGGTAATATATAAGTTTAAAAAATGAACCAAAAATAAATAGATTAAATAAAAAAAAGCTACAAAAAGACGATGAAGAATAATCCTTGAAAACAACTCAACATTCCAGAGAAGCTGTGATTCAAGCACCTGATCCATGGCCCTATTGAGGTGCAACAACAACAATATACGATCCTATATTCTTAAATCTACCATACACAAGGATTCACTAGATCTAGATCCTTCAATTACAAACCTGAAACCAAAATTAAAAAAAGAAAAAGAAAATCACCTACTAAAGTCAAACCTAAATTTACGACGAACCGATATCTAAAAGACTTGGAATAAACACCAAACAAACAACCCAATCAACCACAAGATTCAAGAGCTTGTGAATTTGGTCACCGCCTTGGTGCCCTCAGAGACTGCATGCTTGGCAAGTTCTCCCGGCAACACCAGCCTTACCGCCGTCTGGATTTCCCTGGAGGTAATCGTAGGCTTCTTGTTGTAACGAGCAAGCCTAGAGGCCTCCTGAGCGAGCTTCTCGAAGATGTCGTTGATGAAGCTGTTCATGATTCCCATGGCCTTGCTGGAGATCCCAATGTCCGGGTGGACTTGCTTGAGGACCTTAAAGATATAGATCTTGTAGGTCTCAATGCTCTTCTTGCTCCTCTTCTTCTTCTTGTCACCGGCAGCGGCACCACCCTCCTTCGGGAGCTTCTTTCCAGCCTTGGGCTTCTTCTCCGCTGGCGGAGCCTTCTCGGCCACCGTCGATTTCTTCTCTTCAGCAGGTTTCTTCTCCGCGGGCTTCTTCTCGGCCTTGGGTGCCATCGAGAAATGAGAATTTCAGAATTCGCAGGGTTAGGGTTTGAGAGATTGAACAAGAAAAGCGTGAGATTGAAGAGAATGAAGCGTAGACTGTTGGGGAAGAGACAGAACGAGGGGTGATAGATATAGAAAAGATTGTCGAGTTCTGATTGGTTGAAAGGGTTTCACGCGGATCGGTGTGTTGGGTCTTCTTAATCCCTCAAATGGTTTCTAGGAAGAATAAGTGAATGGACGGCCAGGATGAGTGAATGACGTATTGAAAGTGCGGATCGATGACAAGGCTAGTGGCTTGTCCGTAGATGCGCATCTGGTGGGTTCGGTTCGACGGAGGGACATTTGAGATGGGTTACGCGCGCCTTCTCTCACGACGCTTTTTAGACCGCGCTCAAATGGACAATTACACGTCAGCTCGCGCGGTTAGCTACGAAATGTAGCACGGGGTGTTTAATTGGCGAAAGTGTTATTTTATCCCGTTAATTTAATAATGTTTTTTTTGGCTTTTTAATCTTTATTTTTATTTTAAATACTACCCTTCAACTACTCAAATATCGTTGTGGTAATGCCTTTTGCCAATACCGTTAACTTTATTTACAAAAAAAAATATTGAAGTGACATAAAATTAAGATGTGATAAGACTTTTTCTTTTGAAATTTTTTTTTCTACATTTCAGAAAAACAAATTAACATTAAACGCTGCCAACATTTCACTCCATCTTTAGCCGTCAACCGAATGCTCATTCCATTGGGAAAGCCGATTATGCGTGGAAGGCGTCACTTGCTGTACCCCATTGGCTTTGCAAACTTAAAAACCAAAAGGCTGAATTTGAAGTGCGTGTTTAAAAATTTGGTGGTTATTCTTAAAATTACGTTTTTTTTGAAATAATAAATTATTATTTTTATACAAATATGATTTACCCCCAAATTTTTAAATACACCCTAAATATCTTATTAAATAGACTTTGTGTAGTAGCATGCTATCAAATCAATTTCCCTAACAACAAACAGTAAGTTACCTGCAATTACGCATAACTTGGATTTCGCCACTTAACTTACAGGACTCAGATTTAGTGCAAGTCTCGGAGATAAGCGGGCTATATATGTATATACATATATATACACAACGAAACCAAAAGAGGGGGTCCTCTGTAGTGTGGATGCTTCAAGTCTATTTGCAGTATTTTTTTAAAAAAAATTTATTGTTTATTGTGTTTTTTTTTTTAAGAAACCTTACTCCACTCACAAAAATGACACTGCAGAGAGACTTGTGCAGAGGACTCTCATCCAAACCAAAGAACTCGGAAATTTGCGCTGCAATGGAATACACAAGAACCACGTCAATACCCAAAAGTAAGATAAGGAGGTTCCTATGAGTCGTCATCCCTAAACCTACAAGTGAATTAGCGACGATGAAATCAATAGTTCTTGTCCAATGGCTTGTATTGAGAGAGAAGAGATGTGTTCACGAATCGACCTTCATTCTTCGTTTTTGCTGTCTTGTTTCAAAGGGGTTGCCACATGGAGTCAGGGTTATTATTATAGGCAGTGTTTGATCCATTGATTGGTTGGAGAGTTTTGGAGGAGGGGAGAGAGGAATTTTTTTTCTTATTTGGTATGAAAAAATGGAGTATGGATCTTCTGAAGTACAGAAACATAAAGTGCCTCTGAAATATCACACACATCTCTTATTTTATTTATTTATATTTTTTAACATTAATTTTTTAACAATAAAACTGCCTCTACAGTCTCTTACTTCAGAGGCAATTCATGGATCCTCACTTCAGAGGATCCATGTCCAAAAAAATGAGAGGGAAGGAGACACTTCTCATCCTCTCCGCTTCAAAAGTAAAAGTTTTTAGAGGAGAAAAAAATTTTTTGATTTTGTTTGACCAAATTGTTCTTATTTTATTTTTATTTTAAATATAATATAAATCTTAATTGTTTTAATATAGTTTAAGATAATTTTTTATAAAAATTAAAAAATATATTTTTAAATAAAAATAAAAATAAATATTTTTTATAATAGAAAGTAAGAAAAAAATTTTTTAATAAAAATATCTTTAAAATAAAAAAATAATTTTAATATTATAAGGATATAATTGTCTATTAATCTCTCTCCTCCTTTCCTCAACCAAACAACATATTATTAAAACTATTTCCCTCCCCTTCCTTCCAAATCAACCAAACAACATATCATTAAAACCCTTCATCTCCCCTCTCCTCTCCTCCATTAAAATCTCTCCCTTCCTCTCCTATCCCTTCCCTTCTATTGAACCAAACACTCCCTAGGGATTTTTTTTTCTAGTAAAAAAGGATTAGTAAGAATAACTAACATTGCAGCCCCCTCCCCTCACCCAAAAAAAAAAAAAACATTGCTGCATTTGAATAATTGAAAGACAATATTACAATAAAACAAAGATTAGGGACCAAAATGAGACTAAAATAATACTTTAGCCCCTATTATTTTTCAATTATATAAGACTAATGGTACCGCCAAAATAAAAACTAGGGGAATGTATGTTTTAGTTTCTTGAATTATGATGAATTATAATATTAATATTTAAGTTTTGAAATGCAACATTCTATTTCTTAAAATTATTATAAAAGTAAAAAAAATATTCGTATATTATCTTTAACATCTAAAAATTACAGGATTAATAGAATTCTATTTTTAAGTTCTTGAAAATTAACTTTTATTATAAATTTTGAGAAAAATTACTGATACAAATTTAAAAAAATTAGATGTTAACAATTTTCTCAAAGCAAATAACACAAGCTATCATTCTATTTTTTATAAAAATTAAAGAAAGCAACATATTATATTTTCAAAATCAATTACCAATATTGTAATTATCTATAATTTGGAGAAGTTACATTCATTTTTTTTTTTAACCAAGTTTTGAACTTAGTCCTATCTTTTTTTTGCAGCCAATTTATAGCGGAAGTATGTGATAGTTTCTCGAATAGTAGCCTTTGACCTACATCCGTTATGATTTTGACTACCAAGTCTTTTGGTACCATAATTCTTATTATATTTAAAATTACGACAACTCTTGCCAATGTGGGGTTTTGATTCAAAGGTTAAGAAGGCTCTCACTTTTTTCTTTCTTATGATTATCTTTCTAGTATATTTGGTAATTAAAACATTCATGTTCTAAGTTTCATTTATAGGTAGTTTTGATTTGACTAAATTTAGCAATAAGAGAGTTCAAGACATGAGAGATTGTAAAAGCATCATCTATGACTATAGAGTAATATTTAAGTTTGTTTTATAAGCAGATCATTTTTATAATATGTTTATTGACACCCCCAACATTATCATATTTTATAGCTATTAATTATTTCATTAGGCATCTAGACTCAACATTATTAAACACTACGTATTTATGTCTTGTGGCATCAAAAGGTTCTTTTGCAATACTAGTTTTTGGCAAGCCACTTGTAAGTTGTTTATGAAATAGATCTTTTGATAGCAAGTAGGCATAGCTTATTTGATTTCTCCTACTTTGCAAAATGTTATTTTTGTTCTAATGAACTATGCTCATTTAGTTCTATAAGTTTTGGTTTTTGTAGTGCTAAATCAATATCAACAACACCAAGAGCAAATTTTATGTCTTGTTTCTATTTTTTATAATTAAAGCCCGTCAAAACTTCAATAATAACATTATTATTATTAATAGCAAATGAACTGTACATTTAGATAAAAGAATGCTTATTAGTATTTATTTTGAGCATAAATAAATTTTTTATTTTATAATTTAAAGATATATTTATTTTTGACAAATAGACTATTAAATCCAAAACACTCTTATAAAATAATATTATATGAAACTTAAATTAAAGCACACAGTGACCCCCTTTAAATAGGTAATTGTATACAATAATTGTATATCTCATAGTTGAAACACTTAAAATCAACTTTAAGGATTTTTCAAATTTTAAATATATATTTCCTTTGGGTAGAAGAAGTATTAAACTCAAAATATTCTTTTAAAAAAATATTATAAATAATTCTAATTCAAGTACACATTGACTCCATTTTGACAAAATTATATACAATAGTTGTTCACATGGTTAAAATAAATAGAATCAATTATAAGAATATTTCAAATTTTAAATATATATCCCCTTTAAGTAGATAAGTTATTAGATCTAAAATACCCTTATGAAATGATACTCTATTCACTTCTTATTCAAGTATACAATTGTCCCTTCTAGATAGGTGATTATATATAATAACTATATATCTATTAGTTAAAAACATAGAGAGTCAATCTTAAGAATATTTTAAAATTTTAAAATATATTTTATTTTGGTAGATAGACTATTAAATCTAAAATATTATTATAAAAACAATACTCCATATAAGTAACTCAAGTTAAAGTACACAATGACTCATTTGGGACAATAGTTTTATATCCCTTAGTTAAAATATACAAAGCCCCTCTAGTTAGGCAATTATGTGTAATAACTAGTAAACAAAACAGACCATTATATGATGAAATGTCTTACAAATTAATATAAATAAACTACTTTGGTAATAAATACCTATGTTAATTTATAAAAATAATTTGTACATGTGAGTAAATGCTTAAAATTAACAAAATTAACAAAATCATAAGTGCACATATTAATAGTTGAATTCTTTTAATATACTTTAAAGGTTATATGAATTCCTTATCATTATATATTTTTATCAACAAAGATACACGAAGGATTTATGATTAATATTATTACAGAAGTAAAGTATGGTAAAAGTTAGATGGATGGTTCTCTTTCAAATATCAACAATTTCAAGTAATTTAAGTCCTTATACATTCATTACAATACACGCTACAAGAGTCTTAAATTCAATCAGACATAGTAAAAAAACAATTTAGACTTATGAAAATTTAACCAATTCAAGTTATGAATATATATGTGTGGACTTTGATATCACATGTAATATAACTTAATTAATTATAAGAATTCAAAACATCATAATAATATTAAGCAAAAATATATTTGTATTTGTTATAATAAAATTGATACATTAGGTGCTCATACGAACACCTTCAACATAATATTTTTTACTAACTTCCTTACAAAAGCAACCATAGTCATTTGATGGGGCAAGTTAAAGATTAAGTTATTTCAATATTTTTGTAGAAAGTGGAGAAGGAACTTAGCTATTTTTTTACTATATCATCTAACTAAATTAACTAATAAAGATGCACAACTCATACAATTGATTATTCATATAACTAGGCCTAGTATTATTGTTCAATATTGATCATATAAATAACAACTTATTTTTATTAAAACATAAAAATATAATTAGTAGAAACAGACAAAATTCTTATAGGTATCTCTAAGGACCTATTTGGAGTTACTATAAAATTTTACTTATTTTGAAATAGTTTATTTAAATAAAGTTTCATAATAGGCATTGAAAAAAAGAAAAAGAAAGTTTATGTTTGACAAAATGACTTGCTAAATGCTTTTATCAATATTGTTGTGTTTTTCAAAATTTTTTATTAATATTTTTGGCTGTCAAATTATTAAAAAAGAAATGTATTTAAGAAGATAAATAAAAATTTCAAAAATAATTATAATTATTAATAATTTTGAGTAAAGGTAATTATCTTTAAAAAATAAATTTCATCTTTCAAAGAGAAGTTTTAATTTTTAATTTTCTTCTCCAAAGAAAAAGCTACTTCTAAAAAATAGCTTATTAAACAAAAAAATTGAGCCAAACACTTCATTTAATCAAAATAAGTATTTTTTAAAAAATAAATAGCATGTGCTCCTTTAGAAGTTGTGCTAAACACGTTATAGACCATAATATATGATTGGTTTAGCGTTGAGAATATGAGAAAATCATGTTTGCAACTCACAAGATGCAAAAACAACAAATAATTACTTTGGCTAAACCACGTCTTAGAAAAAGAAAATGTTGATCTAAACGCACTAATAGTTGATTTGACTACCCATGGATACCATTATTGTAATAAAAAAAAAAAAACCTGACAGGTTGACAAGCTAAATGGGTTAGATATGTGATATGTTCTTTCAAATTTGGAGCAAGCTTTTAGTCCCACTTGGTTGTTTGTAAAAGAGAGACAATTTTTTTTTTCAAATTATAAATAATAGTTATTATTTTTTATAATTATTATTTAATACTTTTTTAAAAAATAAAAAGTACAAATTATTTGTTATCCCATCTATTAATCATTTACATTTTTTTGTTTCTTTACATTATCTAACCAAAAAAGTGTTAGTTGATTGAACTATTAATTTTGTTTTCTCTTTCAAATTTTAAACATGATTATCAAATTATACATTTGAGTTAGTTGATTGAATAAATGAGTTAGCCCCTTATTGGATCGCCTGGACTCAATTGATTAAACATGCTAATATCCTTAAGTTTGTACTTGAATTAAATTTATAAATAATATTTGAAAATAATATATGAGTTAAACGAACTCACTTACATAATTTTATTGAATTTATTATAGTATAATCTTTGTTTTTTTCTCCTTTTTCGTATGATATAATATTTTCTTTCTTATTTTCATGATTTATGTGACATGCCATGAGTAATTCATACAACAAGTGCCAAATTTTAAGTTTGTGTGGGCTTTGATTGGGAAGAAAGAAACTAGAGTTTGAAGTTTATTTTAATTTTTGATGGGAGACTTTTTGGGCTCACACCCAATTTTTTGACGGGCCAATTTTGTAGTACAATGAATTGAGCTCAATGTTCTAAAGACATAATCATGGGCACGGTTTTTCAGATTGTCTCTCAACACATAATTGTTCGAAAAAGTTATTATCTTGATATATTTTAACTATCTAATTATATGTCCACTATCATAAAGTTCGGATCCAATCAAACTCTGACATCTGGAGCCTGGTATAACTAATTAACCTCGAAAAAAGAAAGAATTTCCTTCGCTCATTAACTTTAAATAATTCTATAATCATTAACTTAAAGATCGAAAGATTTACAAGAATACCACCTCTCCGAAATTGCTAAAGAAGTATTCACCAACGCCTTGACAAAATAAGAGATCCATTATTTTCCTATTTCAATGAAATTTAAATTTCAATGCTTCAAGTTAGAATACATAGTACGAATTCATTGAGATGCCCTATTGGAGTTTGAAAAAAAAAAATCTCCTGCCCATTTAGACATAATTGTGAAAAAAGTATTTTGCTCTCCACTTCTTTCTACCATTACGAGAGTCTTATCTTTTCTTAGAGTGGATAAGGTGCTCTCATCTAATTTGATGCTAATAAGTGCCCTTGTCCTATTACCCCTCTCTCGCCATTCCCAAAATATACTTAATGTAAGATAATAAAATTTTAAATGTATTAAGTTGATATAAGAAAATTTCACTTTAAAATTGGGATAACATTTAAACTCAAGCAGATTATACTACTAAAATAAGATTGCATTTTTGCCCTTGCTGCCTTGCCCTTCCTCGCTATTCACAAATTCCTGGGGGAATTAAGAAAATTAGCTTTAGTTTCGAATTGTGCAGTTTGATGTCCTGCTTCAGCTATGAATGTTTATAGAAGTTGAAAACTTTAGATTCATTATAGAGACATATATGGTATAATTGGGATTGCATTCGAATATGTAGAGCTCGTATATAAATTTAATTTTGACCAGTTCATGACCGTCTCATATAAATACACTACGGCGTATTTATGAATTGCTCCTATTAAGTCATGTGCTATTATGTAGTACGGTCTGGAGCCCCAAAAAAGAAAAAACAATCAAGTATTTTAGTTCCTATAGAGTCAGAACCACAAAGTAACAAAGAAAAAGAACCACAAAATATGGCAAGAAATCCTTGCACGAAGGGAATTCGTTTTACCAGAACCAAGACTAACCCTGAACCAACAATAATCAGAGTAGGAAGAAATACCCATCCAACCAAAAAAACTGCAATTTCAGTTTCCAAATTCATATTGATCGATGATCAGAGGCCACGGAACCACAATCATGTTAACCTTGTAATAATTTCCGGAAATCTGATAATTCTGCATTAACTGTTTTATAACTAGATACAGAGCATAGAAATAAAGCATATTTCAGATGGATGTACGGTAACCAAATCAAAAAATGGTTCTTGTCATCGCAACAAGTTATTACCGAAGAAGAGTATGGAAACCTTGGAACATACCGTCCCTTTCATTATTCACATTGTTCTGGGTAGCTTCTGAAACCTCAACAGTATAAAACATGAGAAAGTTCCCAAAATGCGAGCAAAATGGGCAACAAAATTACAAACTAAAGGACATATTATATAAGACAAAAACTTGAATCTCCACCAGGCGACGATATAATTAACTCTCTCAATACATCGTTTCATGGAACTGCTTGCATAATATAGGAAACAACTTAAAACCTTTTCTTTCTCCTGCAATAATAATATATATAGAAGAGGTAGGATCATCTATTCTCATATCCTGTTCCTATAAAAGGTGCATGCCAAAGGATGTTAAGTTGCCCAAATGATCAAACAAGCCTACCGACTTGCAATTGTCATTGGTTGATAATCAAAGGCTCTTTATCTTCTTCTTCGCTTTCACCATCGTTGATCTCCCAACTGCAAGCTCTGGCTGCCATCATTATCTTCATATGGAACTGCAATTGAACACTTGGCTAACCAGTTTTGAAGACTCAAAGAGAATAAGGGAAGGATAGTTTTCTGAGCTATAAAGAAGAGGCCATTCCTTTTTTTTTTTTCCCTCCTCTTTTTTTGGGTTGGAGGGTGAGAGGGGGATCTTCTAAGCATATGCTTGGAGCATTAACTTGCTGGCCCATTCTTTTTTCCCCATATGCGTTGGGCATCTTTTCCATGAATTATTATATAATTGTTGAACGTGGATATACCTAAACATCAAAGTTGTCTTGTGAAATTTAATAAGAAGAGAAGTATTTGAAGTTTGGCCAGGCTTGTTTGATTGTATGATGGAAAAAAAAAAAAGAAAAGTAATATTTTTTATAATATTTATTATATTATTATTATTTAACAATGTTCGTATTTATTATTTTTTAAATAGAAGCAAAAGAGTTATTTTTATTTATTTTATTTATATCTTTATTTATTTATTTTTATATCTAATAATTTTATATACCAAACATTTCATTAAATTTCAATTTCGAAGGGAGAAAGAAGAAAAATGAGAAGGATGGCATTCTGCTCAATAAATAGGAGGGTACTTGGTAGCATCACCAATATTTGCACATGGCAAACACCAGTTGGATAAGGCTAATAATTAGACCAAAACTTTGATCAGCTCTACAATAACTGGTGAAGTTAATCATGAAGGATCAATGCATAAGCATGTGGAAAGCACAAAGGAAGTAATAGGAGCATTCTGTCCCCTACGGATTTTGAAATGAAATACGTATATTAGAAAACTTTTGAAGGTAGATTGTAAGAATTTCTTTAAATTGGCCGTTATGATTTTTTAATAGTCTTTTTTCTTAATGGTTTATTATCAGAATGCGAGAGTCTATTCAGTACCTTGGAAGGGTTTTTATCCTAGTCTATGTACTCATCAACTGAAGCATCTAAAGATTTATGGTTATAGACTAGAAGGGGGGGGGGGGAGTTCTAACAGGTGGTATGTTTTTTATCCTATACAATTATTAAAAATTTCTTACATAAATCTTATCAAATTAATAATAAATAGAAATATAAACCTTTTCTAAAAATATTTTAGAGTGAGAATCACTGTTATATATTTATATGTTTATTTATATTTAATTTAACATGTATATATATATATCTGATAGGTCAAATTTACCAAAAAAATCTTTGTGAATATTGAGATCCATATTAACTATTTTCTTTGCCACTAAAAATTCATTCATTCAAAAAAAAAAAAAAGAAGAATAGTAACACAATACTCAAAAAGACAAGTTATAGAAGATCAACTTGGCCAATATTCATTATTTACAAATTCCAAAATTCACAATAAACATTGTCAATAAGAGGAATGAACACAAGACTTACAATCTGTTAAACACACCTAGAAGGGGGTGAATAGGTGTGTTGTGTAGAAAATGTAATTTTAGTAGCTTTTGAAAGTGGAGGACCAAAAATCTTCTAATTTAGTTAGCCAAGAAGTGGAGGACTTATGTACAGAACAGATATAAAAATTAATATAACTTTAAGTAATGATATTAAAATGATGACATCAAGTAAATTTGTAATAGCAAAAATGGAAGACCAGAGGAAAGCATAGCACACAAAAAATTTATCCTAATTTAGTCAACTTTTACCTACGTTCAGTTTCCTTTGAACATTCAAGGGATTCTTTACTAATCAATAAAAACTTACAAAAATGTGAATAACACCACTTTATCGACTTCATCACTCAGTGATCTCTTAATAGGGTTTTTAACAGCTCACTCTAAACTTCTTTCAAATCTTTTAGTAATACTTCTATTACTATTATAATGAATCTCAATCTCTCTTAGAATTGTTTCTCACAAGCAGATATATTGAAATATTGAAATGATAAGCAATCTAGTATAATTTTTTGTTTTCAGCACTTTTTCTCAATTTTTATTATCATCAACACTCTTCAACATTTATATCTTCGAATATTTATATATATCTTGTGTTTTCTATCCGTCAGAGACATTCCTTATCAACATTTGACTTTACCGGCTCCTTCTTAGTTTATCTCTAACGTTCAAAAAATTTAGCCTTATTAGATTTTGCTCGTCCATATAATCTTGACTGATTTTCTCACATTAAATGCTAATCATGGAGCTTTTAATAAGATTGATAGTAAAATATGTTTTTACGTCAATCATTGTTAACATTTTTTCTACCTATTCTTATTTTATGTAAAGAACCATAACTCGTTTGTTTTTTACACATAATGTATTTTGTCATTTAGTCTACAAACATAATTTTTTAAAGATAAAATAACACATTAGCTTAAAAACATTTTAAAAAGATTTATTAGACTAAGCCAAAACATAAGCTTTTACGTAAGTTTGATAAATGTTTTATTATCATTAAAGTTATTAGGTCTAATAACCTTGGGCCAACACAATCTAACATATATACTTTCCTATCGGAATATTTAATAGACCAATTGGCAACTTGATTAGCAATTCTAAGAACTCAAGAAGAACAAAAGGTAAAACCCAGACTAAGATGAATCACATCCTCCACAATGTGAAAAATTTTCCACTCTGGACAAACCGGAAGAGAATTAGCAGCCCCTATATCAAGTCTTTGTTATCAGATTCAAACTCAGCTTCCTTCAATTCCAGATCAAAAGCCATGCATTTGCACTCCTTTAAAGATGGCCAGAGCTTGAGCCATGAATGGTGAGACAACAACACATGGAGCACAACATAATTCCACAACAACATCATTACTATCTCTAATAATTACCCCAATTAAGTCCAGCCTTAGCTTTAGCTGCACCAAAACATCCATCAACATTGATCTTAACATGACACTCCATACGAGGACACCATCTATCTTCAACATTTAAACTGATGTGGGTATTATCAGAAGCCCCCAGCAGCCAATTATTTGCAACCCAGAATTCTTGAATTGCCAAGAAAGTATTGCATAGAAGCTATCGGGTCTAGAGGATAATTTTCAAATATCCAACCACATCTAGACTTCCAAATATACCAACACATAATATAGCAATTTCAGCCTTCTCAAACCCCCAAGTCCCAGGTTGGAAAACATCTCAAAAAGCCACAAATCAACTCTAGTAATATTGTGTTTTTCTAAATTGAAATCCAGATTAACTTGAACATAATCTTGTTGCTATTGAGGGGGAATTTCAGAAGTCATTAAGCCATGCTATCTGTAAATAAAATTGCCCTATAATTTCAGAAGTCGTTAACTTTAACATCTTATCACAATATACATCACAGGTCTTGCAATGGATCTATCTGTAGGCAACAACTTTTAAAACCTTTAGGATTCATTGTCCTTCCTATCTATAAGTAAAATTGCCCTCTAATTATTAAAATCTGCTTCTTACACATTAATCTTGCCCTATCCGTGCTTATAATCATTCTAACTTGATCGTCGTAGCTCATGCACAGGAGCATTGCTCCCCGTGTCTTTGTGTAAACTATCGTGAACCACCGTACGACTGTACGCAATTCACCAAAGCCTAATAGATAATAATGCAACATCAATTAAACATGAACGAGAAACCACAACATTGTATGTGGATTTATATTTTCTATGATTACAATAATTGTCATTTTCTTTTTGTTCCTCTGTAGTATATTAGTTTCTGATGCTTGATGTAGTTCACCTTTGCTATCTTAGCAAACATGCGAAGACCGGATCACATTTGCTACTCATCAGATCAGAATTAATGCACTACTCTTAGTCTCTCGCAAATAAAATAAAGCTGCAGACAAAGGAAAGGGCTGGGAAAGAGAGGTGCAAGTTGGTAGCCAACAAGACCACGATAGCTAGTGCTGGTTTTGGGATTAATGCCTGTGAGTGCGAAAATACGTGGCTTTCAATTTTAATTGCCTTTCTCTTCAGATCAACCAGATAAAGTCAGAAGAAAATTACACATTTTTGCTGACAAAGGACAATATATTATTAATGTTGTATAGTCCAACGTCTGCCATAGACATTGTCTTTTGAGTTCTATATATACTGTGGAAAACTCGAGCCTTAATTAATTCGAAGGGCTAACACCGTATATTTTAACTCTTTCAGAAAATTTATCTAGATGTCATAATTTGATAATAAAACCTAATAATATATATTTAAAAAAATTAATTATATCTAAACGTTATCCTAAATAATATGATTCTTTTCCAGCTGCCTCAATTATGTCAGGCGAAGAGGGTAAACTAATAAAATGATTGGCGTAGGGGGGGGGGGGGGGAACGTGAAATCCAATCATTGAAAAGGTCTATGGCATACATACAGGAAGACATTTTCTGAAAACAATAACTTAAAAAGATTGATTATATATGAGCAATTGGAGCTCATTGGATCAAAAGAAGGACAAACATAACACATGTTCACCATATATATAATAAAGAAAGACCTTCATGTTCTTGTCAACGAATGATCAGCACAATTCATCTCAGCTTAGCTGTAATATTCTGAACTTTATTGCCATACAGGACTCTTCGCTGTCTTTTTTTGTCTTGTCTCTTTTCCTATCAAGAATATACTTAAAAGTATAATAATAAAAGTATAATCAATTCACTGTGTTCCATAAGGAGAAGTTTCCTTAACATGAAAGAAAGATGAACTGGTCTCTAACTGGACGCTGTCTCTAGTTTCGACAAGGAATGTTTCATATATTTTTTGGTCCTCACTGAACTGTTCAAAAAGTTGTCTCAGTCTTTATGCTTGCTTCCAAAACTAAAATTGAACTTGTCTTTCATGCTGTTCCAATCCTTCTAGAGAAGTCACATTCACTGTGAATGAGGTTTCTTCAACCATATCGCCCAAAGTTCTACAATGACTATCATATAAACTGATTATCTTATTATTTTTATCAGAGCAAACCTGTTGGATTTTACGGAGGAAAGGGAAAAATCTATGTGAACAAAAGAAATTGCGAATCTAATGTTTTAACTGAAATATTTTACGTTATTTTCGTCATGATATGTTTAATTGAGGCAAAATTTTGAGCTTGATACTTCTTATTAATTAGGTATATCCCTATTATTATACCACATTTTATAGTTTTTAACGATATTATCGATATGTTAAACTAATAATAAAAGGATAAATCTAAAAAATATGAAAAGGATGGTGTGAAGATTAAATAACTCCTTTAAAAAAGAGTTAATAAAAGAAGTTGCTAAAAGATATACCTTCTAACATTTTAATATTTAGATTTGTTTTTCTATACACAAGTTAATTTTTCAAAGTTTGTAATTTCTTACAAGTTAGTCTTTTTATTGGACAAAATTGTATATTTTGTTTTTATTTTGAGAGACTAACTAAATATGTAATTGAGTTATAATTTTTGAAGGAATAATTTGTATAGAAGAATAAATTTCAAGATTAAAGTATAAAAAATTATATATTTTTAGAACCAAATTTTATATTTACTGAATAAAAATAAATTAATAATTTAGTTCCTAAAAGATTATTTTTCTCTTAATTGGTCCTCTAACAATAAAAAAAGATCTCAATTATTTTTTTGAAATATTATTATTCTATGAATTTAATTATCTCATAATAAAACTTCTTCATTTAATCACTAAACATTTTTCTTCAATCAAAATAGTTGTTTCAAATAATATTTATGACCCATTAATGCACTAAAATCTGGCTTATTTTTGTAACAAGGGCACTTGGACAAGTCTATATCATTAATTAATAATTACATTAGATCTCTTCTTGACTAATAGAGGAACCAATTTGATTAAGAAAAATAATTAGGAGAGTAAATTAACAAGAAAATAATTTTTTTATAAATTAAGTTAAGAGACTTTATTTTTTAGGCGATTAAATTAGAAAAATTCAAAAAATAAATTATTAACTTCCTTTGAAAAAAAAAAACGAGAGAACCAAGTAATTGTAGAGGTTAACTCCCCACTACAGCTATGCTTTCAACGTTTTGCTTTCAATTCACACTTCAATTTCATAGCCATTGACAGTTTGGGTAAATGAACGGCTTTAACCAACCAACGGATTTGTGAGATACTAAGCCAGCTGGCTATGGTTGGGATGCCAACTCATACAAAGAACGCCAGTCCTCTAACGCCACCTGTTCTCAACTTCTATATTTCTGATCCATCAGCCACTATTTAAAGGACGCGTGGAATCAATTTATAGTAATAAATAATTGTTGTTCTTCACGATTTAATTGGGAGTTGCATATAGCAATAGCAATAGCAATTAGCAAATCCTGTGTAAATTGTTCAGATCTTGGCCTATCGTCCCTCTCTATTCTCAAATCTCAATAATTAACAGTGCTAGCATGCGCACCTGAAGCGGATGCGCAAACAGGAAGAGGTGAAAAAGGGAGAGAAGGTGCGCACTTTAGCGAGCCCACGATAGTCGGAGGAGCTTCAAAGTTGAAGGTTTGTAAACGGAGCTCCAGGTTGTCTCTTACTGTTGAGGTCAAGACAAAAGCAACCACCACTCCTTTCTCTCTAAATCTCCCTGGTCCTTCAATTGTGAGCTTTGGAGATCCCTCTCTCTCCCCCATCTACCTCTGCGTTTCCGATCTAGTAATCCTCTTGCTCTCTCTCTTGCATTTTGTTCTTGCTAATGGCGGAGAAATACGAAAATGATTTATATGCGTTTCTCGTTTTTGGATTGTAATGCAGAAACCAGAGAGGAATACCATCTTTGTCAGTGTTGCAAGAAATTAGTTAAGTGATCTAAAGTTGATGGCTGCTCCACCGGCAAGGGCTCGTGCGGATTACGATTGCCTCATTAAGCTTCTTTTGATCGGCGACAGTGGTAGGTGACTCTTCCTTCTCTCTCGTGTTTTATCTGAAAATAATGTGAGAGTGGTTGATTCATTTTATTAAAAAATGTTGGATTTGGGATTTTAACCTAATGCAATCTAAATTAAGATATTATTTTCATGATCTAGTTCGAGAGAATTTTTGATTCGTTGTTTATAATCACGATGCAATAATGGGGTAAGGAGGTTGATATAGCGGGTTCGTTCTTTTCACATAAAAAATTTCTAGAGCTTCATTAGTAATTTTGCAGAATGATTGTTTGCTAAAACATGATACATGTCATTCTTCATTTCTGCTGCTGCTCTCGTTGATTTTAGCGTAAATCTCATGTATTTTTGCAGGTGTTGGAAAGAGTTGCCTTCTTCTGCGTTTCTCAGATGGTTCTTTCACTACTAGTTTTATCACAACCATAGGGTGATTTTTTTTTTCCTATTTTCAATGAGTATAACAGCAGAACCTTGTTTTCCAAAAGTTTCTCCAACATGACAAGCTATCCTAATGCAGCATTGATTTCAAGATAAGAACCATAGAGCTTGATGGCAAACGGATCAAGCTCCAAATTTGGGATACTGCAGGTCAGGAGCGGTTTCGAACAATTACAACTGGTGAGGTTTCTGATCCTCACTGGCACTAGCAACTTTTTGTTGCTTGTATCATTGTATGCGACTCATGGAAATTGCATGGTATATGTGGCTTATGACCTTCCTGATATAGGAGAAAAAGGTAGGAAAAATAAAAAAAGAAAACACAAAAGGAAAAAGAGAGGTAGAAAGACTCTAGAGAAAAAGAAAAAGATAGAGAATACGGGTAAAGAGATACACTCCACTCCAGATAGGAGGTACCTATAGTTTTGATGGGTCATGAGATACACTTCAAGACATATCTAACAGTCCTGGATGATGTTGATACTGTTTCATGAGAGCTCCTTCTTCTTCGCTGTTTTTGGCTACTTATAAGAGTATTTGTCAAGTAGGTAGTCTTGCCTTATAATCAATACTATTTTTTTTTTTTCCCGTTTTTTCAGCTTACTATCGTGGAGCTATGGGCATATTGCTAGTCTATGATGTTACCGACGAATCGTCATTTAACAGTAAAACAAACATCTCTATCTTCAGTTTGAAATTTGGATATCTGTACCTTTCTGTGTGGAGGCTTTTTTATCTGGTGTAATCACTCAGCCTCTGCTTTTTACAGATATCAGGAATTGGATTCGCAACATTGAACAACATGCCTCAGATAATGTAAATAAAATACTGGTGGGGAACAAAGCTGACATGGACGAAAGCAAAAGGGTATGCAAGCTCTGCTGACCATATTTATGAACTTCTTTTGCTTACCCTTCTTCTTCTCGTCCTCCTTCTCGCTCTCTCTCTCTCTCTCTCTCACCCTCACCCTCACATATGCATGTTATTTGCATTCTTCGTAATTACATACCTTTTTATTTCCTCTTAGGCTGTGCCCACGTCCAAAGGCCAAGCATTGGCTGATGAGTATGGAATTCAGTTCTTTGAAACAGTAAGTGATGTATACTTGAGAATCTGGGAGCTCCCTAAAGTTCTCTACTATTATATGCACTGAAACTTTTTGTATTGCAGAGCGCAAAGACAAACCTAAATGTGGAGGAAGTTTTCTTCTCCATAGCAAGAGATATAAAACAAAGGCTAACTGAGACCGATTCTAAATCAGAGGTATATGAATATCCTCTTTCTTTGAAAGATCCTTGTATTATTATCACACACTCTGTAATGATGAATGTCTCGTGATAATTTCATTGCAGCCAACAACAATCAGGATCAACCAAGATCAGGCAGCGGGGGCTGGGCAAGCTGCACAAAAATCAGCTTGTTGTGGTTAAAGGCTATAATTTCTAAATGGAGGCAACACCTTGTCCATGAACAAGGAGGAAGGATGGAAATACTACTTACATGATGATGATTTGTTCTTTGCATTTTAACGTCTCATTCTTTCCAGAATTTACGTGAGAAAAATCAGTTTCTTGCTTTTAAAGAAGTGATAGTAGTCCAAAGCTAGATGCATTTTGTGTGAACGCATATCTGACCACCCCGTACTTTCCTTGTTTACTGAGCGTTGATTTGTTTGATGTATAAACGGATTGACGATTGCGATGAGTTCAAGTAAATATACACCGTATCCTTCGCTAAGAAATGCAGGAACCATTACTTTCTGGTAATTCGTTTATACCTTAAGTGAAAATAAATAGCCACCCTTCAAGATAACTCAACATGCTAGTGTCTGCTAAAATTTCCATGCCTATTTTATTTTCTGGGCTAAAAACTGTTAATTCCTCCTTAACCTACTCTCACTTGTGCCCATTATTTCATATCCACTAATAAATAACAAAGGGGCGTTTCATGAATATGCCATGATACCATTGGTATACTTGAAGACCAAATAGAAAAAATGTGCCTAGAATTTTTATATGTATATACTAAAATCTATCAATTACGATATGTTTTCCACTAATCTTTTCTTGATTTCATTGAAGGCCAAACTATGCATCACACGTAAGCAATGCCAATCAGTTCGAAATAGAATTTGCACCACTGCATTTTTTTCACCTTAATCAAATTGTTCTTCTGGCTGATTTACTCTAATGTAAAGAGGGACATTGATTTCCAATTTTCAAATAAGGATATGTATAGCAGAGAAGGCCGAAGCTAAGGCCCCGCCCCTACAGAAGAGAATCATGCTCCCTGTGAATACTTTTTTCAATAATATACGTTCCTTACAACAGAGGCAAAGTTCTGAGAAAACGGATTGAAATCAGTCACCAAGCAATACTTATCCACTCAAATGCAGAAGCAATCAAACCCATCCCCACTCCCCCTCTCGCCAGCAATTGATCCGTCTCCCTATTTTCCGGAGCTTTTTCCATTATAGGAGGAACTGTCAGAGTAACTAGGTGAATTTTACCTTTCATTTTCAAAGATGCATCCAAAGTAGCATAAGTTTTACAAGACACTTCCCCACATATTAAGTTTAATACCCTAAATATCACAAATAAAGAAGACTTGTTCCTTAATTCCTTTCTATTTATGAAGGATATGAGCTTTCTACATAAAGTTCCTGATAATTCCTTTCCCATCAAGGCACCTAATCTCATTGATCTGTACAAAATCTAACAAAAAGCATCCATTGCCGTTAAAATTACACAATTCATGGCAGATTGCCAAGCCAGAAATAAAATAATGTTAAGAGATCAATATATCTTCCCATGCAAACTAGAACTTCTAACCTCGGTAACATTGACAGAGGCTTGTGACTTATATGTTTAGTACTTCCTTTCCATAAATACGCTGAAGCTTACGGGTTGCTGCTTGAAATGATTCTACAGAGTGTTGGAAGGAGTAAAAGAATTGAATAAGTGATGTACCAAACAACTCCAAAAATAAAAACTTCTTTAAGCACATGTTCATGTTTCAGTGTGTAAAGAAGAAACAAGGAAGGAATGTATTACCTTTCCAAATGCGAAATGCTTTCTGATTAATGGGTGCACCGAAAATTGTTTGAATTGTATCAAATAACAAACTTTCAGGGGTACTCCTCAATTCCCCAACTATCTGATAAATGGTCTTCCCGTTCTCAAAGTAATTGTGATTGTTTGGATGTTTTGTTTTGCAACCAGCATGTCTCTCAAACTCATAAGCATTTAGAACCTGATAATATGAAAAACCACCCGATGAGTCATAAGAATTTGTTAAAAAAGCAATGATTAAGGTGTTTAGTCAGGTTTTCAAAACAGTAGATAACTAACCTTGGTATAATCACATGTATGGCAAGTGGCAACCACAAAGATAGCCAGAACGTTTAATAATTCCACGGAGTTCCTTCTTCCACGCATGAATATAACCACAACTCATTATAAAGGACGTCATATTGAACAAATAGACAAGAAAGACCTGAATTTACCTCCCGTGCCACTGAGACATACTTTAAAGGAACTCCATCTATCAAGCTTCTGACGTTAGAAGGGAAACTGTTTGGAGCTTCTTTCCTTGCTACTTTGAACTCTGGTCTATTCTTGGACAGAGATTCGGGCTTAAGTTTAGCTACCTGAGAAGCATATACAACTATATTCGAATTTGACAGATCCAACTCTTCTTCGTGGGCTGCTATTGATACCTAAACTGAAGATGGATTATATAGCGGATCATAGTCGCCAGCTGACCTGCCCACAGGGATATGATGTCCTGATCATCTGGGAACCCACCAAAAGAAATTACATCTGTGTCATCTTTGCTAAAGGAGTCACCAATAGATATAGCATTCTCTTCTACTCTATAATAAGGGCTATCTAATGATCTAACATGTGCATCCTCTCTGTTGTAAGTAAGTCCCGTCGTTGTGACACCACCCTCCCCATTGACACAGATCTTGCCTCAAGTTCTCTGTTATAAGCCTGATGTAAATCACCAATATTCTGTCTGTTAAGATTATGTCCCTCTGAAGCTCGTGCACTGTCACAATCTTTAATATAATCTACTTTCACCTTTTTAATTCCATTGAACCCTAGACATGTGTCAGAATCTTCAACAGAGCTAGATATAGACAAGTCAAAAGAGAAATCTTACCTGCAAATCATCTTTGTACGTGTGTTTAGATCAGCAGCCACAGCAAAAGAAGTATTCTTTTCAGCAACATTGATAGACCTAGTTTCAGATCCAAAAAATGGGCCAATAAATTGGTTTGGAACTGAATGAAAAGTAGGATTGCCCTCCCAAGTGTAAAATTAACATTTGAAAATCCTGAGCTTGATTTTCCATCAGCATCTTCCACTGCTTGTTTCTTGTTTGGTAAAGAATCTATTTCAGCAGCATCAACAAACCATTGATGAGATCGCTTTGGTTCAATCTTGGAAGGACGATCAAATGCTGCCTTTTGATTACCCATTACCATCCAAAATCCTTTGTTTTGGATAGACTGCAGCAAATAAAACTCAAATTTGTTCACATAACAAGGGGCGCAAGACTTATTTGGTACATATAAGCAGAGAACAGCAAAACTATTGTTAGGAATAAAAAATAATATAGGGGGCACAGTGATCATTTGCTATTGTATTAAGGACATATATGGTATTTTGTAATATTCTGTTACTTTTTTTGTGTGAGGTTTGCATGGCACGCATGAGTCATGTGTATTAAGCTTCCTTTGTGAAGCCATATTGATCCATTGAAATAGTGAACTCTTGAGCCTTCTCTTCATTTCCTTCTTCTTCTTCACTCTTCCTCTGATCTTCAATCCTTCTTCATTCTTCTTCTTAACACAGGTATCAGAGCCGTTCGTTCCTATGGCCAAGGGGACCAGATCTCAATCTTCGGTGCGCGAGTTGGAAGAACATCTTCGTACTGAGTTCGATCTTAAGTTTTCTCAATTGGAAACACAAGTGGCGATTCTTCCTGACCTACAAACTCAACTTCATGATTTGCAGAATGTGATGCGTCACCTGTCTCTCCAATTGGTGGATCTCAATGCTCCTTATGATTGGGGACGAGAAGCATAGCGGGGCAACGACTATCAGTTGCCCACCCGTTCGACGAAATTGGATTTTCCCCATTTCTCTGTTCTTGATGTGGAGGCTTAGATAGCTAAATGTGAACGGTTTTTTCTGCTTGATGGTACACCAGAGGCTCGAAAAACAATACTAGCTAGCATTGCTTTGGATGATGCAGCTTATAAGTGGTTCTTGCATTTCGATCGTAGCCGTAATGGGGTCATCCCATGGACCGCTTTTGTTGATGCTTTACGTGTTCGGTATGGACCATTATATGATGATCCAATGGAAGAATTGATGCATCTTCGGCAACAGGGTAGTCTAGCGGATTATCAAACTGACTTTGAAACCGGAACTTGCATCTAACGTCAAGGTGTTGCGTCCTCAGACATTGTTTGAGGCCATTAAGTTGGCATGTTTGCAAGAATCTAATCTCAATTCCTTGCATCAGTACACTATGAATCTTTTTCAAGGTCAATATAAGCCTTCCCCTGCTACTGGTTTATTGCCTGCCCCATCACCTCTTAAAGCTCTTCCTCCACCAGAAAAATCTAAGTTGCCCAATCATGATTCTAAGAAGTTACCTATAACTTCTTCGAATACTGTGGTGTCTAGTTCTGCTAAGGGAATATTGGGTAAGCCCAACCTTATCTTCAAACATAAACCGAGTCCAGAGGAATTAGATGAATGCCGAACTAAGAACCTCTGCTATTATTGTCGAGCTAAATACTTTCTAGGCCATGTTTGTTCTCAACAAAAAAAATATCAACTATTCCTTATGGAAAGTTGTGATGAATCTGATGTTGTTCCTGATGTTAAAATTCAGTTGATGGAAGGGTCAAGTAGCACTACTTCTGAAGAGGATGTTTCTAATCCTATTATTTCCTTTAATACTATGACGGAAACTATTGCTGCTAATACTATTTGAGTGTTGGCGTGCATTGGGAAGCGAATTTTTCACATTCTGGTGGATACGGGCAGTACACACAACTTTCTTGACTTAGCTTTAACAAAGGAGTTGCATCTCCTTGTTCAAAACATATGACCTGTATCAGTTTCGGTAGCTGACGGTAACAAATTACTGGGTACTGCCAAATGCGATGATCTTAAGTGGTTGACTCAAGGCATTGAATTCTGTGTCGATGTCATTTTACTGCCACTTGCAAGCTGTGACATGGTCTTGGGTATGCAATGATTAAGTAAGATGCAGGCCATATTGGATTGTGCGAATTTGTCTGTTTATTGCGTTTGGAAGGAACAAACAGTTTGACTGATTGCTCATGATGCTACTCAGAACTCTATCATTAACGATACTAAAATGCTTAAGTTGTTGCAAAAAACATCAGATCCTTTAGCTTATCAGTTAATTCCTTATTCAGAACCCGCTTCCTATCACACCATTATAGTGCATGACTCGCCTAATATTCCTACGGATATACAAATTTTACTAAATGAATTTAGATTCTTTTTTGATGAACCACTTACCTTACCTCCAAGTAGAGGTGCTCATGACTAACAGATTATTTTCAAAAAGGGTACCTAGCCTATTAACTTGCGGCCATATCGTTACCTTTTTTCACAAAAATGTCATCGATGGGTTGATTAAAGATATATTGGACCAAGGCATTATCTAGCATAACTTGTCTCATTTTGCATCTCTGGTGGTTTTAGTTAAAAAGAAAGACAATAGTTGGCGTATGTGTGTAGATTACTGAACTCTCAATAAAGCCACTATTCACAATTGCTTTCCTATACCATTGATCGAGGACCTTTTGGATGAATTGGGTAACGCTCGAATTTTCAGCAAGCTGGACCTTAGAGCCGAATATCATCAGATCCATATGCGTTCTGAAAATGTGCATAAAACGACATTCCAAACACATGTAGGTCATTATGAATACTTGGTGATATCCTTCAGTCTCACTAATGCACCATGATATTTCAAGGCATCATGAATTATATATTTGCTGACATGTAGTGAAAATATGTTCTAGTATTTTTCGATGATATCTTGGTTTACAACATTGATCTTGCTTCTCATGTGGTTCATCTTCGTTCAGTGTTTTCTATTTTGCAGTACCATAAATTTTTTGTTAAGCAGAATAAATGTGCCTTTGCTACTCATATCATAGAATATCTGGGTCATATCATTTCAAATGGTACTGTAGCTGCAGAACCTTCTAAGCTTCAAGTAGTTGCTGACTGGCCAGTACCCAGGACTATAAAGGAATTTCGTGGTTTTTTAGGTCTTTTGGGATACTACCGTAGGTTTATACGTTCCTATGGTATTATTGCTCGACCCTTTACAGAATTATTAAAAAAGGATAATTTCAGTTGGAACCCAGATGTTGAACGTGCTTTTGTGACTCTTAAAAGCAGCTTTGGTTGAAGCTCTAGTGCTGGCTCTACCCAATCTTTAACAACTTTTTACAATTGAAACAGATGCTTCTCATATCGGTATTGGTGCTGTCTTATCTCAGGACAATCACCCTATAGCATATGTCAGCAAGGTCTTATCATCGCGAAATCAACTTATCTCTGTTTACGACAAAGAGCTACTTGCTATTGTACATGCAATGTCTAAATGGCATGCTTACTTGAACATTCAGCTATTTACTATTTTAACTGATCAATGTAGCCTCAAGTTCTTATTAGAGTAGCGTTTATTAACTCCCTCACAGTACACTTGGATTAATAAGTTAATGGGCCTTCAATATGAAATCAAATATCGTCAGGGTGTTGAAAATGGTGCAGTTGATGCTCTGTCTCGTGCCACTCATCGAGAGTTGTTACAGTTAAGCCTTTCTTCTATTTCTACAGAATTTTGGGATTTAATTATGCAGCAATATCACACTGATCCTACCTTAATGTAAGTTGTTGATGAGGTATAAAGGGATCCTACGTCTCACCCCAAATATAAATGACATAACCAGATTTTGCTTCAAAAGAACCGCATAGTTATTGGTCCTGTGCAAGGGTCTCCTAAACACCTCATTTTGTAGTGATTACATTTAGGGCCTCAAGGATGTCATTCAGGTGTGAAGGCTACTTATCATAGGGTGAGAGCTTTGTTTTATTGGAAAGGCATGCTTTGCGATATAAAGAAGTATTTGTAGAGTTGTGAAACGTGCCTTCGCTGCAATTATGAAATGGTGGCTTATCCTGGTCTCTTGCAACCTTTACCCATTCCTCAAGGTGTATGGCAGAGTATTGCTATGGACTTCATAGTTCATCTTCCTAAGTCTCACAGCAAAGATACTATGTGGGTCATTGTTGGTTATTTTAGTAAATACGCCCACTTTCTTGCTATATCACATCCATTCTCGGCTGCCAACTTGGCTCAGCTTTTTCTTGATCATATTTTCAAACTTCATGGTGCTCCTACCAACATAATCAGTGATCGTGATCCTCTTTTTACCCGTAAATTCTGGCAAGAATTTCTCCTTCACCTGAGAGTTGAACAAAAGCTTTCCACAGCCTACCATCCACAGTCAGATGGCCAAAGTGAAGTACTTAATCGCTGCTTGGAACATTATCTTTGTTGCTTCTGTTGGCAAGCACCTAAAGATTGGGCTAAGTGGATTTCTCTTGTGGAGTAGTGGCATAACACCACCTTTCATACTTCTACAAGCACAACTCCATTTGAAGTCATGTATGGTCAACCTCCACCATTGCAACTCCCTTACTTGCTACACAAGTCTGCCATGGACTCCATTGACCATTCTTTTTCTGCTCCTGAAGCAATGCTGGAGCGTCTTAAGGTTAATCTCGAAGTTGCTATCAATAGAATGAAACAATATGCTAACCGTCATCGCACTGAGGGATAGTTTCAAGTAGGAGACTGGGTGTTTTAAAAGCTGCAACCTCATCGACAGCTTTCGGTGGCTCAATGTCCTTCAGAGAAGTTGGCGCCTTGTTTCTATGGCCCTTATCAGATTGAAGCTCGTGTTGGAACGGTTGCTTATATATTAAAACTTCCTCCTCACTATAAAGTTCACCCTACCTTTCATGTGCTTGTGTTGAAGAAATGCCTCGATCCCAGTATCTTTGTTCATCACTTGCCATTTGAGATGGATGCTACTAAATGGCCTCGAGAACCTTATGCCATTCTTGATCGCCGTATGATACAGCGGAATCACCGTTCCGTTACCCAAGCTCTTGTTCATTGGGTTGGAGAGCTTCCTGAAGAAGCCACTTGGGAGATATGGCATCTGTTCCAGCAGCGCTACCCTGCTTTTGCTCGTTCTCTTTATCCTTGAGGTCAAGGATGTTTTCGGTGGGGGAGTATTGCTAGGAATAAAAAATAATATAGGGGGCACGGTGATCATTTGCTATTGTATTAAGGACATATATGGTATTTCGTAATATTCTACTACTTTTTTGTGTGAGGTTTGCATCGCACGCGTGAGTCATGTGTATTAAGCTTCCTCTGTGAAGCCATATTGATCCATTGAAATAGTGAACTCCTGAGCCTTCTCTTCATTTCCTTCTTCTTCTTCACTCTTCCTCTGTTCTTCAATCCTTCTTAATTCTTCTTCTTAACAACTTAAAGTATACACCACCCCCCCCCCCCCAAAAAAAATAAAAACAAGAAACAAGAAACAAAACAAAAAAAAAACAAAGGTTCACTTTATCGTGCCTGTGGAAACTTTACCATCGTACAAACTATAGCATTGCTTCCTTTCTTTCGTCCAATAAACCAAACTGTCTGTTATATGATTTTTTTTTTCCTCGCCAAACTACAAGGTGTTACATTACACATACGTTAATACTCGCGTAAATATATATTTTTTCTTATATTAATATGTATGAATGTAGATATTTTAGATTTTGCGGTGTCCAGTGTCTATTATCTATGTGCGTTTCACAGCCCCTCACAAACTACCTTAAACGAAAAAAAGGCATTATAAGCTATTTGCCTCATAGCTCAGAAACGGTGTTCATGTCAGATTATGTCCTGCGTTCTGTATTGATGTTTATGTTTCATAGCCCTTCACATACTCCCTCGAAAGAAAAATAAAGCACTTTGATTCAAAAGGCTAGAAGAAACATACAACAGAAGTAATATGCAACGCTTGTAAATTACAATCCAATGTGCATTTGTGTGCGCAAGCTCCTCATAATAGAAGACGGTCGCGAACAATAAAAAACGTAAAGAAAAAAAATAGTAACCAAAGCAGAACTTAATAATTACCATTTGTTTCTATTTTTGCAGGTGAAAAATTATCCTGATTCCACTGTCACTTTCTGGTCGACTCCAAGGGATACTTTTCTTGGTTCCCAAAGTAGTGTACCCGGACTCTGAAAATCTCCAAACAACTCCTGCACCAAGAGAAAACCCCCTCATGTACGGTAACGCGGTTCGCATTGTTCAAAGTCAACAACGAAGAAACAGAATAGCAAGCGAAATTAATCAAATTATAAGAACTAGAAGAATAAATAATTCTTCCATCAAACAGAATAATACGACACTAACTAGCTTAGATATTTGAACTTACCGAATAAAATTTCTCAAATGACTATAAAATCATCTACAGCAAATATAGTTGAAGTCAACAAACGCCAACATTCGAGCTCAGTAATTACGAGCCAGCGACTACCTTCGGTAATGGAAGCTCGGTATAAAAATTCCACCATCCGTTCCCTCAGCGGTGGCCTGAAATATAACCAGGAAGGTTTTTCTCACGCCGGTGAATAATGAAACTTCCGGCGAATTCCCACCGGCGGTGAACGAAGACAGCTTCCAGAAGGCAAATGGACGGAAGAAATTTGATACGGTGACTACAGATCACTCGATCGTTTCTCGGCAATTGGATGCATAGAATGAGCCTGGATTGAGTACGACTCACGGTTCGGCTTGTTGATGACGTACACGTGTGTGTTGGGAAATAAATATGGACCGTTGACAGTGTGGAGCAACTCTATCGGCGTCCAATATGGTCTTTTCATTTTTTGTTTTTCTTGGGCCAACGTCCAATATGGTTTCTTTGGTTTTACTTAGTTTAGAGAATTTGTAACGGGCTATCAATCTCCAAACGCATCAAGACGTAGCACGCTGAGGTGGATATATAAGATTCAACTCATTAAAAAAAAAAGTATTATTTTTCATATTTGAATAAATATTTTTATTGGTTATAAACATACCAAAAGTTAAGCATGCCTTTTTTTTTTCTTCTCATTTTTATCAGCCGAAATGCTTTTGTTACAAGTTGTAAGTATGCCATTTAACTAATCTACTTATTTAGATAAATTAATAGAAAGTGGTGACATACTAATTAGTGTGAGCGAAAATGAAGTTGTATTCGGATTTTTCTTGATTGAAAAAGATAAAATTACGCTTGATAAAATAAAGTACAAATAATTGTTGTTTGATGACACATATGAAACTAGGTGGCAAGTGGCTAGCCTAATCACATGTATGAAATGAGGATACCATATTGTGAATTTGTGATTAGGCTACTTGTTAAACTTCTGGCCTCTACTGCTTATGACTGATTATGTAACAACCCTCTCTCAATGTTATATATTTCTTTACTAGCTTTAGCTTTAGAATCCTCTACATTGGATACGAAAACATCACGGTATATTTAGTGTGTAATTGAAAATAAAGTAAAAAGAGAAAGAAAAGTGACAATGGAGGATAATTTGAAAGGTACAGATAATAAATCTAAATGCATCGTTATATTCCTGTCTTAAATGCAGACAATTTGCTTCCTCTTTATCACGCGAGAGAGAGAGAGAGAGAGGGGGGGGGGGAATTTCCTGAGTTAGCCAACTTTTGCTTTGTCGTGCATCAAGGTGAGCAATAAGAAAAGAAGTACAGATACCCAAGCCAGCAATAATAAATAAAGATTAACTAACATGTTTGGATTAAAGGAAAGTAAATTTTTAAATTTGATATTTTTATTAATTTATATTTAAATTTATTTTCTTTTTATCTATTTGTTTTAAACTAAAAATATTGTTAAATAGTATTAAAATTAATTTTCAATAAAAAATTTAAATTAAAATCTTACATTCATTTGTTATATTTCTTAATCTAAAGATAACCTAAGTATTCCAATTTTGAGATCCAATTTCAATCTTAATTCAAAGTTGTTGATAATGGAGAATAGCAATGAGGAGAAAGAAATAGCTTCAAGAGAGCGTATTGTATTATTTGAAGATAAGGATGTTATAATAGTAAGAATGTCAGAATATGAGTTGAGTGATACGTGGGATTGAAAGATCTTTTGCTGTGTAATAATAGGGGATTTTATTTATATTCTTAAGAAAGATAAGCTAATGATGGAAGTTGATTAATTAAGTTGGCATATTGCAATTGGCAGAGATGTGCTGTGTTTAACGTAACTTATCATTTTTAACTAGCCACTTAGTGTTATGTTGTTCAAAATAACTTATTGTTTTAATATATATATATATATATATATATATATATGATTTAATGAGACTTAGGACCTATATTGTTAAACTCATAAGTTGATTTTCTTAGTTTAATGAGTTTAAATTTTTATTTAAAAAAATTGTGTCAACTCACTTGTAGATTTGAACTTTAATACAAATTCGATTTAATTTACCTTTAATTTAAATAAATTTAGTTAACTTAATATTTTTTGAATCAAATTTGATGAGCTATCATATAAATGAGTCAAATTAAGTTTAAAAAAAAATAAAAATATTTAAATATAATACAATCCAATAAAAAAGGATACAAAAATAGTATTTATGTATGAATTTGATTAGAATTTTTATATTAAGAAATATGAATTATGGAATATAAATATTTCTGTTAAAAAAATTAGTATAACTTGAATTGTATTTAAATAAATTTTTTTATATATTACATTTTATATGTAATTATTAACAAATATAAATTTTTATGAGTTTATAATACCAATTTACATTGCGAGTTTACTTTTCTTTTATAAATTTATTTAAACTCATGAATTTGATAACGTTTTGTAATCGTACATTTTGATAATATAAATTAGGTTATTGTAGACCTATAAATTAAGTCACTGTGAACTTGTAAAAAATTCAGACCTATAAAATACTCATAACATATATATATATATATGAGTTACAATTTGAGAATGAATTATATCATATTATATATAAAATGTTAATAGATTATAAATTATAATACATATATGTTCTCACTTATAAATTGTTAACTACAGTCATGATTCATTTTTTAAAAATCACTCTTTTCTCAATTTAGTTTATTTTAAAAGTAAAACATTTTAATTTAATTCTTAATCAAAATAATCCCTCATGTTGATCAAAACTATGAACAAGTTAATTGACATGACATAACTTGAAACCCACATAGTTATTGAGTGATGATTTAAATTTATTTAAGTGTTATTTTTCTCAAACAACATTCTCCTCTTCCTCCTCCTCTTCTGTCATTAGTGGCACATAATGACAGATCATGGCCATATTGTTAAAAGCTTGTGATAAGAATGGGTTTTGTTCTAGTGTTCGAAAATAATATTCCAAAACTTTCATATATTTTCCGTTACTTATGTGGATAAGATCTATGTTATAAAGTATATAACATAGGGATTAATTTTTAATCGTATAACTTCATAATAATTATGCACAGCTTCCGCATGGTAAAATAAGAAATTAAAAGATTTCGTTAAAATTGTTTGTTTGGAAATATCCTAAAAAGCTAATCATAGATTTTTCTCTCCATCAGAACAATAGAGCATAACAAAACTTGTTGAAGAGATAACATAGAACCAAAGTATATCTTTTTGATTAGAGGTTGAATCGATCATCAGAAGAAGAATTAGGCCAAAAATTAGCTTATTATTATTATTTTCTTTACATCTATCATCTTATTGGATTTGGTGAGTTTTGATGAATCAGACAAATTGATACCACCAGAAGAAAAATTACACTAGGACAAGTTAGATTATAATTCATGACTAAGTACACTCTTGTTTATACTAGTTATATCACTTGATCTGATAGTTGGGTAACTGTAACTTCATCTAGCGAGAGAGAATCTTTCACGACTAAATCTTGAATGTATTCCAAATTATTTGGTATGTGGATCAGACACGTAAAATTTCTCTCCAATTAAGCAGCGCATGAAATCCTTGTTTCATTGCTTGCACGGCATCTTGTTTAAACCCATATAATTAGAAAACAATTAATGTAAAATTTGCCAAAAGTTTAAGTAATAACAAAAAAGAGAAAAAAAAAAAGAACTATATATACTGAGCACAAAATATTCAGTACAGCAGAAGATCCTCCATAGAATTAATTAAATAAAACAATTCAATCATTCTCCAATGGCATCAAGTTCAAGTCCAACGACAGCAAATTAATCCCTTTGTCCAACAGCGGCATGGCAGTAATATTATGACTCACCAAACCAGCGTTAATGGCTTCGGCTCTATGCTTCCTCATGTGTCCTCCTAGCGCTTGACCGATCCCAAACTCAACCCCACAAATATGGCACTCATGCATCTTGGGCTTGCACGAAAGCTCTGCAGGACCCAGCGTCATCGGCTTCGGCTTCTTGTGGCTGGCTCTGTGTCCTCCAAGCGCTTGAAATGAAGAAAACTCCCTATTACAAGTCTTGCACTTAAACGACGGCGACTCTCTGGAGGGTGTGTTAATTTCGCCAACTTTGGATAATAACATCAAACAGTTGGCCGTATCGAAGCTATCTTCTTCACCCTCTTCTCTGCCTCTCTTCATGGCTGAGCCTACCATATGATCAACCGAATGTTTCGCAGAATTTGTCGGCGTGAATGGTAATGGCCGGGAAGTGACTGCACTGCTAGCTCTTATATATTTATGGGCTATATATGACTGACTTGGAAGGGGCGTAGGACATGAAATGACAGAAATGGCCTTGCTTTTGCTTGGTGGTTAAGGTAGGAGTAGATAGGAAGGGCAGAGGCGTTGAACAGCGACGGGAGTCTTCGTTTGCGTGACCGCGTATTCAATGGGAGGAATTTGGAACATGTGGTCTAAGGAAGCTAGCGGAAACTATTCGTCATGTAACCAGCAATGTAAATCCGAGACCACAGCTTTTGAAAGAACTGATAACTGCAGGTGCAGTTGGAGCGCGTTCCACGCACCGCCATTATTATATGATGTTATTGTTTCTGATGCAGAGTTATAAATCATTAAATTATATTGAATAAAAATTAAAGATTAAATTACACTTCATGTTAAAATTATATGGTTCTTTCTTTTACTTTAAAATTTAAATTTTGCTCTTTTTTGAAATCAAAGTATATACAATATTAATTTTTACTATAACAAAAATAAAGTATAAATATATTTATTTTTATCCAAATATTCTTATTTATATTATTTATATGATGTAATAAATATGAGATATATATTTGACTAATAGAAAAATGGTTGTTTTTTAAATTTAAAATAAATAAAATTTATAGTTTGTAATGCAATTGAAATAAAAAATTTTGAAACAATTTTTAATAATTTATATATTTTAATATAATAAATTAATGTTATTTCTGAAGATATTTTAAACAAATTTTAACTGTAAAGAGATTTTTGTATGTTTTTAAAATAAGAAATTATATAATTTAAATATTTTTTAAGAAAGAGTGTACTTTATTTAAAATTAAAAGAATAACCATAATGCACGGAGTAGGGCGCGTGGGGGTTGGAAAATTCAGGTGAGTCAGCAGTAAGGAATATAGAGTATAAGTTTAATATGGGCACAAGGACAAGGCGGGGAACGTAAAGCCGGCTTCATTTGAAGTTTAAACGGTGTACCTTGTCATGCAGTGTTGTTACACGGTCCACACACTGACACATGCTTGCTTGTGAACTTTCAAGTTTTCACATTCCCAGTCACTGCTTCCTAATCCAAGGTCTTGTCCTTAATTATATCGCTCCACCTCACTACGAACTAGATACGACATTCCATCTACACCTTTTCGCATTCCCACTCACTGCTTCCTAATCTAAGGTCTTTTCATATGGAATACACGAAATGCTAGACATTTGTAGATCTTTACTGAAGACTTTAAATTAATAAAAGATGAGATGCATATATTGTTTAATTATTTAGTTTTAAATTTTTTAAAATATATAACTTAATTTTTAAAATTTTTTTAGCTTTTTATTCATTAAATTAATTGTAAATTAAAAATAAAATAAATATATATACCTTAAAGACTCACGAATAGTGAGCTAAATATTTTTAAAAATTAAATTATGTATTTTAATACCTAAAGAATTAATAATTATATATATTTTTTAGATATCAGAAAGTGCATTCAAATATGATTCTTTTTTTTTTTTTTTTTACTTTTTTGATTAAATATAATTGTTAGGGTAATATCGTCGTCGCTGACCAAGGCTTACGTTAGCAAATTAGAAACATAATGGTCTTTTACATAAATAACCTCGTACAGACTACTAGCACTGTAAGCTAGAATAACGAAGCTATGTGGAAAGAAAATTCTTTTCAATTTTTTTTTAATTAGCTTAGAAACCTTAAGAAACAGCCCCCCGTAGGATCCGCGATGTGCCCCCATGAGAGTAACTTAACCAAAAAATAAAAAAATTAAAATTAAAAAGAAAAAGGCGCAGCACACACAGTGCTCAAAAAACACAGCACTTCATACAAGCCCCACTATTTTTTTGAGGTAAATTTGTTTATCTGGATCTGAGTTATTAACAAATTAATATTATTAATATTTAGTATAACAATTTAAAACAAAAATGAACACAGAGTATATATATATTGTCATGTTCTTCCACATAAAAATTTTGTATTAATCCAAATAGATCTTTAACGTGCTTTAAATTTGCAGTTCATAGATAATTTTTAAGAGGAATGATTAAGAAGATAGAAAAATCATGTAATGCCATCGCTAGATAAATGCAAACAATATACATAAATGAATAATATATAAAAAACATTATAACGTCAATACAACAAATTTTTTTTTTTGGTAAAAAGAAAAATAATATGTTAGTTTTAGCTAGACAAAAAAAGAAATCAATATTGTTATCTTTTGTTTATTATAAATATATAAAGCGCATGATTAGCCAGGAAAAAAAAAACACATGAGAAATGAGACACACTTGAGTTATGCCACAACAACCAAGTTTTTCAATTTGGGAGGCTAATAATTAATGGCTTAATGTCCTCATTTCGAGACTCCCAGAGAATAAAATAAAAATTTGAGCCTTTAATCCATTAGTTTTATATTTGAGGGCAAATCTCATGGAATTAAAAAAACTTGAGGGCAAATAAAAGACGGTGGTGTCATTTTTTAAAACAATAATATAGACATGTTACTTTAATATTACTGATATGTTTAAAAGTTTTCATTCTATAATCATATTTATTGTTCTCATGACACTAAAATCTAATACAAAAATGGATCCTTTATTGCTAGAATTCTTGTGCTGTTGTGTTGTTGGCTGAGAGACAAAGTGTGTTTTAATTTTTTTATTTTAAATTAAATTTACTTATCTTATTTTCTTTTTCAGAATTTCTCTTAACTGCAAGAATTTTCAACAACAGAGGATCTATGCTCATCTAATACTCTTGAGATAATGATCAACATGAAAACAGAGTTTATTTAAAGGGCCAAAAAAAAAACCATCCAAATATTAGGAAATATTAGACGCTAGAGAATCTCTTTTAAGGAGGGATGATCACTAATACAAATCTTCAATGCTTAAAGAATTTGAATAGCGCAATGTGAATAACCGTAAAAGTCCTATTACTTCTCTTTTACCAATGAAGAATATATAGTTTTTGTCTAACATATTGAAGTTAAAAGGCCAGTTTTTGTATATTATGTATTAGTTTTTGCATATATTATGTAGTTTTTGAAGTTTGAATGCGTCTTTGACCTCCTTATAAATTATTATTATAAAATCCTCCTATGATCATAAGCTTTAACTTAGGCGATTATATCTTAAATAAGCCGTCAGAACTGTATGTGGGACCTAAAACGTATCTCACATGGCAGAACAGATTATCTGCCATGCAACAGATTTGGACCTTTGATTTCTCTTTCTTTTCGTTGACAACCTTAACAATTTTTTTATATATTTTTTAAAAGAAACAAAATATAAGATGAAAATTATGTTTTGATTTTATTAGACATAACTATCTATTTAGTAAAAATTGAAAGATTATTTTTATTTTATATTTTGTTTTATCTAAAATAAAATAAAATATGAAATATAAAAGATCTAGATCTATTGCTCGAGTTGAACAATAGAATAGAAAATCCGTTTTCATCTCACAAGATGTGATTCACTAGTTATTTCTTAGGCCTGTATGTGCTTATAGCATGAACCCCAAACTGGCGCATCGGTCATCTGCGGCACTTCATATATATAGAGCCTTTTTTTTTTCTCTCTCTTTGATAACTAGTTTAGATTCTCTCCTACGCTATGTAATAAGAAGAAACAAAGATAAATAATGAGTCCTATATGCATGAAACTCACATCTTTTTTTATTTATTTATTTTCCTCTCTAATCAAACAACGTGTAATTAATGTAAAGGTTCCAAATTCGTGAAATCATATGTAAAAGCCGTTAAACAATGAATTTTTGGGTTTACACTTTACATCTCAGGATGATGATTCTCGTTCAATTGAAAATCGAAAGTCCATGTTCAAACTTCAAACTCAAGAACGTGGGCCAGAACATTCTCCTCTTTGACTACATGAGACTATCAATTTTTATTTGCACTTTGGCCTATTTCTCGGTTTTGATATACCCCACATGTTGCGCCCCGTTCGGTAGCTGGAAACCGCAATGGAAATGGGGAAGTTGAAGAAATTTTAATTTTAGTTTTAAAATTATTATTTAATTATTATTTAATATTTTTGAATAATAATTATTTAATTATTAAAAACAAAATTATTATTATTATTTATTTACAAAATTACTTTTTGCTACCTCGTGTTAAACATACAAGCGACATAATAACGACAAAATCATCTACTTCAAAATCATATTTTACTCCAAAAAAAATATATGAACTAAATTGAATTAAACTGAATAAAAATCGAACTAAATCGATTAAAATTTAAAACTGATAAGGTCCAACAAAATGAAAAATCAATTAACTTAGTTTAGTTTAATTTTTATTCAAAATCAAATCAAACCGAACCTTTGAACACCTTTAGATGTGCCTAAGATTTTGAAGCTGACATTGATGGAAATTTACTTCTTCCTCCAAGTAGCATTCCTTTATTACCAACCACTCGAACACATACGGTTCATCGCTATTGGGATAAGTTCGATTACGCACTCATGCGTCCAGTTTTTGGAGGCAGGGGTTTTGCTCCTGTAGAGCCTGGCTCACCAACTGAACGAAGTGGTCATCATCAGCGGCATTGAGAACAAAGCTAAGAAATGTGTAAAATGTATTGTAAGCTGCGTAAATTTTGTGGAGATCAAGCATTGCATGTATTGAATTAGATTTTTGAAGCACTTTTAGGTGGTGAGAAGGTTGTGTCCTGTAAGTAGCGTCTTCAAATCTCCTGAAATGCTAAAATATTGTGGGGGTATATCAAAACAAAGTAGTATGTTCATGTTCATGTTCTTGTGTGGGAATGAATCCGTGGATGATGAAGAATTTGAAAACGTGGCTTCATGGGAAACGGTGTGCGTTTGTCATTTAGTATCTTGTTCATACACAAAGTACCTTTTCATGCATTCTTAATCAGTGTTATTTATTAATGTTTTTAAAATTAGATTAATCATTAAATTAATAAAAGTACTGATAATTATTAAATATATATTTTTAAAATTTTATATGTTAAAATTTTAATATAAGAAATACATATTAATAAATTTTAAATATTTGATTACTAATTTAATATTTTTTAAGATGTTACAAAAATTATTTTAAAATTTTTAAATTATATTAAGATTTTAATTATCATTAAAAAATAAAAAATAAATGGTAATTTTAACTAAATATCTTGATATTTTGAGAGAAATGTTATTAGGAAATAGAATATAAATATATTAGAAAATAAATATAAAAAATTATCAATTATACACATTTTACTTTTTTATATTCTCTCTTTTTTAATTTTTTGTTATATTTTATTTTTTTTTATTTTATATTTTTAATTTATCAAATTTATTTGAAATAAATTATTCTATTATATAAAAAAATCTTAAAAAAAATTACTATTGATCAATTCAAACTGACTTTAACCGTTTAATTTTGACTTTTTCTTTGGTTTCTTGATTTTGGACCAACCAAATTGGGTTAAGAACCAATTTTGATAAAACCAGTCAAATTGACTTATCTGATCCAATTTTTAAAGCGTTATTATTTACGTCCAAAAAATAAATAAATAGTCATCGTCGTTTGGCTATAACTTTGTTGTTTTACCCTGATTTACTTAAATTAATGTGGATGATGGCCCATGCAATCTAGTGGGCCATAGTCTACAAACAATTAAACCTATTTTAATATTTGGATGGGAGAGTGAAGGACTTCTCGTAGAGCTGCAGTGAGACCACACTGCAACACCCCCACAGCATGAGCGGCAAATCCTTAGCGTTAGCGGCGATTCCTCTTCAGGCTCGAAGGCAAGAATGCGACGATGAAGAAGGAGAGCTTAGTGATATTCAGGCGCCAAGGAATTTGCAGATTGTGAGCTCTTCCCCCTTCAGGCTTCCCGATGATTGGGTTGTTGAGGAAAGGCCCCGTCTCTCCAGCATCGCCAGCCGCCGCCAAATAGACAGGGTGAATTTTCTTCTTCTGTACCGTCATTGATTTATCTGTCACTTTTCTTCTGAAGCTTACCTTCAATTATGTGCAAATACCTTTGCACTCATGCATGCGTGCATAAACGCGTGGATCATGGTCCTTCATAGTCTCTCTCTTTCCGTGGGTGTGTTGAGGGGCGGAAAGCGTGAAACGTGCTGAATCTTTTTTCAGGGGGTTTCGTTTGGTGAATTGGATTTGGTATCATTACCAGTTACCATTTCATGTTAAACGCCTAGCGATCGAAACAAGAAGTCCCGTGCAGCGTTCAAATTAATAATTTTTTATACATAAATGTTAATATGAACAAGTGTGAAGATAGACTTTGGATTGCCTTAAATTGTAAAGGAAAAATGAGTTATTTTGACAGAAAAAGTTTGTTCATTTTCTTGAATGTTATTTGTTTGTTTTTCAGATCATCGGTTAAAATTTGCTCCAAATAACTCATTTTCGGAGACAATCTGGCTCATGAAGATATTAACAAATATGTGAGACTATGTTTATAATATGTTTGACGTGGTGTAAGAAGTGATGTTTTATTTTCATTTTTCATGAGTATCATCAATGTTGGTGTCTGACGGAGCTCCCCAAGGCTCAGTGCTTGGTACAACCATGCGACTACTGGGGTTTCTCAGCCTTTGACAAAACATCATAGCAAAGAAGTGATTATTAAAATGTTTGTATATGACAAATTCAAAGAGGAATATCGGGATTTTCTCTCTTGACTGTCCCTATCCCTATATTGCCATTTAGTTAGGGCCTGCTTGGTAATTCCTATGTATAGAGGTTAACTCAGGTGTAATGTTTATTATACTCTTATAATTATTAGTCAATTATATCTCATTACTTTTTTATTGCTTTTTTAAAGTAAGAGTACAAAGTTATTTTTATCTTTAAAATTACCTCTTTTATTTTCTCTACGATCACATTCTTGTTACATTCTGCATACCAAATAGGTTATAGTTTGATTCAGCCAAGTAATACTCAGCAGGAAGTGAAAAGGAACTTGTTTTCCCCTGCCATTCTTCAGTTCTACATTTAACTAGTTAAAACTTGAAACTATCAAGTTTGGGTTCTCGTTGTTATTATCACTACCACACTCCTGTAACTCGTGCAGTGATTGCTGAGACCCCACTTTGGACATTCTGTAACCAGGATCATAATATATGGAAATTCTTCCATTTCTGCATGGAATTTATGATTTTGTTTTATTTTGCAGTATTACTATGAACCTGGCACTGGAAGGATGTTTCGTTCACTAGTATCTGTTCAGAGACATCTAATGGGAGAGACAAGAGAAACTAAGAGAGTGAAAGAAAATAAAAATACAGTGAGTAACTGACTTTTACTATTTAGTTTACTGTCCACAAAAAACGGGTTAATTGACATAAAATGCAGAAAGGAGGCTGCAAGTAGTTTCATGTTGGTATCAGTTGCAAGTATTCCCTTATGAAGCATATAGAATTCAGCTAAAACTTTCATGTTTTTAGGAAAGATAAAAAACTGTCTAAGTACTCAACAGAACTAAGAGAGCATAAAATCTAAACATTTTCATGTTTATACACAATAGTTGTAATTCCCATAACATGAGGATCATTTCTCCACTCACATAGCTAGTATTGCTGCAGATGCAGGCTGAAGCACGAACCAGGGGAAGTACCTCATCCTTTAGATTACCAAATGATTGGATACTTGAGGAGAAGCCACGTAAATATGTTGCAGTCAGAGACAGGGTACTTCTGTTTTACCTGATACCTTCTAATATGGGGTATTTTGTATTTTATAGCTGGTACTTCAAGCTTCATCGTTTATATGAATTGGGTTTTATGGTCATATCTGTTCAGTTATTGCCGTTGTGTATTTGTTATGGAAATCACGTTAGTTCTTGGTTAGAAGGGGAACTCCAAAATCAACAAAGAATTAAAGGAAGCAAAAAATCATATTTTTGGTTTGGCATTTAGATCAAGCAGAAAAAAATTTGGCCCTTTAGAAGACATAGACTAATGTACAGACATGTTACATGAAACTTATGTCCTTATGTCCTTTAATCTACCGGTGTTTTGTAGCAATCTGCTTATTTTATTAATTATGATCATGGAATAGCTTCACTCTTATTTATATTCTGTCTGACAAAGATCTTCTAAGTACTTTCAAATGGCATTTTTAAGTGAACAGTCACAGCACCTAGGTTCCTTTTATAAGGATGCATTTTCAGAGACCCAATCTCCTGAAGATGGAAAAGTGGTAAACTTGGAAGTGATAAGACATACATACACAAATGTATATAGAGGCTATTGAGAGTACAGAGACTTGTTCATTAGAGTTATTTCAAGAATTTGAACAATGCTATATTTTATGCAGACTTATATTGAGCCTGAGACAGGGCAGCAGTTCCGTTCATTGAGAGCTGTCAAGAGATATCTAAGTGAAAACAATGCATTCACAGCTACACCCAAGGTGTTATACGCAAACAAATTACTGTCAGCTCAAAAATTAGTGATGAGTTGGCATCAATATATCTCTGCATGATTTGTCACAGTGTAACTTATGCTTCCTTTTCAGCCATTGTTGAAACATGGCCGTAAAAAGCAGGGGGCTCCTGGTGAGAACTGTTGTGCCAAAGCTGTTAGTAAACGCTCTAAAGTTGCTGAAGAAGATGGTATTACTCTGAAGTCATTGAAACTTACTGTTCAATCTAAGGTGAGTTTCAAAACTACAGATTTTGTAATAAAAAAAATCTGATTGCATTTTGAGCATAACCAATTGCATGTCTTTTGAGGAATTCTAAGAAATCTGGCTCGCCGAAGAAAGTCAATTTGGAGAAGGACAGCAAGGCTTCCATGGTTAACTTATCCAGTCCACCAACAAAAGTAAAGTGGGTTCTGTCTGGTTCTGGAGGTTTCTGGACTCCTTTCCTGAATGGTTCCAAAGTTCCAGAATCTGTAAAGCAGAAATGGTCGGATGCATTCGTATTATATATACAAGATGGAGGTACTAATTAACCGAGTTGCTGAGGTAAGACTGCTGAAAAAATCTGTAAGTCATTTGACACTCCAGTGTCATTTAAACCCTCGCCTTCCAAGGCACTGGAAGTTACTTGTTGAATCCATTCAGCTTTGCAGGATTCACTAACTGGCATCACATTTGGTAACTGAGGCAGAGGAAGGGTAAAAGGGAGACGGCAAGACATATTGGTGAACATAGTTTGAAATAATGTGGCTGGAAGTTGCATTGCCTTGCTGTATATTGTAGATGTGACGTATACCAACTGCTGCTTAGATTGATGAATGATGAGCGTCTACACTGAGCAAAACGATGTAATTTTATCCCACTGGGATGTTCAAATTTAGAAACGAGTGTTGGGCAAAGAGAGATAACTTGCTAGTGTCTGGTGGGATATAGACTGATCTGGCTGTGTCTTCTACATTGCTTCTTGTCTATGGGTCTTGCTAAATACTAGCAAACGCTGAAGATTTAGATTGCGAATATCTTGACTCCGTTGGGACATTGGTGTCAATGCCCCACCAAAATTTTCTTCTGATTTTGGTGTCTGAGTTGGAAAGTCGGTATCGAGTAAATATGAAGTACTTGACTTCTTACTCTAAACACTATTATTAAGGGCAATTATGCGTTTCTCTGGAGAGAGATACTAAAATTCTGTGACCTTCTTTTTTTATTTTGAAAATTATATCTTTTTTTGAAATAAAAAATCATGTTACATTAATTTTAACAAAAGATAAATTATTATTATATTTATTTTGATTAAAATATTTTATATTTATTATTTACATAATATAATAAATATTAAATAAGTATTTAATTAATATAAAATAATTATTTTTAAAAATTTAAAACCTTTAATACAAATTGAAATAAAGTTTAAGAAATCTATTACCCAAGTATGACATTCTCTCGGATGTCATAAAGGGTCATCTTTAGCATGGTAGAAATTTCTGCTTTCCATCGATATAATCAGAATTTAATTCGGACAAAGACATAAAAGGTTTGCAATTAGACATCGAGAAAAATTTGTGGTGCTTGGAACAAATGCCGAACAATGCAGTCTCTGGTTCGTGGATTTCAATTACCGAGGAAGCAAAAACTGAAGTAACTGGCATAAGGATCATTTCATCGAAATATGTGAGATCTTTTTATTCTTTTTTTTTTGGGGAGTACTTCAAATGGGGACATGCACTTGTGGGAGTCTAACTCTTTGAAGGTTTTAAGTCATAACTATATAGTATATAATTCAAATGCAGAAGTGAAGGGAATTTGGTAAAAAAAAAATTATAAAGGAAGACACAGGATCTCAATCCGCGTAAGAAGCCCACCAGAATATTCATTATAATGATGTAGATGGAAATGGAGAAACCAAATTTGCAAACGTTCACGATCCTAGCACATAAATAATTATAACTTAACAGAGTCACAGTTTTTAATCTCAAGCGAACATCCTTCAAATTCCATACATCTAAAAAATTTATCCTTTTCATCCTTTTTCCTATCACCTGCTTTAAAACGTGGTTTGGTAAACCTGCGATACTCACTCAGGATGCCCTATTACCTGTACTATTTACATCTTATGAGAATTTAGGAGGAAAACTGAGTGTTTATTATAAACAATATCTTTTCTTAGATTCTCAGATACATTCTTGACCAACCGCCAGTATGGAGAAAACTCATGGAGAAGACCTTGCAGTCAAGTATAGAGACAACTTATCTCTCAGTGATATTCCCCTTATGTCAACAGCTCCACAAATTTGCTGATGGTAACCTGAGTCATGGTTGTAAGACAAAGGTAGTTCATCCTGCAATTCATCTTCCATGTCAATAACAATGTTGTGAAGCAAGCAGCAAACCAAAATAATTCGTGGCAACCTATGTTTGTCGGGTCTCCACATCACACCTTGAATGATTCTCCACATATCCTTTAGCCTTGCAAGCGCCCTCTGTGCCACCATCTGGGTAGCAAAATGCCGCCGGTTAAACTCTGTTTTTGGCTCCGGGAGTTGTTTCCCTTCGTAGGGGACAACGAGGTAAGGCAGTAGAGGATAGCCTGAATCCCCAATTATGTATTCTCCTATTTCTGATCCTTCATGGAGCTGCAATTTCTTCCCATTCAACCTCTCTCCCTCGCCACAAAGTTTGTAGAAATCTGAGCTCTCAAAGACCAACCAGTCCTTCATTTTACCTGGCCAGCCAGTGACTATGTCCCTGAACCTCATGTCAGGATCCACTATTGCCTGCAATACCATGCTATGCTTTTTTTCGTGATCAAGCCACACACTACTAGAAGGTTCTGAGAGAGGTAAACACATTGTGATGTGAGTAGCATCTACTACGCCACAGCAATTGGGGAGGCCTTGTACTTTCTCGAATTTGGATTTGATTGCTGTCATTTCTTCTTCAGTAGAAGGCCATTGCAGGTGCTTAAGTGCCCTTTCTTCCATGGACTCCACAAATCGCCAAGTAACTTGCGAAACTGTTGAGTGGTTCAGCCCTAATAAATCACCAATTGTGATTAAAGATTCACCAGATCCCAGTCTTCTCAATGCCACGGCTACTTTATCATATAAAGACATTTGCTTGCCATTTGTAAACACTAAATGTGCAGATTTTGCAGTCATATCATCCTTCACAAGTGAACATATGTACCCAAAGGTCTTTCTGGGGATCCTAAAAACAGCTTCAAAGTCATCCAAACCCTTTGATGGAGACTGTTGAAGACCTGCTAAGCAACATGCGTTCACGATTGAAATAATCTTTCAAATATTTTGGATAATGCAGGTTTAACTTTCAAATGTTATCTGAATGATCTTGAGCATGATTGAAATACCAAAGCACAGCAAATGTCCTTCATTATCTCTAAAAGAGAAGGGGCAGGGGAAGGATCTAATCTTATGTGAAAAAAGTTCACAAGCCTTAAATATACAATTAGTACTTACTATAATGAGGGAAGAGGCAAGAAAAACTGCTGTGGAGACTACGGTTCATAGAAAATAAAATTTACTGAACTGATTGTGAAGGATGTAGCTTGTTTAGTCAAGCACTACATTAATTCAGACACAATTTAACTCTGTACATGAGAGGAAACAGATGCATGTATATGGACACAAATTGAAGGAGATTGATTCATGTTACAAAACATCAGAATTTTCCGGCAAGAAATGCCAAACCTTAAATCACAAGAAAAACTGACTAAGATTCATGGCAACAGGTGCAGTAATATAGGTAAGAAAGAACAACAATAGCAACTAAAGTATTATTAAGCCAATAATGAGCCTAAGCTCCTACTAAGCATTAGAATGATATTAGAATTTTAATTTAGAATTTTGAATAGTGGCTGGTTAGGATATGAAGAAAACCTTTCTGTTCCTGGCCTTCCATAAGAAGTATTATTTCCTTGTCATGTCACTAGCAAAAATATGTTTATAGAGCACAGAACTTCCACACCTAAGCCAGTAACGTAATAGATAAGGTTTTAAGGGATCCACCCATCTCTACTCTGCATCATGAAACAACTTAAACTCCGTGGACATCTTCTGATTAGTTAGCCATAAACCAGAAGCATGACAAATTGACATCACTGAATATCACAGCTGAAGACAAGAGAATGTGGTTGGCTTTTTCTTTAATCCTCTTCTTATATTTAAGAAAAGAACATTAAAAGGAAAAAAAAGGCAGCTAGTGATCCTTCTTGTTTCCCTAAAATTAGGGTAAATCAACAGTTGGTACTAAATGATTATCTCCTTGCCGAGATTCGTATGTTGGGTATAACTTGTACAAGCAAAAAGCTGCAAGCCTAGATCCTAATAATTTATAAGTCTCCAAAAATAATTCATTAAACTTATTTAACATTCAGTTCAACAGTAAATAGCTTCTGCACATATACCTCTGATCCAGACCCCATGACTGCTACAAGATGTGAAGGACTATACTGTTCAAAAAGAAAACAAATTACTTGCCAAATCGAGAGGTTTCTTAAATTTCTTTAATTTTAAATTGCAAACTCTTTAAACAATCAACTCACCCATCCAAAATTATGATGCCAACAGGAAAAATTTAATAGAAGTATCTGTCAGTACTTACCGTCAGTTTAAAACATAAAAGAAAAAGGAAAATTATGTTTGCCAATTGCGTGCTGGGTGTAACTTCCTCAAGCAGCAGAGACTGATATGAATATCAAGTTGTTCTAATAAATTGAGTATTTTAGAGATATGTGGTCTGGTATACAAGAAAGCATTTCTTGTAAAACCCTGTATGCTGATCATACAGATCACCTAGATCAACCAATCCAACATATACACAGGATGAACAGATATCCTTTATCTAAGAGTATTGTACAAGAAACATGCAAACATTATTTAGGTGAGATTTATCATCAACTACAAAGCATGTCAAGAATTGTTACTCTCCTCCTACATCATGTTACTCACTCTGTAGACCCAGTAAACAAGAAATTTGATTGTCATTATTCATTAACATTCCTATTATGTAAACAGCAAGACAGCACATACACATTAAACCAGAAAATTTTTCACAAACAGGCGCATACAAAATCAACCAAGAGCTAAGAGTTCAGGCTCACTATCACAAAATTGAATATTAGTGTTCTTTGCTCTAGGCAGCTTATTATTTAACAACTATACACTAACTACTCCACCTTAAGACTAGCCAATCAAATAAAGGCTCTAAAACTGGAAACAGAAAGAAGAAACCCCATTGTTTTGTTGCCCAAAAACTGATGTTGCATATGATTGGGATATGTTTGTCCTATGATCAACAGGATGTGGAATGTTTTGATAAGTCACCTTCACACTCAGTTTTCTACAATTCATTTCTCTTTCTTCTTGGACTTGGAACGAAACTTTCCCAGAAATAGTAATATGCAGGAACAGTATAATGAGTATACTCCCTCATTCTATTCTATATGATAAAACTGAAGGTGGGATCATATCCAAAATACTCAATAATTTATACCGGGATATTTTCTCCCACAGCTTTATCAGGTTAAAGAAAGAAAGAAAAATGGGAGCATTGCATGTCATGTAATCCTATGAACCAAGAACTGAAATAATTCCCTAAAGATGAACCCAAGGTAAAGGAATAATGATCAACCAACAAAATAGAAATACCTATATGAAAGTAACAATTGTCACACATGTTTAATTAATCGGCCTACACACTCAAGCAACTGAAAGAATTTTAAGCCCGATATTACACCTCACATGAATTAGAAAGCACAGATATACTACAAACTTGAGAGTGCCAAGAAGAAAGTACCGTTCCTCCTGGATTATCATCATACACCTATAATGTACTATGTGATACACTTAGGCTTCACCATAAAGCTATCCTATAATGTGATTAACACGATCAGACTGATAGCCAGGCAACTCTAAAGTCAAATTAGGGATCCTTAGCTTATGTATGTTAATTCATTAGCGTAACTCAGCATTGAACTCCATTGACAAACCAAGCGAAACTGAAATTCTGTAAAATAGATGGGCAAAGCAACTCACCCATTATATCAGGATTCATCAATAAAAGCAATATAAAAAATAATACGAAGAGTAAATATCAAACTATCAGAAGTGAGAAAACAAAAATCTACCATTAATCCTCTTAGAGAACTCATCCCACCATTCTACAGTCCCCTCTTTCTCCGGCGACCCAGAAGCAGAACCATTTTCGTCATGTTTCTTCTCTACCTTCTTTCTCTTTTTCAATCTTCTCACAGGACCCATTAACCACAGCAGGTTAATCAAATCAATACTCGAAAAACCCACCTACTTCAAAAATCAAGGATTCAAGGGGTGAAAACTCTAAAATTATAGAACAAAGAAGAACTTAAATTATTATAGAATAACACTAACTATAAACTTATGAGAATGATGGGTAGTGACGTGGCAACAAGTTGTAAGAATAGGGATGATTAGTGGGGATGGGTCAATGGGTGTGTGTATAAGGCGTTGTTTGAAGCATGCAGATAGCTATGGTGAGAAAGGAAGAAACAAAGAAGAGAAGAAGGAAAATCCAAGCAACACATACATGTGGGGTTGGTTTTGGTTTAAGCCAATGTGGGAAGAGCAGTGAGGAACATTAATATCGGTACCATGGAGAGAGCATCACTATCTGCAGTCTATACAAGACTTCAGAGACAGATGCGTAGCAATGGAGGTTTGCCTAATTTAGTTGTGGTTTTTTTTCCCTCAGAAAAAATAATACCAAAACTTTAAATATTTTCGTTGGAAGAATAGCAATTTTTTTCCTGCTGGGTTTTATATAGAGGCGGCTAATATTATTGTTCCGAAAGAAATTGGAAAATTGATATATATTCAAAGCCGCATCAAGGAATAAATTATTATATTAGTCTTAAAGTATTATTATCTGATTAATTTTGAAAATTATAACTTGCCTCGTTGTTTAGCCTACCAATACTGAAAAGGAAAAAAGAAATTAGCCAGGTTCCTATCTGAATATTAAGATATATACCATATGAAAATTTTTATAATAAATAATAAAATGAATTACATTTATTTCTTTTAAATCTTATTAAAATTACATAAAATTTCTTTTTTATTTTCAAAATATACACTATCATATAATTTTAAATATTTTGTCTAAAATATCTTTTATCAACTTAAATACATATTATGTGTTTTTTTCCCTACAAGAATTACAAGTTGTGTTGTTTAATCACGCTCACCTTTATAATTGTTCTTTATAAAATTATATGCAAATATGTATAATTAAAAATTAAAAATAGATTTTGTTTTCCTTAAATTTAAGAAAACCTCAAACTAATTATCATTTATTCAACTAACAATTAGTGTAGCATATGCCTTTCTTAAGAAGAGATAATAATTTTAAAGCTTTTATCTTCTTTTTGGAACCAGATCAAATTCTACACATAATTGAGATGTGTTTTGAACTGTTTAATTTTTTATTTGAACAGTCTAAATTTTATATTATATATATTTTTTACTTTTTATTTATATTATTATTTTTTTAAAAGTCTATAGATCAGAAAGTGTGTTTATTCTGTATTTTATTTCTTTTAAAATAAAAAAATATCAAAATCTTAAAAAAATTAAAAAAGTTTTGAATAGTCCAAATCTAAATGATTTATGTCAGATGTGCAAAATGTACAAGGGATCCGGTTCACTTCTCTTTTATATAAATTGACTAACTCATAGTTAATTGTTACAAATCATGTCTTCCAATTTTACATAACTTTTTGATATACTTATTAAAACTTGATTTATCAGTGAATTAGTCCTTCATATTAGGTTCAAATATAATTTTGACTCTGAGTGCTAAATTTTCTTATTACCAAATTTACTATCCTAAATTGTTGAATTTGAAGAAATATATCTTAGTTGAAAAAATATATATTTAGATTATCAGATAGTATTTTAGTTAAAAAAATTTAAGATTAACTAAAGTATAATGTAATATTTAATTTTTAGAAGGAGAGTATATTTTAAAATTAAAAAGAGAGCTTATACAATTTCAACAAAAAATATATATATAATTTCCTCTAAATTTTATGACAATGTCGTGTCTAGAGAGACTCGTAACAGTTGAAATCTTTAAAAAGATAAAGGATGAAAAAAGTGAAATGAAAAAGAAAAACGGGTAGCAAATGATAACATCTGATGTCCCCTTTTTTTTCTTTAAAAAAAAAGTTTTTAAGACAAGAAAACTGTATTATGTTTCTCTATTTAATATTGGCTTTTTAAAGTGAAATTACGGTAGAGAGTTCTTTTGTAAGAATGTAATTATGTAACTAAAAAGCCAATCAAATGATTATTCACATAAAATTAGTTTTCAATATTGAATTGAGTATGATATTTTAAGATTAATTATTACTTTCTCCTTTTTCTTATTCTCCATGTATAAGTTATGGACTTCTTATGCTTATATCTTCATCGATTTGAGGTCTACGGCGAGACGTAAGGCATCTACTATTGAGAAATTTTGGTGTGCAATACATGAACTCAAAGTCATGAAAATAAGTCGGAGCGCACACCAAGAATCCAAAAAGGCCAAATAAAAAAGATGATTTTAAAACACGAAATACGTAATTAGAATTACACATAAATATTATGAAATCATACTATCTGATGGAAATAATTATATTTTATCCTTGGAAATAAATTAATAAATAGAATACAACAACTTTATAGTATAATTTTTCATTTTTCATTTTTTTTAACAGGCATTAAAGCATTAAAAGTTCTCTAAATAAGCATAGTTTTTTTTTAATTATATGCATTTCTTTGGGCTTACTTAGCTGGTGTGTGATATTAAGAGAAGCCCATGAGCCCATCCCGAAGGTATTGCATCTCTCAAGAATGCTTAATAGAGGTCAAAGGTGGCTGAGCCCTGTGCATTTAATTTTTGGTTACAAGCGTTGTTATGGGTTTGGATCATACACAAACCAATTTTTTTGGATTTGGGGTGATTTATTGCTCAACACGCTGTGTTGTTCAGTTTAAACAGTTCTCAACTAAGAAACTCTTTTCTATTACCTTTTTTTTTTTTAATGCTGCGTAACACTGTGCTGCACAGCAAAGGATACCCATTATAATATTTTTGAGTCAATTAACAAAGAACGCGCGAATGACTGACATTTGATCAAATTGAAAAGATAAATTAATTGAAATAATTTGGATGGAGAAAAAGGGTGAAGGCCGAGTAAGGCTTTTCTTTAACGGGTAGCCCCTGAATCTTATAGTTATTTGCAGTGGATATAATTCAATTCTACTCTTAACTCATGCAGTGATAGTACGTAAAAATTTGAAAAATTGACCCCCCCCCCAAAAAAAGAGAGAGATTAAATTAAAAATTTTATAGATAAAAAGTTGTTATCAAAACTGAATAAAAAGGTATTTATATGTTCTTTTAATTAATTTCTCAAAAATAATTGAAATGACAGGAAAAACAAAAGCTAAAACAACCTTAAAACATATGAAAACAATAGATTTTGAGTCTGAAAATAACTTCAATTGATGAGTTGAAAAGAAATTTTATACAATTATGTAAGAAAGGCAAAAAATTATTCCAAATTAATAGAAAGTATTTTGAGGTGAGGTCAATATGGTGTTAATGTGCAAAGCCTTTCTAAAGCAAATCTTTTTCGATACCTAGCGAGCCAATAGAGAGGTAGGTTGCATAGTCCATACTAGTTCCAGTCAAGTGATCTTGCCTCGCCTATCAAAGTCCTCCACAGAAATTGGAAGGATAGATGGAAACAAGTCAATATGTGTGTTGATTATATTGACTAATCCGGGAGCTCCTTTCACAATTTGGAAGATGCCCTACTTGTTGATGAACTTAAATTCTGAATTTCAACTGAAATAAGAAGAGAGAAAGAGAAAGATAAGATCTATATTTATCCTTGTAAATTTTGAGTCTCACTTTTTTTTTCCTCTTCTCTTTCTTTATCTTTTACTTTATTTGAAGTAACTTCAAAAGATTTTATTTCAGCTTGATATGATGGGAATTGCCCTATCCTGCGTAGTTTTTGTATAACTTCTTTCTTTTGGGGCCTTTGGCCTCTACCTTACCAGAAATAAAAACGACTAAGGGGGCACTATCTTCTTGTATCCTATTCGCCATTGGGTCAAAAACCATGCCTCAAAATAGTACTGTTGCAACTTGCATGCAAAACACTTTTTGCTAGTTTTTCAGTTTCGGTGAGTTCCCAAATATTGATTAATGAGAGATTTGAGATAGATGATAACAGGGTTAATTACAAATAAACAATTTAACATGTTGTGTGTAAATAACAATTCTTACATTCACATTCACATACATATAAATATATAATATAAATTCAATTTAATCTCTTTATCCTTAATAAATATCTATTTTGTATCACTTTGAGATTATTTAAATGCTAAAGGAAGGATAATGCAGACGAAATTCACCGGCCAAAACTCAAGACATTATTTTTTTTTTTTGAAGGAGAGTAAAGCAATTTAAATTGAAGCAACCCCAAAAGACGGCTGGAAGACAGATAAATTCTATTTACGAAGTAGTGATGAAAATAAGGAAAGTCAAACCCGAACTATAGAATTCTTGTTTGTTAATGTATGAATTTTAAATTCACAAGGCGGGCGACTATAAAATACTACTATATACTTCAATTTACTTGTTCACAAATACAGTGCCCTACTTATTAGCTAGCTATCTTTATCTAGGGTAGTTGATGACAAATTTTGAAGCTTTTAGGTGTTTGATGTCAATCATTTCGTCATATTCTAGTAAAGCCTTTCCAACCATGCGCAAAGATGATATGATTTATGAATTTTGCCTGAACCTACGGAATATAAGCATGCGGCGGACATGGAACAAGAAATGTGCAAATCACATTTTTGGTTGCTATCTGCCAATGATTTACAGTAATCCAAGGACCCAAGAGGCTCAAAAGTCACGTGCGTCCTTGCCATAGTGGATGATAACACCTAGGATGCAAATCTCATTTCCCATGTTTAACAGTTAAAAGAGGCTATAAATTAAGGGCTTCCTGCAATCACCGACACAGAAAAAGGTGAAAGTTCCAACCCACTAGCCGGCACAAATGGCCAAAAGTTCCAAAATGAAATATTGGACGAAAAACAAACTCCAAACTAGCTAGCTTGGCATTTTTATCATATATTACTAGTTCCTAGCCCTGCCTTTGCCCTCAATGCTCTGCTCTTCCTGCCACCTACTTGCTCACCTTCCTAAGGTTTCGTTCTCACCTACAAACTTCTGTTTGATGCTAGATTTCAAATTATTGTTGTGCGTCAATTCTTCTGCATCCATTGTGACCGCTGCTAATATTCATGCACGCACTTGTTTCTTTCTTCCCTGTTAGCGTCTTGGACTTCCTTGGCATGCACTTTGCCCGCACTGCGTCTCCAGACTCAATTATTTGTAACTGAGATCCACTGCACCACACCATACACCCCACATTTTAGAATGCAATTTCTGGGGAAATTTTGTTATCTAAATTTGATTTATGACAAAATTTATATGAAGTTTACTTCTATAATACTATATATTTATTTATAATTAATTCAATTTTAAATATGTCCAACAACTTCTCTTTATCACGTCTAGTATTAGACCATGCCAATATCAAAGGAAAGAGATGAGAGATGAATGCAAACTTCAAAATATCCCCATTTCAAATATATATATATATATATATTGACCTGCATCTCACTGTTCCAAATTCAGGCTTTTTTTTTTTCCCCATCTGTTTTGAAAGTTTCCCATGAATTCGTACTACCAGATAATTGTAGGTGGCAGAGACTGTCAGCTTAGAATTTATGGAATTAAATTATCAACAATCTGGATGTTTTAAATCGGGACCCCACATGCTGCAGCTGACAGATTAATTAGGGTGAAAAACAACAGATTTGTAGCAATAAATGCACCGTTAAGTAAATTGGAAAGTCTAGTTTATTAACAAAATTGGGTACAGAGACGAGCCCCAGAGTCAGATAAAAGCATTACTCGTGTTACGCTACAAAACGAATGGTGGCTAGCTGGCTTTTCGTGAAAATTGTACGAATCTAGCATCCTAAAATGCAGAGTAGGGCATCAAGTTTAACAGAGAATCAAAATTCTCTGAGCCAAAATCCTGAGAAAGTCTAGGCCTATAAGTCAAGATAAACCTCAACGTACTTTTCAAATCAGCCACTACGGTTGTTTCTTGATGCTTCTCATTTCTCATCGAGCAAACTCCAAACTATGTTCAATTATGAGCCATTTTGTCCTGCTTTTTGCGTAGATGAAAGAGGAGTGACCACATGAACAAGCACAGTGGACAACATCCGTAGATCCAGGAACGTTGCCTTGCAACAACGACAGATGAAACATATACTACAAAAATCCCTTTCATAAATTTTGAGATTACTGACATTCGTTGTGTCTTATTAAAAATACACTCTCGATGTTATAACCATATTCAAATTACAAATTCTATGATCATTATACACTAATTTCATATGACAAATGATGATATTATATATATATATATATATATATTACTTTCTAATATTCTAATGATGTCTTCAATCTCAATAAGGTTTTAATTACCCTAGAAGTATTAAGTTATATTACGTACCATAACCACATTTCTTTTATAGAACCGATGCAGCTGAAACTGTATGAATGTCAAAATCTACAGTCTCCAATGTCACTAATTACTAGGCAAGCCAAAGTTGAACAAACTTGAAAAATTTTCGGACAATTTTTGCAGCAAAAACAAAAAGGTTCCTAAATTAACTATAACTAGTCACGGCTACAAAGAAAAATAACCGAGAAGATGGAGAAAGTATATCACACATACCTATCTGCATTGTAAGAAGATGACCTCTTTAACGCAGGAAAATCCACTTTCTTGGTTTCGATCAAGCTTCCGCTAAAATACTCCTTATCTTCTAGTCTCACACTGGTCAAATCCGGAATTTCAATCGATGTCCTTGACTCCTTCGCTGCTTGATTCCCTGCACCGCGGGGCAACCTTGACTTGTAGTGCCCGATCAAGGAGAACCCTTGATCCTTGATGGTAGTGGGCCCACAATCCTTAAAAGACAATGCACCGCACGATAACAATTGTATAAGAACCGACGATGCTTTCATCCTTCCACTTGGATAGTTATCAGCCGTCAGATTTTCACCTTCTTCTTTATTGGTTCTGGAAGAGCACAATGCTAGCCGTCCATCTGCATTCATAAGCGTTTCAAGTGTTTCGGGGCTTGAATCCGACGGTGGAGGTGAAATTTCTTCCCTGCTCAGCTCCGTACTTTGATTATGACAAATCATCTGCGCCTGCGGGATCCCCTCTCCCTCCATTTCTTTCATTGCTTTCTCTTCTCTGATCGCCCTCCTTCGCCGTCGCTTATCGTCCGTCTGAGTCGAGGCGTCGGCGGCGACTTTTCCAGCAGAGTCACTGGACGATTCAGACTTGTACACTCTGTACTCGTGGAGGTCTACAGAGCTCCAGGACTGGTTGCGCCTCCTTGTGATCACCGGAAAATCAGAATCATCCTCCGACTTGCGAATTTCCTCAGGCGGCCTGAGAGACCGAGACGACGTCGTTTCAAAAGGCCTTCGAACGGAAGAAGAGTGATCGAGAATCTCCGATCCTTTGAGAATATACTCCTGCCCCTGCGTTGGGTAGATGAAATCGTTCTCTGACAAGTCGTGCCAAACGAAACCGTTTCTGTAACTCCTGCATCAACGATAGAAACAAATTAGGAAACCAAACTCTGAAGGCATCTGCATGTGAGCGTTGCAATAGCTCAAAGAACAGAGACGATACCGTTTCGCAGACCAGGAGTACAGGCCGGCCATACCTTTCCCTCGAAGGAGGTTCAAGCGATTGATTACATCTGAAAAAAAAAAGTGAGAAATGCATTATCAGTGTGCCCTGTTTGGTTACAAATTTAAAAGGGGATTCATAATTTCAAATTTTGGTTGTAATTTCATTGTCATGAAACAGAAAAAGCAAAGAAAGGAAAGTGAGATGAGAATTGGGAATACCTGTGAGGTAGAGTCCTTGAGGAGAGGAGAGAGGGACCTCCATGAAATGGGGGTGCTCAAGCTGGCCATTCCTGGAAAGGTAGTAAACGACAGAGACCTTCCTCTCGGATTTGGGCTTAGGTTCAGTCCAGATTTTGGTTCTTTCAGGGCTGGAATCTCTGTCCTTCCATTTCTTCGGGATTTGGAGCTCTGATATTCGTCCTTTGGAAGTGACCTCCATTTCTCCCTGCATGACGGTGACGACGAGGAGTAACAGAGAGTAAACAGAGAAAGAAGAATAAAAACGAAAGAGAAAGAAAGTGATGTAGCGAGGCGGGAAAAGAAAGAGAGGAAGGGGGTTTGGTGAAGGGCAGTGTAGGAGATTTTGAAGAGTTAATAAGAAGAGGAAGAGTGAAATGGGGAAGAGATTCAAAATGGGGATGCGGCAGACAACAGCTACCAAACAAAATATGGCTGTTTGGGATTCAGTACAGGCAGTCCTGTGACAGTAGAATTTCGTAGTTTATATGGACATAGCTACAGGACGCGGAAAGCAGCAGAACGCCAAGGGCTTTTGTCCGGCCTTTTACTTTTTGCCTCAGGTAAATTCCAGCAACTCCTCAAAATAATCAAAGCCAACAATGTTGACAAACCAAATTTGTAATGGATTAGGCTTATATTAATTTCTTTATATTTTTATTATGAATTAAAAAAATATTTATTATATTATTATTAAAAAATTTTATATTTATCATATTTTATTTAAAATATTTAATAATAAAAATATAAAAGAAAATTATATATTAAGTTTTCTTCTATTTTTAATACTGTTGAAAAGTTTCGTTTCCCTTTTCTACCTCTGCTGATCGTGACACTAATTACGTTGACAATTATGTTTCCCGGGCTACTTTAACCAATATAAATTGTGGAGTTAGGAACCTTATTGAATTTTTATTGTGGTTAATTGATGTTTAAGTCAAGTTAAATACATATGTCGAAGAGCCTTAAATAGTATTTTTTGAAACATAAAAGTCAAATAGATCTTAAGTACCATTCACAACTCCCCCTTTTATTTCTTTTGAAAAAGAACATAAGTCAATTAATTTAACATTTTAATTTAGTATAAGAGAGACACTACATGTAAACATGTTGGCCATCATGGTTAGACTAATTCTGTAGGGTTAAAGTGATATTATTATGATTGGCGAATCCAATTAAAATTTAATGTTTGCTTTCACCGTAACATGATGTGAATGTTGTTAATATAGCATTAGCGGGGCGAAATCTTCTGAAATAAAGCATGGCAGCAAGACCTGTTTCAATGACAGTAAAGTATAGAAACCAATGTCTGTTTGGTATTATGAATAGAAAAAAAGAAGATTTCGTAGATAGAAAAAAAAAAATTGTACTCTTATTTTATTTTGAAATTGACAAAAAATATTGTTAAATAATAGTAATAAATAATAATTATAAAAATATAATAAATATTATATATAATTATATGAGAAGTTAAAAAAACGTCAACGTTTCGGGAAACCAAATGAGCTCATTTTACGAAAAGTAAACGCATACCGGAAGCTAGTAATTTCAAATGGAGAAGGAGATAGAAAAGAGTATATAATCACGAACTAACCAATTTTCTTGGTAAGAAACAGATTCAGGGCAGCCCTCGGAGTTACGGCTCCTTTGGTATGAGGGGTTAGGTTTTGATGGAATGAGAATGGGAAATGAAATGGGAATAGAAAGAAATCTTGTACCCCATAATTATGTTTGGTATAATAAAAAAAGAAATAAAAATATTTTTATTTTTTTTTATATTTAGTTAGATAAAAATGACATAAAAATAAAATAAGAAAAGAATTAAAATATTAAAATATTTTTAATAATTATAAAATATAATAAAATATTTTATTTTTAATTATCAATAATAATAAAAAATAATAAAATAACATGTTAATTTAAAATTTTATTTTTAATTTACTTTTAATAAAAAAAAATATTTGGAGAAGAATAAAATAATTTTAACTTTTTTTTTCCTATTCAGTAAAGTTTTTTTCTACTCAGTAAAGTTCTCTCCCACCGAAAAACAAAGGAATGAACTCTCCCATGTTAGTGGGAATGTTGTCTCCCAAAAACAGAGGTCTCCTGCCTACCAAACAGGTATTTTTTTCATTTCCACTCCCTTTCTATTTCTATCACTCAACTCTCCCGCAAACCAAACGAGCCCTTAAGGGTTAGGGTGGTCCATTCAACAACCTTCTGAGAAATTTCAAATCATATGCTAATCTGGGTTGACTGCTCAGACTTCTACCACCACACCTAACTTTGACTATAGTTGTTGCACTGATTGCGTTATGACGCTTCTCCTCAATCCCGCAGGTTTCAAACTCTCAAGAAACAAAAGCCCCGATAACTGAGATGGACCACGTGGACCCCCACGCCACGTGGCGCTTCATAGTCACAATTATCACTGTAAATGGACGGTTCAGGTCACTAGATCCAGATTCTTATATATAATAATATATATTAAATAGATCCAGCTGCTTTATGGCTCTTATGATCGGACGGTGGTTGTTCTGTCAAAAGATAAGATCGAGGGGTTAGAAGTGGCCCACTGAAGCATAAGGATCACAGAACCGAACCAAAGCGTAACGTGTCGTTGATTTCCGACGAGGAACGGAGTCTGAGATTTTGGTATAATTAATTTGGAGAAATGGCCTGTTGGTCCAAGTTAACGGCGCAAAAGGCCATGGGCACAGACATGGAAGGGCACGTGGAGGCGCACATGCATTGGTCACCAACCAAGCCCACAAGGCACTGGGCCCAACAAATATTGATTCGAGGCCTCGCGATCCTCCCTGGTCCCCACCCCATGCCAACAGAACCTCGTGTACACTTGTATCGCATGTTCCCGCGGTTGACCCAGGTGCATCAAATTCTCATATTTATCCCATTTTTAACGACAAAGGATGTGTTTGTGCGTGTGTTTTGTTTTGTTTTGTGTATTTTTTTTTTCAGGGGTTGCTTTGGATCTAGATCGTTGAGTAGAACTGTGAAAGTATGGTTGCAAGAAAATTTATAGTTTTATACTTTCCAATGGCAAAAAGGAAGAGCGTAACCTTTTGATTACTTGTCTACTTTCTAATTTCTCAGTCTTATGAAATGATATCTATTTACATCCAATCTTTAGGAGATATATTGTATACTTTTTATTTTTATTTAAATATTTAAATTTGCAAGAACTAAGATGACAGTTTAGGTGTATATATAAGATTATTATAATAATAATATCCAAAATACCTGTAGGTATATTATTATTATTAACATTTACAAATATCTCATATCTTGAAAATCTTATATACTTAAGTAAAATGTTATGTCAACTTTCTTAAATGTTATATCAATTTATTATCTAATATGAAAATCTTGAATACCTATAAATCGTGTACCTAATATTCTAAACATCTTATGTTATTTCTTTGTCCTGGAAATACTAATGTTCTAAACATCTGATTTCTTTTATCACATAAAAATAACACATAATTGAACAACTTATAACTTCTAAGTCTAAGCCATCCAAAGGATCACAACAGTTTGATTTGGAATTGCTTTATGACGTGGCTTTTACTCATTATATTAATATCAAACTTAAATGTTTAGTAAATATAATAAAATATTACATAAAATTAATAAAAAATATTTTTTCTGACTCGTAACTAAACAAGGCCCTAGTGTACTCTCCCTACGTTCTGTGCGGTGTACCCTTGGCTTCGTTCTCCCATGCATTTAATATTTTTTTAAAGAAAAAACTACTGTACTTTTTAGGCATGAGTAGGAAAATCTATTGAAAAGGAATCTAAAACATTTTTGTTTAATAAATAAGGAATCTAAAACCAAGTCAAACAGGGCCTGTTTTCTAATGTTTAAAGTGAAATCCTGGAATGTTGAGGCAATCTAATATTTTCTAGGGCTCAAGCCGAAGGGAATAAAGGGAGTAGGGACAAGGATAGTTGAGGCAAAAACGCATAATGGTTTATTTGAGGCATAAAGTCGTTTCATTTTATTTCTTTTTTCATGTGAAGCTGTATGTTTACATTATACCCAATGCTAACGTGGCTAGCAACTAAGCGTTTTGTTAGCCATCTAAGATAAAATTTAATAGCGTTAATGAGGTGATATTTTAATGTTTGGAAATCACAGTGACCAACTCTGTAATAGTTAAATAGTATAGGGAGTGTTTTGAAATAAAAAAAATTATGGAGACCAAAGTAAAAATTGATTGCAAACTGTAGAGACAAAATTATTAATTTTTCCAATTTAAAACCAAGTCAAACTGGGCCAGTTTTCTAGTGTTTAAAGTGGAATCATGCCTGTTGAAAGTATGTCACGTAAACAAAACAAAAAACCAGCATGTTGAAAGCACGAAGTTCTCCCAACAGCACATACTATATATAGAAAACCGTTTTTTTTTTTCTTTTTCAAAGCAACACTGATAATTACATCGTCCCTATAAGTTTTAAATCCTAATTTTTTCTTTGTTTGGTTTAAGTTCCGAGGATTTCTTGATCGAGAAGTAAATTTGTAACATCTCAAGTTGGAGATCATGTACTTTTCACGATTTTTCATATAAATTTCATAGTGTGTATCCCCTTTTTTTAATAATTAATTATAAACAATTTAAAATAGGGGCTAGCTAACTTGACCCCTTGGCGCAGTTTGGTACTTGGACTTTTACACAGAACCAACATAGCTGGGATGCTGGTATGGGTTAGAAGTCAGAACCAACAAGAGACAAAGCACAGAAAAAACCGATCATAAACCCAAATCATGGAATTAATCAATGAGACATTAGGAGTTTACTTCACAAGAAGGCCCACCATGGTGGGTTTGGTGCATTTGGCCCATCGTGTAATGCTCTACTATTCAATCAAAATTCCCTCCTCTTGCTTATATAATGCTTAATATTAAATTATGCCAGATCAAAATAAAATAGTTCGAGTTATTGCCACCATGAATGAGTAAATAATATCACAGAACACAGAAAAAAGGAAAGATAATTTAAAAAATTCCCCCTTGGACTTTATGAAATTTAAGACCACTATCATGAATCTTTTATTATTTTGTCCAGGGGCCGAAGATTGGTGGCAGTATAATGTAGGAAATATTTGGTGGGAGGGGTATCTCCACCATATGAGTTCGGGCCACTTGGTCGACTTAGAAAGAATCATTAATATTATGTAAATGACTAAAAGGAAAAAAAGAAAAATTTATAGGTAATTATTCTTGCTTTTGGGTCTGTAAGCACTGAAGTGCTCAATCACCGGTCTCCACCTCCTAGACTTCCATCCAAGTCTATTGTATGTGAGAATACGTACTTACACAATCAAAGCTTCAATACGGAAGAGAACAGTTGGGTCCATTAGAAAATTAGGGTTGCTAGATTTGTCTTCAAGAGGAAGATTTTGCAGAATCCCTTTCCTCATAAAAGGTAGTCCATTACAAACGATTTAAATGATTCACCAATACAATCTAACCTGAATCGAGCTTTTAATCTTTAGTCACTTCGTACATGCCCTGCGAAAGAGAAACTTATCAGGTTTTGTCATCATTGAAACTCCGCAAGGTTTTTCGTCGACAAAACACAATAATATGTTTTAACTCCATCTTGTGGTCGGGGTTTATACTTCGTGCATATTTTTCAAGAACGCCTTTGTGGAACAGGACTGATTTCCATTGTATCTCTTTCTACTTATTCTACATATAAAGTCCCCATATATGTGTGGTTGCAGAAGCACACATTCGTCTGTGATCTACCCAAAATAAACTACAAGGAGTAAAAGATGAGTTGTGGGTATATAGGGTCATATATTGTAATTATGAAAATCAATTAAGCTTCTTTATCTTCAATAATTTTTTTTTTCTTTTGGGATTGTTTTGGTGATTAATTTTGGGACCTAGATACCTCAAATGTGCATGCATGATAAGTTGCGTGTGCTATCCACTAAGAGCAGCAATATGATCATGCTTTCCGTCATATCCCAAATTGCATCTCTAATACAAACAAGAAGCAGGAAGCTGACGTGAGGGTTATCTTCAGGGTGTCCCTTTTTAAATGCCCTCATATTGCATTAAGAAAGTGGCATATCCTTCACCAGTCAATGGAAATCATATGTTTTAAAGTCTTCGCTCCTGGAACCATTGGAATAGAGCAATAGTAATGGGTGGTCTGCAGTACTGTGAAGTTCCAATGCTCATTATGACGGAAGAGGCCTCCAATAAGAATAGCCAAGCACTAAGAAACCACTAATATTCATTCTTCATCAGCAAAGCATTATCGTCTCTCAAAGTTTCGTTATTTTTTTTCCCTTCCCTTTCTGTGAAGAGACACAATTAAACAATGAAAATTATGAAGAATGGGCATGGTATAACCAGAGTAATTGATAGTGATCGGAACAGTTACAAAACAGTCAACATATAAGTTTCTCCCGGCGCTCAATTAATCATCATCATAGGGTTGTTGGGAATAATTTTGACAAGTGGGAGAGGAGTAAAAAATAAATGATACTCTGATATTATACTAGCATTGGTGGTTACATTGAGATGATGGCTAAGTGAATTTTTTTTTATTATTATTAATGCTATAGAGTGGAAAATAAGCCAACTCCTTATGTGTAAAGCCATTTCAACCTGGGAAATACATTTTAGTGTTTTCCTCACGGCATCTTGTGAGATGACCGCTCAAGTAAGGTGTTCACATTATGAAATTAAGGTCAAATTATTTCTTTTTCATTATTATTTTATTTTATTTTTAATTTAGCCTTTATACTTAAAAAAATTTTGTATTCAAATTCTTATAATTTAAATTTTTTAATTTAATATCTGTTATTAAATTTTTATTGATATCATATAACCAATTATGTATTATCTTAACATTTTAAATATACATAATTTATATTAACAATAGACGTAAAACTAAAAAGCAAAAAAATTACCTCACATGTATGTCATATAATGTAATCTATAATAAATAATTCAGAAGAGTTGGGTTTGAATAGTGTATGTTTAAAGTACCAATATGACAAAATATGATAGATTATATCAATAGAATTGATTAGCAGTTTTATGAAGAGATACTAAATTAAAATTTTTTAAAATTATAAGGACTTTTTTTATAAATTTTTAAATTATAAAGACTAAATTAATTAAAAATTTAATAAAATTATAAGGGTCAAATGAATAAATCCAAAATCCACTTAATTTGAAGAAAATTGAAAATGAACATATTTAAGTCACTAAATCGGAGATGTGGTGGGAAAAAGATAAATGCACTAACAAGAAAACAATCAAGTGAAAGAAAACTGTATGGCCCTTATCCTAAAAAATAACAGTTCTACAAAATAATAATAATATTAATAATACGATATTTATTGCAAAGTGACGAGATTGCTGACGTCTATTAGCACTGAACGGTAGGGTCAAAAGGATATATATATATATATATATATATATATATATATCTTATAACAGAAACAAAAAATACAATTACAAAACAATATTAAAATTACTATAACTATACGAGTGTGACTTCCATCGAAGCTAAAGGAAAGTATTGGATATAGTCTAGTTCAAAATTAGTTCGTACATTAATCATTTTGCGATAGGTTTACCAAAATTTTAATAAAATTAATTACATATATAGTAAAATCATATGTAAAATAGTTTAATGGCTAAAAATACATTTTAATTATCTTAAAATGTTGCACTAAAAATTTATTGCACTTATTTCGTAAAATTATGAAACTATTGTTTGTACTAAGTTGATATATAAATATTAAAAACATAAATCTCAAAATAACAAATGTTAAACAAGGAAGCCAATTGACAATAATAAGTTATTCACAATAATACTTTTATTTATTTTTTTTTAAAATGTCACTTAATAATAAGCAGAATAAATTATAAAAAAGTTAAATGACACGTTTTAAATTATATGCTAACAAATTGATTAATGGAACTACGTTATTACGGAACTTGATTTTCCATTATTTGCTTGCTAATTGATGAACCAAAATCAATCCATTCCATCCAATATCTAAAGCACAACAATTCCAATCCAAATATCTACATGTCCTCTTAATTTTCATTTTTTTCATTTCCTATTATGTAAGATAAAAGCTTGAACATTTTAAAACCTAATACTCGTAATGTTTAAGAATATATCCTTAGTCCACTTGTCACCATGATCACGATGTCTTAACTCTTAAGACGTGTCCTCGTCCTTGCGGCTTTTAATCATAAAATACTCCAATGGCAAGCAGAGCACTTATCGAAGCTGGCATGAAATGAAGGGAGAGGGAAAAGACAAAAAACCCAAAGTCCGCATGGCTCTAGTGCTTTTTTTTTATATAACAAAAAAGAAAAGAAATCAATATATCATCCACCAGAGTTGATCTGCCTTTCCATTTATCACTAATGGCCTCCCAAAATAAAAAGGTGAGAGTGAAAAAGAATTTTAACTTTTATATTCAACGTCTTTTCCCACATATTAAAGCTGTTATGGAGTTTAATTAATAACTAGGAACTGAACTGCAAAGTAGAAGATTGCTTTTGAGTGCCAGGCATGTATACTCGGAATATAAAGACACTCATGGGCTTCCCCAATTAAGTAACGACAATCTATTATTATGGTAAGTCAATCGATCATGGAAAAGGCACATGGCACCATCCAAACACCCCGGGTCTGATTTAATTCGGATGTGTTTTGCCAAATACCACTAGCTTTTTATAAGGGCAAGTTGCACACAGTCGGCCTTGCACGAAAAAGCCAACACGAAAGAACATATCACATTACATTTTATATATGTGATGGTGTCATTATAAATGTCAAAGACGATACTAGATGTGATATGGTGTTTCTATTAAAACCATAACCAAGTTTTGAATTATCAAAATAGGCTAACAGAACTTATATGAGTTAACTCATCATGTTTTATGAGTTAAATGGATTAGCCTATCTAAACTTACCTAATTATATAAATTAATATTTTAAATCCAATCCGCTATATGAGTTAAATAGGTTAACCTATTTAACCCAAAAAAAAAAAAGCTAAAACATTTATCTTTTTACAGACAAAGGAGGACAAAGAAGTTGTGGATGAGATCAAGACGAATGAAGGTGACGGGAGAAGCGCTAGCTACTATTGTCTGCTCTACATTTGTTGAGTCAAAGAAGAATGAAGCTCTGTCTCTCTAAGTGTCTCGCTGTTTTTGATCTACTCAAGTTCAAGGAAGAACCGAAGAAGGTTGCTAGTGAAAGAATGAAGCTTGGGTGTGTGTTGCTGCCTTTGTCTCACTCTCAATGCCTCATTGTCTTTGTCTCTTGACTCTTATAGGTCTAAACGGACAAAACTTGGATTAAGATGTCAGGTTAGGTTAGGGAAATAAAAAAAAATTAAATGGGTTCATCCATATAATAAATGGTCACGTGAATTGGATTAAATTTGATCATATTATAAAACTTCTTCAAATAGTGAATAAATCTAACCTATCAAATTAGTGGAGTAAACAGACTAACCTAATAGATTCAACTCATTCTAATAGCTCTAATCAAGCTACATGCAGATAAAAACATCCTAATCTGAGATCATTAATCGCTATACCATAAGATAACTGCAAAGAAGAGGGGGCAGGGGTCTGTCAAAGAAAACAAGAGCTGGCAGTGGTTAAGTTTCTATGTACATATCACTACTCAATCTTAATATAGAAGAAAATGCATGGGACCACACCTTCCACTACTTTTAATAAATCCTTAACGGAGAAAAACCGATCGAGAAGATAAAATTAAGTGATCTGCCCACAAAATGGTGGCATCCACGTCATTAAGATCTTCTTATGCTCCCCTCTTGAATTATTTTCCCCACTAAATAACGCCCTCAAACCAAAGTAGTAACAATTCGGTAGCATCACAATTCACTGGAATCACTATCACAAATGTAGTGCTGTTTGTGTTGACACAGGCAAATGATTCAATATGCCACTTGGCAAATCTACTTATCATGCTTATGGTTCAAGATTACCTCACTTTCACAGTGGAGCTGTAAAATCACAGAGAACCAAGCCTGGTTTTTTATAATTTGAATCCATTGGATGCCTCTAGCATTACTTCACTTCTAGTATTACTTCACTGGGTGCGACCTGTTCGGATCTGTCTAGAGAACTAGGCACACCATAGACAACGATAGATTCACCAATCCACTGTTAAATCTGAGATTGTCGACTTCCTTTCAAACCTAACATTCTGAGAAGTGAAATCTAATAATCTATTCTATTTTAAATTAGATTAGCCAAAAATGATATTGTTGTGAGATCTAACGCATGAGAGAACAAATATGACAGATATAACTTGAGCAGAGCGATGTTGCATTCATTCGGGAGGTATTTTAAGGTAAAATTAAGCTAGAGGAATACAAAAATGGTTTTCAAAATTTAAATCTTCTCAATTAAATAAATAATATAATACTTTTCAAATAAATAAAAAATAACAAAAAGAGTAAATGTATATAAAATTTACTTCTTTTTTTAAATTTATTATCTTTTTCTTTTTATCTCTTTTCCTGTAAGAGTTATTTTACTACTTAATTATTTGAGATGATCCAATTATAAATCCATAGTTCTCATGCCTTTAACATTTCTATCCACCCAGTTTCATCTCCGCCATTAATGCCGCTAACTTTCAGGAAGAAGTTAATAATAGTCAAAGTACCACAGATTATTACATAAAGGTGTACATATACCCAAGCATAAACAAACTTCCTATATTTGGTCCCCCCAAAAAAAAAAGTTTCCAAAATGACTTGGTCATGTGTTAGAGGGGTAAAAAAAATGGACAAGATTTTAACATGCCTAATTGAGACAAACTTTGCTTTTTTCTTCACAAATTGGGCTCATCAACTTTGCTCTGTCTTCGCTCTTAGGAAACTTGGAATGTTGCATAGTGCCTTAGCCCCTTGATATTTCCTATTTTCGTGTTGCGAATTCGGTAGTTATTTTCAGAAAAGCAAGGAAAAACCTAAAGTAGGCCGACATGATTCCAGCTTAATGCTGCTGGGGCACCACACAAAATTCTGCTAGCTTTATGCAGTACGAATGTCAATTAACTTTAAAATACCAATAGTTACTGGGAGTAGTATCAATCTCCATTTTCATTATATAAAGGAAGATATAATCTTAAAAATATCTTAATGATTTCTTCCTATTCTCCACTTTCAAAAGTTTTGTTCCCTTCCACTTTTAGTTTCTATCCTGGTCATCACTAAAGTCCAGGAACGCTAAAAATAAAAAATAAAATAAAATAATCATTTATTCAAATTTATTCCCCTCCATTCATTTAAGCTCGAGCAAACCCCTTTTTCTCATCCATGATAGTATTTTAGATTATGGTAAATGAGGAAATTTTTCTTGGATAGTCTTCACGAAGGATTTTTTTTTTTCTTTTTTAACAAAATTTATTCCTACTCATGGGTTAGTGTTGGAGTTTAGTGACCTACAAGAAAGTCCATCTCCTCAAGTCGTAGATGTCATTGATTAATTAGAAAATCTGTCCGATCAACTAATAGTGGATCAAGTGCTCAGGTCAATAGAAAGTTATAATCAAGCCGTCCGTATGGGGGCGAAGGAAAATAATCCTGAAACTTAAATTAACAGATTGATCTATTGCTCTGATTATTTCCTTATGATGGATGGCGTCAGCCTGTACCAAATGACTGAATGAGCATGAGTGCAGTGCACCACAAGAGCCGTGGATATGCAAACTTGCTTATTAAAATAATAACAGAGATTGTGACATAGCAGATATAAATATTCGCTAGGTCTGCGCAACCGCAAAGCATCGAGTGGCTGAAGTTCCCTTCTAAGAGTGAGTGGCTTAAGAAAATGGTTCAACAAGAAATTCGAAAAGGTCCATGGACAGAACAGGAGGACATCAAATTGGTCTCCTTTGTTAGCTTGTTTGGAGACCGGAGATGGGATTTTATAGCCAAAATCTCAGGTTTGAAGGTGGCGGGAGACAATAATAGGCATGGTTATTTGGGCATGCTGGATTGTGGAAGAAGCAGCCTTTAACCACCTAATTTTGTTGTAGGTTTGAATAGAACTGGTAAGAGTTGCAGGTTACGTTGGGTTAATTACCTGCATCCCGGTCTCAAAAGAGGGAAGATGACACCCCAAGAAGAGCGCCTTGTCCTCGAGCTACACTCCAAATGGGGAAATAGGTTTGGGAATATGCTGAAAACTACTCACCTAGAATTTTTCTTCTTATGTCTTATATTCTTATTCACACAAATTCTTTTTAAGTGCTTTTGTTACTCCAATTCACAATGATAATCTCTCGCAGATGGTCAAGAATTGCTCGCAAATTACCAGGGCGCACGGACAATGAGATTAAGAATTACTGGAGAACCCACATGAGGAAGAAGGCGCAGGAGAAAAAGCGAGCAGGCACTTCATCCTCCAGTTGTCATTCATATCCTTCCAAAAAGACTGGAGAAGAAAGCTTTTATGATACAGGAGGTCCTAATATGATATCCTCGACAGAAATAAGGATAGGGGAAGACCAAGCATGTGAACAAGGGTACTCCATGGATGATATATGGAAAGATATTGCTGTGTTAGAAGATAAAATTCTGCAGCCAGTCTTTGATGGGCGCAGTGAAGAGGGCTGCAACTTCTCTTGTCCTCCCATGCCTTCTCCATCATGGGAGTACTCTTCAGACTCGCTATGGGTTTTGGATGACGAGGAAAGTAAGATTTTTCTCCCTATAGGTGACCAAATTTTTCCCTGTTACGAACAAGGGAGACCATTTCTAACCGGCGAATTATAATTTTTTTAATCAATGATTTGTTAATATGTGTGTAGTCTGTCCTATGGAAGAAGTCTAACCGGTATGGTATAGTCTCTTTAAGCTTTTGGCATGATTCTCCCAAGTTTGACACAGCTGTAAGTTGTAATCATCTTAAGCATAACTGTAGTCTATGTTAACGTTCCAGTGCCATTACTTTCTGCCAGAGAGATGAAATCTGGACAAACTTCCAATGGGGAGGTGGTATGTTTTGGATGTAAAATATGAAGCACTGTTTGTGTACTTTTCAGTTTTAATCTGATCTAGATCCATGTTAATATAGCTCTTTCATTCTTTAGATCAGTAGCTAAAGCATAAATAACCTATATAGCTCTTTAATCAGAGTCAAATACCATACAGATGAGATCACGCAGCAGAAACAGTTTTCTTTCACACCAAAAAAAATTCCTGATTAATCATGATTGCCTAACTGAATCTGATCAAGTTTACAGTTGGTTAACTTATGGTAAAAGTAAGCCATGTCTGTTGTAGGGACTTGATCTAGTTTACAGGGGCTCGATTGTCACCAAATCAACCATAGAAAGCAATTTGTTTTCCTTTGTCATGCATTATAAATCTTAAGCAAAATGGAGATCAGTAAACTTCAATGCAAATTTGTTCACTCTTCCAATATGAATCCCAAAAACTGACAAAAAATTTGCCTATACACGACTAGATATGGGAGGAATTGTATACCTATATAGTGTATTCTGACTTACCAAGCTGGTATAAGCCTTAGCAAATTTCTCAATCAATCAACAACTTCATATCGGAAATGAGATTATTGTATACATAGTTTTGTTATGGATAATCCTTTTTTAATGGGAACAATTATAAATATGATAATCAAGCCACAAGTTGCAGAAGCTATTCTACACTAAGGACGGGGAGGAATGCCGGCATTCCGCCATTTTAGGGAGTAAGCTGCAGCCATGAAAACTTCTCGTCACAGCTTTAAATTTCTAAATCCAGAACATGCTTACAACTTCGTTTCCCAAACCTAGCTTAAATTTACAGGTATTAGGTATACACACGGACACATTTACCCAAACATCTACGATACAACAAATTGAAAAATAAGACAGCCTACAATCCAAATTGGTCCAAAAACCACAAGTTTAATATGCAACGTTTTCTGGTAAAAACTAAATTATAAATACACAGACATATAAACGCTTCAATTTTTTAACAATAAATAAGACGAATTCATTGCTTCTTCTACATGACTGTCAAATTCCGAATTCATAGCTCCAAAGAAAAATTACCTGCTCAAACATCTTCATTGCTTGAGCCGTTGGCTTCACAATGAAACAATCGAAACCTACATTCATCATAGAGCATCAATCTTGAAAGAGAATGGAGTGAAAATGAATTCCAGAGAGAAGGAGTGTGTTTGGTATATGGGAAAGGCGAAGGATGGAATGGGCCAACGCGAAGGAATCAGTCGTTTTGTGCGTTTGGTATGCAGCTTCTCTTTCTCTTGGTGAGGGACATTACATCAAAGGAAATGTCTCATTTGGTATAATCTAGTGATGGAAAAGAAAAATGAAATATGAATAGAATATAACGAAAAAATATATATTTGGTATAAGTGGAAAAAGAAAGAGAATATTTTTATATTTAATTGTTTAGTTAAATGAAAATAAGAATAGAATAAAAAATAATAAAATTAAAATACCTTCAAGTGACAAAATGGATTCATCTCATGCAAGTCACGTCAAAAAGTACAATGTTTATGACTATATATATATATATATATGTTTATTATTTTTCTATCATTCTACTATTTCTATTTATCGCTTTTGGAGGCCATCCATCCAGTGTTTCTCCACTAAAAAGTTTGGCTTTCTGTGATCCTATTTCACAAAATTGAGATAAGTATATTGTTATATGTTGCTTGCTTTGTAATGTTGGGTCAGGATAGCTTCTATCTTTTTTTTACTTTTTACTAATTAAGTTTTTACTTTCTTATTTTTAATGATTGACTTTTCAATTTGAATGAAATTTGTAAAAGAACTTTAAGTAGGGATTTTTGTTTTGGAATAGTCTAACTTTTTTTCTTCATCATAAATAGTATATATTATTATTTAGTTCACTATATTTTTTCTATAATATATTTGTCATAATAATATGATATTTATTATGATTATTATCCAATATTTGGTCTTAAAATACTAAACCAAATGTTAAAGATAGTTATAATATTTGCTATTGTTAATAGAACAAAATATTATATGTGAGTTATTATAAACTCTGTGTCTTTCATATAATTTTACAATGCATCTATATGATATTAATAGTATGCTATATTGAATTAATTGAGGTTTATCTCAAGTGGCCTAGTAACATGGAGTATCTTGAAGCTACAAATGAGATTACTACAAACGAATGTTGTGAGAAAGAGTTAATCCATCTTGAAAAATTTTAATCTAATTTCACACACACCAAGGATATGCTTAAAGCCTATAAGGATAATGGGAAAAGGCTCCAACACACCCATTCTTATTTGATGGCTTTGAAGGATAATAGGCAAAATTGCATGCAATTGGAGAACTATCTTGCCATATTGTTTGCAAATTATGTGAATGCTATATAAAGTTTTATAGATGCATCTATGGCTACAACTAATACATTTTATTTGAGAGATCAAAAACTTGTCTTTCAAAAACATGTTAAAGAAACACTTAAAAATATCCATGAGTTAGCAAATAAATAAGTGTATACTATTTTAATTCTCATTATGTTGAGAACTTATGTGGAGCTGATTAATGTATTGTAAGTTTTTTTTTTTTGGTTCTGATGTACAAATTGGATGACTTGTCAATGAATATTTATATTGTGATTACAATATATAATTGTATACATAATTAGAAAAACTTACTTTCATTCATATACATGTATATTTATGTTAAATTTAACCTTAACATCCTAAATATATAAGTATATAATTATATATAATTACATAACAACAACTATATATTAATTTATTAAAAAATAAATATTTTGTATAATAACTTATAAATTACATATTTATATATTATTATATTCATGTATATTTTCAAAGTAGAAAAAAGATTGATATATTAGTATATAAATTTTCATTTAAGTATTTGCAGAAAAAGATAGAAAAATACAAAAAAAAATTCACTCACTGAGCTTTATGTAAAGGTATTTTGTCTTTTATTTATGGTATATATAACATCTCAATGCATATTTAGACGTAGAGTGTTGGTTGTGACCTTAGAGAAGACATAGGATTAAGTATTAGGTCTAAAGAGTAGGACATAGGTTGGAATAAGGAAAAAATTAAATTATTACCTATTTGAAATTTTCTTATAAAAGATTAAAGAAATTAAAAAAATTTAAAAGTGAATTAAATAGAAAATTAATAATCATAAATAGTTATTAATATATATATATATATATATATATTTGCAATGAAAGATAACACAAATATATATATGCGTGCGCGCGCGTGTGTGTGTAAAGGTAAATTAAGTGATGATAAAGTATTAAAAAAATTATTAAAAAATCAGATTAAATTTTAAAAATGTTTCAAATTATTTTAAGTTATCTTGAAATTATTTATATTCAATAGAATAATAATAATAATAATAATAAGAAAAGTAAAATTATCTTGAAATTATCTATATCCAATAGAATAAATAAAAATATAATAATAATAATAATAAGGAAGGTAAAGTTATCCTAAAATTATTCATATCTAATAGAATAATATATAATAATAATAAGATAAGAAGGAAATTAGTTTAAATTTTTATAATTTCTACAAGCTTAAATTAACCTAAATGAAAAAAAAATACTCATTCTTTTACATTTTTATTGCTTTGCCGCACACATTGCCTCACAATCTCTCAAGTACTTTTCCTTCTTTTCTTCTCTCTTTCCCTCTCCCTCCTTTGTTTTTTTCTTTCTTCTTCAATGCCTTCTGCCCCTTTTCTTATTGTCAAAGGCAATACCTTGTGCCATTAATTAATACACACACACATTCACACAGTATGCATATGTCAATCCTTTTATTTCTTTCTTCTATTGAATAATTCCTTTCACAATATATATATACACACATAATATAATATAACTTTATATATATATATATATATATATAATATGAATTTAGATTAGAAATTAAGATTTAGAAATTTGAGAATTCCTATAAATTAAAATTTGACATGAAATTAACTAATTTAATGAATTAATTAAATTATAAAGGAATATGGATTTAAAAATGGAATCTTGGATTCTCTAGGGTAGCATTAAGGTTCTAAAGTAGTTTTAAAATATTCTTAGAGTAGTTTTAGAATAATTCTTTAGTAGTTTTGAATTAAATATTAATATTTTTATATGTGTGATCTCTGTAGACTCTCGCTGAAAGCATTTACTGTTTGAATTGTTGTTTGATTGTCTTGTGAGCTAAGGAAAATATGTAACTCAGGGTTTTTCCATGTGTGTGCAAACTGTGTTTGTTATGTGATTCATTAAATAAATAATTTTTTTTATCTTGCTAAGCATGGTACAGGTATATAGACTGGGTATGATACGTTAAAGGAAATTATTGTTGAATTAATGGAATTACTAGAATCTTGTCAAACATGTTTGTAGCTGTAATATAATTTTGATGTAGCGTTTCCTTTTCAAGTATGCTTGTGAACTCAAACAAATATTGTGGCATTCTAGAACTGGTATTGTGATATTTTGGAGTAGTTTTATTCTTTCAAGCATACTTGTAACCCATTTTAATGATTCAATGAAATATTTTATTTCTTTTCAAGCATGCTTGTATGCATTGTGAATGATGTATATGCCTGATATGCATTGGTGATGGGCTGAGGAGATGATGATGTTGATATACATATGAATTTGTGACCATGTGGTTTGCCTCCACTTGTTACACAGTAGTTAGCCCTTATAGGGCCCCATTCCTTAATACTTACCTGATCGGGTTTGTAAATAGGGAATGTGAGATAGTAACATCTCATGGTTTAGTTCCTTAAGGAAAGGAGCCATAGTTTAAGCTTGGGCTTTGTACCTTTAATTGGGTACATCTTAAGTACTGGAAGAGCTTTGGTCAGTCCAGTGTATGGGCTAGATCATGGATAAGCCTATGGTTCCAGTTAGCGGTATAAGGCTAGATGGAGAAATAAGGGAGGTTGCACATATTGCATATTATCATTTTTTATATGACTCATGGATTATATCCTGTGATCTTTTATGCTAATAATTAATAATAATGCTAATGGAATTGCATGTATACCTATGGTATGTTATTTAACACTTTCAGATGAAGGATTGAATAGGTGGTAAGAGAAGGTATTGGAAGAGTAAGCCACTGGCTCTTATGCTCCTTAAGCATATGTTGGGTTACTGTTTACTATTTGCCATGACCTTAGGACGTCTATTTAATTTTATTGTTTTTGAACTATAATATTTTGATTATGATTTAATCATTTTGGTTAATAGGACCTTGTTTTACTTATTTGTTATGCTTAGTAATTTGGGATTTACTTATGTGGACTAGGTACTTTAATTTATTTGCCTAAGCTGAAAACTTTGAGTTTTTAGTTATTTGAATTGAATAAAATGGGCGGAGCCCTCTGATTATGAAATAATTGTTGAGCGAGTATTTGTGTGGAAATATAATTTAGTCCTCATTTAGATCTTTAATTGTATTCAAAGAGGCAGAGCCTCTATTGTTATATCAATATAGATACTTGAGCCTATAATTTATGGATGGGGTCCATAGCCTATCGTGTATATTTAGGGTTCTTATGACTAATGTTTCGAATTATATGCTAAGTACTTAGATACTAGGACAGGTATTACAGTATAACTTGACATGAAGCTATTTGCAGAAAAAGGTGATAAAATTGTTTATCATGTGACTCCTACATAAAAGGTTGGATAAGGGAAGGACTCATAGCCAAGTAGACTGAAATTTGTAATGAATTTGTTGTAAAATGTGTGTAGTTTTCTTGAGTCTTTGTTTAATAGCTTTTCCTATGACATAGCAAATCACGTGAAGCTTAAGACAAAAAATATGATGCAATTGAGATATAGGACAAAAAATATGATGCAACTAAGATATAAGATCCTCATCTTCTTCTTGGTTATTCCTATACTTCTTCCATCTTCCTCTAATGTTATTCCCTTTTTAGATGGATAAAAAAACTTATGGAATAATTTTGTATTCTCAAATTTAAGAAGGAGCTAATATAGGTAAATAACTTATTTATTCAGTTGTTGAAATAAGGTATGTATTCTTAGGTGGATATTTGAATATAATTACATTCAACATAATTTTATTATATTCACTTAATAGGTTTGCACCCAATGTTGATGAGGTTGTTAAATATATTATTATTATGATAAAACATAATTATCTGGTGCTTTATAATTGTTGAAAAGAAGTTATTAAAATAGTCAAACAATTATGATTTCAATAATTTTATATAAATTTTTATTTCATGTGCCATAAAGTTGGTTACTTTTTGCTGTAATCAAATATTAGTATTTATAGATATTTTTGACTTTGTTGGATAGAAATATTATGTTTGGACAATAGAAGATCATCTTTAAATTTATAAGAATTTTAAAAATCAAGCTAGGAATCGATTAAAAGATTTGATATGTTATGCTCGAGATAAAAGAAAAAAGCCTTTGTGAATTAATAAGCACATCTAGAATAACTTATATGCTGGTTTGAACAATATAGAATTTTGACCAAAAAGTGAATGTGTAAAAAAAATAGAGCTTCTAACTTTAGTTATGGCCTATCATTCCACACTCATAGCAATATTCCATTTATAGAACATGCTGCAACTTTAACTCAAGAATTAAACAGGCCTTTAATTGCAGTAGAGGTTTATGTCTGAACCTATCAAAAAACAACATCCAATGATTTGGTTGACAAAAAATCTAAAGCCACCTTTGTAAGTGTCGTATTTGTTATTCATTTTATTAAATCTTCCTAAATACATATAACTCCTACATAATTTACTAATTTTTACTTTTAAGAATGAGTATGCAAGACTTAAAACTACAATTGCAAACATTACTAGTGCATAAAATTTTTCATTGACAAATGAAATTGCTTTATGGATAGCAATCGTTTAAGGGGGAAAAAAATGGGGGCTCAATATATTTTATGGGCAATGTCTCAGACAAAATAGAAGGAGATCCAATCTTTGGATACAACTATGGTCACAAAATTGACTTGTACTCATATCCAAGGGTGGTGGACACTATATATCCACAAGGTAGACTACATGTAGATATTAGTCGGAGCTTAAAGTATTATCACACATAAATGTGGGCAAAACAAAATTTAATACTTAACATGCAATGTCAAATTTTTTGAATATTATCAGAAGGATAATGGTTTAAGTTCTGAGAAAAATGTTAGTAAAATTAGTGGAGAAAACTATGGAAACAAAATGTAATCTGCTTGAAGTTTTATATAATTGTATTCCAAATGATGTAGGATAAAGTGGACCACTATTTTTGAACATTTATTTTTCCCTTCCAACCACTTCCACAAGGATAGTTAAATAAAATTTTATATAATTTTGAATGACCCATTATGCACGCGTTTCTAAGCAAGATGCTGTTAAAATAACCATAACCCAATGTATAATAAATTAGTTGTCAAATCATAAAACCTTTTTTCACCTTATCTCTTATCCTTATATATATATATATATATATATATATATGCATCTTCATATTTATCCTTAGTTAAACTTAAACTCTCATGTCTTTCTCTTCCTTATAAGGTTTTACTTAAGCCTTATTATCTTGCTCTCTTTTCCATTATTCACGATATGGCATTCTTCAATATTTAACTATTCATCTCAATTCTCACAAGTTTTGCAAGGTAAAAAAGGAGAGTTTATAAATTCAAATTTATTATCACACAATTGGATTACGATTGCTTTGTTCACTACCTACCTTTGATTCTATTTTAGATTATTTATATTTGTTATTGTCACTATCCTATATTTCATTGTAATATATCCTCTAGAAAAGGGCGAAAGACAAGTTGAAATATCCCTTATCAAGAATAATCTAATATTTAAGAAGATTTACACCTAGTTGAATTTAACATTCAAATGAGTCACATGGTGTGCATATTGTGTAGTCTAATAATCAAGATGAATCAATCAAAAAATTGATTAAACCCAATGGCACACAGGGTTTATAATTGTATAATATCAGATAATATTATCATTATATTTAACTTTATTGTTAGTTATCTACTTTATTACTTATTTAACTAGGTTTACACTAAATAATAAAGATGTTTGTACATACATTGTTACAATTTTTAAGAATAAATATGATAGAATATAAAATTGTTGAAGCCAAGTTTTGCAAGAATATAAAGAGTTATGGTTTTATGAATTTCAAGTAATTTTTTATCCTTCATAATGTTTCCTACCTTTCTAATTGAAATATCTATTTATTTATATAATTATAAGAGCTCCATCCATTACTTATGATTGATTAGTGTTGTTGTAAGTTTTTTAAGAGACATTATTATTAGGAACTAATTATCACAATAATATCTAGCTAAATTAGAAAAATTGGATAAAAAGTCACTTAAAAGATGCTATTGGTGTTGCTCATGAGAGATAACAAAAACACAAACTTAATAGATTAAACAATAAATTTGGGAGGAACTTTATGCCCATTAGAACACTAAAGAATTTCGACTAATAAGTAAGAAGAAAAGGAAGAATCGTGTCTCTACTTCATAATTTGGCAATTTTTTGCATATAGGAGGCTCCATTTCTATGGAAGAACATACTAAAAGATTGGTACTTATTTCACACATTTATTTCATGCTTTACTTGCGTCGCTCCAAGTAATTGTTACTTATTTTGTTATATAGGCCTAAGAATTGGGAAAAGATCCTTTGTACTTTGAAATTTATTTAAAATTATATCAATATAAATCTACTAACACTTGGGTAGATCAAAAATCAAAAAGCTATTTGGTACATGTGTAATATATATATATATATATATATATCTATATTTATCACTTTAACTCTTATATTCTTTTGCATTTGAACCTTTGAATTACATTGGTAGGATGAATATTTGAAAAGAAAAAAGAATGTAGAAAGTTTAAATGACAATACATCATACTTGAATTTATTTGTTAAAACTGCTGATGGTAAAAAAAGATGTTCAATTTACAAACTGGGCAATATATCATGTGAAATGTTAAGAGATTCTAATACTAGATACACATAAACCTAAGAAGTATCATATAATCAAGTGCCACCATATCATTATTCAACCAATATACTAGATGTAATAAGAAATGAATTATCAATATTTCAACACAATCTTATCATACTCAATTTAAAGAGCAACAAAGACAAATTGAGGAGCTTTGATCATAAATACATAAATTAACTCATCACAATCATACACAATCTGAGGGTAGATGAAGGTTATTCCAACAAAAATCAAGAATGTGAAAAAGATAATGATAATAAAGATGATAATAATAGGGAGGCGTAGGATTAGGGGTTTATTTAATGTTTGCTATAATGAACATATGTTGACAGGGCTTGTGATCTAGTCCAAGGGATTACTGGTGTTGGGGGACTGGTTCGTAACCATCTTGGTCAGTGCATTGAAGGTTTCATCCACCATATTGGTATTAGAAATAGTTAAGTGTAGAGCTTTGGGCTGTGTTTCTTTGCCTCAAGTTAGCTTGGGATGGTGGATTTTATCACGTAGTGCTAGAAATTGATTCCATGGAAGCCATTAGGTTAATAACCTAGGAAACAGGAAATCCGTTCGCAGATTAGGAATTAATCGATGATATTCACCGAATGATGACACGTGAATGGAGAGTCAAGGTGCAACATTGTCGACGGAAAGGAAATCAAGTTGCTGATGCCTTTGCCAAGAGAGCTTTAAATGCTTGTCCAGGTTTTCATTATTTTAGATACCCTCTTGCTGAAGTTCGAGATCTTTTGGATGCAGATAAGTGGATGGTTAGAGGTCTTGTCCTAAGTGGCTAGTCTCCTTTATGGTTTTCCCTATCAACCAAAAAAAAAAAAATGAACATATGTTGATACGTTAGTTTAATATTGTAATCATTTTTATTTAAGGCAAAAGTTTATATATATATATATATATATAACTATAAAAATATATATAATTATATAAAATTATATAAGTTTGAGTATGTATCACTATAAGAAAAACTATAATTTTTAGGCTCAAAAGTGTTGAAAAATACATCTCTAACTATCGACATTTTTTTCATCGACAATCATTTAACTGTTGAAAAGACTCTTACCAAAATTACAAAATAATCTTTCATAGCCATTAAAAGTAACAATCATAGATTATTTCCAACAATTATAAATGTTAAAAATGCTTTTATAAAAGTGCATTTTTAACAATTTTGACCATTGAAAAAGCCTGGATAATAATTTTTAATCTAAATTTCCTATATATTATTCTTTTTGTATAGCTAAGTAATTATTTAGTTAGTGATGTTATTTAAAGAAATATTTATATTAAAACACACAATGTTAGTATTTCTCCATACTCGTATATATATCATTAACCAAATGTTACAAATGAGTAATATACAATTACAAAAGTATTTAAAATATAAAACTCTATCATATCAATTCAAATGTCTACAAAATATTCAAAATAACCAAAATATTATATAATTTTCAATAATTTATCCATGCTTGTTAATTCTTGTTCATCAATTATGTAGATTTTTGCAAAGATCAAGTGAGTCATCACTGCTATACCTCTAACCATTTTGCAATCAAATGCACCTACTTATGGCCCTCTTCCAATAGTCAAATTATCATAAATCTCCAAGTTTGAAAAGTAACCAATTAGTCTCTATAATCTAAAAAAAAAAAAAAGGTTTAGTAGGAAAAGTTAATATCCAATGAAAGGTATAAGGAAGAATTACAAATTATGTAGTTGCTTAGTTAGATATTAGTACAATATTTGTAGAAAGTTGGTATCTTTCTTGGTGGATTTTTCAAGAATAAAAGCTGTCAAGGACCTTAAAGCAAAACTTGCATCCTCCATTGGCAAAAATATCTTTACATTCCTATCATGGCATAATGGACCTAAAAATGCAAATTTAGTCTCATAACCTATATATTCTTCATGACATAACTTATATATCATAGGTCCAAGCGTAATATCAATGGTAACATAAACATATTAATTATTCAAATGTCGAATAACTTTAAAATATAATAAAAATAAAAGCTATGTCCAAAATTACTGTACACTCCTCTGTTTCTAAAGTCTGGCTATCTTATAAAGCTTTTTAAACCTTAACAAAAGAATTTAGCTTCTACATCAAATTCACGTATATAACAATCTCCAATGGTATTTGGCAAATGGCAAAAGAAAATACAAAAATTTTCTTATCCTAAGAGCAAAGATAAGAAAAATGTTCAATCTAAGTAGGTGAATCCTAAAAGCCTAGCTTCATTCATTAATCTCACATTTAGGATGCCACATCAAATAATATATTTGCCTTTCAGAAGAACATTAATTTTCTTTCACCTAACTTGTCATCTCCAATTAATACTTTGAATTCAAGTGAGTTTGCTACCCCATTAAGGGATGTGCACACCTTGTTATTCACTATTTTTCATCTCTAAATGCACTAATGACATTACCAAGTATGAGAAGACCTTTCATAATGTGTATACCTATTAACAAATAAATATAGGTAATATCAACGACATCCTTGTAATCATTGTTTTACGTTACTAAAATGTTGTGGCTCATAGATTTTCAAACAGAAATGTATAGGCTTTCAAGATAACCATATATGACCTACCTTCTTTTAATTGAAGACCATAAGAACCTGTTCTTTTAACTCATTCAAATCTAGCTATATCTACTAAATGGAGCTTTGTACAAAGATATTTTTCACCCATATTCTCATTTGAAGTGTCATTAATAGGAGAAGCTACATGGAGTTTGTGCATTTATTATAATGTAATTGTGAAGATGGCATGTGATCAGCCGATTCAAGCAAAAGCAGGACCATAAGTTACTTAAATATTGAGATTCAAATTACTGCAAGTCATTAAGTAGGCTTTTACCATAGTTCAAATTTGTTGCTTGATTCAATAATCCAATGCAAATTATAAAAGAAAACCAAAATTTAACTTCTGAATGAGTGCTTGTAATGTGATAAGAATAAACACAAATAATTTATGTTTAATTATAAAGATCTAAAAACTAGTTTAGACTTAAAACTTACAATTAGATATCCTTATAAGCAAACTGTTGTTTGACTTTTGTTTAAAACTTACAGTTAAATATCCTTATAACCTCTAAATCAAACTTTAACTTCTGTTTGAAACTTATAGTTAAATGTCCTTATTATATCCTTAAGTAAAGCATCAACCTTCATCTGCCCCTCCATCATTTTTCATGTGCTTCATAACACTTAATTAAGTATGAGAGCAAACCAATACCAGCTTGATTGAAGTTTAAGTGTATATATATAAAAAAAAAGAACCTCATATCTTGTAATTCATATTTTAAATGAATGAACGTCGCACATGAAGCTTAACTTCTTTGTATGTGAATCAAAAGTTATAAGCAAGCAATTACCTATACATGTAGAAAAATAATCGGGTAAGTAGGAAATAGTTCTACATTTGCAATGTCCTGCATACAAATATATATATATATATATCAAATATTATGCATAGGGAACTTCCGTATGAAAGACATTTAAGGAAGAAAAAAAAGCAGTGAGAGAATGAATGATAAATTATCTACCTGTGCCAATAAGTCATTGTATTTATACATATAGTATGATCTTTAGAAAAGAGAACCTCTTACTTTTAAATCACATGTTAAGTCTTATTACTAATAAAACATACCTCTAACTCAACTCTAGCAAGCATTTTCATGGACTTATAATCTTTGAACACTAAATCCTTGTTGTCCTCCTTATAGCATTTTAGAGATAAATTCTATTGAACAAATTTATTCAACAAATATTAAGAGGAAAAAGAAAAACATGCTTTGACAACTGGAAGAGCGAAAATTTAATAGCAAATAAAAAGCCACATTGTATAAGCAAAAGGTAAGATGATAAAGTCTCCATCAATTTATTCTTAATGTGATGTGCTAAAGTGGATCAAAATATTGTTACTTACTCATTAACTAACATATTTTTCATAGGCTAAATCCTCTAATTTGATCAAGCGTCACACAAGGCTAACCAAATGTTACTCTATACATTCTAAGTTGATCATAACATGTAAAGTTATTGCTATATACCAACTTGCTAAGGTAGGCTCGCTTTAATTGTCTGTCGATAGTATATGACTTATATGTCAAGCGACAACAGTTCAAAGTTATAGTGATCCATATGTTTATTATCCATTAACACCTATATTGCATGACAAACAAAAACTAAACTAATATATGAAGAATAACATCATGGCTAATGTCATCCATATCCAAATGGTGAACAATACTTGGTATGTATTGTTGGAATAATATGAAATATTTAATGCTCTATTCAATTGAAAAAAAAAACACAATTGGCCAAATCAAATTAATATGAGATTATAGTAGTGGTTATATTAAATAACAATAGTTTATACTTAAAAATACATGTTTAATAGAGTAGATAGAAATATTTTACATTTTTTGCAATCAATAAATGTATGCAATAATTATAACACATAAAATAAATTTAAAAGATTGAAATGTAACAATTATCAAAAAATGACCTCCATTTATATATAATACCTAAAACTAATTTGTTATCACAACAGTTAGAAGGAACACCATCACAAGACCTACAACATAACATATTCACAAGCCAAAATAACACATGTCAAGGTACACACATATCCAATGATGTATTTCATTGCAAAAAATGCAAAAACTTTTTCTTGGTGATAGTAGGTTAACCGAATAATATAAAAGTTATGGAAAAAAATACTTGTGGACAACAACAAATCATTTTTTCCACATATTAAAGCAAAGAGCTATCTTGAACAATTTTCCTAGCGATGTTGATGAATAAGGTTAACCATTGAATAGCTCTGAATGGAAAAGATGGATAAATAAATAGTAGTACGAATGGGAAGGGTAAAAATGTCATTATGTGTCTATTTGAAAAATGCCTCACAACTATGGCGTAAAAGCTAAAAGAAAGTGCATAGTTCCATAACTTTCTATTTTTGTCCTTAATTTCAATAACGAAACATGTTTTATCACAGATTTTTTTTCATTTTCAATTTCCTCTGTGATACCAAATGTGGCCTAAATTATTGGAATGAGATAGCATTCTTGTGCGAGCAGAAAAAGAAGTCGATCTTCCCTTCAACCATGCCTAGACCTAGTCCTTCATCAGCCAAGCTTATAAGTTTGCAACCTCCTCCTCCACCGACCACCTTCGAGAAGGAGATGTGCCATCACACACTTTTTTCTTCAATATCGTCCATCTTTCTCTCTTATCCATACTCGAATCTCTAATGAGATCTTCTGTGTTCTTTAATTTCTTCCCTATTTCTATCTTCTTCCTTGTATTTCTCCAAATATTCTTCCCTATCCTGGCATGCTAGCACATTAAAAAGTAACATTTGTGCCTCATAGGTATTTCTTTACTTTCTTCTATTTAAATATTTTTCCTTTCATTTTGGGTTTTTTAATCCTCATATGGTCATATTACTATAATGACACATAAAATGATTGTTCGACCCTTATCTCATCTCTTTCACTAATTAATTAAACATTTTGAAGTTTTGAACACTAACTAAGATTATGCAAGATGGTAGGATTTAATTATTTATACACCTCCTTGAATTAACAGCTTGTTACTTTTAAAATGTGCTCTATGCAAAGTTACAAATGCTTTTCAAGAATCATTTATTTTATATATTATATAGAAAGCATCAATTAGTAGGTAGCAGTGACAAAGGTAGAAACTAATAGCAAAACAATTTTCTTACCTCATTTATACTCTAATCAAGCAAGGTCTTAATGCTCGACAAAGAAGGATAAATTCCATATGTTTAAAAGACTATCTAATTAATCTTTGTCTGCTATTTTTATCTTAGACTATGTTATATTATAAGGGGTAGAGGCTGATGATGAATTTAATTGAACTTGAAAATCCTACATGTTAGACATAATTTAGTTAACAATTCATCTTTGAAAACTTTGGGAATCTATCATGAATCTGGAAAAGAAAAGGAAACTACTACTTTTAGGAACAACTGCCAATATACAGCATTGCATGGTATTTATAAGCTATTGCATTACTAGAACATACATATTATATAATTGACATCAAAAGAGATGTAGGGGCAGACTTTGTTGACAATAGATGGTATTAAAATATAGATATAATGACCAAAGTTATCTTGAAAAATGACTTTACAATTTATGGTTTAGATTGACTACATAGGCTGGAAAGATTCAATTGTGGAGGAGAAAGTTAGATGCTGTTATAACAACATAATCTTAAATTACAAGAAATAACAAGATAATGCTCAACGATAACTATTTCTTCTTTCAGATTCTATTAGCGAATATTTCTTAAAGATCCATTTCTCTTTTTTAAAATTGTTTCGATTAAAGGTATTTTTAGATCTATTGTAGATTTTTTTAATTTGTACTTGTCAATCCCTAGTATTCTTTTCTCATTTGGTGCAGAGTTTCTCCCCTTTGTTTTGAACTTGAAGCTACTTTGAAATTGGCAAGGTTTCTATGTAGGTAAGTGCTTTGCCTGAACTTTACAATGTGATAAATGTGCCACGTTGGTCCTTTATGCTTAACCCTTTGTAAATCTTGTTTCAGTTGTATAACTGTTAGAAGGATTTCATACTTTATGTTGTCTAAAAACTTTTGAAATTATATACATGGGTATCTCAACATGTACCATCCACAAATAAGTACGTATTGTTCACAAATTTTGGAGGAACCCGTGGTGTAGTATTATGTTCAACAATGTTTTTACCATTCTTTTAATTTTCAAAAAATTCTACTTGAGTTCCCTTAATGAATAAGAAAGAGTTAGTCAAAGAGGTGGAAGAGTTGTTGACCAATACTGCAAATAGTGTTAAATCTTTAATAGATGTCAGTGATAGACTCATATTGTTTGTTAAAATAACTTGTCATATGGCAATATTCGTCACTAGACAAAAGCTACTTTTTCTTTCAAGGCAGGTTGCTCAATTATATCTATAGCAAGATAATTGATTGGCTACAATTAGCACTTCGCAAGTTTTGGCAATGTCCATCAAAGCATATCATGTTCAAAGTAGAGCATTAATCTTTGACAATTCTCAACATAATGTGAGTTTATAGTAAGAAATATGAGGCAAGAGAGCAAAATGTGTCATTGTTGCTGAATGTTGGAGGAAGAAATGAATATTATTGATATTTCTTTTCTAGGCAATTATGACTTATTATAATCAAAATGCTTTTATCCAAGAGCAAGCTAACAGCTTCTTATGATAACAAATTTGATATTGTTGCAAGAACTCCATCTTTTAAAAGTATTGGAATTAGTTATACTACTTCAACTCCAATTGGGTTGCAAAGACATATTCATAGGATACCAAAGGTTATGATATTTTTATAATGTATGTATATTGGTCATTTAGAAATTAGAATTGTAGAAGCTATGAAATAATTCAAAATAAATGGACAAGTCTCTTATGGCTTGCTCTAGCCATTTGTTTTATCTAGCGAAAAGTTTAAGTTACTAATTTTTTTTTCCATTTTTAGTTTCTCATGGGTAAAGTTGGCTTTTTATTCTTATATACTTCTTCAATTTTTTTTATGATTTAAAAAGTTAAAAATAGATATTTTATGTGTTTTCCTATTATTGGCAATTAAAAAAATATATTTTTGAATTAAAAATGAATATTTTTATATGTTTTTTTATTATTGGTAATTGAAATATTATTTTTTTAAACTTATAAATTTATTATTTTATAATAATAATAATAATAATTATTATTATTATTATTATTAGTAACTAAAAATTATTATTTTAACATTTTTTGCACTAAGGGTATTATCTGCTTTCTTTTTCTATTTTTGCATTGTTTCATTTAACCAAACATAAGCAAATAATGAACATTCCATTCATTTTTATGTTGTATCAAACATAATTTTAAGTCACAAAATTTCATTTAATTTTTATTCATTTTTTTGTTTCTATTTCTATCAAAAATCTTTTTTGTATACCAAATGTATTTCTTTCTACCTTAGACCTAGTCTTTCAAGACTTAAACTTAGATAAATTAATATTTTAATCAAGTATCTCTTCTTTTTTTAAGCTTAATTATTATTTTATTTTCTTGTGTTAGTTTTGTCCTTTCCTATTATATTTATTAAAGATCATTTTATTAAAAAAATCAAGGGATCATTTTGCAACATTTAAAACAAAGTTATAAAATCAATTTAAAACATTAAATAATGTTGACGAACATAACACAAATTGAAAGTTAAGGAATTAAATAAAAATTAATTAATTAATTGACAAATCAAAATGATATAATAATAATAAGTCTTTTCTCACTAGGTAGGATCAGTTACATGAATCAAACGATACCATAAAGTTTTATCGTGAATTATATTTTTAGACAAAGCATTTAAGTTTAAATCATTTTTAATAGTTTTATCTATAACTTTTCTTAATCTCTTTCTACTTCTAACTATTAAATTATTTTTCATCTAATACACTTTATTCATTGAAATTTCTATAAGTGTTCTCTACACATGACCCAAATAATAGTTAAGTTATATATATATATATATATGGGTTTTAGTATATTAACTTTATTTGAAGTTTAAATTGGTTTCTTATGTTTAAAATGCTTTGATCACTTTGTTTTTTATTTCATCTTGTTAGTGTTTTAAATAGCTGACCTTTTCAATTTAGTTACTATTAAAATAACTTAAATTGTGTTAAGATAGTGTCTTATATGACTGTTAACTTCATTAATTGTTAGTTTTACAAATTTTTAAATTAGGACCTTAATCAATTTAGGAAAAAAATTATGTATAAGAGGTTATAAAGTAACTAACAAAGCTAATAAAGGCATGAGACAAAATAAAATAGGGTAAATTACTCTGTTCTTCTATAAAAGATACTCAAATTTCAAAACTATTTTCTTTATTATAAAAAATATACATAAATCTTTTTTTAAAGTTAAAAATGACCAGAATATCCTAAAGAATATATTAATTTCTTTTATTAAAAATACAACTTATTAAAAAAAGATTTCTTAAAATTTTATTTCAATGTTACTTATTTTGTGTTCAAAATTATAAAATTTAATTTATTCAAAATTTTTAAAAATGAATATTTTATAATTATCAAATATATATATATATATATATATAGTTTTTGTTATATTATATAAGTAAAAAAATATAAATATATTTTGATCAAAATAAATATAAATATAATTTATTTTTTATTACAAAACAAGTCAATATAATGCATCTCTCATTTAAGAAAAGGGAATATAATTTTTCAAAATAAAATAGGAAGAACATGTAATTTGGATATTTTAAAAAGTATAATTTAACTAATAAAATATAAGAGACCATTAGATGCATTTCAAATTTAAAAAATTAATTTAAAACTCTGCACATATTGGATAGAAATATTAATTTAACCTTTAAAATGTAAAGGAAGAAAATAAAAACTACTCAATATTGTTTAATTTTCTTTTTAACATCGTCCAAGCAGTGATACAAGCCTACAATTTTGGGCTAGGCTGACTATTTTCTGTGAATGGGTCTATTCTTTTTGTTTCACCCCAATGTTCTTTACCTAAAAAGAAAACCCAACCCAATCAAGAACCAAAAACCCCTACAGCCTTGCCTTGTAAAACCCCAACCTCCAAATATAACGAACAAGAGGCGCGCTTTTATGAGCAAGTGTCAACGGAGAGTGGAACACCACATCCACAAACCACAATGCCTCGTCTGTCCACGCTCTATCTCCTCGCTTACAACTCTCTTCAGGCTATCGGATGGTATGGTATCTCTCTTTTTCATAATTTCTTTTACGCTCTTCTGATTCACTTACTGTGTTTCTTATTATGTTGCAGGACCTTTTCCCTCACTGCAATTTTGACCAATCTTCTGTCCACTCGCTCTGTCAAAGGAGCCTATGCTTCTGCCGGCAAGCTAATAAGTCCGTATCTTCTTTCACTTTGCCATTCAATTTTCTCTGAAGCTTCAAAAAGCTAAACAGAACAGTTGAAATTAAAAGAGAATTTGATTACTGAAGTGACATTTTTTAGCCCGTCACTGAATTCATCGAAAGGAAACAACTAGTTCTTGTGTTATTTTACAAATAAATTGATTGGGTTTAGTTATTGACAATTAGTTCAGGGTCCATGATCAAAATTTTTCCCTCTTACCTCACATCTCCCACGGTTTAATTGCATGCATGGTAGGCCAGCTGTAAATAGAGATGGGAGTGAAATGGGGAGGGGATAAAATGTCTTAGTTTTCACTTGTCCGCGCTAGGTAGAGAATGTGAAAAATGTTATGATTAAAAAAATTATATTTATCTCTCTTGTTTGATTTCAGTGAAATTTAGGCAGAATGTGTAAATGATGGGATGCAAATGGCGGCCACTCCATTTTCACCTTATTTTCTTCTCTAATATGTGAAACACACACACACACACACACAAATGGTGATCATTTCGTTTTTCATAATTCCTCTTTATTCTCTTACAAATCGAGCATATAATGAGTTGCACAACTCAAGTTCAACCTTATTATCCTCTTCCATTTTCATCCCTAAGAATTAAGGGCAGGAGAATAAAATTTCAAGATTTGTTTTGAATTTCCTTTTGTATGGAATTCCTCAACATCTAAGCAGATGTATGGTTTTAAATCTCACTTAAAACATGTAATTGATTTGCTTCACTGTCTGGTTGAAGGTTTGCTGCTATGCAGTGCGTTCTTGGAAGTCATACATGGAGCCATTGGTAGGTTAAGCGTTGATGACCGCCTTCTAATTAGAAGAATATTAATTATAATTTAAATGGAATTATAAGACATAATGTTTTGAACTTCTAGGTATTGTGCCAAGTGGAGTATTGCTTCCTCTAATGCAATGGGGAGGAAGGATTCACTTTCTGCTGGCAGTTGTTGATAAAGTTGATGAGGTTTATATATTATATTGAATTCTTGTGTTGTGGCATAATTTGAACAATATAGCTTCATTTATGCTTATTTAATGTACGCAACCATGCTTTATGTTATTTCTAGGTCCAGGAGTCACCATCAGTTTTTATTACTTTCCTTGCATGGAGCATAAGTGAGGTAATAAATTACTTTCTGATTGAATCCACAATGCAGTTCATCTCATATACCAGCATGCTCTCCTTTCTCAGGGTCTAGGAACCTTGCTGTGTAAAACAGTAATGAGTTACTAAGACATTCAAAACAATTTAGAGATATCACTGTCACACGTACATGTATATATCAAGGAAATGGAAACGTCGATGACAATATTTTTACTTGTGATAGGGAAAAATACTTCTTCCTAATGACTCACTGTATTTAGTTTAAAGCACAGTCAAAAGCAGCATTTTTAAAAATTTGGTTGTAACAATTATGAAAAGGCAACCATTCTTAACAGATTTTTAACCTTTAGGGATTTTTTTTCCCCCTCTCTCATAACACTTCAAAACTTTCTTTGACCCTTTTATATTTGATGTCCCATTAAGAAAAATGATATAACTTTAATCTTCGGATGCAGGTGATTAGATATTCACATTATGCTTTTAATTGCATCGGAAGTTGTCCTTCTTGGATCACCTATCTCAGGTCTTTTTCTTCATTCTTACTGCTTGTTCTCTATAATTATGTACATGAAGCCAGAACAGTACTGGGTTAAAATGTTTTGTTGTGTTAATAGAATACACTTTCCAAGTATAAGCTTGGTGCTTTGTTTTTTGGATTAGGTACACTGCGTTTATTGTGCTGTATCCTTTAGGGGTCGGTCCTGGTGAAAGTGAGTCCATATTTATATATCCCTGTTTTTACTTTTTGTTTCCATATGAATTTGCAACAAATATTGGTATTGCTACTACTCACCCTTTCCTTATCCAATGTCATCACTCATCACGTTTTGAATAAACTAGTGCAACTGATCAGTCACTACTATGCAGTGTGGCTCATGTATCAAGCACTTCCTATGATTAAGAAGAGGAACCTCTATGCAGATACCTTTTCAGGTCTCCCGTTCAGTTATTATGATTTCCTCAAGGTAAGTTTCACATTTAGTTTATAAATCTGGTCAAAAAATTCAGTCAACTGCTCAAAGGCTGAGGATTCTCTGATTTCAACCCACTATACCATTTTTCTGGCAGCTATGATAGTCATCAGGTGTCAGCATATTGCTTCTGTACAGCAATATGTACTTAGTTTACATAAAGGTTATAACTTATAATTATGCGGTAATTATTTATGGGTTTACTTAGCTAGAATAGATTGAATATGTATCATATTTTCTGGAATAGACCTAAAAAAGACAGAAACTAGAAATAAGAAAAACATAACTTAGAAATAGTTGTACCATTGATTATTCAGTACAGATGCACTGAACCTAGTATAGCATATGGAACCTGGTTCTTACTGTATATCATATGGCCTTGCTTATAACGAGACCAGGAAGGTTGAATAATTGAGGTACGCATGAACTAGCATGGACTTCACTTGACCATGGCATCCAAAAAAAAAAGTCTTGACTCCTTTCCTTTTTTAATTTGTATTTTATCTTCACTAGTTATCTGCTTTAGTGAATTTAGTGAATTGCTTATTCTTTTTTGTTCTCGCTCGAATTCTGTGAATCAGGTTGTACTTCTATTTTATCCATTCCTCTGGTTGAAGCTTTATCTGCATTTGTTTAAGCAACGGAAAGCCAAACTCCACAAAAACCAAGAGAAGAAAAGAACATAAAGAGCAGAACTCCTGATTTTATAATTTATTGACCGTCTGAGCTTCTACATTTACTTTCCAGCTCTTTGATAAAGTGATTTATTTGAAAATTGAGATGGTGACTTTCAGTATGTGGCACTTGCCAAGTGGCCATTCCGAAATTTACTTGCATCTAGTTGGTGTTTTGCATTTGACTGGATTTTATTGCAAATTAATGGAATTGTCACTTGTAATTCTGAATTTCTGATTACCATGATAGGAACTATTAATAAATTACTGCCTGTAGTATGTGGTGTTCTGTACAGATTTCTAGTTGCATAGGTTACATATGTTAGATTGTTTACAGTTGGGTAGTTCAATAATTCATTCTGAAAAATGGCAATCAGAATTGCTTGTTAAGTTTTTAATATCCTTCAGTGTTGGTCATAGCTCTACAATGTTTCCTTTGTAATCTGATATGAGCTTAGCTCTCTGTTAAGTGCAGCAAGTTTCTCCTCTTACAAAGAATATTAATGTAAGAGTTCCTGAAGTATATATTATAATATTAGGCAGAGTTGAAGCTTGGCTATTTCTGTTTCCTTTTACGTTTTCATGAGATGCTAAAATTTGAAGATAAGCACAATTTAACATAATCATGATAAAGTGATTTTATAGAAGAGGACAAAGTTCAATGGAATCAGCAATAGAAAACTAACAAAATGCAAACAACGGAGAGCACCCACAACAATTGAAGCCAAAGCAAAGAAACCAACCCCACTTTCAACTTAAACTTGGTGGGGGGGAAAAGTTTCGGCTTCTAATAATCTGTGGTGGGGAGCTGTTCATGGGTGTTTTGGCTGATGAAGAATATCTCATAGACAATGGCAGCAATAGCGGCACCGACGAACGGACCAAGCCAGTAGACCCAGTGGTTAGCCCATGTCCAGCTAACCACGGCAGGTCCAAAGGAGACGGCTGGGTTCATGGATGCACCGTCGAAGGCACCACCGGCTAAGATGTTAGCACCCACAATGAAACCAATTGCAATTGGAGCAATTGTTCCAATGTCACCCTTCTTCGGGTCCACGGCAGTTGCGTACACTGTGTAGACTAGACCGAAGGTCATTACAATCTCAAACACAACTGCGTTCCATGCACTCACCCCAGAAGATAGTGAGAAAGCAGATGTTTCCTGCAATAGAAAAACAGATCTCAAAATTCAGCATAGAAAGATTCAACTTTGAATAAAAACTTACACACTGTTCATTAGTATTTATTAGATGGTGTCATGTGCGTAAGTAAATAAGTATGCATGGTAAAGACTCTTCACAACTGCGTCAGTAACATTTTATTTTCAAAAATTATTGAAAAAGGGCAAAGCTACAATTTTTTTTTTCGAATGGCAGCAAGTGAAATTGTGACCTAGAAGTTAGAACTAGCAATATCCACATAGGCTGACTTTGTGTTAGTTTGAATATACGAAGAATCCATTTCAAAAAACTAATCTTTTGAATGGGAGTGTCTCACAAGTTGAGCGTCATTTTATATCTTATTTTTGCCGAATATAAGACATCACCAAAATAGTAGCAATGGTCTGAGAGATGAGTGTTACTCACCAGTCCACCAGTGGCAAATTTAAGGAGTAAGCAAGCAACAACAGAACCAAGCAATTGGGCGATCCAGTACAAAATGCTTCTGAGGAGTGAGATGTGGCCACCAACAAAGGCACCAAATGTAACAGCAGGATTCACATGACCACCGGAAATGTTGGCACCAACTGAAACCGCCACAAACAATGCAAAGGCATGAGCCAATGCTGCTGCCACTAGCCCTGCTGGTGTGGTCGATCCATTATCCGTCAGCTTGCCTGCCAAACCAAACATCATATATAGTTTAAGACTTACCCCATGGCAAAAAATTCTCAAGTACAAAAAGACAAACACAAATTTTGAACAGCCTTACTAAAAGCCATGCCAGAGCCTTCCCCAGCGAAGACAAAAATAAGCATTGAAATGAACTCAGCTAGGGCAGCCTTAAGAGCATTGACTTGGCTGAACTCCGATGCATTTCCTATAGCAATTCTAGAAATGGCCATTCTTTGGAAAACTTGCTTTGAGATTTTAAAGCTTTAGATAAGAATGTCCAGGATTCTGGTTTTGCTATGTCTAGCTAGCTAGCTGACCTCCTTGCTCTATAACCCCCTGCTCAAGTTCTGGTTTTATACAGAGAGCTTACAGTTAATAGAGTTAAGATAGCCACGACGATCCCCGAGGGAAGAGAAGAATATTTCAAAAAAAGCGGGTTCGCCTTTTCTCTGTGCCACCTGTCACTTGTCTGGGAGGGACAATAGCCGGGCCTCCCGTTTGCTCCCGTGATGCCACGTGGGCGGTGTGATGTGATGTGATGAGGATAGGACGAGGGCAAAGGAGCCACAATCACCGACCAATCTATAGTGGTGGACTCGTGGAAAGTTGAAATTCTCTTCTATTTGAAAGCCTTTTATGTAAGTGAAAGTTACACAATAAATATGAAGCTCGTACAAAAATTCTTATTAAGCCTTACCAGCTATATTACTCCCGCTTCCAAGTAAGAAATCTCTGGCAGATCTCCTTACGCCGGTGGGTGAGTCCCTCAATCATTGTCCTACCGACATTTGGATTCTTTATTTCGGTGTGATGTGGACCGCGCTCGAATGGCCAGTAGTGCCGAATACCAAATTCACCTAAGAGTACAAATTTTCAGGAAATTAAATTTTCTTATTAAATTTTTTAAAATTTATATAAAACTTTTTATTATTATTATACACATTTAAAGTTATTCAACAATAAAAAAATTGATTTCTTAAAAAATTAAACCCTCCACGATAAAGTTTACCGAATCTAATCAACTTGGTTTAATAAATTATACCACGTGCTCATTGGTGATTATGAAAAGGTCCATATCCCACAGAACCAGGACGATGGTTTTCTCAAGTCGACCCCCAGATTGTAAAAACTCTGTCCCAATGATTCTCATTATTAGGTTATAACCATGTGATCATATTAAGCTATAAAAGCTATAATATCAAAGAAAAAAAATTTATATGTAAATTTTCATATTTCTATTATTAAATATTTTTTCAAAATATAATAAATATGTAGTATTTTAATAATAATAAGATAAATATATTACTTTTGCAATTGTTATATTATTATTAAAAAGCATATATTTATTATATTTTAATTTAAGAATCTAATGGTAAATATATAAATAATTGTATTTAAATCTACTCTTACCATTAATACCAAAAGCATCTTTTCTAAATACTACTCTTGTAAGTTTGCTTCGTTTATTGAATTGCAAGGAAACAAATGAAGAATACACATAAAAGGGGTGAATATGTGTTTTTTGTAAAAAAACATAGAATTAAAGATAATTAAATTAATTATATATTAATATAAAATAATTTTAAAAAAATTTAATAAAGAATGTTGGTGTAAAAATATTGTAGACACAAGAATCTTGTCGACAAAATGTTATAAAAGATAATATAAATTTTAAAGATCAAGTAGACTTTCGAAGACTTTGTCGACAAAATATTCTACCAGAAAGTAAAAATAGAAATAAAAAGAAAAGAGAGGAAATATACTGTATATTATCTTTGTTTGATTTACTTGATCTACGTTAAATCTCCTTGCAAAACCACTAAGAAATTTTTATTATAAAATTAGAGTACACACCTACAGAAACTAAGTTTTCAAGCTCACCTGCAACTTTTACATTACTTGGGTATCACACAAGTTTGCTCAAAACGTACTTTTCTCACACTTAAGACAGATTTACAGAATGATACGGGAAAAAACTTATCAATAAAAAATTACAATAAGCTCACTTTTAAAAACTCTCACAATCTAAATTTATCAGAAACTAAGCTCAAAAAATTTAAGATAAAGAGAATAATAAATACTGTAATATAACCTAACTTTTCTTTTTTTGCTTTAGCTCTCTATGTCCTTTAGTTCTTCATCTAACTGTTATATAGTAGCTTCCAAAGGAAATATATCTGTTGGAGAGTTCAACTTCATAAATATAGCCATTGCAAGAAATATGAAAAGCAGAGACAGCTAAGGAAATTATAATTTCGGCTGCACAGGTTATTTTCTTCTTCTTTCTTGATTTTGAATCATTGACCTTGCTTTGCTTCTTCTATCTCTTTTGTTACTTTTCTTTCACTTTTGCGAAACAAAATACTTGGTTGTGTTGATAAAGAAGAATTGCACTAACATTCTTTCATATATATACATACCTATTTTTCGTGCCTTTTTTTGCGAGTCTGTGCAGTGCTTTTCTTTGTTTAATTTCTGTACTATTTTGAATATCTAAAAATTAAAGTAAAATGCAGTGATCGTTGAAGCAAGATGCATTAGTTTTCCTCTTTTCATGCTTTGTCTTTATCTTTTGCTTTTCCTTATTAAAGCATCTAAAAGAAAACTTTTAAACAATTTTCTATTTTCTTACTTTGTTTTCTTTTATTTTTTCACAAATTTGCCTCTATAATTTTACTTAGATGAGAGAAAAAAAAAACTTTGGATAGAAAGCTTCTGAAAGGATTCTGATCAAGTTGATTTTGGAGAATCTCTAATATTATTTTTTGATTCTTGGATATGGAATTTGCGATGTTACTACTAGTTTAATGAAGCAAAAAATGCAAGGGAAGAATTTGCACTATTTTGGTTTCTCATATTCTTTTATCTCCAACAATCGTTTCTACTTCTTTATCTCTTTTCTTCTTCTTCGATGTAGCTTTTTTGATTGGTATGGGATGAAATGGTCAAAGCTTCCTATTTAGTTTTACTTTATGGCATCGTATTTCCTTTTTTTCATTGACCTTTTGCTTTCACATTGTTTAGTGTGTTCCATTGAGATTTGCAAAGAGATGTAATAGCTCCCTTTCAATTTCCAATGCCTCATTTAATGTTTTATAAAAGTAAAAAGTGACCCTCCAATATAATATATTATACAAATAAAACAATTTTCCTAAAGCCTTTAAATAGTTATAATACTTTAATGATATGTAGGTTTATATATTCTTGATATGTGCCACTATTATTTATAAATTTAGAAAGCATACTTTATTTTAATGAATTTTATTTTTCTTAACTAATTGTTGTTGCTTATAAAATAACATAAATTAATGCAATAATTAATAAACAATATTTGAGTATTTTTAACTTAATGTTTGTATAAATTTTAATTTAAAAATTTTGTTATCATCAAAATAATTAAATTTAAATCAAAACCTTAGGGCTAATAACAAAGTCATCTCTAATGGAGGCCATAATTTCAACCTATCAATAAACCCAATAATAGCTGTGTTACATGAGTTTAACGAAATAGTTAGTACATTGTTGTCTTAATTTTAGATGATATGTCATATAACTCAACATTATATCGGGATCAAATGTTACAACTTTTTAATTTAGTTTTGTTAGCTCTATAAAATAATATTTTTATCTTGTCTATAACTATTTTTAATTATCGTATTAAATATGAACATCTAGATATATCATATGAAATATGATATAACAATATACCAAACACCTCAAAAGTGTTATCTTTGTTTAGTGAACAAAAAAATTTTTAAATCTAGATAAATTTTTCTAGTTTCAAAATAAGTCATGTTGACTCGATAATAATACTCAAGTAGTATTAGGCTAAGCCATGGTTGAAACATAATACTTATGTTAGGTGTAGGCAGTTAAGTAGAAAAAGTTATACTTTGATTAATAACTATAACTTTTAATTCATTGATAAGCACTTGATTTAATAATTGATATTAGAATTAAAGTAATACTTAAGATCTTCGATGGGGCAATTGTTTTGAGGAGAATTGGTCAGGTTATGCTAACAATTGTTCCAAGAAAGAAACCTAATTACACAACCAAGTTATAATTAAAATATAATACTAAATAGTTGAGTAAGAAATAAAATTATATGTTGACTAATAATTATAACTTTTAATCTAATGATAAACGTTTGATCCAACAAGTTTGACCACAATTAGCAAATGTCTATCAACTAAAGATAAAAAATGCATTAATATCTTTTCAAAATAAAATGGAAATTTAAAAGTGTTGTAATGGACGAGGGTGAAACATATATGACAGACATGTTTAATTATGTTATTATGGTCATACTTTTGAGGACTAACAGCCTAACCATTTTTTGTCTTGTAAAAAGCTAGAATGAGTTGTCAATCGTAATTGAAAATTAAGTAGGCAAGGTTGGAAGAAGGTGGGGTTTAGTGGGTTGGATTGTAACACCTAAACATCAGTTCTAATCATGTGATAAACTAGTGGTCATGCAATTTTGCGTTAAATAGCATTGCCTTGATTTGTCAGTTCAATGTCAGCCTCTAATTAATATAATCTCAAATTGCAGTTCATTTTTATTTGTCCGCGAATAAAGTGGATTAAGAGCCACAAGTTTTTTCAAGTAATTCCGAGTGACATAGTGGTGCCTCGTTCTCCCACATTTATTGTAATATTTAAGCTTATCTGCACCTTTGTTTATTGCGGGCGGCTTAATTAGAGGATGAATACTTTAAACCAGATTTGCCTTTTCTCTTGTTTCGAACCTCAGATAGACATTTCACGCAGTAGGTTACTAGAGTATATTTTCAGTAATTCCCAATTAATTAAGGCAAATTTCTTAAATTATGAGGCAGAGAGTTTCACTAGCGAAGATCATTCTGGCTAGGAGTCACAAGTTGTCGGGAGCGTTATTTGTCCCTATAAATTAGAAAAGAAAATATTTACATATAATTTTCTATATATTCATTATTAAGTTTTTTAATTAAGCCACAAGGTGACCGTATAGCAATTCTATAGAGTCACTTCTCTTCTCTGTATTTTGTGTTTTTATTCTTATATTCTCATGTAGGCGGTTTTAAAGAGGGTCTTTAATGTTTATTAACTTTTTGTCCACTATTTTTCATTTGTCAGTTTTTTTCTTTTGTTTAAGTAACAATCCAATTTAAAATTTAAATTAATTAATTAATCAATTAAAATATTAATTAATTAATCTAATTAATTACCAATGCATTCATTTACTAGATTTAAATTATTAGATTATAATGGCATAATATTTTGATAATTGGAAAATCATATATTTATCATATTTAAATTAAAAAAAATTGCCTAACTCTTGTGATCATGCCTCTTACACAAAGTCTCATTCTCTAACTTCAGCCAAGCATAATCCACCATACTCTGTTTGGAAATTTTCAATTATTTTCTTACAAACTTTAGGATGGGGTTCAAGTTTTATTTTACATAAATTTATTTATAAATTTTACATTTTCAAATTTAAATCTTTTAAAATATATTTCTTTGGGCTTTCTAGCCCCTTCCTGTAATCAAAAAATACAAATCCCTTAAAATTGAACAAATGTCAAAGTCTTAATTCATAAATCAGCTCTACTTACCTGATATTGTGACATTAAAGATTGATCTTAATATCTTGGTCCACCGTTCGAATCAGTTTCATTCTCTTCTTGTGGCCGCTACATGAAGCTGTTGAGCCTTCATTATTCCATTTTCTCAAACGTCGCTTATTATATATATATATATAAATTCATATAGGCCGTTAACGTCGCTTGCACATGAATTGGCTAAATTATAAGGTTCGCGTAGGATTCAAATGAATTTCTTCCTGAGGAAACATAGAATTCAATTATGTTCGCTTACATAAACATTTGGAATATAGGATAAAATAAAAAATAAAAAGCCGGCGAACAAAGTTCTAGGTTATATATCACTCAAAACTTACATCATCTAATGCCACATCATCTTTTTCGTTTATCAAAATCTAAGAGACACAATAGGAGGAAGGCAGGGCTAGTTCTTCTCTTGTGATTGCTCAGAAAAAAGAAAAAGAAAACCAAAATTACAACTAGGAATATAGAACTATCAATTTCCGATATATGAATAATGGGATATTATATTTGTACCAGATAAATCTACCTTCAACATTCGGAAACAGGAGAGGCACATTCGTAGTAACAGAAAGAAAACAGATATTTAGAGTATAGTGAGGAAGTTTCTGAACGAAGCGTGAACTTTTAGCATCTTCCTCTGCGTTCTAAGTGAAAATCAGAAGTTTTGGACACAGTAATTGGAAGTACTGTGTGATTGTCCCCCCAAAAAAAAAAAAGGAAGCACCGTGTGTGCCGTTAGGCTACTTTTCCACCTTCATTGCAAATGATCATTTTGGCTTGAAAAAACGGAAACTTTGAGATTACCTTTGGAGGCCTATTTTCTGAGCCTAGGTACACTGATTTTGAGTCGGTCCAGCCCGCCCAGTGGGTTTATTTTTCTGCTTTAATTGGCCCTCAATTAACTTCTCTGGGCTTTCGAGCCCAAAAAATTCTGATTTCTAGTTTCAACCAATTGATAATTAAACCCCAAAAATGTGATTGTGAAAGACTGAAGACTCCTTTTGAAAAAAAGAAAAAGAAAAAAAAAGGACTGAAGACTCAGAAGTTGAAAAATAACAGACGAGGAGCAATGAAAATAAGCCAATTATTTAGGATGTGTTGCCCAAAATAAGTTTTAATTACTTTTAAATCTATTTTTTTGGGTGATAAGTGTGGAGTTTATTCAAGAAAGAGAAGGTGGAAGTGGGGCATCGAATGCCCCGTACGAGAATGGATCTGCTTATATTGGTATTGCTCATTTTGTCTCATATTTCTTACACAGTTAAATTTTATTTTATTTTTTTTCAATTTTTTTTTTGTTTTTGAAATGAATGGATACCCTGATTAGAGAGAACATGAGAGGATCCAAATTCTACATTAACCCCTATACCAATATAATTTATCATCTCTTCAAACTCAAAAAGGTAAGTTCTTATTGGTATATGTTTTTAAAGTTGGTTCAAATAAAATTTTATACACTATAAACGATAATGTTATATGTCGGTTTATGTCTAAAAAAAAAAGGCAAAATCCTATATATATATATACGTATTTTATCATTAAGGGCATGTTTGGTATAAGGGTTATACGAGGGAAAGGAAGAGAAATGTGTACGAATTCTCTGGTCTCTTATGTTTGGTATGTTGGTTTCCTTTTTCAATTGAATGAAATTTTTCTTTAAATGATGGAATGAGTTTTTTTTTAATAAACTGATAGAATAAGTTTTCCCTAAATAGAGGATAATATTTTTAGATGGTTAAACAATTTTTTTCTTTAATTTTAGAAATAAAAAAATAAATGTAAATATTCTTTTTCATTCCCATCAAAATTTATTCTACGTACCAAACGTAGCTTTAATTTGTGTAAACTAATTTTTAATTATTATATATACATATTAAAATAACTAAATAACAAATTCATGACATTTCAAGAGTTTAAATTGTCTAAAACGAAATCCTATATTCCCATTAGTAATTGTGACTGATAACTGTCATGAACAAAAAGGGGATTCAAAAGCTGAGCTATAATGTTGGAGAAAAGGAAGGATCTTGTGTCTCTCCGCAATTCATTGTCGTGTTCTCTCTCTCTCTCTTAAACCCTTTTCACCGACTCAAACTGGAGCAAAGTTGGAAATGATTATGGAAGGAGCGTTTAGTCTGCAATGCATTTCCTTCTCTTTGCATTTTAACCAATAACGAGGCTTTATAATCATTGCAATTGACGTGGTTATGTAGAAACAACATGAATTCATTAATAAGCTCTCTATTTTATGATGATGTAAGATAATAGAGGTTTCATAATGCCTTAATATTTTACAGTTGGACTTGACAAACCCTCTTTAAATATAAGGCTTGAATTTTTTTAATCTAATTCAGCTCTATTAGAACTTAAGGCCAGTTCTCGGGCCTTTTGAATTTTTTTTAAATAAAATTTTTACTATAAAATCAAAACTAACTATGACTATTTTAGTAAATTTTCTTTTTACATAACATAATGAGATTACGAGATTTTTTTTTCGAGTAAATTATGTTAAAATTTCCTAAAATTTAATTAAATTACACCCCTCTCATTTTCTTAAATTTTAGATAACTTTTCTTAAAATTACATTTAATTCTCTTAATATTTGTTATATATTGCAAATATTTTATGAAGAGATTTAAAAAAAAATTGAGTAGGGTTAAAGAATTAGGAACAAATTTAGCCAATTATTTTATTTTTTATTCTTCAAAAAAGGAATAGTCTTTAATTCGCTTAATCCGGCTTGATTTGACTCTAAAATTGAATAGGGTTAGGCCATAAAAGCCCTAATTACAAATATGTTACTTTTTTATTTTAAGTTTGACCCTAATTCTTTTTTCAGGGTTTAATAGGCCAACTTACAAGGATTGGCACGTTTTGACATTTCTAAAAATAAGAAGGAATAAAATGTACGGCCACATTTATTGGATGACAATTTTTTATAAGTGCTTTAAATAAAATAATTTAGTTTTATTGACATATTATGAAATTATTTAATTTGTATGAGTTTCAAACAATAAGTAAATAATTGTGAATCTTGAAATAATAATAATAATTGTTTCTAGTCTTTCATCACTCCCTCTCTTAAGGGGTATCCTTGTTAACGACTTAATTCGTTTACCTGAAAATGTATATATATATATATATATATATATATTTTAATCTCTAAAAATCTATATTTTAACTCCTTAGGTTTTAGATTACAAAAATATATTTTTCAGGCTTTATCTACTATTTCCTTTTTTTGGTTATACGATATGCTATTTTCGAACTAATTTGTGGGTTAATAGGTACTAGATTCCTCTCCACTTCTCCAGGGATCTAAGTGCTGTCGGTAAAATAATCTTTTTAGATGCTAATTCCAAAATTCAAACTTAAATAAGTAAAAAACGTACACACTTTTAGACCAACTCATTTATTTATGTACTAATCTACTACTTTAACCCTTTCAAAGTAAAAAATTTAAAAAGAAACAAAGGGATATTTCTCAAAGAGAAAAACACAAAATTAAACTAATGTTTTTTTTTCTATGCCGTCACGCACCTACCCATTCACCAACTAATGTGTCTCCCCTATTGCAGTACAGAGGAGCCTTCTCTCTGCCGGGTTCCTTTCCTACAAGAATTGAAACCCTCAATTCCTCATGATTCTGGCTATCATATCTGTTTTAAACCTTTAGACTCGCATTTGCACTTTTTAAAGCCCTTTCCTTAATTAAAAGTTTTGATATTTTTCAATTTCTGCCCCTTCTCTTCTTCTTATATGGTCTCCAGTCAAACCAAAGCCTTTTTGCATCATTGGTCAAATGAATATTGAAAATGGACGGTTGCTTTTGGCGAGACCATTAATGCTCGGTACAAGTATCACCTCCATTGTTTAGCATCCAATGAAAAACCCAACTTCTTAATTACTCATACCATACATAGCTAGGGATAGCATCATAGCTACATCTCTGACCTGCTTTAAGCATCTCGTAACTTTTCTCCAAGTTCAATAAGCACTCGAGGCATTTGTCTGAATTTGAATCACCAAATTCTGGTGCCTGTCAGAAATTTGGAATGATTTGTCTTTCAGTGGACAAGAGAAAATGATGAGGGATAAGTTAATTTTGGAAGTCATTTTTTAATTAATCTGTCTTGCTAACTCAAATCGAAGAATTAATAGAATATTGTTCTGGCCAAAGTGGGAATGAGCTGATGATCTATAATCAACCATAAGAAGAAATTACGTTATTTATATGTTCAACAATTAAGATTTATTTTGTATAAATTAAATTGATTGTACTTAGTGCTCTAAAGGCATATAAAGAAGTTCCTTTTTGTGAAGCTACTATTTTTAGGATAAGAGAAAAAAATTACATTTTTAAATGCAAGTTTAATCCAGAGTTGGAGACCCAAGTGGGAGTCATAGAATGCACGATCACGCACAGCACACGCTCGTCAGTGTTTGGGACCATTTACCATTACCAAACTCAAGGCATTCACGGAAGTGTGGATCATATACAAGGCAGAAAGCCAAGTCGAAAGTGCATGTAAAGTGTCACAGAATCATCCAATTAATTTCATCATAAATTCGATAAAAAGCTCTGCATTTGCCGGCGGATTAAATTGCAAGCTTTGTCTTTCTTAGCAACTCCTTCATCCTCTCTGACACACTACGTACATCCTCAAGTGAAACCCTGCATGGAACAATAGCGAGGAATCTCAAAAGAGAAAAGAAAAAAAAAAGGAGGGTTTTAACTATCAACTTAAAGAAAATTATGATTAAGATAAAAAAATTAAGTTTAAATTATTTAAATTAAATTTAAATTTAAACCACTCAAATTATATTTTAGAGATGTGTAAAGTTGTGTAAAGACACCGGATCCCACAACTGACAAACTTTTTGTTTTCTCTTCCTTGGCAAAGGTCTATGCCGTTTGTAGACTGCTAAGAGCAGAAGCTAAGTAGCAAAACGACCACTCATTGACATTTAAAGTCGCATGGGGCACGTGCAACCTACCAATGGGCTAAAAGGTGAAGCAGATTAGCATGTGAGGTTGGTGTGTATGACATCGCTGACTGGGTTTGCCCACACGTGTCTTATCCTCCAGGGCCCCCACATGACTTCCACCTAATCTCCATGTGCGCCTCCACTAACGGACAATCTCACTCAACCCCCCACCTTCACTGTTACGGCAAAGGCACGTATTACCATTACGTTCATTTTAGTTATTTAATGCAAACTAATTTTTGAATTAATATTTTTAAATGATAATTTTTTTCTTTAAACAAAAAATATAAAACCTTAGGCGTTAAGAGTAAAATTAAATCTAACTATATTAAAATTCTCTCACATTTATGTCCATGAGATTTTACTTAAGTCAAGGCTTTTAATAAATAAAATAATACATTAAATGAATCTATATTTGTAAAATTTAGTAAAACTCTGTATCTGACGAATATGTATATTTATTTTATTTTAGTAAATATTTTCTAAAAAATATCTATTTATTTATTAAATTTTTTTATTTTTCTATTAGAAGTAAATTATAAAGTCTTGAGAATTAAGAGTAGGGAAAGGGATAAGGTCAGAGTCAAAACTATACCTATTAAGTTTGCTTGCCATTCAAGTATAGAAAAGATATTAATTAAATTAAAACTCTTAGGTCTTTTTTTTTTTTTTTTGGTTCGATCTGATATCTGACCATAAATTAACGTAAAATCTCCAACTAAAAGCCCACTCACACTTGACACATATTAGTCCATATCAAATAAACAATTTTAACTGAAAACCGTAATTACATAAAATTGAAAAGGTCTAGATATACTTTTGAAATTGACCTACTGATCCACCAATTTCATAAAATTAAATTAAGATTTTTATTGAGAGGTTCATATCTTATCTGAATTGGAGTGTGAGAGATTCATATCTTTTGATATCTCACGTTTCTTTTTTTTTTCAACATATATTTTTTTGAAAATTTATAAAACTTTGTTGTCTTTATCTCTTATTTTAGAGGAATTATTTAGAATTTTCACTTCAAAAAATCCTTATCTGTAAATTTGATATTCATTATATGTGAATTAATAGATATGAATAAATTCTAAAGTTAATTTATCGACACATATGTGATGAAATAATAACACTAAAAATATTTGAATATATCTTAAATTGAATTAAATTAAAAGTATATTTGTTGACGAAAATATAATTTTATTACATGAAATTTCTTAATTTATGACCACACAGAGGGTCAGGATAGGATGAGAGCAAATATTCCATCACCGTCAGGACACGTGGCACCGTCTAATTATGAGAGATTGTTTGAATATACTTTAGAATTTATGAGATTTTTTTAAATAATATTTATTTTTATTATTTTTAAAAAATATATAAGAATTATTTTTATTTATAAATTTATTTTTTCTTTTTTTTTTTCATTTCATGAACTAAACAGGAATCATCTCTTTTTAATTTTTAACTAAAAAAAAAAAGGAAAAATCGCGCTTTTACATGATTGGGTCGACAGGTAAAGTCGTTACCCGTTGGGGAGCTTATGGGGTTAGAGCCCAAGTGGTCTCCACTTTTATGGACCATTCTACTTACTCAATTAATGGCAATTACAACGATGCCCCTAGAAGCGGGTGCACGCCATTTCTATAGCCTATAGGTCCTGTATGCTTTTTCACAAACATCTAGCTACAAATCCTCATTCACCGTGAGCCTAATGAAGTACGGTTTCATATATATAAATTTTTTTTAATTTAATTTAATCATGTATATAAAAAATAAATTATCATATTAATTATAATATTTTAATTATACTTTCATTAAATAAGTTATTCAAATTATGAATAGTGGTGGTTATTAATTTAAAAAAAAAGTACACACATATTAAATAGGAGTATTTTTAAAAAATAATTTTTATTTGAGATAAGATTAATTACTTTTAACTAACTTTCTTAATACTCATAAATTAATTATTTGTTTCTTATATATAAGACCAGAGGAAGTAATATACAATTGGGGATGTCCATCTGCTCCACTATTGAAATCTTCTTTTTTTGAAAAAAAAAACATTTAGAGGATGTTTATCTAATTTTCTAACGAATTAATGCTGTGTTTGGAAATGCTTTTGAAGACCTTCAAATGTGATTTTACAGAAAGCAATAAAATGGAACTTTTATGTAAATGTGGATTTTAAACATGATTTCAAATATGCATTAAATGTAGTCAAGTTTATCACCCAAAACTTTATTATTTAATTCTAAATCTCTATATCTTATAAATTTAGAGAAAATTGTAAATATTCCGAAACTATGAATAATGTGATTTTTCCTTCAGGCTTCAAATTAAGTTTTCCCCCTTCTTTTTAGACACCTAGTTTCACTCTAATGCTATAGCTATCTTATTATTTTGTAGTAATCACAAGGCATCCAGGAGTTTTCCTTGGAAATAACTGACATGAAGATTTCTAAATATTTATTATTAAAGTTTTCAAAAAAAATGTCATATATTATCTCTAAAAAAAATAAATATCTAATTAAAACTAAATACTCGAAAGAAGTTTTTAATATAAGTACAATATTACATACAAGAACCCTTATGTTGTAATAATGTGCAGTGGTTTTGGTCCCTCATAAGAGCATAATTTTTTTTTTTTAGATGTGCTTCTAATTAACAAGGGAAAGGGTCAACCTTTTGGAGGTGCACAACTGACAAAGCAAAAGATTAAAGATTTGCTTACACATAATCACACACACTAACGCACGTTCTGTTTCCGCTAGATACATTGCATCAAGAAGAATATGTGACTTTTAATTTAAGCAGCTTTGTCGTATACGTACAAGCTCTATATTAAAAATCAGCGATTTTGTACTTTTCTTCTTTGAAACTCAACTAAGAATTGCACTTTAAAATAATAATAATAATAATAATAATAATAATTGATTATGGTATTACGATAGGAGCACTAACGAATTCTTTAATTTCTCCGCCTAGTTGTGTACGCTATTAATTCACACTTTCTCCTGTTGGATCAAGGAATTATGTAGCGCAACCTAATGTTAGTAACATCACAACAAAAATAATATATAATGATTGCGAGGGCAGGGGTTTGCGTCTTCTTTTGTTATTTTGAAACAAATCAACAACATTATCATCACTGCTTTGCTTTATAAAAATACTGAAACGGCGAAAATATGACAGTGTGCCGAAACGGCTTGTCGGGAATAAATAAAGGAAGGATTTTTGGCTTCTCCACCCATGTACCTAATAAAAATTCCTCGCAAATATATTAGATTAATTATACAGATATGTTAGAAATAAATACTATTAAAAAATATACATGATATATTTATAATTAATTTAATATATTTACATATTTATCTTGGAATTTCTCGAAACTATAACAACCAAGTTTTGTCACTTTGTTTTTGTACCTGGCATAAAAAACAGGGAAAAAATTGAAGAGCTAGAAGCAAAAGTTTGGTAGATAGCAAGTAGTAAAAGGTACATCGATCTAATCTCAAGTCAGGTTTATTTAAAATCAATTCAAGTTTTTAAAAAAATTTAGTTGTAAAAATGGGTTTGGTCTATCTTAAAAAAGAAAGTAAAAAGCCCGATTCAACTTGCTTGATCTATTTTTCTTTTTAATATTATTTTAAAAAGCTTTAAATTAAATGAATGTTTCATCTTCCGCTTCAACCTTGTTTATTGATCTTGGATCTTTTTGCTTTGTATTCCTTCTAGATTCTTTTTTTGAAAAAAGAGAAAAAAAAAGAGGTTAGAACAGCCTAAAAAAAACCCACATCACATGGGAAGCAAACTCCTAAAAATCATCCACAATGATGTGATAACATCTACTAGGAGGACTACTAAGAAAATTAATTCTTAAATCAAAGGTATAGGTTTGGTTTGCTAACTAGTTAACAAGACAATTTCTGTTATGATGCATGTGACTAATACAAATATGCCAATCTCTTCTAAGCATCTCTCTAATTTTAGAGACCAAATGGCTCATGGGATGAGTGGAAGCACAATCATGTTGTGAAAGAGACATTGTTGTCATGGAGTCCACTTATAACCAGATCTTCCTAGGGACCAAATTCCAAGCCAAAGCAATGCTTGTGTGAACCTCCCAAAGCTTTGAATTGAGCACTCCCCCAAAATCAGTTGTATTGAGTTTTGTCCAATCATAATTGGGATTAGTCTAACCAACGTAAAATTTTCCTTCTTGATTTGCCAATCAAGAAGCAATGAAGGATCACAACTTTAACTTCAAATGCAACTAGATGAACACATATAAGAACCCTACCAATATCTCTGATTTCATTATGCCAAATACCGAAGGCAAAGAAAGCTTTTCATCCAAATTCTGAGAATACAAAAATTGCCATCACATATAATTACTATTGGTTTTTGATGATTTAAAGAAGCAGCGAAATATGTTGGAGAAACACAGGGCCAAGTATTTGTTATATATATTAATCAAGCTAAACTTTAATCTTCAAGTTTCAAGGGAAAGATAACTAGCTTCCTTTGCTTTGCTTTATTTATTTATAGATAGATAGATAGATACAAATTCACATAAAAATGATCACCAAAAAGAGCATGTGAATTATAATTATGTTGGTTTTGTTTTTTTACGCCAGGGGGCAAGTAGGTAGCTACCATTTTGTAAAAATTAGAATATTATAATTAATATAATAAAAAAAAATATTGATTTGGACTTTCAAACTAAGTTAGGCTCTAAAAAAACCTTGAGCCTAGTCTATTTTGTAAAATAAGTTTTTTTTAAAGGCTCATTTTTTTAATCAAGCTTTATTTTCATATTTATAGCTTTTTTTTTGGACAAGACCTGATCAGATATACTAGAAAGTGGATCAAATGAGTTCTCATACAATGCATGTTTATGTTAATGTCTTTTTTCTAGTAAAAAAACTTTAGCTAAAAAGAGTTATTATTGTTTAGTGTTTTATTTTAATACTATTTATGTTGTGTTAAAAAAATATAAATTTAATTTATTTTTAAATTTAAGAAAATTAATTATTTTTATATTAATTAAATACATATTTAGTACTTGTTATATTATATAAATAAAAATATAAGAATATTTTAGTTAAATAAGTATAATTGTAATTTGTCTTTTATTGTAAAAGAGGTAATACATTTTTTAATTTCAAGAAAGAAGAATGTAAAGTTTTAAAATAAAAAAAAAGTCATGTAATTTAAATATCTTTTAAAAAATAGAGTATAATTTACTCTTACGTTTAGTCATTTACCTAAAACAGATTTGAATTAGAGTTGTGTAATGTGTAATTAAGCTATTCTTTAATTGTATAATAACACCCTGCTATATTTGACCTTAGAAAATACGGCGAAAACATGGGCTGTTCTTTATTTTCCTCTTCTCTTGCTGTTTTCAATATTGATTATCAACATTAAACGCATGATTGTTCACAACGGTGAAAAAGTTACCTGGTAATATAGAATTGTGGTATTTAAAAAATAAAAAAAAAGCCAAGTCAACTACCATATATAGTTGAGTTCGGTTTTCTTGGGCAGTTCACAAAACGCAATCTAGTATGGCCTGCTCTATGATAGGAAGATATTGTCAGAAATTGGATCCATCCTACGTTTTATTAAAAAATCTTTATATATATATATATATATATATATATATTGTTTTTTATAAGAAAATCGAGGAATATATTCCTATATTTTCGCAGTTTGTAAGCAAAACATGGCATAAACACATGGACATGTAACGCCGTTTGGTTACGCGGAATGTAAATATAATATATTTATATAATTTATATAATATCTATTATATTTTGAATTATTATTTATTAATGAAATTATTATTTTAAAATATAAATATAAAATAATTTTTTATTTTACTTACTCATTTTTTACATTCTTTTTTTTAATATTACCTAATCAAATGGAGCTGCAATTAATATGCAAGTTTTCAAAAAAAATTTTGCCCCAAATTAAATTATTATCAGCAATCTATTTCGAATGGTGAACAATTTTTCACTAGTTATATAATTACTACAAAAATGAAAGAGGTCAATTTCTAACTTACTGAGTTTTGACAATACAAGTCTTAAAATATACAAAATGAAAGACAATATACAAATAACGCAGAAATAAAACGCAAAACCAGATTCAACCAACATTATTACTCGATCTCAAGTAATTAGAGCCATAGATAGATGTCAATGGAATAGAGATACAAATATCCAACAGTATATACGAAACATTTCTTTTAAGGCACTAGAGGCTAATCAATCAGTGGCCTCGTTAATAAAAAAAAATAATGATAAAAGAATTACGATTTTATTAAAAAAAATTAACAATTTTAAATTTGCTTCAATTTTTTTTGAAAAATATATACATATATACATTATTTTACAATTCATTGTTACTTCCATTATTACTATTATTATTTTTTATTTTTGTCACCCAGCATCATTCATATAGTGCGTTTCTATTACCGTCACTTTATGAAAAAAATTTGTAAAATTTAACAATTCTAATTTTTTTTTTCAATTTATGAAAAAAGTTTTTTCAAGGATATATTCATTCTTTATTATTTTTTTATTTTTAATCTAGTGGCGCTTCTGTTGCTATTATCGTCACATTTGATGTTGCTAACCATCAATACTATCATGCATTAGTTATCCATGTTGCCATCACTAATTATAGTGTTTTATTCCTTCACCTCTAATAATTGGCACGGACATATTTTAAGACATGTATATTAATGTCTATACATATAAAGGAAAACTAATTTTTTTAAAAAATAATTCAAGTAAAATATTTTATTCAAAATAAGTTTAACAAAAAAAAATTGTTATAACAACTTGAGAAATTTTCAGAATATCGTTTGTAATTAAATAAACGAAAAAAGAACAATCACAACTATGTTTAATAAAAAGATTAAAATATTAGAGGACAATGTCTTTGATGCAATAATCATCACCTTAGAGATAGCTGAATACTTAAGTTTAAAATTTTGTTTCTTAGCAAATTTTTGAAATAACTTTAGGTATTATTAATTTTTGGTTTATACATACGTGTGTGTTAAAGCGAGAATTTAAAATTAAACTTCTCGAATTCTTCAACAATAACCACATAATGGTTTAAATTGATTTAAATTTTAAATGTTTTTCAAGAAATAAAAATTAAAAATTTTGTTGATGTAGTTAAAAATGATAAGTAGACCATCGAGATAAAAAAACTCGCGGGCGATTCCAAAAGTTTCAAAACCCAATTGATAATTCTGACCATAAATCACAAATACAGGGGATTAACTAATTGACTGCTAGGCGTCAGATCACACAGAAAGAACAATAATCTCACGCAAGAAGGAATTAATCTAAAAATTAGGGTATTTATGTAAAGTTGTCTCAAAACACACCAAAGCGCTTAAACAGCTCAACTATTTTTTAAATTTTTCTTTAAACCCAAAAAAAAAGAGAGGAAAATCTGGCGTTTTAAGTAGAAACTTAAAAATTTGATTTTATGAGATGGATTATAAAAGGAAAAAGCCAAGCAATTAAGTAATTGACCACGTAGAGACAGAAAGCGATATTGATTTTGGCAAGAGACACTGGTCCTGAAAGTGTGGGGAGAGTTTCAAATCAATCTCACGGAGCAGAACATGGAATTCCCATTTTTTTCCACAAGCAAGGTTTTTGTCATTTCCTGGATTTTTTTTTCTCACTGATAGGTCCTTACTTTTCTGGATCTTGTCAAAAACCCACCTCCTTCCCTTTTGTCCTATGCGCCTCTTATTTCTTTATTTTTCTATAAATAAGAGGTTGTGCCCAGTTTAACTCCCCGAGTACTTTTCTTTTTTCCCAATATTCTTCCCTTCCTCTCTCACAACATTAAGGGTAAAACGATGGAAGAGCTTGGATCCATGTGGGGTTATGAATCTGAGGTGGGTTTTCTTGCTTGTTTGCTGCCATCTCACTTATACTTTTCTTTCAGTTCATTTCCTTCCTTGTTTGATTATGCATTTAAAGCTTCACCCTTCACTAGAGTTCTCTGTTTTTCAATGTCTTTAATGGCATTTGCATTCATGGTTTCTCTTTGTTTCGTTCAATTTTTTCTCAGCTCCATGATTTTCATCTTCTAATCGAATTTAGTTCTTGGGATTATTACATTCATTCGCTTGTTTTTTCTTTCAAAGATCAGTTTCTTTCTTTCTTTCTTATTTTGCAAGTTAAAAAATTTCAGGACAGTTTTTTCTTGCCACGATGAATACTAGGCTGAGAACAGATTATGGTATATGCTTTCTGCTTTTTCGCTCAAAATTTGGCTGGTGCTCTGTTTCTCTGGTATAAAAGTATCAACTTTTTCTGCTACTAATACTGGAAAATGTTGTCTTTTTGAGGAATTATGTCCGATTATCAGATGTACTTCTTTTTCCTGCTATCAGAATTTGGGTTTGGTTGAAACTTCTTTATGAATGTGAGGGATCAGACAGGAAGGCTAGATATTTCTCCCCATTAATTTCAATGGGCCAGTGGAAATTTTTGTTTTAAAAAGATGGGTTTGATATTGTTGACTCTCATTTCTAATTTCCTATTTTGTTATTAAATTTCTACCACAATAATTTGCTGTTGACCCCTTTTTACCATATTTTGTTTTCCATCATTCAACAGTTACTTATTCAAAAAAAAATTTCTTTTTTTTGTGTCTTATTTGTGTCAGGGAGATTATTGAGATTTTATTGCTCTCGAGGGTCTAAACTATTCTAAACTCATGCGAATGAGAGTCTATGATAATCCAAAAGCAAAGTCTGACATTGATCTTTATGTCTACGCACCAAAAGTCGTCGTTTTTTCCCGTTCATTTACCTCCATAGTTTTTTAATAATTCTGCTCAAAATTCACTCCGTAACATATACTCAGTCGGTGCTGTTGAAACACTGCAAGATCTTTCTTTAACGGACTTTAGGAGCTTGAACATTAAGTTTATAAATTAATCCATCTGAAACTTTATGAGAGTGACATTTTCTGTTTTTGATTTTGCAGAGCGTTGAGGAATTGAAACAGAAGCTTCTGCAAGCGACGCTCGAACTAGAATCGGCAAACAAACTCAAGATGGAACTGTTAGATCTTCTCAAGGTTATCTACCATGAAAGAGACGAACTTCGTGAAGCACTCATGAAAGTTCTTCACAAGCTCGCAACCACATCATCACCTAATATTTCCGAGGATAATGTTATTCCTCAAGTTCTTCCCGAAAGCCTAATTATGGTACCTAATACAAAAGCAAACTCAAGCATCACTGAATCCAACAGTCTCTCTCACGGTTCTTCCCCTGTAGACTCCTTTCTGGACGCAGTTTCTTCTCCTGATCTCTCGAACATAAACGTTGTTGATTCCAGAAACGTGGGTTTTCACAATTCTGAAAAGACAGAGCGTGATCCTGCGAGTGTGGTCATTGAGAATCTGATCAAAGGAAAAACTTTGCCTCAAAAGGGAAAGCTGCTTCAGTCTGTGATGGAAGCTGAACCGTTGCTTCAGACTCTTCTCGTTGCGGGCCCACTTCCTAGTTGGAGAAACCCGCCTCCTATTCAACTCATAAAGGTTCCACCTTTCACCATTAAGGACTTTGAATCCCCTGCTTCATGCTCAAATTCTTCTGGGTTTTCGATTAAAGCTCCTGAGACGTGTTCTTCGGCTTCTATGTTGAACTTTGCCGGTAATAATCCTGTTTCTTGGAATTATGCTTCTTGGCAATCGACTTCGACCACTGGTGTCAATTATCAAGTTCCTGCAAGCAAGCGACAGAGGCTTTGATCAGTGACTTTGATGCAGTCTCAATAGTCCCCTTAAACCCCTTTTGTAAATGGAGTTCAGTGATTGGTGTAAATGGCAAACCCAGGTTTTGATTGATCTTTGAGTGACATGACCTTGGTGTTATTTTCTCAGATGTTTATGTTTGGAGAAAAAGCAAATTTAGTTCTAACAAGTTAAATTCATGTTGCTCTTTTTATATTTTTTTTATATATTCTTCTGAAAATCCGATGTTAGATTTAATTTTGGAGAGATACAAATATAAACTACTTCTATAATGGATAAATAGACTAAGCTAATCATAAATAAATATATAAGTTTGTCAAGTGTAAATCACATAATGTATTATACTTGAATATTTATTTATAATTGGCTTACATTTACATCTGCATAAAAGACTTGTTACTCTAATAGAGCTAGTTCTGGATATGAAAGACAACTTTCTCTCATCTATTGATTTATATACAACTTTGTCTGAGAAATTTTAGGAGTTTACAAATCTTTTGTTTTTTTTGGGTAACTTTGATATTATCTAATACAAGGATTGTCAGCATTTGCTGCTGAGAATCCTTAATTTTATCTCGGACCATGTGTCGCTATATGGATCTGCGTACTTCGACTTGAACGTTGCGTTGCATAATCCTCCTACTTAAGCTGCAATTTATTTTACAGAAATACTTTCCAAACTCCCATTTTCACTGATCTGATTCTAATAGGATCATGCTTTATACATCACGTTTGAGGATTTTCTTTTCTTTGGAAGATATTCTTTATCACCTGCTTCATACTAAGTCTCTACTGCGTATTTAAGCCCATATGCCGTGGAACTAACCGCACTAGTTCCCCTAGAAACCATATTTCAAGGGGAAATCTGGATGATTCCAATTCTGATCATCATTATTCTGTACAGTTTCAAAGCCGTGGTTTAGGGTTCTATGCAATATCCCCTCTTCCAATGTCTCAGTTTGAGAAGAATGAGGGAGAAGGAGAAGAGAAGCCAACCAACACACACTGTGCAATTTGCTTGGATGGGTTTGAAGAAGAATGGGCAAAAAAACTCCCTGATTGCAGCCACATGGTTTCAGTCACTCTCAAATTGCCCTCTCTGTAGATCTAATTTCAATCATAATAATCCCAGTCTTAACATTGAGTGCTCAATTTCTTCCTACACATCGCTAGAGACGTTAAGGAGGGAAGACTTTGCACAAGAAAGGGCTCACATTTCCAAGCCATCCGCTCTGAAATACTGCATAATCTGGCTGTTAGACAACAAACGTCAAGTTTCAATTGATTTGCTTTTTCGTTATTATTATTATTACTAATGTTAGTTTTCCTTTTTTATTCATAGAATGGTTTTTTCCCGTTTAGTTTTTCTGCTTGATAATTTTGTGAACACATGCGTCAATAAGCAACCACGGAAAGCTACCATAGACACGTAAAGATAGAAGTACAATTGTACGAAGTTATGTTCATCTTTTTCTTTCAGAATTGCTCACAGGGAGAAATATAAAATGAAGACTCGCCAATTAGATCTCTTAAACCAAAAAACCCCAAAAAAAAAGGAATTTTTTATCGTTAAGGATTCCTGCCTTTACGCACCACAACAATGACAATGTGAAACACACGAATGCATGAGTGCTTCGCGCGTTCCTGGCTGAGACGAAATAAACAGATTAAGTTTGCATTTAACAAGTTTACTACACCTTGCTTCGGCTTCTTTGTTAATGTCGATCAATATCTCAAGCATTATGGCATCTACAAGTGGACAAACCATTCTTCCATTCATTTTTTTTTGTTTGGTCCTTCAGCACAGAACAGTACATAATATTTTACACCCAGGCGTAGAACAGCCTTGAAAATCAAGCATACTAGTTTAAAGCTAGACATGATTCTCAGTGCTATAGAAACATTAAATGGATAAAGTATCTTTCAAGTGCTTTTTTTTTTAATGGTTTTTTACAAGAGGAATCGATTATCACAAATGAGGATACCTATCTGATGCCCGCAGAGAATACGAATTTTTCATCTTTTATAAAACACCACAAACGTGTTTAAACTAAAAACGGGCGATCCTGGACTGCTCATCCACTTCCATTGAACGAAAGATAATGCGATCATTACATTCATCAACTTAAAGAGTAATTTTCAGGTCAAAATTGTAACCCAAAGTCTACTTAATGACGATTGAACTAAAAAAACACCAAATGGTAAACCCCAGAATATATTACTTAAAACCAAAAGTCTCCTATTAATGATCTCCATGAAACTGCCTACCACCTAATATAAAGGAAAAAAACGCAGGCGATGCAAGACACACTTAGATAATCCCAATTTTGTTTGCTACGTCCAACGCATCATAATCCGGTGTCAACCTGACATATGCCTTCTTGGTGCCATCGGGCCTGCAATAAGATAAAGCCAATTTAGAAAAAAAATGCAGCAGAGTTGCTCCGTAAATCGATAGCTCAAACCAGTTCTCCATTATACAATTCAATATTCTCCGCCAAATAATTTGTTACCATACAGTTGAAAAAAAAAATGATTGTTACTGTAAGTTGTCAACACAAAGCCATGCACTCCAAATTCTTTCCTCATAAACGCTAACACCTAGAGAAACAACTATAAATGCCAACAGCTATCTTTGAACAACAACATAACAGCATAATAGGAGCACAGATGGCAAGGGGCAATATGGATCATAATTAGCAATGCTTCAGAGTCAACTGATTGTTGTCAAAGCGTCAGTATATAAAGGCTCACCTGATCAAGGTATTTACTTTCTTCGCCTGAATGTCATACATTTTCTTCACCGCATCCTTTATCTTCTTCTTGTCAGCACGTAGGTCAACAATGAAAACCAAAGTGTTGTTGTCTTCAATCTTCTTCATTGCAGACTCAGTAGTGAGAGGGTATTTCAAAATTTGATAATGATCGAGCTTATTCCTTGGTGGAGCACTAATACGAGGGTACTTGGGGTTCCTAGCCTTTTTCAAAGTTTTTGGCCGATGGAATGTGACAGAGGTTCGGATTTTCTTGGCCTTCTTCTTGACGGCAGGGCCTGACTTGACTGCTTTAGCAGTTTTCAAGGCCTGTGCCTTTGGATCAGTTTTCTTTGAACTATCAACTGATAAAATGGCTTGACTTAGTCGCATACAAGGAAATCCAGGGCCAATTAATTTTTTTTAAAAAATGAAAATTCTAGAGCAGTCATATAACAGGAAATGATCGATTCCAATAGTACTTCATCCATAAACCATACACAGAATAAGAATGACATTAACTGCACTCTATTGCATGACAATTACATGATCTGCATCCCTACTGATAGCATTAAGTCAAACTTCATGTTGTTTTCTTTATCACTCAAAGAAGACGGGCCAATCATGTGAACAACAAAAAGCATGCACGTCTTAGCTGAAAAATAAGTACAATGTTCAGAGACAACCAGAACATGCAAAAGTTGAAGAATATTAAAGTTAGGTATGCTCTCACGATTGACAGAGTTAACAACAATGACAGCAAGTGTGCGTAGGTTGTGTGTTCATTAATAAATAATATAACTTCTATGAACCTTGCTTGGTTTTTGCCTCAACAACTAAATATAAATCAAAGAAAAGAAATATAAGTCCATGAAAGACAATAACGTGCAGTGAAGCTAAGCTAGAAAATCTTGTTAAAGCAATGCTGTCAAAGTTGACATTTTCCAACAATAAGACTTGCAAAAGCAACATGATACGTCCACTGACCTAGGTAGTAAAGATTCATAATCAGGACTAATTAATCAATTAGTCCCCATTTTACACTCAAATCAACATCACACTTTGATAAGTCCATAGCCACACATTTACCATGGCGAAAATTCACGTGTATCTAAAACAGCTACATCTACGGAGTCATGGGGGGTTTGTTTCGCCCTGCACTAGCTTAAAAAATGCAGGGACAACTATGGACATTTACATTCCTTTTAGTGCTTAGTGAGTAAATTCAATTGCTATACAATTATCCTCAGCCGAATTTGAACATCAAGGGAGCAAATCGAATGCAAAGCAAATACGAAAAGAACAAAGATTTAATAGTGACGAGGGTAATACCTTTAGCCGGAGCCATGGGTTGCTGAAAAAGAGACTCTACCTGTTAAACCCTCCGACCCTAAAAGAAAAAGAAGATGTAAGAATTAACAACCTGAAACTCGAAAACAGAAAATCAGTTCTAGTGAAAGCATTCAAATCCGCCATCACACCTGCGCTAGAGAAGTCGCGGTCTCTAGGGTTTTGGATGAGGGAGGAAGAGCGGGTGTTATAACTTATATGCACTCTATATATGAAATGACCAAATTATCCAAACGATACAGTGCGGTAATAGAGGCCTGGCCCAATAAGCCATTGTGAAAGTGAATGAGGAATGGGCCCTGCATACTTTCATGAGGTCTATTTTGGATCTACAAAATAAAGCCCAATTACTCCATTTTGTAGTCCAATCATTAAGGACAATTTCTTAGTTAACAAGTGCCATTATCGATTACATCAAAATGAGCGAAACGCCATATGGCTTTTCCGTAACAGAAGAAGGGGGAGGGGAGAAGAGAGAGAGCAAAAGGCGATGAGCATAAGATTAAATTTAGATATACATTTTTTTTTATTTTTACTATAAGATTTCTTAACTAAAAAGAGTATAATTTAATTAAAAAATTATCTATAAAAACTATAAACTAGTTATAATATTATTGAATATCTATACATTTAATATGTTTTAATTGAAAAACATATTAACAAAAATATAAAAAGTCATATATAAATTCTTTACATACGCATAATATAATGATTGATAAAATTGTGAACTAAATAATGTACAAACGTTATTGATGATGCAAAATATTATTATATTTTTTTAAAAAATCAACTGTTCTTTCAAGAATATGTAATTTCAGCATAAAGATTATATAATTGAGTGTGTAATAGCAGTCAAAATTTCATTTTATGTATCTATTTTTATACTTGCTTCAATCGCTCTTTTTTTTTTTTTTTCTTTGGCTTCTATTTCTTAAGTAGAACGTCATCCATGATAATAATGAGAAGCTTCAATCTCACTCAATCTCAAATTTTGTTTTCTACAAATAACAAATATAAAAATTCTTTAAAAAAATTTCACCAAGACTCACAGGCTGATCGTCCCTTATGCATTTTTTGTTCCTATGCTTTCTAACAAGGTATCCTGTGCTTTTAACTTAAATAGATTGTTTCTAAGAAGAAGAGTGGAAGACCAAGAGAAAACTTATAAATTGGCTAATGTCACTATGAATTAGCATAAGTTCTTTACAAGCTCTGGAAATATGCTCTCAGCAGAAATTAAGATTTCGATACCGTAGCTTCAAATTCTTTAATAATGTAGTTTTGACCTGGGCTAATCAATGGTAGATACAGTATAAATTTTACCCAGAAAAATAAGAAAAAAGATCTTATAATTGGAATTTGTGGCTGTTCCAGTAACAAAATGATTACAATATTCACAAATGAACATTATATGCTTCACACATTTCTTTTTTTCCAATGGAAGAGGAAAATGTTCGGTATCTCTTTGTTCTTGACTATGTATTACTTGACCCCTTCATTGTCAGGGGAGTCTTGATTATTTACAGTTGGATTGATGAATCCAGCTAATGGTGATTGTATATCAGACCCATACACATGACCCATTTTGGTTCTTTTTGTTTCCAGGTAACTCTTGTTTTCTTCGGTGATTGGTGTCAATACAGGAACACGCCCTATCACTGCCAAACCATACCCCCTTAGTCCAATGAACTTTGCTGGGTTATTAGTCATTAATCTCATAGTTCGAACTCCTATATCCCTCAGAATCTGCATATAACATCATTATTCAAATGTTAGTATCGGAATATACATACAGTTCTTAAAAATGTAATCGCAGGATGGCTTGTGAAGCAATTGGTGCCTTCATGAACCCAAAAAATGTCATAACAAATTATGCTTGATTTTATGAGACGCATACTAGCCTAAGTTATACAACTTCTACACTGAAATTGGAATATGCGCCTGTACTCTTACCATTATGACTAAATAATTAGTCTTCCATTTGCAATAATGAATCTCCTTCACCAGAAAGGCACAGTATATTATCGAGGAATTTAAGTAGTTAACAACAAATAGATTTTAGATTTAAACTTTGATTTCATCCTTCTTCTTTTGTTATAAAGAAGACCTAAAAATCTTAAGAATAGCGAACGGTGAGAAAGAGGATAGGGTTAAAAATTGAACTCTTAGATGAGTTAATTTACAAGAAAGAAGAGAGCAAAGAGAAAAATAAATGAGATCCACTTGAAAAGGCCTTATATACTCCCCCACTCCCTCCCTTTTTCTGAATCTGCTATGATAGAACTTTCTGAACTATTATATTAAATTTATATTGCTCTTAAAAATTGAAACTAGTGTCATGCGAACTGTTAACTCATTACATAGGTAGTCTAGTATTCATGTATATGGAGATTATGCAATTTTTAAGTTGAAATCTTGTGAGGGAAGAAAAAGAAAACTGACCTGGGCGCCAATCCCATACTCACGAGCATCAACAGCTAAGCCAAGTTCTAAGTTTGCCTGGACAGTGTCATGACCTTCATCCTGCAAGTTATAGGCCTTAAGTTTGTGACCAAGTCCAATGCCTCTTCCTTCATGACCTCGAAGATATACAACTACTCCTCTTCCAGCTTCCTCAATTAACCGCATAGCCAAATCTAACTGGTTCCCACAGTCACACCGAGCTGATCCAAATATATCCCCAGTTAAGCACTCTGAATGTACCCTTACTAATACATCTTGCCCATCTTCTATCTCTCCCTGTGTATATATTTATTATACAAGAGACAAATAATAGCTTAGTATGATTGTAGGGTAGAAAAATCTCTGTGAAAATATAACCATTAAATCCCAGTTAAAATTAACAGCAAGAGCCATGTGACTTTTATTGCAATAAAAATGTTTGACTTCGATAAGCGATTCGACTTGCAAATAGTTCTTCCTTAATTTTAGTCCAGAAGTTAAGGTAATGTTTTGTTATGTATTAATTTTATAATTAGGCATTAGTTGAGGAGGAAAAAATAGTTTCTCAAAATCTTATTCAAACAAAATTATATAAATACGAATTCAAATCTTGTGAGTTTCTTATTTATAAATCTAGTGTGTAGTTGGAGACAAATAGACATAAAATATAAAGTCTATATTTTAAAATATTTTCTACAATTAAAAGCTTTGTGTTTATCTCCTAATAATTTTACTAAAAATTTAGACATATGAACTTTAAAGGATAAAAAGCGTATAACTACATATTGCTACCTTCACAACAGCCACATGTTCAGTTCCATCCAACTTAGAGTGGTAGCAATATGCTTGAAATAGACCCCATTTAGTAGGCAGGCGTGAGACGCTAGCTCTTTCAACCAGTTTTTCTCGCTTTCTTCGGTACCTTTACGCAGCATATACAGTAACACCATTAGGTGAATATGACGATCAGCTTGTGAATGCTACACTGAGCTATTGAAGCAGCATGTAATAGAATAGAACAATCACGTCACTTACCTTATCAAATCAGTTATAGACACAATTGGTATGCTGTGTTCTAATGCTAAGTTTTTTAAACTAGGTAAGGAAGCCATAGAACCATCAGTTTCATCAACAAGAGCTGAAAGAACAGAAACCGGCCTCAAGCCAGCCATGGCAACCAAATCTACAGAAGCCTCAGTATGACCTGCCCTTCTCAGAACCCCACCATTTCTGTATTTCAGGGGAAACACATGACCTGGCCTTCTGAAGTCTTCTGGCTTGGAGTCCAGAGATGACAGAGCAACAACCGTCTTTGCTCTATCACCTGCTGATACGCCTGTGGAAGTGCCAAATTTTGCATCCTAAACAGACAAAAATAACAATAAAGTTCATTTTTAGTTTCAAGAATTAATTGAAATTTAATAATTTGTATTAGAGTAAATTATTCTCTCCCCTTATGACAAATATTTAAATTACATAATTCTTTATTCTATTATAAATATATATATAAATTTCTTTGAAACTATGATATGGCTAAAATATGTTAAAAATAATAATTATTTTTTAATTAAAAATATAACATAATAAAAATATTTCTTAAACTTTTATTTCAATATTATTTGTTTTGTGTTAAAAATTATAAATTTAATTTATTTTAAATTTAAAAATTTGGTTATTATTATTTTGATTAAATACATATTTAATACTTATTATGCTATAACAAATAATAGATATAAGAGTATTTTAATTAAAATTTGTGTAATTATAACTCATGAAGAGATATTAGTGTAAAATTTTAAGATAAAAGAGGAAATTGTATAATTTAATCATATCTTAAAAGACATGAGTATAATTTATCCTTTTTATTATAGTCCAATTAGAAGTGTTTCATTACTTTTAAAATTTATGTACTAATTTTATAATTAAGCATTAATTCTAGGAAGTAAAATAAAGTTTTTCTAAAATTTTACAATCTCGATGGTTCGGTTTGTCGTAGAATGCTTACAAGTAGCCTTCAACGCTATGAAACATACCACTGTGATAGTGAAAGTTGGGGCAGAATAATCTTCAATTTCAGTTTCTGGTGACATGAGAGGAAGCTTTAGTCTTTGAAGATCCTCATCTTTCATTCCAACAGAAACAATCCCTGAACCGTGCTTAATCATAAAGGCCAAATGCTTTGGACTGGTCAAAGATGCCGCCATGACAAGATTTCCTTCAATTTCGCCATTTTCATCATCTACAACAATCACAAACTAGAAGAAATTTGCAGCAGTTGTTAAATTAACCCATCTTTCTTGCAGCATTTATTGCAACTTGCAAAACTAAAGTTATTAATAGTAAGATTCTCTGTAGTGACCCAGTCATACCTTTAAAGAGAGGGTAATATAATAAAACAAAAATATATATGAGATTCATTTTTTTTATCTCTCATTAATTGCATTATATATAGTTAATTTATAACTGCAAAAGATCTAAACTTGATTACTTGCTTTTTATTTATGTTAATTGAATCTATTGCTATTGTACAATCATAGAGAGGATAATATAGATAGATAAAAATGTATATAAAACTCATTTTCTCTCTTTATAACTATTCTCTTTCTTTCTCTTTCTTTTCTTTTTTTCAAGTGTATTGTATGTTATAGATGACAAAAAATTTGGACTCTCAACAAACATGAAAGATAAATGTTTGTTTATAAATTGTGACAAGGTAAAATACTTAGCTCATATGATTACAAACTTACAACAATATTTTTTACACTAATATTTTGCATTCAACAGATACTATGGTACTTAAGACACTTAAGTTTGACACAATTTAAAATTGTCATAAAAATAATGTAAAGAGTATTTTATAGAAGTTAATAGAAATAAAAAGGATGTAATGTGAAATCTCTATAACTTTTAAATAAAAAAGATGCAATATATTTTCTCTGTATTTGTTATTAAGTATAGTTTTCTAATAAATCATGACAAGTAAAGGTCTTTTACATCTTTCAAACAAATTTCTATGTTTTAATTAAAAAAAATTGATTACAAACCTCAAAAGAAAAAACTTTACATCATTTGTAAAATAACGAGATATCACATAAAATAATATCATTCTATGTAACACCCTATTATTTTGAATGCAAAGATTAGTTTACCAAACACAAAACATCTTGGATGTGGCCTAAGATCCAACACATGAGGTCTTACTAGATGCTCTCTTAGATATGCTGAAGAGTAACACAGCTCCAAATTCATGTAAGGGTGTTTCTATAAGACGTTTGACAAGTAATGAACAATTATAATGGTGAACCCAACCTTTCCTTGGCATAATGCATTAAGCGCCTGCTCAATTGAAAAGTACCCTTTAGAGGGGCAGTCTGGATCACCTTCAGCATCACTAACAAAGAAATCAATAGTTTCTGGAGTGATTTCAGCGTCTAGTGTTCCAAATGGTGCTGAAACAGATTCATCAATGGCAGCTAAGAGAGACCCATTCTCATTGTTCTTCAAATTGCTATCATTAAATAGGTTTCCTACTCCAACTCCAAAAACTCCAATTCCACAAAATGCAAAATTTGACAACCTATTCTTGCATAGGCCAATTCTTGTACTCTGAAGAGTCAAGGAAGAGCGATGCAAGCTGCAATAGAATATTCATACTTATCTTGAATTCAACACACAAATCAACGGTACCACAATAGAAAAAGAAAAAGAACAACTACCTTAAGCTGGTGATGACATGGGAGATTAAGAAGCGAGGGAATGAAGCAGAGTCCATGAACTTATGCTTGAAAGTTTACTCTCAAAAATTGAAAAATTGCAGCATAAATTTGTATAGTTCTATCATTTCATCAACCCCACAACTTCATTTTGCTTTTCACGTCACTGGAACCAAAAAGGGAAAAAAGAAAGAAGAACCACCACCAGTTGTGGTCTGGTAAACGTATTTTTGTGAAAGGAAACATTATCCAATATTTTAGACTATTAAAGTACAAGTGCCCTTTGGCTCTGAACCACAAACTAACAATGAGAGGCGTGGGGTTATCTTATAATTCACACCTACACGATTCTGTTGAATACTACAAGTAGCAAGATAAACTAAAAATTGCCCACCATACATGATTTGTCCTTTTGGTAAGATTCTAATTGGATTGTTGGACATAGAAGCTCTCAAAAATTCTTTTTTAAAAAATTGATATTTTAGAATTAAGTGAGTCACATGCAATGTAAAATGGACCGTATGGACCACTTGATGGATGTTATATATCTTGACATAATTTTTTTATTTTTTAACCAAGCACAAGCATTTTTTTTTAAGATATAAGCATACCAGAATATTTAACACGGATGTTAGTCATACCCGCAAAATGTTAATTTATCTACTTAACACATGTTTACTACTATTGATGTAGAGACTAAGCCCCATTAATGGTGACACAGGTTTATTTTGGTCAAAAAGTGTGAATTCATTTTAGGTACAAAAGGATCCGATCCTTTTTTTTTTTTAAGATATAAGCAGATAACACAGATGTTAGTCATACTTGCAAAATGTTAACTTATCTACTTAACACATGTTTATTATCATTGATGTAGGGACCAAACCTCACTAATAGTGACACAGGTTAATTTTGGTCAAAATTCATTTTGGGCACAAAAGGATCCGATCCAAACTCATGAGGCACTACCGGGTATGGCCCGTTTCAGATCCAATTCGATGCGCTGTAGATGGACCCACCACTGTGCCCATCAGTCAAACAAAGAACAGTCCCAACCAAGTGTCGTTGATGGAGGAAGCTGACGTGGCAGCCCAATGTGGGAGAAAAGTGTGCCGGAGAAAGCGAGACGCCTGAGGCTGAGCGGCCAATCCCTTTCTGTCTCCCAGTCCAACGTTAACACTCTCGATGGAAAAATCAGAAAATGTTTCTCCCTTTGTTTGATCTCTCCAACCTTAGTGTCCCGCGTTATCCACTCTGCGTTCGCGCCACGTTTTTCTGGCTGTGTTCTTCTTCCCAGTGACGACGCCGTTTCCGTATGTTCTATGTGCGTGTCATTCTGGGGCTATGGCGGAATTAACCTCTTCTTTGGCAGGTAATTGGAGGGAGAACAAGTTGTGTAAAGGGATATTTGCGGTGTCAGGGATCATGGTCACACTCGTCACCTATGGTGTTTTGCAGGTTTATTCTATCGACGACTTTTTCTTCTTCTCATTTCTTCTTGCTTTTTTCTCATCTTGCAGGTTTAAGGTCATGAATCTGAATCCTTTTATCGAAATGCAAATTTTGCTTATTTCTTTCGATTTGAACCGTAGTATTGTACTTTAATACCAATTAGATTTGCTGACTTTAACGACGCTCTCCTTGAATTTAAGAGGTCTCTTTGTTATTGTTTTTTTTTTCAAGCACATTTCATTTTCTGGGTCCAATAATTTAATGAATCGTATTGATTATCTATTTCTTTCTGGTGAGCGTGGCCAAGCTTGGACTTTTAGTGGTACATGTAATTAATTCGCATGTGCGAGTAATCTTTGTTGCTTAGTTCTCTAAAAGAAGCAATCGAAACTCTATAGCCGGTGTTATTTGAATACATGTCTAATGAAGTCATTATCTGTAGATTTTTTTCTTTTGGGGTGAATGTAGAATGTTTAATATGTTAGAAAAAATAGCATGATTAGCGATCATTGAGGAGTCGATAATATTGTTGTTAGTATTCTTAAATCTTAATACCTCTTGATGCTTGTTTGGCTGTATAATATATCAACCTATTATAAGTGGTTCACACAAAATAGATTCAGCTCTTCCTCGATCATTTGTTTCTGATTTAATCTTTACTTTAGTTAACATGCAACTTCTTCTTGTCTTCTTTATTGCATAATAACAACAACTCTCTGGTTGTCCATAGTTTAACATGTATAAAAACCAGTGTAGTTATATATATTTGGTTCTTGCAGGAAAAGATCATGAGAGTCCCTTATGGGTTGGATAATGAGTACTTCAAATATTCACTCTTTCTTGTTTTCTGCAACCGTATCACAACAACTGCTGTTTCTGCTGGTTCTTTACTGGTAAGCTGGTGTTATATGGGAAAATACTGTCATGTGCATGCGTTACTCTAATTTGCTAGTTTGCTGCGGATACACAGTTAGTTATCACACACACTTTGCAGGGCTTTAAATTACAACCTGCCTTTCTTGAGACTGCCTTTATATAGTTTGAATTATCTGCGACTGTATAATTTTCAAGTTTTATTGTAGGCAAGTAAAAAGGCGATAAATCCAGTGGCTCCTATTTACAAGTATTGCCTTGTGTCAGTGACGAACATTCTGACCACAACTTGTCAGTATGAGGTAGCGGCATTCCTTCTGTGTACCGATACATTTGAAGTTCATAGCTTGCTATAATTATTGGTTATAAGTTGCTGACCTTTAATGACCATATCGCTTGATCCAGGCCCTTAAATATGTCAGTTTCCCTGTTCAGACTCTTGCAAAGTGTGCTAAAATGATTCCAGTTATGGTAAGTCAAATTTTAGCTTTGTTTCCTTTTTTTTTTTAATCTTAGGAATATTTCAGCTACTGTTATCATGATTACCCATTGATATGAAATTTCTTTTATTGTGAGAGTTGTGACTGTTAGCTGATTGGTTTATTCAGTATATCACCCATCCAGTCTCGTTTTTTTTTTTGGGGGGGGGGGGGGAATATAATCCTTGAGTTGTATTACTGTTCCTTTATACTTTGATTTTGAATATGGTATACAAAAGAGACATTCCTAAGGAGTGTAGATGCGTTGTAAGGATGTATACTTGTGGTGCTATCTTGTTCTTGATTTCATAAATTCCATTCCCTTCCAGCATTTTTTGGATCAAAGCCTAGTTACAATCTTTATACTATTGTGTTATTCCTTCCATGTTTGACGTGACATTGTCCATGATTGTTCGATATCTTCCACTATATTTTGCACAAGAATTACTTTAACTCTGCTTTTATACTTTATACAGATCTGGGGCACTATCATAATGCAGAAAAGATATGTGGGACATGACTATTTTTTGGCGTTTTTGGTGACCCTGGGCTGCTCAATATTCATCCTATATCCTGTAATTATTCTTGTCTTTAACCATAAAGTTTCCTTTTTGTCTTCTTCATTCCCTCTGCATTTGGTTGTTTTCTATCCAAGAACCAACAATGAATGCCTATATGGCTATATGCTACCAAATTAACTGTCCTCATTGATGGATGTTTTATGTGGGATGGGACTATTTATTCTTTTGGTAGTAAGATGAGAATTTTATGTGGGATGGGACTATTTATTCTTTTGGTAGATTTTTCTCCCCTTTAAACAGTAGGTCAAGAAAAACAAAACAGAACTCATTAAACTAAGGTTCTCAAATCATTCTAAATCAGTATGGGAAAACTCCTTAAAAGGCTATAAGCCAGATTGTCAAAGGATACCAAATGCAATATTTTGCCCATAAGAACAAGGGATTCTAGATTTCTCTTTTTAAAAATCCTGGCATTCTTCTATGTAACTTTGGAGTTAGGATTCAGAGGAAGAAGAAGAGAGAAAAGTTTAGGGAGCAAGGGGGGAGATGCTTCAAAAAAAATTTTCTTACTTTTTCTTGATTGATCACGCAGTTGATGATATACAAGAACTTCAACAATCCAGCAGCATTATTATAATAAACTAAATTATTCATGTGTTTTTTATGTAGGCAGGATCTGACCTAAGCCCATACAATAGAGGAAGGGAAAATACTGCTTGGGGTGCTCTCCTAATGATTGGTTATCTTGGGTATGACCACAAAACTAATCCTTCTTATTGTGATTAGTGATTTACAATTTAATTGTAATAAATTTTATACAGGAATACTGCCTTTGCTTATAATGACATGTAATATTTCATTTGTCAAACTATTCTCAATGTTGGGGAAAAGCGTTGCTTACCTACCCAACGGTTGGGATTTTTTGCTTACATATTTTTCCTTTCTTTAACAGCACTCAATGTAATCATTTTAAATTTTTGTTGGTTTGACTGGTACTGGTGATTTGAACTCTGAAGCATCATGCTATTCTTAAACCTCATTTTGTCACTTCTTGGAGTTTTTACATTCTTTCATATTGATACCTGTATAGCTAATTTTATGCTTTTACTAATCAATTTTGAGAATGTGTTGTAAAAAGTGATTCACATGAGTCTCTTATTGCCATAGATATTGATTTATTTGTCTTTAATAGGTTTGATGGGTTTACAAGCACATTCCAGGATAAGCTGTTTAAAGGTTATGACATGGAGATACATAACCAGATATTCTATACTACACTCTGTTCTTGTGTTCTTAGCCTGACAGGTAGGTTTTGGATAGTCACAGCAAATCTCATGTTAAACATTTTTTGTTATACACATATTGTCTGCTGTATTTTTAATGAAAAGTTGTTTTCAGTGGTGGTTTAGGATGAAACTTCATCGTAGATTGATTATTTAGAAATTTGGGATGATATTTGGAAATTATGTTACTTGCACCTGAAGTGTTTGAGATAAATATATTTTCTACAATCTGCAGTAACCTAGAAATTTCACCAATGAACCCCAAGGATTTAGGATGGGAACCTTTCTTTAGGTGTTAGAAGTACAATAGAAACTCGTGTTTCTTAGTTAAGCCTGGTGTATGTGGTTGGCCAGCATTCTGAGTTCACCAAACATCTTTCTACACTTCTTATTTTAATATAGGTTTTTATTTCCTGTAGTAGAAGTCTTTTGGTCTCTGTTCTCCATTATTGCATGGTTGGAAAGTCATTCTTTTGACATTTGATATTTTTTATCTAGGTCTTATCTTACAAGGACATTTAGTCCCAGCAGTAGAGTTTGTATATCGCCATAATGATTGTTTCTTTGACGTAGCATTGCTTTCAACTGTAAGCAGATTTCCTACTTCTACTGAAAATATTATAATGCAGTACTGATAATGTTGTCTACTTTTTTTTTAAAAAAAAATTGTTATTTGAACAGATTATTGTACCATAATGCTTTTCTCCCTAACATAAAAGAAAAAACAACATTCCTTTTCTTCATCCTTCATTTCACTGAAGAATTTATTTTATAATATTGAGTTTCACAGGTTGCAACACTTAGTCAATTTTTTATTTCCTACACAATTCGCACTTTTGGTGCTCTAACATTTGCAACTATAATGACCACCAGACAGGTAAACATGGCTATAAAGAAATCATTTTACATTATCCTTACAGTTATTCATCTGATTAATATTTTGTCATTTTATTCTAATTGCTATAGTTGGTAAGCATTATGCTGTCATGTGTGTGGTTTGCCCATCCTCTTAGCTGGGAACAGTGGATTGGAGCCGTAAGACCCATTTCTACTTTTTCTAAGCATTCCCATATTCTAAGAATCTTATGAAAGCGTAGTAACACTTGAACATAATCAGGTCATTGTCTTTGGCTCCCTTTACGCCAAAAGCTTCTTGAGGAAAGCACCCCAAAAGACCTCATCTTCAGAACTTGTGCAAAATGGGGATTCTAATGTGAAGTAAAGCCTATGATGGAGGTCCAATGTCTTGTCTGACCTGTTACCTTTTACTCTGTCTTTATTGGTAAGGCAGCTCCAGTTTTATGTTCAGAGCTGCACATTCAAAATCTCAGGTCATGGATAATACAAAAGTGGTTTGTCATAAAACCAGACTTCACCAACTACAGTTAGGTTGTTTGGTAGCACCATCATAACAATAGAGAACTCAGAGGATGTTAACCCAAAATTTTTTCATAGGGGAGATCAATTATAGACTAACTGATGCCCAAAGAATGCTTTAAAGTTTGAAATGTGAGCGTTTGCTCTAGCAATTTTTTAGGGGTGGTTTTCCAGAATGAATATACGGAGGGAAAGGTGGAAGATTTGTGGTATTGTCTGGGGTTTGTTATTCATTTAATACTGTAATTGGCAATGTAATTTACTCTCAAATGGTAGAATGATACTGTGCAGAATTATTACCAGGCATGTGTTTGTTCCAACAATAGGAAAAGCTTAATCTGCAGTATATACGCTGGTTGGGGCTCCTGTGGTATTGCCTGTCCAAGAGATTTTTAGGTAAATATTTTGATATAACAAAATAAATAAATCAAGCCAATCATGAATATAACTGCAGGGACGCGTGTGCGCGCTTGGGCTTGTGACAATGTAAGTGCGATACGTCCTACTTTGTAGTTTTTGGCGCGCACAGATGAATTCAGATTCTGGCTTGTTTCATCCATTTATAAATTTTATTTATCGGTAATTTCTCATCAGTTAACACATCACATCTTTCGTCACCGTCTTTGGGCCTTTAGTGGCTCCTTTGCCTAAATCTATCCGCTTGACCATCTTACATAAGTTCAATTTTCTTTTTGGAAGAAATAAAACTGATAATTAAAAAAAGATAAATCAATATTTTCAATTTAGAAAGAAAAAGGCTGGAAAACTGCTTGTTCGGAGGTTTTTGGGGGAGGGGGAATTCAGTTACTCACAAATGCATTTTTCTAATATCGCACACAACGTCATGTCATCATCCTCCCCAACCTTAGAACAGTAAATGGTCAATTGCCACGTTGCTAAATTTTTCTGAAGAAAACATCTTGTACAGTTAGACACTCCTAACCAAAGTTGCTGCTGGATACGGCCTGATGATATCGCAAATTATCATTGCCTAATAACCCTTCACTTTTCCTTTACCGACCTATCACTTTTTCCCCCTCCCTTTACCAGTAAAGTATCATCTTTCCATTTGACAGTGCCTTTGCTCTCATGAGCTATCTCATTAAAAGAGCAAACAGTGTGTGTACATTTTCTCAGCCATGTCCCCATAAGCAAGCTCGTGTGCAAACAGCGAGCCGAAGTGAAGACTAATAACAGTTTGTAGCAGGTAGCAAATAGATAATTGCAGCCCTTGAAGTACATTAAACTCATTCAGACCGCGACACAAAAATTCTGTTTGAAGCCCATGACACTCTCATGATACCTACCTTTGTTTCAGCCTCTGCAAACGATGTGCCAGTAACTTCCGATGGATGGGGTGGCCCCAACCCGTTACCAGCCTTGAGCTCACAAACATCCACAACATAGGTCTCCAACTCATCCAAGCTCCTTCCAGACTACTTACTACACACTTGAAACACCTCCCCTTTCCCAACCTCTTCTCTTCCCACACCTACGAGGACAACAGACTGACCTGCCTTGCACTAAACAAATTCTGGAGGACCATCATCAACTTCAGCCAGTGAAGACTCAGGGTTATCACCAGAAGCTATTCTAGCAAGAGTTAGAAGATCTTTTCTTGCATTAGATGCATCACTTGGACTGTCTGGTGAGTCACAGGACCCAATCACTGGCCCTCTTTGCTTGTCTTGGACTGGATAGTCAACATCAGCTGCTGCTTTAACGTCCCTAGCTGTGCGGGCTAGCCTTGCTTTTCGATTGTTCAACCTGATATGATAAACATACATACATGAATTTTCCTGATAAATCAGAATAGAAATACACATACAACTGATTAATATATTGCAGGCCTCAACGAATAATGTGTCATTGGCTCATCACCCAAACAATGGGTAGCAAATTGTAGGTTAAAATACCTTCATCATTTTATTCATGATAATTAGAGATATAAATACATGCACAATATAACTGAATTCTTAAAGATAAGTATTCTATCTTCCTAAAAGATATGATAATCTGTTTTTAATTTAAATAACAAAATTATCCTAACTAAATCTTCTAATGATAAGATAACAAATTAGATAATTTAAATCATAACTAACACACCCCCTCAAGCTAGGAATAAATGTTAATCATTCATAGCTTGGATATAAAATTATCAAATGAGGCCTTTGGCAACACCTTGGCAAGAATATCTGCTATTTGTTGAGTTGATGGTATGTAAGTGAGGCTGATTATTCCTTCTTCAACCTTTTCTTTGATAAAATGTTTATCAATTTCCACATGTTTGGTGCAGTCATGGTGGACTAGATTTTTTGCAATACTGATAGTTGCTTGACTAGCACTATACAATTTAATAGAACCTCTCCCAAGTAGCTTTAGTTCATTCAAAAGCCTTTTTAGCCACATCCCTTCACAAATACTTAAAGCCATAACTCTAAGTTCAATCTCTACATTACTCCTTACAACAACGTACTGCTTTTTACTCCTCCATGTGACTAGATTCCCTCATACATATATGCATAATCCCAATGTGTTTTTCTATTTATAATTGAGCCTGCTCAATCAGCATCTGAATATACTTGGATATCCTTATTCCCATTTTTTCTTTTGAAGAATAGTCCCCTCCCATGAGTCATTTTCAGGTACTTTTGTATTCTATACACTGCATTAAGGTGTGCTTCAATTGGGTTATTCATAAATTGACTTGCAACATTACTACGAATCCGATGTTTGGTCGAGTGTGAAATAAATAAATGAGTTTCCCCACTAAATGTCGATATCTCCTTTTGTCTATAGGAACACTCTCTTTGCTTATGCCAAGTTTATAAGAAGTATCCATGGGAGAGTCAGTCGGTTTATAGCCCAACATACCTATTTCTTGGAGTAAGTCAAGTGTTTAACTGCATTGTGAGATAGAAATTCCTTTGCTAGAACAAACAACTTCCATTCCTTAGAAATATTTTAGACTTTTTAAGCCTTTAATCTCAAATTCTTGAGCTAGAATTTTCCTCAACCTTTGCATTTCCTCATGATTATCACCAACAAATATAATATCATCAAATAAACAATCAATAAAGTCATTTTACCTTCAGGGGTATGATTGATGAATGAAATATGATTTGATTACCCTTGAGTATATCCATGCCTTTCTAATACCCAAGTGAATCATTCGAACCAAGCTTTGGATGGATAATTGAGGCCATATAGTGACTTCTTCAATCTGCACACTTTATGAGCATTTGATTCATTGTTTATCCCAAGGGAAATTTTCATGTAGATTTCTTCTTCTAAGTCTCCATTTAGGAAAGTATTTTTAATATCCGTTTGATGGAGTCGCCAATCAAGGTTTGCAGCTAGAGAGAATAGAATACGAATAGTGTTTAATTTTGCCACTGATGCTAAGGTTTCTTGGTAGTCTATTCCATAGATTTGGGTAAAACCTTTAGCTACCAACATTACCTTGTATTGTTCTAAGCTTCCATTTGTATTGTATTTTACATTGAAGATCCATTTACACCTTACTAATTTCTTTCCATTTCGTCAGTCAACTATTTCCCACGTGCCATTCTATCAGTATTAATTGCCTCTCTCCACTTTGGATCCTTTATAACACCTTGAAAGTTTCTTGGGATCTAAATTTGTGACACTAGGGAAGTAAATACATGAAAATTTGGTCAGACATGTTTATAGGAAACAAAGTTGGAAATGGGATGTTGAGTGCAAATACTTTTCCTTTTCCTTTGAGCAATAGGAATATTTAAATCATCAAAAGGTAATCAAACAAAATTAGTATCAGTTAAAGATGTACTATTACCTAAGTTCATAGGATTAGACCTCGAGAGAAATATTTTTGCTGAAGTTGGAGGTCCTAGCATGACGGGTTTGACTACTTTTAGCCTTTTGGAGTATACAAGGAATGATTTCTCAAACTGTCAGATAGTTTTAGTTTGTTGTTGACAAGTTACAGGTAAGTTTTTGCCTTTTTTTAGGTTCCTCGTCTTTTATGGCATCTTTTTCAAGCTGCTGGTCTATTATGGGCTCACAAGAAATATATTTGAGATGCCAAAACTGTGATTCATTATTGGTTTGATCATTCCCCCCCTTAAAGTACAGTTTTGGGGGTTAAAAAACAAATGATGTTCAAAGAAGGTAACATCCATAGAGTGAAAGAATTTCTTGAGTTTAGGAGAGCAACATTTGTACCCTTCATGAGTTAGTGAATATCCAAGGAAAACATATTTAATTGACTTGAGATTAAATTTGTTTCCAGAAGGTGATGGAGTATGAACAACTATCAAACATACAAATACTTTAAGAGGCAAATCTAAAGTGATTTTATTAGTTAGAAAATACTTAGACTATACTTGAATAGGTGTTTGAAATTTCAAAACTCATCCAATTTGTGAGATAGGTAGTAGTGAGGGTAGCATCTCCCTAAAAATATTTAGGAATATCAACGACAAAAAGCAAGGCATGAGCAACCTCAAGGAGGTGCATATTTTTTCATTCAACTCAACCATTTTGTTGGAAGTGTATAGTTACAAGATGTTTAGCGAAGAATATCCTCTTTTGTTAAAAAAATTATAATATGAGAGCTAAAATATTCAGCGTCATTGTCTATTCTAAAGACTTCAATATCTGTTTGGAACTAATTTTGAATCAATGTATAAAATTTTTAAAAAATGCATCTAACTTTTGATTTTTCTTTCATAAAAAATACCCAAATTGTTGTTGTATGGTCATAAATGAAAGTAAGAAACCATTTTGCCCCTGTAATAATTTTAATATTAGATGGCCCCCAAATATCATTGTGAATTATTGAAAAAGGGCAAATTGGCTGATAAACATGTGATGGGTATGTATCTCGTGTGTTTAGCAAGTTGACGGATTTTACAATTCAAAAATTGAGAATTTTTATGGATAAAAAGATATGGAAACAATTTTTGAAGATAAGAGAAATTAAGGTGGCCTATACTAAGGTGCTACAACATTATTTCATCATTATTATCAGAGACGAAGGCATTAGAAGTTAACTGATAGGATGGTACCCCAAGAGGTTCATTTTTTTGAAAAAGATAGAGCCCTCCAATCTCTTTAGCACTACCAATCTCCCCCCCCCCCCCAAGACCTAATCTTTGAAAAAACAATAAAAAAGGAAAAATTTAGAAACACAATTGAGGTCTGGTGTAAGTTTACTAATGAAAAGTAGATTGCTGGACAATTTAGGAACATAGAGAACAAAGAGAAGGGTGATTTGGAGGAGTAAATGTCATAGTTCCAATGCCAGATACTAGAAAAAGAAAACCATCTACGATTCTAACTTTAAAATTGTTAGTACATGATGCAATAGATGAAAATAAGGAAACATCACCGATCATATGGTCTATGGCGCCAGAGTCAATAACCCATGAGTTATTTGTTTCAGTTTTATTGCTTAGTGCATGAGGTTCATTCTTTTGTGCAATGACACTAGTCCTAAGATGTGAAGATGGCCAATGGACCATCTGTTGAAAAATCTCCAATTGTTCTATAGTGAAGGCGGAGTGTGGGGCAAAGGATTAGTACTTGAATGAGCAAGAAGTCCACAGTTTTTAATACTTGATTTGGGCTTCCAATCAACTGATTTACCATAAAGCTTTTAGCATGTCTCCTTTGTATGGCTAACACAATGACAATGATCACACCAAGGGCGTCCTTTCTTGTTACCACCTAGACATTGTGATGCACAAGTCAAGAGAGTTGAACTCTCAATGGGAGAAGGAGTTGGATCTGCTATCATAAAATTCCTCCAACTTTCTTCTCTTCTCACCTCAACAAAAACTTCAATGGTGGGATCGGCTTGGTGGCAAGAATATGGCCACAAAGATCATCAAGAATTTTGTTGAGTCCTAGCAAAAACTTGAAAATCTTCTCTTTTTCTAGAATTTTGTTAAAAGCAATTTTATCTTAGGAGCATTCTTAAACAATGTTGTTGTCAAACATATCAAGTTGACTCCAATAGTGATTAAGAGTGTTATGAGGTGTTTTCACTATTAAAATAAGTATGAGTATTGTTTTCCTAAACAATGAGTATCGTTTACCTCACCTTGCCAAAGTTTTTATATGGCTTCTTTGAGTTGGAAGAGTTTGGAGGTGTTTTCACTATTAAAATAAGTTTTCTTCACTCCATCTTGTACCTCCTTAGTCGTACACCAGAACATGAAATTCTGCCCAATCTCCAAGGTCATGCTGTTGACAAGCCATGACATCACCATGTGATTTTTAGCCTTCCACTTCTTGTACTGAAAGTCAATGATTGGAGGAGAGGCAACTTTGATCAAGTAGTCATCCTTCTTTTTGCCATTAATGAACATGACAACATGTATAGAAACTGGCATCACTACAAATAGTTCTAACCATTGAGTTTGTGACTAGTGATGAGCAGTCCCGAGGTATCTCTAGATGGCATCTCTTCTTTGGGATTGGATGAAATGGAAGTGCTATTGGTTTTTGAATCCATTATGTGCTCCCTGTATAATCAATGACAAATAGGGACAAACAAGGACAAAATCAGCAAGGGAAGTTAGTATGATGATGGGCAACACTGTTGGTGACTAGTTCTGGGCAAACGATGGCAAATGCACTCTCATGCGCCAGCACATAGTCTGGAGCACTATCTATGACGGTGGTCTGTGGAGGTGCATGGGACAGCTTTTGACGACCGAACTTCTAGGTTCTTCCAATCAGAGCCTTTTAAATACGATAATGGGGTGCATGTCTCAAGAGGAGGTCTAGAAGGAAGGGTTCTCCCTTTAATAACAACTAACAATGAAAAGGAGAAGTGACTTATCTGAAGGGGACTCGCAGGGATCTAAAAGAAGAGGTGGGCTGAAAGAAGCCACAATAAGAGAGAATAGATCACAACCAAAAGGCTAGCTTTGATACCATGTAAGTTCAAATACCTTCATCATTTTGTTCGTGATAACTAGGGATATAAATACATGTACAATATAACTAAATTCTTAAAGATAAGAATCCTATCTTCTTAACAAATATAATAATCTGTTTTCAATTTAAATAACAAAGTTACCCTAACTAACTAGATCTTCTAATAATAAGATAACAAATTAGATAATTTAAATAATAACTAACACAAATTTTATAGAAACTAATTAATATTACACATCAATCTTTGTGCTCTCACACTGCAGGCTTCAACAATGAGATTCTAGTTCCTTGACACCAAAGATTGGTAAGAACAATGAAAAATAAAATCCACACCTAATAAAACTTTTTACTTAGATACAAACTTAAACATGATATGAATATAATTTGGTAACATACATCTTCCAAAAGAAAGTCAGTACTTGATATTTTGCTATATCATCCTATATGATCAAAGCTTAACATATACGTTTGAATTCCTACATACATAAACCTTGATTGTAAATTTCTTTATGTTCCTTTGGTTAAGGGGGAGGGGGAAAAGGGGCCCATCCCTAGTGAAAATATTTAAATATTTACTTCCTATACAATCAATTACAACTTTCAACCATAGTGAGCAATGAGAAGAAACAACTTAACCAACAAGTAAATATGCAAAAAGAGGCATCCTTACCAATTTTTAAGCTGCGAAGATGTAACCTCAGAACCCTGGAAAACATAATGCAGGAAAGTCAGAGATGAAGTTACATCAATATAATAGTAAATATATGAGCTGAGTTGTAATAACATACATATAGACTTAATTTATCTGCCCATAATTGTAGTGAAGCTGCATTACGCTGCATTTCAGGCTCATCCAACAGTGCCCTCTCAATCAGTGTCACCTGTTTATCATTCATTATATTTCTCTTTCGCTTCCTCCTCTGTACAGTATCAACCTTTTCATCCTCCGGATTGTCTCCAACTCCAACTTTTTTAATATTCTCACTTGATTTTGAGAGCTCAATGTTGTCTATATGATCAGTAACATTCTTTCCTTTCGCAGAACTAGTATCTGAACCACTCGTCTCAACATTCCGAGTATCCTTGTCCATATCTCTTGCACCCCCAGAAGCAGTCCTACCAGACGTACCTTTATCTTCTACCTGATCTTGCCTATTTAGGTCATCACCTTTACTTATGTCTTCAGCTCTGGTATTAGCTTCGTCTACACCTGGAAATGCAGAATTTTCTGACATTCCTTCCTTTAAGTTACCACTCTTCTTATTAAGATCAGTAGTTTCCTTTCCTAGTAAAGGCGATGAGCATCCCCCTGTACTCTGAGCCTCCTAAAGGGAACCGAACTTTACTTGTCAGGTAGAATGCAGAGGAGATGCTACACGAGAATTAAATAACACAATATGACAATTTACTGATTTTTTTATTTCTCATTTAATGACAAATAGCCATATAATGTGATAACTGAATGTTTTTAGAGTCATTATTTATTACCGCCCAAAAAAAAAAAAAGAATTCAAGCACAAACCTGATAATGTTCATTGATGTTGAGTTTAGAAAACTTATCCCAAGACAATGACTCCTCAACTTTGTTATCCTGAGTTTTCCAGCAGAATGATTTGAAACATTTTACACCGATTAAGAAAGAGCATGAGTAGAGGGGAACAAAACCATTACAACAACAAATAAAAAGAGAAGGAAATTCATCAGGTACAAGCAATATCAACTGCTCAGAATACAGGACAGCAATTTACTTGAACACGATTTTCTCCAGATCCAACGGAAGTAAGTAGTGATTGTAATTGGCCAAAAAACACCCTGCAAACAATTTGGATATATAAATATTCATTTAAACATGAAAGTATGAAGCTGTCTTCATGAACTATATGATCTGATCACATTTGTATATATTTTTTCAAGCAATGCTCTTATCATGTTGACGCCCTCCTGAAAAAACTTATTTCAAATTTGAAGGGAGACTTTTCTAGTTTTCTTCAAGTGGCATAAGGTGCTGCCAGAATATGCTTCAATGCTCAAGCATTAATCATGGTATCTATTGCCAATATATTATTTACCGTTGAAAGTTTGAAACAACCATTCAAAATTAATCATGCTAAGTTGACATTAAGAGACTTAAAAGACGGAAAAGTAACCTTAGAAGATGCACATCCTCCTCATTTAAAAAGTTTGGAATCAAAGATTCTGCATGACTCAATAATGAACCTACACAAACACGTCACTTGTAAGAAAGTAACAATATATTAATGATAATTCCACAATAAGAATTAATAGAAAGCAATGATTACGGAGATTCTTGCACGCGGTAGCAGCTTTAGGATAATCAGAAGCAAAAGAAAATCCAGGCAGCAAGCTAGATAGATCCTGTTGCAAGCACTCTTGGACCTTGAGAACAAAAAGGTTCCTCTCCTGTTCTGGGGATTTAAATTAAATAAAAATAAAGAAGATAAATTATATCAGGAGATATATAAGTCTGTAAATCAATCAAATTTGTCCCAAAAGTTTGCAGAACATAGGCAAAGAATCAACCTTCACATATGTTGGGAACAAAACAATGAAGATTTGCGATGACTTTGACAAATAATGAAGTCCTATTATGCGCATAAGAAGCCTGAGGCATGCTGTTATGAATTAGGTTGAATTCCAAATTTGTTGCATTCAATAGATCCAGCGATGAAGTACTATCCAAAATCCATCCAACTGTAGCAAATATATCATATTCAAGAGTTGCATCCTCCTCCTCTGGGAGACTAGAAGAACACCAACAAGATAAAAAGTCTCTATGGGAGAGTGAAAATATTGCTGCCAGAACTTTGGTCTGCAGCCACATGCAAAGGACAGAGTCAAATTCTCGAAAGCAGAATGCACAACATCAGGCAAATCAAAGGAAATGCAGAAAATGGATTGACTAAACCTTAGTGAGAAAAATAAGAAGTGAATTTGACCATTTTTCATGTCTAAATTATATATATATATAAGCTAGCACCATTGCATTGGCACATCAGCAGTTATATCAATAGTACTAAAGCAAGATAACTTTATATTCTGAAAATGATAGCTTACAAAACAATTTGTCATGTAAGATCGAAAGTTTGAATCATCAGAGAAGATGTCAGCTAGACGCATTGCATTGAGCTGTAGGGATCCCATTGGGTAACTCCTGTCATTAGCAAGATGTCCAGGATCTCTTCCAAAAGCAGTCTTCAGTAAGTCAAAAACCTATATAACGAAGATCACATTAAAGGCAAGATACTGATAGTAAAGACATAGGCTTGCTCAATGCAGAAGAAAGACAATGTAGAAGGCCAATGGGTTGGCCTAGAAAGACAAATTTTCAAGTTTGACTCATTAAAGGCATAAACGCACTCTGCAGACCACCATGCACAAAATTAATTTTGAGATTTATTGAAGAACTTATACTTCTACTCAATAATCCATGCCGCATATGTAGTGCTAAGAAAATCAGCCTCAGTAGATAAGTAACATAACCACAAATAATAATGAAAAGATGCAGGCAGTAGAAAGGTTGATAAGATCGAAGTTATATCATTTTTCAGGCAATAAATTTTTATCTAGCCTCAAAAAAAGAGAGAAAAAAAAAAAACAAAGCAGGGACCCTTCATCTTCAGCACTTTGCACTACAAGCTACCAGCCGAAAACCAACCTCTGAAGCAACAGATTTAGCTAAATTTAAACTTTGTGATGAGCTGGCAACTTCATCAAGATAAGAAATGCTTTCTGCTTCACACAAACTCAGCAGCTGCAGAATGGGAGTGGTGACAGTATTAATATCAATACCTACATTTTTATAGTAGATTAACTTGAAAACCAAAGACTTGTAGTAGATTTTGCCATTGAACTCACAATAGCAAGTATTTTAGCTTTTAGCCTAGATATAGCTGCCATAATCTTTGGTGGAAAAGATGATTCAATGTTTAACTTCAAGATGGATTGAGCCAGAAAAAGAATGCTTCCTTTTCCACATAATTCCTGTAATTAAAAAAAAAAAAAGCAAATATGCAGTTCATACACACACACACACACACATAAAGCATAATGTGTCTCATCAATTAACCAAACCAATACAATGACATTATAGTGACTAAGTTGCAAGTAGTCAGCTTGTCAAATGAACCCTTGGCAACTTAACCACCCATCCCTCTCCCTTACCATCTAGCATCCATCCTTACTGGTGTACAGGTTCAGTTTGCAGTTAAGAGATAGGTTGGCTTGGTACCAAAAACAACATGGGAGATGACTGTAAAGCATTTAAGGAAAAGTGGGAATCTGGATAAGTATAAGAAATGGCTGGAATAGAGATAGATTCTCGAACTTAAAAGTGTTCAGGTACCTGTTGAAAGTACAGCATACTTTTTTGGACATAATTATAACTATAAAAGAAGGGCTTGTTGATGTCTTTCCCTTCTCAGATAAAATAAGGACGCCATTGCTGCATAGCATTAAACTTTTTTCATGAGAAACATTTAACTAGAACCCTCAGTATTGACCATTCTGAGATGGAGAGTTAGATTCCATAGGATCCTTCATGTCTGCACATTTTAATCAGGTCCAGGCAAATAGATGTGTAAGGTTTAACTTTTTCCTTTTGGCCAATGATGCAACAAAAATGGAAAATATGATATAAAATCTATTCAACAAGATTCAAGTTGGTTCTATTGATAACCCCATCAAAGCACATTTAGAGGGCAATGGAACCTGTAGCCCTGTTTCTTTTTGGAAGCCCTGCTAAATCTATCCAAAGAGGTATCAAGGGGTGCAACATCAAATGAAAAACAACTTGCATGGCTAGGCATTTAGATCCACTTTTAAAATATTTCAGCTGTGATGCCAGAGAAAGGTAAAGCTGCTCAGATGGTGGAGAAGATCTAACAGTCTTGAGAGCAACAAAACAGGGATGCCGCTCCATTTTATGTGGAGTGATCCATTTAGGGTGGCAGAAACACTGGATTCAGATACTAACATGGAATACGTTCCTTTCTTGAGACATTTTTATTCAGGATTAAGGTCACTTGATTTTAGGAGGAGTTTCGCATGATACCTTCCTGGAGTTGGATATTAATACTTTATATTGTGATTGAGAAAGACACAAAGGGTGAAACTGGTCTATTTTATTGAAGTTTCATAAGCAACACAGATAGAGTTTTTATGAAATATACAGAAGATCCAGCCAGAGTCCTAAGGATACTTCTTTGTCTACAAAATCCTATATTCCTCATCTCTGAACTAAATTTAGAAGTATTCCCTTACTAAATTTGGGACACATGGAGGCAACATTTGATGCATTTGCACCAAATTATAAAGCCAAGTCCAGTTTTAAAAACCTTATTTTTGAGGAGGCGCTCTTTGAACAATTTTTGTTGGCATAATGACTGAAGAAACTGCAGAGAGGCCTCACACTGCTGGCAGAGATGATAAACTACTCGTTCAGCAGTCAGATTTGATCCCATGCAAAAATCTCCGTGGTGAGCTGAAAGTGTAATCTCAAGACACCTAACTACCATGCGAACTGATCCAAAAGCTGCATCCATAAATAAGTCAACCTGTCACAGAAAGCTTAATAATAAGCCATGGCATAGTTGCATTATCACACCAACAATTCATTTTTAAAGTGTTGAAGGAAAAATATAAAATTTAAGTTTGACAAATACAAGAGGGTTAAGAGGGAGAGAGAGGGGAGAAAAAAAAGCCTTCAAAATCCTTTGACATCATAAAATATTTCTTTAACAGCTATGACAAATGGCCAATAAAAGAATAATGTTTTTAAATCCAGCAACTAGTACATACAGCAAAAGTCGATTGTACCTTAGGGTGCACAAGCAATACTTGTGCAAGATCTTGCCATTGAGTCGATATAAACCCTGTTAATAGATATAAACTGCATGCTACAAGAGCCGAATACACAAGGTACTTAAGACTAGAGGCATGCTCTTCCTGCAATATGAATGCTAATCTCAATACAGTTAAACAGTACAGAAGATTAAACCACAAAGACAATAATTAAAGAAAACCTGTCTGTAACCACCAAGAACAACTAACATGTAGAAAACCAAGTCAATCAGCTGTTCCAATACTTTTACATCATCTAGCATAATCTGTAACCATATTCCAAGGACATAAATCAGCAAAATCAGATTCTACTATCACATTGTTAGTTTGTCACTATAAACTTTTATATTTGTAAAATAAATATATAATGGGAGAATTCCCAAGCTGGAAATTTTTGGTGAAAATTTTTTAATTTAGGAACATTAACCAAAAGAGTGGTGGCTAATGGTCCTAAATTAAAAATATTCTTACCAGGTTATCTGGTGAGGTGATTCTCCCTATAATTTAACACAACTGGTCATTTTACTGTCGATGAGAAACATGCACAGGAGAATACAAAAACTTCCAAAAATCTCTATCATGATTATATATGTGCTCCTCAGTCAGAACAAGATATATATATATATATATATATTGGTGCTAACAGTAAAGATCCCAAATGAAATCAGATAAGATGGCTCCCTCCAGAGATTGGTTCTATATTACCTCCCTCACCAATCACTTTCTAGAATATACATAAAGAATCACCAAAGTTACCCCTGAATGCACACCCTTCTTTATCTCTAATGATAGGGTGTTCCAACCAACCAAAGAGTCAGTTGCTAGCTACCAAACCATTATTTAATACACCATATGACCTTATATGAACATTTTTTTTTACAAGAGAGAGGAAGAAGCAGAATAAGATAGATATTAAAGATCATAATAATTATCAACCTGCTCAAGTTTAGGGTGCCGAGGGGCTAAATCACACAAGGAATGCAGGAGACGAATACCACATAACAAGTATTTGAACATTTTTTCATCTCTATCAGATGAGATTAGCACTGCAGTAAGGTGTAGTGGTAGAGATCCTACAAGTTTTTCCATATCAACCTGTAAATGTGCACAATTAGATACAGCAGTTTAATAAGACAAGAGATAAATTAGCATACTGATGCTGAAAATAAGACAACCTTTATCAGTGATCCTTTTTCAGTAAGGTAGATAATAGTAAAATTTTCAGAGTCCTTCAATAATTTATGGAGTTCCTGAGAGCTAAGTCCATGTAACTCCTTCACAGCTGATATTAAGTCAGTCACCTGTCAAGAATATAAAGAGAATTTATTCATTTTCCTGACACTGACAAGGGGGATGTGTGGGGAGAAGAGAGAGAGAAAGAGACTCATGGATCCAAATTATATTTTAAGTGGCAAGTACTCACCTGTGTGGCACTACTTGATGGTTCTTCCTTAGCATGCCTCATTCTTGACGATTATTATGAAGGCAGAAGAAGCATACACTAGCAAGATGCATCAGAAAATGTGAAATTGCACAAGTAATCAGTATGCATGACTCGTGAGCATAAAGTAATGGCTAAATCAAACTTTGGAATGAGAAACAGCTAGTCAAGTCAAAGCCACGATGGAGGGCCATAGACAGATAGCAGACCACTGCACCAAGGACAAGCTAGAATTTCAAAGCCAAAAACGTAATTTACAAAATACAGGCATTTGAACTCCTTTTGATTGCTGTATCTTGTACAGTCATCAATGTGATCTTAAGTTCCTTTCTAGGAGGCATAAGATATCTAGTTACATACTACGTGTAACCTGACTTTGGACAATGAACTTCAGACTACGTTGTTCGGCATAAAAGTTTACGAAATCAGAAAATAATGTCTTCAAACTTATTATGTCCAATTTTCCCTACAGTTTTTCCTCTTCTCATTCTATAATGCTTCAAAAATGTTTTCGGCATGTAATCTTAGTTAAATTTCCTTTTTATTAGGAGATTTGAGTCTACATTTGACTGAGGAGTTCCATAGGAAAGCATTCTTTCTTGTACTTTTTCCTCCAAAAGCGGCCCGGCAGTGGAGGAACGTAAGACTTTTAATGACATGTTATTAACTTCCAATTTTAAACCCTGAAAGTAAAAGGGAAACAAGTTAAAAACAGTTTAATCCTATAAAGGTTATTTCCTTCCGCTTCCAATACGTTGTGTTCCTAAGCATACATTCGCCAAGTGAGATTTTTTTTTCTTTATCCAAACAAAAACATGATTATAAGAGTAATTTCCATTCTGATCTTCCATTCCTTAATGACTACTGTGAATTCTTTCAATTTCATTCCCTTCCATTCATGAAACGAACTGTTAAAGAACAAATATCTCCAATAAGCATTCCCCTTCGAAGATTTCGAGCACTTATTGCCCTTAAACTCTATAGCTACTCACATTAACTCTGTTAGTCAAATACATTTGGATGAAAAGCGACGCGAGAATTTTTTGTTTTTTTTTTCATGCCATTATGCTAAAGGCTCCCCATAAAGAAAGAATGGGGGAACTAAATCCCTTACTAGCGAACTCATAATAACTTACTTAAATGTTCCAGAAGTAAAGAAAAGATTGATTAAGAAGTCCCTAGCGATATACAGCAAAGAGAGATAGAGAGGAAAGGTGAGAGAACCTGGAGGAGGACGGAGGCGGAAGAGTCGTGGCCGAAAGTGACGGGCGGTGAGCGGCGGCGAGTGAAGAGGAGTTCCGGACTAAAGGTCTGAGATGGAAAGGAGTATAGTTGCCGATGGCAATGGCAGGGTACAGAAGCAGATGCCGGAGATAAATTGGCGATGGCGAAGTAAACGACTTTAGCTTTCTTTCTTTCTTTTTTTTTCCCTGCTCAGATGGACGGTGACATGGGCCACACAAGTCACGTGGTAGGATACTTAAATGGAAAAAAAATTGTTTTATTTTTTAAATTAAAGTTTAATTATAAAACTAATATATAAATTTTAAAATGCAAAAAAAAATTGAGTTTAGATTTAAATAAATATGTTAAATTCCAACTCAAATTATCTGTAAGAGACTACTCTCTCACTCTAATTATTATTAGGAATTGACATCAATTTGATAGAGTAATAATAAAAATATAAGAAACATCTTGTAATTATTTTAATTTGCCTTTAATGTTTTTATTTTAATTTAAAATTTAAGAAAATATTTAATTACATATTAAGATTTATGTATTAATTTTATAATTAAATTTTAATTTTAAAAAATAGAATGCAATTTTTTTAAATTATATTAGTAACACTTACTGAATTATTATAATTTTTATCAATTTGTACTTGTTTAAAAAAATTTTATGACCAGTGACAGTAATACAAAAAAAACTATGTTGATATCATGTTTAAATGATATCATTATCAAAATACTGAATACATCTTTTTTATTTTTTAAGTTGTAAAAGAGTTAAAAGACTTCAAAAGCCATATATATATATATATATATATATATATGGATTTCACCTTTTAGGATAAAATTTATTTCAAAATGTGATGAGACATGAACTCATTCGTTAAAATTTCTTATTTAACCTTTTTTTTATGAAATTATTTAACTTAGTGGTAAAGACCACATGTAATATGTGAATTAATTATTCGGTTCCATGTTGTTTCTTGACTCCAAATCATTTGGATTTAAATTTTTAAAGTTTAAAATTTGTAAAGTAAAAATAAAAAATTAGTGAAAAAAATAAATCTCATGTATTATTATTTATTGTATTATTTTCTCTCTTTTAAAGATCCTTTATATCATTTGTTGTTGGAGTACAGTTTGTTAATGAGACGGCTGTCACTTCAATCATTCTCCAATTGTTTCCTAATGATTTTGTGGGTTGGGATGGCTGTAACAATAGATATTTCAATCCTGCCGTATGAGTTATGACATTGCAAATTCTGTTTAGAGAAAATTACATTTAAGAATTTATATTTTAAAAAATTTATAATAAATGTTTTTAAAAATCAAAATTATCTTTAAAAATTATAATAACTATTAAATTTTAATGAATTTATTACTAAATTTAGAGTATTTATCATTAAATATAAAAAAAATATTAAACTTTTTAACTTAATGATAAATCTTTAAATTCAATAATAAATTTCTTAGAATTTGATAATAATTATAATTTTAAAATTCCTCACTATAAATTCTTCTTTCAAAGTATAAGTCTTTGGTTATAATTTTTTCTCATAAGAAAGTCTTTCTTATTTTTTTGTCTTTCTAATATGGAAAGATTATTTGTAATCGTGATGGGATATAATTGTGATACAATCAAGTCATTTGGAGATTAAAAAAAATATTGGAGATGGCAAAGCAAACTAAATAAATGTGATGTTGACACCACCAAAACGAGGGAAGCCAAACCCCTCTCTCTCACCCCCTGCCTCTAATCTCCATCCATATTTCATATGGCCCAAGACATATCTCCGTCATCCTTATTCCTCACAATAATAAGACAACTTAACGGAATTTTTGTATTTATAAAATTTTATTTAGTAAAACAATAAAAATTAAATAAAATTAAGAAAATAAAAATGAATAAATTCAAATAATCCATAAAAATAAAAGTATATTAGAATTTATTAATAAAATTATAAATGTACAAATTTTAATATAGACAATCTATACCAAAATAATTATATATAAGAAATGTATTAATAATTTCAATATGATAAGATTAGGGAAAGGGGAAAAAAAAAGGTGCTCTCATCTCGATCCATATTCAATACACAAAGATACCTAACCATAGAAATAATTGTCGTCCTTATTCCAGATTATCATAAACTTATCACTTGTCCCATTTATAAGAACCTGGCTGGTGCCCAAGTATGCATAAATCAAAAAACAAATCGGCAAATAGTGCACACAACTCCAAATAAATCCAGCTGAACGTTTTATAAACAAACATATATATACATATAAAAGATGAAAATAGATCCGCTCATGTTCAAAATTGCTCGTGTTGCTCATGTTAATCACAGAATTTATCTTTTTTTTTCTTTTTTCAGTATATGTATTTTTTTTTTTTTTTTGGTTAAAATGCATCCTTTGTTAGAGGAACATGAGGCAACATGAGCATCCAAACAGGAGCAAATCCAGGCTATAAAAGATGGATGGCTCTGTCCATAGTTCTTTTGGCTTCAACCATCTTTCTTTTGTCGATATTCCCGTCCATATTAGTTTCGCCTATGTTTGATTGGTTATGCGCATTGTTGTTAAACTCATGAGTTGATTCTCTGATTTTAACGAGTTTAAGTTTTCACTTGAGAAAATCGTGCCAACTCGCTTGTAAACTCAGACTCAATACAAACTTAATTTAATTTACTTTTGATTCAGATAAAATTGATTAACTTAGTATTTTTGTAGTCGAGTTTGATGAGTTATCATATAATTGAGTCAAATTGAATTTGAAAAAGATAAAAATTTGCAAATCCAATATAATCCAGTAAAGAATGACACACAAATAATATTTATAAATGAATTTGATTGAAATTTTTATATTGAAAAATATGAATTATAGAATATAAATAATTTCTTTTTTAAAAATTAGTATAATTTGAATTATATTTAAATAAATTTCTTTGTGTATATAATATTTTATAAGTAATTATTAATAAATATAAACTCTTGTAAATTTATGATACGAGTTTATGTTGCGAGTCTACTTTTTTCTTGTGATTTTACTTAAATTCACGAATTTGACAATTTTGGTTATGCGGCATGGGAGGACCAAATGTCTCTTGGATGATAAGATTGATTTAAATATGTAATCAAAATTCAAGTCATCTGTTGATCCACTTGCATAGAGGGAATGAGATAATGTTGACTATATTTTTAAGAAAAAAAATATTTAATATTTATATCAAATATATGTACATATATATATATAATTTTCTAATTAATAAACCAGAAAATAAAAGTATTAACTAATATATTCAAAAAATATTTGATAAAGGTTCATAATTTAAACTTGCCTTAAACTTCATTCTTGCTTCAAGTAGCTCACTCACATTGTGCAAATATTTCACTCTACTCTTTTGTCTCTGTAGGAGTTCCTTAAATAATGGCCGGTAAAACATTCTTATTAGATCAGTGAAGTGCGTTACGGGCGCAATGCCAATGAAGGGTATTGAATGTCTGTTGCAGTAGTTGAAATAATTCAAGGAGGTTTCAAAAAATCTTTAGTTGAGTGAGAGCTAAATGCAATATTGAAAATGCCCTTTGCTTTAGAACGAATAATGGAATCTGATTCTCAAGTAATATTCAGTCTTGACCTATATCAATTCTTAGCCATAGTTTTAGTAACACAGAATCTTTTGCTAACCAATCACAAAAGTAGAACCTAAGAAAAAGCTTAAGTATGAAGCAAGAATCAATTAGAATCATCTTCACAACACTTAGATATTAAAAGGGGATCTAGAGTTTATACCGATGTTATAATGTTATTTACTAAATTTTTAATTTCATTCTTATTTTTATTAGAATCATTCTCTTCTAGACTTTAGGTCAATTCTTTACTATAAAATTATTGTAAAATTCAAAGAAAAAATGATACAAACAGAAATGTGTGTGCATGTATATATATATATGGGACATGCTTTTTCTTTTAAATTTCTACTTTCTCTTTTTTTTCACTAAACTTTTATAAGTATTTTATAATAAAAAACTCTAAAAAAACTTAGGGTTCAGTTGGTATACCAAAAATAAAAAATGAAAATAAAAATAAAAAATAAAAAATGATTTTAGAAGTAAAAAAAATACTATTATTTTAAAATAAATATTTATTTAAATAATAATTATATGTATGTAATAAATATTTTGTAAAATTCTCTCTCTCTTTTTTTACTTTTCATTCCGTCTACCAAAATGCCCCTAAACTACTTTGAATTACCACTACTTGCTCCACTTTTTCCCATCTGCCAAATCATCCTTGTAATGACGCCTGAAAAGAAAAACAATTACTCAACTTTGAGTCCATACTTCCCAAGCTAAAACCTAATTCTTTTATCAACTCTGATAGTTTTTGGGTACATCTTATTCATGCTAGATCTTGCCTCCCCCCCATGCTCAAATACCAAAATTTAGTTTTGAATATAATGTTGAGTCTTTTGGGTTAAAATAATCTTTTAGTTTTTTAACTTTATTCATTGTTTTAAATTGATCATTTTCCATTTGAAATATTTTAAATTAATTTCTTTAATTTTAAATTCATTAAAGATTTTAATCCTTTATTATCATTGTGTATAATGTTTAAGGGGCGAATTTAAAATAAATTTAAAAAATCATTTCAAAATAATAGATAAAATTAAAAAATTAAAATGCTATTTTAACTTTCTTTTTTTTCAAGATAACAGTGACGATAAATTATTTTCATTTTCCACTCTAAATTATAGATTATCAATAATATATATAAGATTTTTTTTTCTCAACCACATATTTATAGCTACATTTGACATTTGAGCCAATCATTGTGCTGTGGGCCCTATAGAGCTGGAAAGGTCGGAACGACGCTCCCGGAAATGCTGCCACGTGTAAGATTTTCAGTTTGCTCTCTCCTTCCTGTCCCTCATCATCGCTCGGGCTGAATTCAGAAGACTTAAATGCGTTTATCGCCCTTTGTTTCAACGAAGTGTTAATTAGAAGGAGAAAGATAACGGAAAAATTACATTTAAGAATTTAGCTGTAATTTTAAAAAGATTTGATTATAACAAAGTTTTTTTTATTGTAATTCTTATAAATTTATGGCCCTTAAATATAATTTTCCAAAAATAATTATGTTGAGACAACAAAATAAATTAAAGTTTATTAAACCCAAACCAATTGAAATTATGGTTATTTTTGGCTTATTTGATTATGTTTTGATTTTAATATTTTTAAAATAGATATTTTTTAGAATAAATTTTTAAAACAAAAAAATTTTAAAAACTTGTTTAAATTATTACTCTAAAAAATTATTATTATTATTTTTTAATTCTATAAAATAAAAATTACGAAACATCTAAAAAATATTTTAATTTTTCGATTTCTGAAAACATAATTTTATTTGTTTGTTTTATAAAATATTTTATTAAAAATGTATTATCAAATAATTTTTTTAATTTTTAATTTTTAAAAACAGAAAACTATTTTAAAAATAAAAAATCAAATAGATACTTTATTTTTTTTATTTTGTTTTTGTGTTTTTTTTTTTAAGCCATATGTTGCTGGCTCGAGCTTAGGCCATGCATTATTCAGTGACATGGGAGGTAATCCTTTACAATATTCGCTTTAAAGAGTAATCTTTTTCACTTAAATTAATCACAACGTGTCAGCTTTTAATTTGAACGTATAGAATCCTCAACCCACTCTCAAAAACGCATTGCAATTGCAAACCACCAGGAAGATAAGAATCCCATTGATTAATTTATTAATTATATCTTACCTTAAAAACCCCCATTAATTATATTGCTTTTTTTAGCTAATTAAAAAGAGAGAAATATCATGCGGCCGGTTTCCTTCTCAGATACAAATTTAACCCATTATCTTTAAATGAGATTAATTCATAAATATTAACATACAAAGTGTTTGCCCGCAATACTATCTATCGCGAGCGGCTTCTCTCCAATTTTGGCGTGTGCTGGAGTGCAGTTCTCTGAGAGAGAGAAAAGCTGCTTTATTTGAATTTTTTTTTCCAAAATTATATTATCATTATCTCAGGACTGCACTGTACCTATCTATCCACCCTGATCCTAAATTAAAATTAAGATTTATCTTTCTGTTATTCTAAAGAATTCTCCAAATATACTCGTTATCAGAATTCAATTTTGTGTTGGGTAGATAACGATTACTAGAAGAAGTGGATCGTGACTCTGCATTGCTTCACAGTATCACGACGAATTAAAATTTAACAAAATACTTGCAGTTACGGTTTCATCGGATTCTGCCAAATCATTAAATCTTGTATAAATTCGCACTGCGCTCGCGAGGGTTTCACGCCGTGCGCAGAGATTTATTAGTCATTTAGAGATAGAAAAGGGTTTTGTGATCCTTGCTTTTCTCTTTGAGTGTTTTTTGGTTTTCGGTAATCAAGAGAGGAAAGAGAAGGCAGAAAATGGAGATCGATCTTACTCCCCAGTTGGCCAAGAAGGTATATGGAGGCAATGGTGGGTCTTACTACGCCTGGTCCCCCTCTGAGCTTCCCATGTTACGCCATGGCAACATAGGTGCGGCCAAGCTGGCTCTTGAGAAGAATGGTTTTGCGCTTCCTTTCTACTCTGACTCTTCCGCCGTTGCCTACGTTCTCCAAGGTATTCATTCGTCTGTGATTGTTTTTGCGTTTCGTGATTTCTACTACGGAAAGTGTCTTTTTCAATGCTGTGATGATTCATGAGCCTTCATGCCTTCATTTTATTATTATTCAAATCCGTTTATATAATATTGGATTCTCAACACATGGGACCTGTTTTTCTTCATATTCTTTTATCCTTGGAGAATTTAAGGTAAATTGTCTCATACACTGGGATTAAGACTCAATAATCAAGTGGATCGCATCTTGTCTCTTATTGTTTGTTGCGAGTGTTTAATAGCTAGCAAGCTGTCGTGGATGATATGAGATAAGTTTATTGAGCAGGTATTGATTCTTATGGTTAATAGTATATGCATATTGTTATTGTGGTCCTATAAATTTTTCGTTGTTTGTATTTTGTTTTGGTTGATATTATGTCCTTAATTATTCTCTAGCGTATTTATCATCAACATTTATATTTTTAATTGTTGAGTCGACAGACTAAAAAGTATTACAGTGATATTGTTTAATATAACATTCAAAATTTCCCCCTTCCGAAATTGTATATTTCTTAATTGTGACCTTGCCTTCGTTAAATTTTTTATACAGGAATCGGGGTTGCTGGAATCGTGCTTCCTGAATCAGAAGAGAAGGTTCTTGCAATTAAGAAGGGTGATGCCATAGCACTCCCTTTTGGCGTTGTGACATGGTGGTACAATGAGGAGGATACTGAGTTGGTCGTTCTTTTCCTGGGTGACACTTCAAAAGCTCACAAGGCTGGTGAATTCACCAACTTCTTCTTGACTGGTTCTAATGGAATCTTCACTGGTTTTTCTACTGAGTTTGTGGGCAGAGCTTGGGACTTGGAAGAGAAGGATGTTAGGACCCTTGTTGGAAACCAATCAGGCAAGGCCATTGTGAAGCTTGATGGGAATATCAAACTTCCTGAGCCAAAGCAGGATCATCGTAATGGTATGGCATTGAACTGTGAGGAGGCTCCATTGGATGTTGACATTAAGAGCGGTGGTAGAGTAGTGGTTTTGAACACCAAGAATCTTCCACTGGTTGGTGAGGTTGGACTTGGAGCAGATCTTGTTAGGTTGGATGGAAGTGCTATGTGCTCTCCTGGATTTTCTTGTGACTCTGCCTTACAAGTTACTTATATTGTCCGAGGAAGTGGCCGAGTTCAGGTTGTTGGTCCTGATGGTCGCAGAGTCTTGGAGACAACAATAAAAGCTGGTTATCTGTTCATTGTACCAAGGTTTTTTGTGGTCTCAAAGATTGCTGATCCTGATGGAATGGAGTGGTTCTCTATTATCACCAACCCAAAGTAAGTCTTTCTCAATTTTTATGCCATTATACTTCTACTGATATATAGTATTTACAATTGTTATATCTGATTAAAGAAGTAATCCGCTGTCTTAAGTTCTACTTGCTGCTTCGATAAATTTTCAGATATTGTGTTTATTTTAGTTATTAGGAAACCAACCATAACAAATTTATATTTCTTTCACATACAAACTACTCCTGTGTTTGTCGTCATTATCAGTGATTGACATAACACATTTGATTTTATCCCATTCATTGGAATCAACATGATTGTTGGAGAGATTAGATGTATTTTGGTGTTACTTACCAGATTTCTTATTTGCTTGCTTGTAAAATGAAAAATGAAGTGAACAACTGCAGTTTGTTTACTTTTTCTAGCTGTCTAAAGCATCTGAAATTTATAGATTATTTTTTTTAAGTAACACGGTTATAATTTATATCAATATTTATGATTCTGACTGTAACTCATTGTATGGCAGTCCTGTTTTTACTCATTTGGCTGGAAGTTCTTCAGTGTGGAAGGCTCTATCTCCTACGGTTCTGCAGGCTGCTTTCAATGTGGATTCAGGAGTTGAACAACTCTTCCGTTCAAAGAGAACTGCTGATGCCATTTTCTTCCCTCCACCAAAGTAGAAAAGAGGATATAATTTTTTGGTTTTAAAAGGTTCACCCCAACCTCGGAAACAAAATAAAAACTTGGTGTGCTTCAGAAATTCTCCTTTTTCTCTTCTATAATAGTATGTAGATGTTTGGACTAAGTTTTATTATATTTTGAAGTACGGAGATGTTTGAACTATATTTAAGGTTTTTAGTGGAGTTGCTTTTCTTAGTTTTACTATATTCATGGCATTTTCTGACTTTTGCCCTGATATATATTTCTTCAAAGTGGATGCTGTAGCTCTGACTTCTCAAGAATGAGTTTTACCCCCCGAAAGAAAAAAGAAATAACTTTTCAAGATAGAGACAAATCTAAATGGATTGGATGGTTCTTGGTATTATTTTCTCAGCTTAGGCATCTCCTGAGGGTTCCCTCCATTGTTGTTTCCAGCTCTTGACGCGCAGGGGCTTTCGCTGTCTCACTTTGTCCTAATTAAGCTTTTCTTGATGCCCTCGAGCATCAACTGTTCATCCAAAAAAAGAATGCATTATGCTTTATGTCAAAGAGCTAAATCTGGCAATCTGGCAAGGAAGAAAATTTTGTTTTACACAAAATTTTAAAATAATTTTCAAAATTATTGCAGATAGCTTAGTATATTTGTAACCACTCTCCATGTAAGTTTGCCGTCCTTGTAACAGCAAAAATTACACATGACTTTCTAACCCACTTTTTCTGGGTGTGTGCGCGAGTGTGTGTGTGTATATATATATATATATATATTCCTTTTTTTAATAAAAATGAATTCGTTTTACTGTAACGTAACTAGCTTGGGAACACACTCTATCTCTTTCTCTTTTTTTGTGCCCATGCAAAGTTCTGTATCCTCCTTTTGGATTGTGCTCTGTTCCAGTTTTTGAATCTACTCCTCAAATTCGGTGGACGTCATTTTTCCGTTTCTCCATTTTCGGGTCGTCCCAATTCTTTAATTTTTTTAAAGGTCAATTTTCCCCCAAAAATATAATGGACAATTAATTTTTCCATTAGGTTCAATATGTTTTTCTTACATGCAATGGGGTGGCGCTGAATTAGTGTGTGTTTGGTTCAGTTTATTTACCCACATTTCGTTTTAAACTCTGGTTTGTACAAAAAAAACTCTTTTACAACATAACCATGTTGCATCATGATTTTGGGATATCTAAAAATTATATTGAATTCAAGCAGCTCACACTCATTTTTATACAAAATCAATTCTGCAAAATCAAGTTTACCAAAATTAATTCTATTCACTATCAATCCAAACATGCATTTATGCATTATTGGAGTCGGTTTCCTGGTATAGCTCCTGCGGATGCGAGATTTAGAACCATCATTATGCCATGACCATCATTGTGAGATTGGCTTGATCGAAATTTTAATATTTGTTTATATCTAGTTTATTGTGAAGGGTTCAGATTGTTGTATGTTTGGAGTTCTTGTTGTATTTAACCTTTTGTCAGTTGCTTGTTTAAAATTTTAGTTTCAATAAGGGGTCAATTATCCAACCTGGCCCATTTGAATTTTTTTAAAATGGTGCCTTTAACTTTGCATAAAGTGCACTTGCAAGTATAAAGTTAAATAAATTAAATAGTAAATTATATAAATTTTTTATGAATCTTGTTAAAATTATTTAAGTTTTTAAAACATACATAAATCTTTCTTTAAACAAGAAATATTTTACTAATTTTAAATTAATTTAACCAAAATACCTTTCATTTTTTAAACTTTTATTTGACCAAAATACATTTTATTTAATTTTTTAATTTTTAAATAAAATATATTTTAGTTAAAAAAAATTAAATTAGTTGAATACTTAACGCACATGTTATTTAAAAAATTATGTATCTTAGTTAAATACTCACACATACATGCACATTGATTTACACACAAATCAACAATTTTTTAAAAAAAATTGAAGAATAACTGTGTTTTATTTTTGTTAAAAAAGAAAATGAAATTCAAATTTTAGTACTCATGAATTTCTCTTCAGACAATGAGATCAACGTCAAAGAGAAACCCACAAGCTGCATAATTGCATATTAATAAAGTAATAATTACATGGTTAAAAAAATCCAACCAGATTGGGAGGGTTCGACCAATTGAATTGGGAACCAATCTCTAGTCCAATCCAATTGGTTTAGAAAATCAGTTAAGCAAAGAATCAATCAAACCTATCAAAAACTGGCTAAACATATCAAAATCGAATTGGTTGAAAATTGGTTTGAACCGATCAATACAATTTTTTTTTAATTTTTTTATATAATATGATAGTTTATCTTAAATAAATTTAAAAAATAAAAAATACTACAAAAAAGAAAGTTGAAATATACAAAAATAAATAAAATATATAAAATAAATAAATAAGTACATAGTTGGTTATTTTCGGTATTTCCTTTTCATTATGTTCCATCTCTTGATAGTATTTCTCTTAAATATAAAAATATTTAGTTAAAATTACTATTTTTAATGATAAATAAAATTTTAATACAATTTAAGAACTCCAAAAATTTAATATTAAATATTATTAACTTTTAATTATAGGTAGTTTTTGTTTTTTAATTAAAAAATAATCTCTTAAACATTTTAAAAAATATTGAGTTAATAATCAAATATTTAAAATTTACTCATATTTATTTGTCATATTAAAATTTAATATAATATATATTTAATTATTACCGGTTCGATCAATGAACAGTGAACCAGTAAATTTATCAGTTCAATAACTAGTTCAATTTTAAAAACATTAATAATTATAATGACAATACTTTGTGCCTGTGAATGTTCTTTGCAATATTATATTATTTTAATATCAATATATTATATAAAAATCTGTGCAAACCGCGGCTTATGAACAGTATAGTTTTCACAGGCTACATACATCACACTATTGATGACCTAGTACATAAACAATATATGTCCGTACATTTATTGTTCACTCATTTTTTTGTTTCTTTTTTTTCGAATTTTTTTTTCTGTGAGACCCATGAGTCATTTTTTAAATTTCTCGTGCAAGATGCATGGAGAATGACCTAGTTATAATTGAAATTCAAGAAAGTCATGATTCTCTCACAATATTTTTGTTAGTTTTAATTTTTTTTAATTTTAAATGAAGCAAAATTTAAGATGAAAATAATTTTTTATTTTTATTAAACAAACATTAGGTTATATAAAAATTTAATAGAAACTAAAATATTATCTTCATCTTAATATTTATTTAATAAAAATTAAAAAAAAAAATCATCGCGAAGTTGTGCTATTTGCACGCTGTGCTTTGCAAACAACCTGGCGGAAGATCTTTATCAGGATAAAAGTGCCAGTACTGTCCATTTACTGACCTTAGTAGATTGGATTGAGAGTTTACATTTGGTGGACTATTTATAAATTATTCTTATTATTATACTTTTCTTTTAATAAAATTTTGGTCGTGAGACACAAAGATTGAAGGTTAAATAATCTTTTGACTTGTTATAAAGGAGGCTTAGGAAAAAATGTGAGGCAAAGATCAAATCTAAATACATCATATGCTCATAGAATTTAAGTTTATAAGAGATATCCTTTAAACAAAGGCTATTGGACTAAATTATCATTTTATTACGGTCAATTTTTAACTTAATTTGTTATTTCAAACTTTTTTAATTAGGTCTTGACACTAATTCAAAATTAGTTAAATTATCCAAATAACTTAATATCAATGTTCAAAAGTTCGATTATCTTTATCTTCACTTAATATTAAACCTATTAATATGATAGTTTTTTCTTAAAATAACTACTTTATTTTTTTAATAGTGCCAATTATACTTAAAGACATATTTAGTTCAATTTATAACAATTTAATCAATAAAAACTTTGAAATAAAAAAAAAGGTAAATTGAAGTAAGAATAAGAACTAACGAAATAGTGGTGAAATGCACCTAGAGCTACAAAAGAATGAAGTTGTGTTGTGTTGGTCCAACACGGTTGTGTGATGATGCAAATATGGGCAAAGGTGGGCAATGTTTCCTTTACTATCTAGGGTATGGGAAGTAGAAAGATAGAAGTGCAAAATAGAAGGACAAAGACGAGATCATCAAAGGCAAGTTAACTTAACGCCAAATGAGCATTTAACACTTTGTCTATTTTATTTTATTTTTTGGATCTTAAGATTTCATAAAGCTAAGAATGTTTATTTTGATATGAAATTCTTGTATGAATCTTTTGAAGTTTTTTTCTTAAAGTTAGGTTGATATAATTTTTTATCTAAAAAGAATATACTTAAACTTGTCAAATCAATTAATATTATACAAGTTAATTATAATTATAAATTTATATAAGTTTGCTCTTTACCTGACATTTTTTTTAAAATAAAAATATAAACTCAATAAACTTGATAAATCAAGTCACATGTTTAACGATCATATTTAACATAAAATACTTCACATGTTATATATATATATATATATATATATGAGCTAAATTCATTTCGTTATTTACTTTAGTTCATTTTGTTATCACAGATTAATAAAATTTAATGAATTAAAAAAATTAACAAGAGAAATTAATTAATTTTTTTTGTAATTATTAACATATAATTAGAAAATTTTAAATTATTAGAATTAAATTAAAAAAATAAATAAAAGTATAGAGTAATTCAATAACCTGACTTGAATTGAACAATAAAGGCCCAGAGCGCGGAGACCTACTCTCTCAGGCCCCGGGGGTAGTAGTGGAGTAGAGTAGCGAGAGGCTCAGATTGAGGCAAACAGAATAGCTTTCTCTCTGGGTTTGGGAGCAGAGAAAATGGCGCCCTTGAAATCTCTGCAGCAAGAGTATCCATTCATTGATTCTAGCTTCCAAGCTTTTTGTGCTTCCCACGGCATTTTCTCAGGTACATTTCATCTCCTTTCTTGTGCAATTTCCCAATGTATGCAGTATCCCTTACATACTCTGTGTTGTTCCAATTAGTGACGACGACTATAAGGATTGTGAAAATCTATTACTATAAGGATTGTGAAAATCTATTTCTATTTTGATATATCTCCGTCACTCGTTTCTACTGTGCAACGATTTGTTAATTTATTCTCAATATTTCCATCTTCTCAGTGGAAGATTTCCTCCTGCATGATATTGATGTATTGATTTCTTTTGCGGATAAGCAGTCCACTTCTCAGAGACTGAAGCAGGTTAGCCATACTCTATTAATTTTTCATTTTTTTCCTGTTGTGGGGGTTAAATTCTTGTTATTATTTATTTGTCCGCTTGTGATATGTATACAAAGGTTTCAGGCTGTTCTACGTTGGGTATGTAGGGAATCAATCAACTCCTATATATCATAGATCCTTTTCATCAACCGTTGTTGACCGGTCTGGATCTGTTGGAAGATGCTAAACGGAATAAACATGTATTGTCCACTGGATGTCAAGGGTATTTTCAGTGCAACATTAACGTATTACTTGCTCTAGTTGATAATATTGAGTTCTAGTAAATGTTGTCATTAGTTTATATAAAGGGAGTGATGATGAATTGAAATTAGAGCTGTACGAATCAGGGTTATTTAGTGTTTCAGCTCGTGTAATTCAGGATTGATGCATTGCTTGGAGGTGGATTACGCCGAGGGCAATTAACTGAACTTGTTGGACCATCTTCATGTGGTAAAACACAGGTAAGAACTAAGAACTTACTTGTTTACTATAAAACCATATGCTTTGACCTCCTCTTGTTTTGTAAATGATGCTACTTTATCACGGCCCTTATTTCCTTGATATAACATGAATTGCTATCTTCAATTTGTTCATATCTGTTCAGATACAAATTATTTTATTTTTAATTTTAGGCTTGCCTACAGTTTGCCTCAACCGTTGCAAAGAAGCATATGAGTTCTGTTGTATACTTAGATACATGCAACTCCTTTTCTCCTCAGCGCATTGTCTATTTTGTTGGTCAGTCCTCTGGTTCTGTCTTTAATGATCAGGTTACTACAGCACCAACATTTTTGTACATCGTTTGCTTTTCTTGTTTAATAACTGCCCTTAAAATCTGGTTTTCATTTCTTTATTTGTTTTTCTTATCTTTTAGTCTAGGCTGATCACATACCTCTTCAGAAAGTATTGGACAGAATAATTTGCTACTCAGTATTTGACATTTTTCAAATGTTTGATGTGCTGCATCAGCTGGAGATTAATTTGAGATCCGAGGTTCCCAACTTCTCATTGCTGTATTATAGTTGGTTTCGTATTTACTTCTATCAAATAAATGACTACTGTATGCTTGTACAGATGTTGAAATCAGATCATCAAGTTCGATTGCTTGTTGTTGATTCAGTTTCTTCACTGATTACCCCTATCCTCGGGGGCAGTGGTCCTCAGGGTATGGTAACTATTTGCATGTTAAATTTCTTGGTATGCTAGTGCTAGTTAATACTTGTCATGCTTTCTTTGATAATTTCTAATGATGTTACAGTTTATCTTGTTCTTGTCCTTTTATTTGTCTTCTTGACTTTCTTGACATTCTCATGCACTGAGAGATACTCATAGTTATTTGACAAATAATTAAAGAATCATACTAGTTGTCTTAGTCAAGTTTCATAACCTAGTACCCATCTTCTATCATTGAGTTTTTGTGAAAACAATGCTACCTTGAACATTTAGATCACGTTATGTTTTGCAAAGTTGTGCAGTTGCTGTCTATCTTCATTCTTCGGGCATCTCCCTTTTCTACACTATTGTTTTCTTAATAATCTGTTGTAAGTCCAATCTCCCAAGATAATTGATAGTTGCCTGCCCCCCTCTATGTTGAGGGGGATGTAAGACGTGAGTAGCATGCATCTCATAATTTACATATTATGTGCCAGCAAAGCAGTTCAAAAGACCTAGCTTATTGTATGATGTTATAGGGAAGCTCATCCTCAAAACTATTTTATGTCTTATATTACTTGGTGTCCATGTGTCAATTCTAGTGCTTGATTCTAGTTTCTATAGTTCAACCACTTGTCAATATTTCTTTTGTGCTAATATTTGGAACCCTTGGTGAGATTTGGGTATGTTCAGAAAATTTGGATTAATTTGTATTGATTCTGTATAATCGGTTGGCAAGACATAAAGATGTTAGAGTTTCGTGGCAGTATGCAGTTTTTGCTGTGATTTGGTGTATTTCGTTGGAAAGGAATGCTAAGATTTTTAATGGTGTCTTGGTGACTCTAAATGACGTATGGAAAAGGATAGTATATCTTGCTTCCCTTTGATGTTCTTTCTACGGTTGCTTTAAGGGAGTCTCTTTGATTGATATGAATGGGGATATGGGTGTATTATTATTTTCTTAAGTTTATATTATCTTGTGTTTCCTTTTTTCCTCCCCCCTTTTTGAGTTTTTTCTTTTGGGAAGCTGACTTATCCTCCATTGTTGTAATTCTCTTCCTATCTAATAAAGCTTCTTTTTCTATCCAAAATGATAAAAAGCAAAAATGAGAGGCTAGAAGACCCAAGTGGGGTGGATGGATTGAAAAGTTTCTTTTGTAATGAGGAGTTTGGTTCTCTGGATAAGCTATCTCTAGGATCATGTCTACTTTCTTATTCTGTTTTGTTCTCATCAGCTTTAATATCACCCTTTCCTTCCCTGTGTAGAATTATCCATGCATCTACTTTCTTTTGTCAGTTAAGAGAGTCTATGTTCCATGATAAAAGGATTTATTAGTAGTTAACTACACAGAAACTTAGAGTTTTACATCTTATGGGTGATTTCAGGACATGCCTTGATGATATCTGCTGGATTTTTACTAAAGAAGTTAGCACATGAGCATAATCTAGCAGTGTTGGTAGGTTTTCCTTCTTTCCTCTTTTATTCTCACCAGGTGATAATCCTTTCAGTTGTTATAGCTTATTAAGTAAAGCAACCAAAATCCTAATTTTTTATTAAGTGGGTAAATTCATCCTGTAAAAATATTTGTAGCTACAGCTGCACGGTCGGATTCTTTTTTTTTTTTTCTTTTTTGGGTGGGGAGAGGGAGGGGGGTTGTTCAGTCTGATGTAAATAATTTGATAAAAGTTTTGGCCCATATATTTGTACAAAGGACAAAATAATATTCCCTTTTAGGACTTCGTTGTTAATGAAATGGACCCCATTTCAAATAAACACATAGGAAGCATGTTGCTGAACCTTATGCTTTTCTGTTGTCCTTCATTCTTGTATCCTCTTCATTGCTTGTTATATGTTGGTCACGGTATCAATTTTAGACTTAGTCTCTGTTAGAGAAAGTAGCTTTTATACAATTGTTTGTTGCATTTACTTGGGCCAATGGGTTAGTGCATATGACTTAATCTTTTCAGAGTAGAAGTCAATTTTGGGAACATGCCCAAACTTGAATAATTATTACGCATCTTACGCCAGTAACCAATAGCCTCTTAAGTCATCAAGCAGTACGTTTGTTGTCAGATTATTTGTCATATGTTGTTGGTTTCTCTAGACAACCATCAATGGCGCATGTCCCCATGTTTTATCGTTTCCTGTTAAATAACTGTCAACCATTGAGCTTCTTTGTTGGCCCCAGATATGTCCAGCTCAGTTGTCATATTCCTTAAGTTTGTGACAAATGCAAAGAATAACATGATAATAATCAATAAATACTTTTCTTTGCAATTTTTATCTAGAAAATATTTCAGAAATGACTACTATTATGTGGAATTAGCAAGGCCAACAGTAGGAAAGAAAAAAAAAAGAAGGGGTGGGGGGGGGGGTAGAGTGATAAAAGCCAGATAACTGTTGAATGGACCCCAATTCCATCTTAGAAATGATTTTAAACTTAAATGTTTTGATTTGTGATGATATGGCTACTGGCTGCGCATCTATACATCCCTCAAATAATAATTTCAGTGGAACTAATGTTGAAGGTGACTAATCATATGGTGGGTGGAGACTCTGGTACTTCCAAACCAGCACTGGGGGAGAGTTGGAAGACTGTCCCGCATGTACGAATTCTGCTTTCTCGTGATTGGGAGAGCAATATATGCAAATTTTCAATTCTAAAACATCCATCCATGGTATGTTCCTTTGTCAGAAATTTTCTTGATGGTGTGGTATACTTAGTCATTCTCTTTTTCTAGCTCTAGGGTCACTCTTTTCATTTTACATCTAGCTGGTGATTTATGGGATGACCGCACCATCTCCATCTATGAGAAGCTGCAGTCTTCTCTTCATCTTTTTCACCCATTTATTGTATTCTCTTCATCTTTTTCAAGTGAGAAAAGGCCTATTGTTATTGTTGTTGTTGTTGTTGTATTGTATTCTATTTCAATAAGAGTTGAACCACAGTGGAAATTGATGTCTAATTTTACCATTCTATTTCAGGCTTCTGGTAGGGCTGCAAGTTGTACTTTTTTGTGACCGATAATATGGTTGAATCAAAATTAGACATACTTCATACAAGAAAGGTAACATCCTTATTTCACGTAACATGGAAATCTTTCCTACATCTTGCACATCATCAATATATATTATAACTTTGTAAGGAGTTGGAACCATTTATCAACTATAACAGTACCCGTTCGCCTTTGCCTTGGGTTCTGTGGCTATCTCTCTCCCCCCCCCCTTCTCCCTCTTTTTGGGTTTCTGTGTAAGTTTTTCTTCTTAAAAAAACTGCGCTATCCTATCATTGGCCCCATTGCCTGTATGTCTGCACAGGGAGGCTTATCTAGTTGTAAATAAAATGTTATCAATCTTTCATTACTTATGCAATTTTTATACTCTGTAATTACGCATGAAGTTTTGCACACCCTTGTTGTATTAGTTTCTGTTTCATAGCAGGTGCTATAAAATCAATGACTATAAGAGTGATGTGCAAGTAATGGCTTGCACTATTACCCCCATTGAAAATTATGCCATCTCTTGGAAGTTTTATTGTTAAACTGGTGAAGGCCGAAAGCAGGCCAAACGATTCATCGTAATGCCATCTCTTGTCAGTGAAAACACTGGTCTTTGGAAGAGGTTAGCCCATCCATAGAAATGCAAACGACTGGAAGAGCCAATTAGATTTGCGGTCCAAAGTGTTTCGATGCCTAGTATGGTAGGCCCTGTAGATTCTTTTTTTGTTCCAAAAACATGGTGTTCTATAGAGAAAGAAAGGCGCCTGCGGTAATTGCTGGCGTTATATGAACCTTCACAGGAGTGTACAACTCACCAATTCATTTCAACCCAAGTGAACTCTAAAAAAATAAATGATTTTGAAGTGGTTACACTATATATATATATATATATACATCTCAGTCAATTTTGGATAATATTTTTTCTGCTGGAATAATAATGACTAAATTTAGGTGTAATTTTTTGTATTTTTATTATTAAAATTTTCAATTAAAATATGAGTAGTATATAATATTTTTAATTATAATATAGTAAGTATATAATTTAATTGAAAAATATATATTTATTATAATATTATTGAAAAATCATATGTTTATGATGTTTTAATTAAAGAATATAATAATAAAATATATAAAGAATTGCATGAAAAAAAAAAATTTCCACTAATAATCCTTTGGATTGATTTATCAACGTGATTTAAACTTAGAAATGTACATGGGTTGAGTTTTTTACTAGCCTAATGTTTAATCTAATTTAACATCATGCCAATTTCCTTAGGTCGATTGCCCAGCCTGTTCCATGTTAGCTTGATATGTCATCAAGATGGGTTGGTTTGGTTGGACTTTTTATTGTCAGGTTTTCGTAAAAATTAAAAAATAATTTTTTTAAAAAATAAAAAATTTATATAAATTTTTGTGAAATTATATTTTATTTTTAAAAACATTAAATTTTTATATAAATCTTTGCAAAATAGTTTTTAATAAAAAAAATGTATAATTAATTGGCCGAATGTTTTGAGACAAGCCATTATGAGTGAGCCATCAAGCGACTGTTTAGCCCAGCTCAGATTAATGCTCTCCCTAGTTGAAGGGATGAATTACTGACGAAAGTAACTTTCAGGTGGTGGGTCCCCACAAGCAATGCTTGAATATATTAAAATACTTATACAATGAAAGGTTTAAATTGAATTCCTAGTTGCACAAGCAAAAATTTTGGGAGTTTCTACACGACAAAGGAAGATATAGAAAGTTGACGATGAACCCTGACGTGAATCACAGTCGCACAACCCATAAAGCATACCCTGACGTGAATCACAGTCGCACAACCCATAAAGCATCATAGTTGCAGAATCTAAGTTACGATCTGGTCATACATTAAGTTTTCCAAGCTAATTTTCAATAGCGAAAAGTAAGTCAACTTTTCCTGCAAAACCAACCCCCGACATGAAGATAAAGCCAAGCAGCTCTTCTGGGAAAGGCTTTCAATTAAATGTTAGTTTTTGACTTTGGGTTGGTGATAACTGATAAGTCGCCATAGTGGGCCTAGTCTCTGTAAATAGAACTACAAGTTTAAGAGGATTTAAAATAAGATTAAATTTAAGTACAATTTTTTTAATATTTTAATTATTAAAATTTATAATTGAAATATAAAAAAATAAAAAGTGTATAATTTAATTGAAGAATAAATTATATGTAAAAATTATACACTTATTATGTTTTAAATGAAAAATATATATTTATTATATTTTAGTTGAGAAATTTGACAATAAAGGTATAAAGAATTGTATATAAATTTTTTTAAAAAAATATTATATCTGAAATCATTTGTATCACATTGTATTTTATTCTTCTAATCGCTTTTAATATTCTCTTTAGAGACACAATTAAGGAGGAAATTGAGGAGGACCTATATCTTCATACCACCTAACACGCACCCTTTTATTAATATGCATGTTGTTTATATATTCAATATGGAAAGAATCAACAACTTTGAACATTTACCTAAAGGGGTAGGTCTAGGTCCATCGCTCATATATATATATATATATATATATATATATATATATATATACATATTGCCTCCCAGCAGCAAGAGGGACGCCTTCCCCTTCTTGACGGCTGAATTTTCTTTTATCTTCCCAGAGCAACTTTAATAGACTTGGTCTCGTCTTTCCCACCAATGTTTTGTTTTTCTTTTTTTGGATGTATTATCACCAGACTCAAATTTTGTTTAAAACAATTTTTTTTCTAAAATTAATTTCAAAGACACGTACTCTCAAATCGGCTTAATACACTCATGATTTTGAGAGTGTTCCCTGAAACAATGAACTCGCCAATGCGTTTTATTTTAATATTATTGCCCAAATAGCACAACTTAAATAGTGGTAAGTCACATGTGGCCAAAAAAAAAAAGTAGGCGTAAATCACCCAAAAAAAGAAAAAGAAGAAGGGAAATACACTACAACACTTAAGCTTGGAAATTCAAGTTTTATTATTGTTTGGCATCTTAATCACGCTTTGGTTGATTGACTTCCTTGTGTTTACTCATTGAGGGCAATTCCGTTAACGTATTTAAAAAAGATACGGTTGACGATATCTTGTTAAACTCAAATGCAATTTATAATATATAAAATTAAATTATAATTTATATAGCGTATAATAGCAGAAGTAAGAATATAGGATCTAAATACCTTCAATCATACAATTTAAATTCTGACAAAGAACTTAATACTCCAATTCAATTTTTTACTATAGTCTATAACTAGGAGAATTAAATAATATAGAAGTAGTAGAGATAAGAGTGAGAGAGAGAATTTTTTTGATAAATGCATGAGTTTTTATGATGATGAGTTGACTGATTTTATTTATTAGAAACCTCTCAAAATATTAATCTAAAAATTAATTGTTCTTCTATTTAAAAATGTATATCTATCCACTAACTTACTAACCAAAATATCTAACAATTTAAAATTTAAAAATTAATAACTACTAATCATAATAATTTAATATAAATTAGAGATATTATTTAATTTAATTTTAATTCAAAATATCCTAACAATTAATATGAAATATCTTAAATAAATATTTAATTAAAATAATATCTTTAATAAATATATTAAATTAAAATATTCCAACATATCTTTTTTAGAGATAATGCAATACATTGAATACTGCGTCAGGCTCTATCCTTTTTTCTCAGCCACCTTAGCTGGTTAGTGCCACTACTCCATATTTTCAGCAAGCGTTAGAATTCAATTTAACAAATAGTAGACTTGGTTTTGAGTCATCCTAAAGGGCCCCAAAAACTATTTTTATACCAAAAACCAAAAAAATATAGGATTCGCTGTTTTAGATTTTTTTTTTCTTATAAATGTAAAACAAATGAATCTAAGTAAAAATCCCTATGATCAGGGGAAAAAAATAAAGAAAAAACTCTTGTTAGTTTTTTGTGATTATAGTCTGTAAACCTTTTATTTAGATCATAATAAATGAAGTGCTTTTATTTTTTCACCTCTAGAAATTCAAACCTCAAAAATCTCAACATTTTGTTTACAATTTTATACTTATCGTTCCTAAAAACTTGGCTTTATGATCTCATAAATCTTGATTCTCCGTCGTATTTTTGCCATTTCCCATATTTCGTTACTAATGTTCTGGCTATAATATTCAAATAGAGGGGAAAAAAAAAAAGATAATGTAAAATGCTTTATGAACATATAAACGTTGAGCCTTTATTTCCACAACTATATAAAAGGTCACACTTTCTCATTTGGTAAGTCTTTAATTTGTTTTTTCCATTGGTAAGCTTGATGTTTGGGATTCTACTCTATATATATATATATATATATATATATATATAACTTGGTGATTTTTCTGTCTTTTATAGTTTTATGCTATCTCTTCTTTTTCTATTTTAGAAAAAAATAACGATAAAAAATTTTCGTATAGGCTTAGTCTATTTATTGTTTGTAAATAAAATGAATAAAAGTGTATATCTGCAATTGCGTACGTATCAATTATGAAGCTTACTAAAAAAAGTAATTATCTTAACATCTGTACATAAACTAATTTTCATTAATTTAGTTCATCTACAAGTGACATATTAAGTTTTAAAAGATCTTTTTAATTTAGAAACTTAAATTTTAAATAAAGGTCCACAAGTGATTATATTAATATGATGAGTTTAAAACTTTATGCAAATTATTTGTTTAAAATGTAAGTTAAATACTGGTCTATTAAATTATTGCACCCTTAAATAACTCGTATACTGTGAACGAAAAAAAGACTCTTATAGTATATCAAATGTTATTTTAATTTAAGAGTTAAAATATTTAAATAAAAATTTATAAATAATTATATTAATTTGAATATTAGAATAACTTGTCTTACACGTAGAAATCGTCTACGTTCCCCACCTCCCCCTAGCTTTCTTCTTGGCAAAAGCTACGAGTGTGTTTTCACATTTTATTCTTCATCGTTTTCTCATCTTCTCGCCCACTGTTTTAGTTTATTTTTCATATCTTACCAACTTTTTGGCTCTTTCTAAAGTCCTTTGCTTTGTTTTTCAACTGGGAAAATGGTATCTAAAGATTTTAATTTTATAAAATTGACAATGAAAAATTTTTAAAACTAAACTTAAATATCTCAAAGTTATAAATAATTTTTAAAAGTATTATTACTTTTTAGTTTTAAAGAGAAATTTTAGTTTTAAAGAGTCTTTAATATTAATTTAAAAAATTAGTGTCATTATTATTATTTTTTAATTTCATAGATTTTTTTTTCAGTTACATTAAGGGCTCACGCTGAGGAGCTTGGTAGAAATTGAATATTTTACTCGTAAGTATTTTTTTTATTCAAATAAAACCAATCTAACATACTAGTATTTTTAACATTTTTTTATTTACACATGTTAAAAGCAAATCCTACAAAAAAAAATTTTTAGAGATACTTTCAAGTCTCTCATTTTCATCCAGATACAAGTTGATGGTATTTGAAACGATTGTTATTGATGTCCTATTTGCCTAATTCCGCAATGAGTGAGACTTGCATGATACGCAGGGTAAGTTGGCTTCTGTTTGATTCATTAAGGGAAAATTATAGTTTATATTCTAAATTAAAAAATTTCTTTTGAATAATTTTAAATTTTAACTTTTTAAAATATTTTAAGATAAAAAATTTAATTTTAAATTTAAAATTATAATTGTTTTTACATATGTTAAATTTTTGATCTTATAGTCTTTTAAAATAATTTTAAAATTTAAAATCTTTCAACATAAATATTTTTAATTTAAGATTTTTAACTGTAATTTTTTCTTTATTAATTTATCATAGTTCTCTCTCTATATATTTTTTTAATTTAATTAATTTTTTTTACAGTAATCTCAGTTATGCCTTTTGGGAATTGTCCCCTGCTAAAATTTTAAAGGATATATATACATGTATATAAAATTCAACTGTTGGGCTTGACGAATCACAAATCACTCTCTCTCCTCCGACTCTAATAATAAAACTCTAGCTTTTTATTAACAAATTAAGAAGAATGAGGTGTTATATAATTTTAATTTCAAGATTTTATAACATGATTTAAATTATAGCTTTATATTATGAATTGAAATACTTTAAAATATATTATTTTAAAAATTGATATTTATTTTGGTCAAATGTTTGTTACGATTTCTCAATGTTAGATATAATGAAATATATTGTTTTACTTTAAAATCAATTAAACATATAATTTTGATCATCCAAACAAATTATATAAACTATAAAGCTATTTAGATTTCATATAATTTTATAATATAAAAATTATTTTAAAATTAAATTTGTAGATAATCCGTATAACATAGGTTTAGGACTAGCGCTTTTATATTATGTTTGCTGATTTTCTTCCTTTTAGTCGGTGAGCACTACTAAAATTAAATTTATTTTTTGTTAGAATATTAGGTTGCCAATAATAAACTTATCCATGATTCAATAACACGATCTAATTAATTAATTAATATTTATATTAATTAACTTAAATTCAAACTGCAGTTTTTTTTTAAGAGAAGTGAGTTATGGTGTAAGTTACAAAAAGGAAAATGGTTAGAAAAAAATTACAGTGAGTTTCCCTCTGCACGCCACATACAAAACACAAACCACTTTTTTGGAGAAAATTTCCCACCTTCTTTCATGTGGATTTTGGTACATCTGTTGTAGAAATTAAACATATTGAGATTTCAGCGGTAATTTCGATCAGAATTATCGTAAGATAGAAAGTTTGAAGATTCTTTCGCTATACAAATAAATCTTTGAATCCTTCATTTTAAATATCAAGTATTGCTTTATAATTCAAGCTAATGATATGTTGTGCTTGCCTATGAATTTAAAATAAATGAAAACAATTAATATATGATATATATATATATATATATATATATGTTGTTAGTCGTGCACTTGTAATGAAAAATAAAACATAAAAGGACTTTTTTTTTTCTTTCATTCATTCGCATTATTTCCATGCCGGCACTCAATGATTTCACAAAGTTTAGAATGTGAAAAAGGAATTTTTATTTTTTTAATTTTTCATTTGACAAAAGAAATACAAATGTCCCGTTTGAAAATAAAATTCTCTTGGATAAAAATAAAAAAAATTAAATAAAATATAATTGAATCAATTGTATTTAGTATGATAAGAAAATAAAAAAATAATTTATTTATTTATTTAATAATATAGAAATAGTAATAAAATGTAAAATAAGTAATGATAAAAAATAAAAATAACTTTAGATTAAAAAAATAATATAAGAATACATTTATATATATAGACAATAATTATAATTAATACCTATTTTTAATTATATATAATTATAACTAATTGATTATTGTTATATAATTATTTATATTTATATATTGTTATTTTAATATAATAAAAAACTATTTATTTTAATATTTTACATATATTTTTTATATATTAATTTAATATTTATCAATTTATTAATATATTTAAAAATATTTTTATTAAATATGTAAATATTAAAATATAAATAACAAATACTAAATAAATATTTTATACATAATATATATATATACACAACCATGCATATAAAAACATTACATTGTAGCAATGCATTTATATGCATGGCAAAGAATAATGCGATTGATAGTTCATTAGATCAATTTCGACTGACCGTTAATTGATATTTTTTAATTTAATTTAATTTATTAATTATATAATTCATTATTTTCAATATTAAATTCTATTATTTTTCTTTTTACTTTTTAATATAGATTAAACTTTAATCACAAATGAAATTTAATTTTTATATTTTAATCAAAATTCAATATTTAAAGTGGCATCATTTTTAAAGTTACGCAAATTTAAAATTTGGAAAAAATGAATAAGTATTTTTTTTCAACAAATAATTGTTATTTTTTTTAAGTATAACTACTATTAATTATTTTTATAATTAATTTTTTAATGTTTTTATTATTTTTTTTCTAAAAGTTCTATTAATTATTTTTCTAGGTTACAAAATAATATGTACTATAATTAATTAATAGTTTAATAATATTATATTATATTTTATAAATATTATATTTTCATATGCAAAATCCTCTTTGTTGGAAATTAAAAATAGATTACTGAATGGAAAACAATTGAAGTATGAAATTCATATTCAAAACCATACTTTGGTTTAAAGCCGAAATATGTCTAAAATTGTTAATCTTACACTTGAATTGTGCATGGATCTTAAAATGCGAATCTGTGCAATCTTGTATTTAATTGATGGAAGTTCGATGGAGAAGAGTAATATCAACGTTTGATCATTTTGGTTGTCATCAGTGTTTAAAATCCATTTTCCTCTAAACTTTTTTGAGCTGTATCCTTTGCTTGAACCAAACACAAATGAGCATTAGATTCCATTTTCTTTTCATTTTCTATTAACATACCAAACGGAGTCAAAGTATTAAGACTTAAGATGAAAGCAAACATAAGATAAAGATTCAACTTGAACCCATTAGGTCTTTGGGACACTTGTAATTACGAGAGATTGAACTTAAGATATAACTCTGTTTTATTAACCCATTTACTGTAGAAATTAACTTCAATAAGATTGATGCATTTGTTAATTAACCTGAATTGATATTAATTTTTAAATAAAAAAATTTCTGAAATGGAATTCTTGAATGCTCTCCTAAATGTGCTAAAAATGATATTGTGTCCTTAAGACTGTTTACAAAAAAACTGTTTTTGGACAAAACTTAAAAAAAATAATGATATTTAAAGGAATAAAAGTATTAATTTGTAATTCATGAATTATAGTTATACAATTATTGACCAAAACATGTGCGTTAGCGATAATTAAGCATGCTCAAAAATGTCGAAGCCAGTCAAAAATGGGGGCACCCCCAGTTTGCCAGAAACAAAAGAAAATTAGCAATATAATATATAGCAATAAATATTAATATGTATTCCAGACTACATATTTTGAAAAGAATATGGCAAAAATGATGTCCAGCAGAAAAACAAAGACCAAGATACCTCCGTGGGCAATTTTTTTGGACCTTCCGTTGGTCAACCCCATCGTCTAATGTACTAGTCAAACGCCAGAAACATGCATTTATAAGCATACATTTTCTAAAAAAGTTAAATCTTTTTTTTTTACATATTAAAAAATGAATATATATTATATTAATAATACTATAGTAATTGAATTTTTTTATTTAACTAAATTTTATAAAATATATTTTTTTTATTCTTTTTAATACCAAATGACGTTATAAAAAATTTTGCCTTTCTGAATGACATCCTAATGTACTAGTCAGACACCAGAAACATGCATATTCTAGAAGTAGAGAGGAAAGTACAATGGAGACAAAGAATCATATATTTATTTATTAATTATATTTTTAACAGCTTCGATACCATTAACTTTCAATTATTTTTTGGTATTCTATCAATCAATCAAGCAGTACACGACTATCACTCCCCTACCTACCATGGGTATCTCCATATATATATAGCTCGTTGTAGCACACAACGAATTCAAAACTCAAGCCATAGACATCTCTCTTTCTCTCAGGGAAAGCCCAAAGATGTTGTCTCAGCTTTTCGTGTTAGCTTTCGTCCTTCTCGCCTCAGCGTGGCTTCTTTCCAAGAGAAAGAACAAATCAAAGCACAGGCTTAGCCTTCCGCCTAGCCCACGGGCTTTGCCCATAATCGGCCACCTTCACCTTCTTAAGCCCCTGGTTCACCAAGCCTTCCGTGACCTATCCGCCAAATATGGACCTCTCGTGCACCTTAGACTCGGCTACGCCAACTTCGTCGTGGCTAGCACTCCTGAGCTCGCAAAAGAGCTTCTCAAAACCCACGAGCTCGCTTACTCTTCTCGTAAAATGAACATTGCCATCAACCTCGTCACTTACGACAACGCAACCTTTGCCTTCGCTCCATACGACACTTACTGGAAATTCATCAAGAAGTTGAGTACCACAGAGCTCTTGGGGGCCCGAACCATTAGACAGTTTCTTCCGGGCCGAGCCCGGGAGGTCCACGGGTTCATTAAGGGCATGATGGATAAATCCGTTGCCCGAGAGAGTGTGAACCTCACGCAAGAACTCATGAAGCTTTCGAGCAACGTGATCTCGCAGATGATGCTAAGCATCAAGAGCTCCGACACCGACAGCCAGGCGGAGGAGGCTCGAAATTTGGTTCGGGACGTGACGCAGATGTTCGGGGAGTTTAATGTTTCTGATTTTATTAAAATCTGCAAGAACTTGGACGTACAAGGTTTTAAAAAGAGAGCCATGGACTTACACAAGAGATACGATGCTTTCTTGGAAAAGATCATCGCCGATCGCGAGGAGCTTCGGAGGCAACGAAAATCTACTGCGAAGGCAGAGGGGGGTGAAGATGGAGAAGAGAAAGTTAGGGACTTCCTTGACATTTTGCTTGATGTCGCCGAGGACGAGAATTCCGAGGTTTCTTTGACTAGGAACCATATCAAGTCATTAATTTTGGTGAGTATATATATCACCTTCTGTTGATTTCTAAGGTTCATTATAATTGGATATCTACCAACATTATAATTGGATATCTGCCAAATCATTAGTAAAAATTGAACCTAAAACCCTTTATATTATAACTATCTAACTTTTTAATTTCTTTTTTGGTTGAAATAAAGGATTACTTCACAGCAGCTACGGACACAACGGCGATAACAGTGGAATGGACAACTTCGGAGCTGATAAATAACCCAAGAGTTCTGAAGAAAGCACAAGAGGAGGTAGACAGGGTGACTGAACACAAAAGATTAATAAGCGAAGCAGATATTCCAAACCTTCCATATATCAACGCAATAATAAAAGAAACAATGAGGCTCCACCCTCCCATTACTATGATCACTAGGAAGGGAATCCAAGACTGTGTGGTGAATGGCTATTTAATCCCAAAGGGAACTATCATTTCTGTCAACATTTGGGCTATGGGAAGAGACCCAAACATATGGGAAAACCCCTTAGAGTTCAGACCAGAGAGGTTTTTGGAGGGAAAAGAGAGCGGCTTAGATATCAAAGGGCATAACTATGAGTTATTGCCTTTTGGTTCAGGCAGAAGGGGCTGCCCCGGTCAGCCTTTGGCCTTGCAGGAATTGCCCGTGGTGATCGGAGCTCTGGTTCAGTGTTTCACGTGGAAGCCTCTCGATTCTGAAGGGAAAGTCATCGGTGAGGGAAAGACTATCGATATGGATGAACGGCCAGGATTGACTGCTCCCAGAGCCAATGATCTCTGCTGTATTCCAGTTGCACGATTGAACCCCATTCCTTTCCTTCAAGTGTAGGATCACACGGTCTTATGCTGCTGGCCAAGTCTTTCTTTTTCTTTCTTTTTTTAATTTTTTTTTTATTTTGTTGGTATACGGGAAGATGACTGAGAAAGTGGGTGCTAAAAGATGTCTTTAATGATGCATATAGGATGTACGTTGTAAAAAAAAGATAGTGTAATGAGTGTTCTATCTGTCTACAATAAAGCTAAAAGAATTTGATTTCTGACGTGTCGTTTAATTCTATGTTTGATAATGCAAAGTACTCGCTTTTGCTAGCCAGTTGCGTGCAACGTTTGAAATTAGAGAATTTAGAATGTGTATGCCCAACAATAAAGATCATTCATAGAAAATTCTTACGAAATTGCCTAACATTGGGTTCAACTGTTGAATTCAAAAATTATAACAACCTGACTATCAAATCATCATATGGTTCAACACAAGTAAGCTGTGAAAGATTGGCTGTAAAAGGTCCGAGTCTCTCCTTCCACGTATATCCTAACTCTATACCAACAATGTAATTCTTTTTTTGGCCATTATCATGATTTTATTTGTTTAGTTATAAGAAGTATATATGGTATTAAGTATGATTTAGCGACGAGTAATTTGAATAATTTGCAACCAGTATTAAAGCCAAACTTTCATATATAGTCATCAATTTATATTAAAATAATCAAGTTTTAGCAAATTAAGTTAAGAATCATTACTGGGATCATGACAAAAGACTCTAAAGAGGGCACTCTATAATAATTAGAGTATATCAAAGCTAAATAATTGGCGGATTGAGTATGGAGGACCTAAAGTGAAGAAACCGTTTGTGAATGTAATTGTTTATACAGAAACATGTCTAAATATGATGTATTAAATACATATTTATTAAATAACAATAACCACATAAAATTATTACTAGTCCATGAAAAGCATCTTTTGAGTGCAAATTTCTCAGTGCCCTTTTTTGTTTTGGCCGACAATTTCTCCGTGTTAATTAGCTATAGAGATTATTTCGTTTGTCAAACCTTGAACATAGGCAGGCCAACTTAACCTTTTTCCCTTCAAGTTTTTCCTTTAAATTTTTTAATCTTTAATTAATTTTTTTATAAAATATATATTATTATTTTATGATCGTTAATTTATTATTTGACAATCTATTTCTCTTTTATTATTTTTTCAAATAAAAAAGAATGTTATTTTCATCAATTTTATTTATTTTTTTAATGTCCTTTATTATTTCATAATTAACTTTAACTTGTACCAAACTTTAGCCTTTATATATCACTCAATCGACATCACGGATTTTATCAAGATACGTACATCGGAGGAATTAAAAACTAGTTCATCGTTTTAGCTTTCAGTGTGACGTCGTTGATTTTTTTTTCTTTGGGTATAAGGCGTTGAATAAAATTTACCTCCAAGAAGACTATTATAAAGGAGATGTCAATTTTGAATAGGACGGTACAACAGGTACACTTGGTTTACAATAGGCCAAGCCACCATCAAACTTCAATCTATTGACCTTTAAAGTAATTTAAAAAAGGGGAATATTGAGAATTATATAAATTAATAAAAGAAAAATTTTGTTTAACAACCATAAATTAGTAAAGATGATATTAAAAAAAATTAAAAATTAAAAATTTTTAAGACTAAAAAAGAGTTATTACTAATATTTTTGAAAGTTATTATTTATATTTTTAAATATTATAATATAATCTTTTTGATATTATAAAGATATTTTTATTTAAAGGTAATAATAAATTCAAAATAATTTTGTAAAAAAAAATGAATTATAATTTGAGAGAGTATAAAGAATAGCTTTTAAAAGTACTAATAGCAATTTTTTCTTTGATAACTTAAAAAATATTGATTTTTAAAATTTGTTAATATCATTTTTATTAATTTATGTTATTTAAGGATAAACTAACATTAAAAAATATATATAGGAGGAGAAATTAAAAAAAAGGCAAAACATATAAATAGATTAGTTATAATTATTTACAATAAGAGTAAACAGTGATTAAAGATTGAGCTTATATATATATATATATATATATATAATACATTCTTTATTAGACATAGTCATTATTTTATAACTTTCAATTGTCTTAATGGGTTTGACACTTGACGGTGATACTCTCTCTCTTTTTCTCTCTCTACACTCCTATATATATATATATATATACTCAATAGAATTAATTAAAAAAAATTATGTTTAAAAATCAGAAAAAAAAATTATTTTTAAAGATCATTATTATTAAATTCAATGATTTATTGTTAAATTCAATAATAATTATCTTAAAATAAATAATAATATATTCTTAAAAATAAATATCTTTATTTTTTTTATCTTTTATTATAATTCTTCCGTTAATTAATTAGTCTTATGAGATTTGTTTCAAATTTATGGTGCACGTATGGTGCACACGTGCTCTTTTCAAACAGGGCTGTAATAAATTTATGATATTTAAATAACCAATGGTCTACACGCGTTAAATGATCTTTAATTAATTCTATAAGCTAATGATTTGTTCCCTTTTAATCTTATAATGATTAATTAATAGATAATTTCGTTGAATTATACAATTTTGTTTTATAATTGCTTAAATAATATTGATTATGAGTCTTGTTTCTATCCTTTTTTTTTTTGGTGATGAATCCTTGTAAGTAGTAAACGTTGTTATCTATGTATTTCTATATGTGCTGCGGGTATAAAAATGCCAATTTAACATTCAAATATGAAGTTGGATGGTGGCGGAAAGTAGATGAGAGGCAGATATACATGATATTCAATACTTTAAGAATATTAGTTAATAATAAAAAATTAATTAATTCACAAAAGAAATATTTAATTACGTGTTGCTTTTATATCAAAAACATCTGATTAATGTCCCATATATGAATGCAATGGATCTAATATTTCTCATTAAATTGTCTCTATAAAATGGGATCGGTTGTTATTATTATTATTATTATTATTATTATTATTATTATTATTACATGCCTCAATTAGTTGTGGCCATGGCGCACTATAAAATAGCCAAACTTTTTTTTTATGGTAGTTTGTGTATTAAAGACGTTATTGTTTATTTGATTAAGAAAAAAAAGTTAAGTATAAAAATAAAAAAATAATTTTGTTGATAAAAAATGATTTCAATGTCCTTTAATTAGTAATTAGATAATAATTAATAAATAGTATGAAATAATAATTAGATAATAATTATAAGAATAAAATAAATATTACAAAAAAAAATTATTTATTTCTTATTGAACTACCAAACAGCCATCAAATTTTACAATCCAAGATATATTAACATGAGATTAGTCAAATTAAATGATAAGTTCATATTTTACCATTGACTTACATAATTATATGGCTCCTGGATGATGCGCACAGTATGTGTATTCATTTGGGCCATCCAAATCACATTTGAATTGTTTAGATTTTTTATAATTTTTTTTAAATTTAAAATTTTTTTAATCTCATAAGATAAAAAATAAAAAATAAGACTAATTTTATAATTAAAAAGTATTAAAAAAATAATTAGATGCATCAAAAAATATTTTTTTAAAAAAATAAGACCATCCAAACAGTCTAAATATTGTGCATATCCCAGTTCTAGTTATATGAATGTGATTGGTACTAACTAGTTAATTAATGAGACTTAATTATACATTAATTGGAAACTGCAGATTGATGATAGCCCACTTTCCTTGGAGAGTTCTAGAAAATGATGTGAAAGCCCTTTAATTTGTCAACAAACATTAATTAATTTTGGTTGAATAACCCAATTAAGCTTAGATTAAGTGCTCGAATTCACAAGGTCAAAATTCAAGCAAGTACGTTATTAGGCTTTTAACTCGGGGCAGAAGGTTCCACGTAGAACCTGAGATAACCACTGGACCCATGAAGCTCACCTACCCACCGTACCCTCTTCGAAAGGAAGAAAATTAATGACCCATTAAAAAAAATGGTGAAGTGTGTATCTTTCGGAAATTAAGGGATCACTTTAAAAGGTAAAATGTATGAATATTAATTATTTTAAAAGTGAATAATTTATTATTTAAAATTTTAATTTAAAACGTTTTGAATTTAAAAAAATACAACATAAAAAAAATTTGTCATTCTCATCTGCTCTCTTAGTCTTTCTTTCATCTTTTATTATCATTGCAGATTTTCACTCTCCTCTGCCCTCACAATTATTTTCTTAATAAAATACTCATTTCTCTGTCTACTCTTTTCACTTTTACATTGTTTGGTATCCGTTTAATGTTAACTTTTTATCTCTTTAATTTCTTTTATTTTTTTCCTTTCATTTTTTACATTAAATTTTTGCTTTCTCCCTCTAAAATATTATAAACTGCACTACCTCTCAAAATTAAGTTTAAGATGTTAATTATAGATTCATAGTTGTCAAAAAAAAAAAAACAGGTCTTAGAGGAAATAAGGTGCTATAGTCCCCAAAAATGAATCTACAGGTGGATCTACATAAAACACGCTCATTTTATAATTACGTGTTATTAACTTTTATATATTTTTCTTTCATATGCGCAATTTTGTAACTATTTTTTTTAATCTACTTTTAAAATTCAATCTATGAACGTGTTGTAACTTCTTGTATTTTTGGTGGAAACATATACAGCAGGAAAGAAATAAATGAGCGTACGTATGTGGATTAGTGAAAATTCAAAGATATATAATATATGATCCCACTTGTAATTTCTTAAAATTTATAAGGAGAGATGTATATATATATATATATATATATATAGCATTAAAAGAAAAATAACAGATGTTATGTTTTCAGTGGTTCTCAAAACTTGAAAGTTGAAACACTCATCTTAGTAGATTTTTATTAACCTTTTACCCTTATCTTTGATGCAAAGTGTGCACCAGTAATTTTTTTTTTGTATTTTAAAATTTAATCCATATATGTATTTGTTGTATTGGACGTGATTGCCTCGTATTTAGAAGAACATAATAACACGAAAGAAACAGAAGAGATGAGCGTCCACGAGTTAAAATTTATGATAATAATATAATCCAACTTAGGTGTGTGATTATGACACGTTTTCCTAATTTTAAAATTAATTACAGCTCATAAGAATTATTAAATAATTCTAACATTCTCTTATTTGAACAAAATTAATTCTTTATTTTAATTTAAAATTTTTTATTTTGAAAACAACTATGAGGCTAATAATTAATTCTACAATGTGACTATATTTTAAAAACATATGATCCAAAATACAATATCTGAATATGACCTTATCTAATTAAAGTTAAGTGACATTATCTATGTTGGTGGTGTCAACAAATCTATTTAGGAATAACTTTGTGCATCTTTTATCTTTCATGCATGGAGATTTTGGGTTTTCTATTCCACATGGACCATGCAACATATATCAGCATGTTCTTATTTGAAATTTCACCACTAGATCATGCAAGATAGGATCAATGTTCTTATTTGAAATTTTAGCATAAATAACATCATTTGCTTTAAGGTATTTATCAACATTTGTGACAAACAATAATATATAGGCACAGGGTAAACCTTTTAATTGGAATTTAATAGTATACATATATACGTGAAGGAAAAATTAAAAAAGTTAGCCATGGCAAATGATTAATAAAGTATAAATGGCAAAGAGATTGACGTGTAATGGGAATAAATTTCATGTATGCACTAATGGAATAAAGCAAGAAGAAAGGTGTAAATAGACCTACTTTCACTATTTCAAAGAATTTACCTTTTTACTCCAAAGAATTTACCTTTTTACTTCAATCTCATAAGCTCTTGCAATTTTAACTTGAATATTTTGCACACAATGTTTGGTTGATGCTTAGGTCGAAGCCCAGTTTGATTGGTGAATCGATGAATCTTAGGCCATGTTGGATTGTAAGTAAATGTTAGTAATAGATTAGAGTACTCTGCTCATTGACAAATAGCCATTGTATTCTAGTAATTTTGTATCATATACCTTGCACCTCTTGTAAAATTTGAAAGAAGTATGACACATTTTTTAGTTGAGAATGCTTTAGTGTCTTTGTTAAGGACAACATCTGATAATCCCTTGTAAAGATCAACTCTTAATTGTCTTTGATGATTCCTTATACATCTTAGCCTTTAAGATTCAATCATTATAAAGCCATCAATAATGAATTGTTGGAGTAGTCGATGAGCACTTAATAATAAGGACTTTTCATTGTTCCTTCTCATAAGCTAAAAAGAAAGGAATCTTAGCTTTTAAGATAGCTTTTGTTTGCTTGCTACATGTCTACAATAACAAAGTGTGATCTGAGATATTCTCTCTATATCCATCTTCTCCATAAGAAAGAAGTAGAGAATATTGCAATGGAAGGTAGATGGATGTAATTCATTGATTTGTTGGAATAGTTTAGATTATCTTTCAACAATGACATACCTTTCAATAATTAGATTACTCTATAAAAGATAAGATTGACAACACTTAGACTTAATGGAACTGAATAAAATATGTCAAGATGCAAGACAAATGCCAATACGTATATATATGTGTGTGTGTGTGTTATATCTAAGAAACATAATAGATAAGAAAGGAAAAATATAAGTAGCAACAGTATTGCTCCAACAGTTAAATTACCTTAAAAAGATAAGACTGATGATACCGAGACTTAATGGAACTCAATGAGATATGCCAAGATGCAAGACAAATGCTAAAAATTAACGTAGCTTATTGGAACTATTTAAATTGTAAACCATAAATAAAAAGTCCTCATTATTTAGGCGAAGATTGGCATAAGAATCAAAGAATAATTGATGGAAAAAATCCATGTTTTATTTGTTTTACTTGTATTATGACTGAAATGGTAAAAAATTATAGTAAAATTTTATGTCTTCAGCTGGACAGTATAATAAATGGGATGAATAGGAAAATATATATACATTTGAAAACACAATAAAGAGCTTCTTAAATATAAAATTTATTTTTTAAAAAAGATGTGAATAAGTCTGTGAAATGATAAAATCCAGTCTCTTCGCATGTATTACTCATTGGTAAAGGTAATTTATAAAATGAATCAAATATTTCAATCTACTTCAAATGGTGCTTTGTCATGATCATATTCATTTGCTATCTTTATATATATATATATATATAAGATATTGACGACACTGGAAAAGAAGGGAAAAAACAATAATAAATAGAAAAAAAAGCACATCAAGCCAACAAAATGAAATGTTTTAGTGCATTACATGATTTCTCTTTATAGGAGCTTGGCCGTTGAAAGTCAACTGTATTTCACCAAGGCACTATTAGCTTAGGCTTAACTACATACCCAGTTTTAGTACATTACATGATTATAGTTGTTAATAAGATAATGTGCTGATCAATTGAACATGACTTAGCTTTCTTAACCTGTTTGAAAAAGAGTAAGAAATTTCCTATAATAAGGACATGTACAAATAATGGGATAATGAGGTGATGAAAATTTTATAATAAAGAACATGGATAAAAAAGAAAAAGAAAAAGAAAAAAGCACCAGTATTATAGCAATAGTTGTCAATTACATTAACTGTCCACCTCTGGCCATTCCATACTTTTATAGCATATATTTGTTTTGAAATTTAATGCTAAAAAATAATAATCTTGAGGAAGGTAAATGTCCTTGAGAGGACCAAAGGGGCCAAAGAGGTGCACCCAGACCTTGTGGATTGTAATCCCAAGTGTTAAATAAAAATCTGTAATTGACTCACTCAAGGCTATATAAGAAGCAACCATACTACTCCAACAATTAAATCACCCTAAAAAGAAAAGATAAGCAACACCTAGACCCAATGGAACACAATGAGGTATGTCAAATTGCAGGAAACATGCTAAAAAAGAACTTAGCCTATTGGAGACTATTTAAACTATAAAATATTTGACACAAAAGTCCCCCTCTGATATTCAGGGAAAGATTGATATAAGAACCAAACAACAAATTTTGTTTTATTTGAAGTTGACAGAAAGAGGGGATAGCCATAAGAAGAGAAAAAATGTCCATGAGGAAAAGACTCTGTTCTTTCCGTTTCCTAAAAATTTGTATAACTATAGCCAAAATCATGCGAAAGAAATGAACCTAGGTGAACTTTTAGGCTTCTCTGTCGCAAATCAGATATTCCCAAACCTTGAGATTCCTTTTTCGTAAAGACGATGGAAAAAATTTCACTAAGTAGGATATCCAAATAGTAACAACAATGGTATAAAGGAAAAATATGAGGAAATCGTAGCTTTTGTTCAGATGTGAAAGATTATTTTGGGATATCACTGATAACCATTCTATAGCGTTAATTGAGACAACCCATTTTCTTATCAGTCATATTTGACAGCAATTTATATAATTTAAACCAAATTATATGACTCTCCTTGCATGAGAATCTGTGCAGTATTGAAAGAAAAAAAGGAGCTAACAACATATATGGAACACGAAATAAGTCGTACGGTTTATAGCTTTGAAACAGTATAACTTACTCTAAATTTTATATATAGAAAAATTCTAACCGATGCAACTTAAATATTGAGAAGCTACCGTATAAGTTGACATCATAATACACAGACTATATGAGAAAAAAATGATTAAAAAAGCCAACAAACACTGTTGTGGTCATTAATGCTAAAGAAAGGTTGCAGAAAACCAGTTCAATTGAGACTACAAAACCATTCATTCCATATATCAACTGGGAAAAAATAATTAAGTGGAGATGCGTCACAATGAGAGAGAGGGGACGGCAGAGAAGCCATAGGCGTTGATGATCTAATGTCCAATAATGAGGAATTGTATTGGGATTTCTCGTTGATAGAGAAGGAAGTTATGATTTTTGCTTGAAGAACTTTTGTGTATATTTGCTAATTTTTTTTGGCGAATTAACCTGACCAAAAAATTATATGCACATACCACCAGATTGTAAAATTTACTTACATAAAAAACCAAAATTATAACAAAATTATCATTTATAGAAGAGAGTTCAATTACAAAGCTTATAAATCTCCAAACCTAATAATAAAATCAGTTATGATTGACGTAAATACTCCCTTCAATTTCATATATAAAAAATAAATAACTAATTTATGAGTAAAAAATTAGTTAAAAGTAATTAATCTTTTTAATTTTATCTTAAATAAAAATTATTTTTAAAAAATATCCTTATTTAATATGTATACTTTCTCTTTAAAATTAATAATCATCATTACTTATAATTTGAATAATTTATTTAATAAAAAATATAATTAAAATATTATAATTAATATAATAATTTATTTTTTATATATAAGATCAAATCAAATTTTAAATAATTTTTTTATATATGAGATGAAAGGAAATAATTAAAATACCAAGCCATCATGTGATAATGGAGAGAGTAAGTGGAATCTATGTACTCTTTCTATTTTATTATACTTGCCATCGGGTTGACCCACTCTACGTAATTATAGATCTGTCCAAAAGTTAAGTTATGTTTTTTTTTTTTTTTTGGGCCAACAAATTATGTTCATTTACTTCTTCACGTTTACACATTTGTTCCAGTTGAGTCCTAGCCCTATGAATTTAAAAAACTAATAACCAACAATAAGATCATTCAAGAAAAATTCTTAAACGAAATTGCTTAACATTGGGTTCAACATTAAACCGTTGAAGTAATGGCAACTCACCGTAGTTCATCTTTGCCCCAAAATAAGAGAAAAAAAAAAAAAAAGAAAAATTCACCATGATTCATATTGGCCCGAAATAAAAAAAAACCGCCATGCTTTACAAGTATGTTATGATTGATGGACTTATCATGGAGTGGTATATAGAAAGTTAAAAATAAAAATAAAAATAAAAAATAATTTTATAGATAAAAAATGATTCTCATAATTTTATTTTAAAAAAATAATAAAAAAAGATAAATATTATTAAATAATAATTATAAAAAACAATAAATATTATATATAATTCTTTTTATTTTATTTTTCATTTGAATACCCATGGCCTATGTGTTTATAATCTTTATTGCCAAACTCGTGTTTGAATCCAACCCAATTGTAGGTTTATTGGCCTGAATCCAATTTGATTAAGAAATAAAAAACACTTCAGCCCGAGTTTAATGAAAGGTTTTGACAAAATGAAACTAGAATACATATCAAGCCACTAGTTAACATCGTTTGTTTGGCCAACTAAACTTCTTTTTTTGTTTTTTTTGGGCCGGCCAACTATAATTGAAATATTTAGTTGAACTATTTATTACTTTAGCCACTTGATCCGGTAAAAATGGACAAGACCCCAACCGACTGACGAAATCCGAAAAAAGCCCATCCGAAAGAGAAGGAAAAAAAAGAAAAGAAAAGAAAAGAAAGGTGAAACTCTTCAATGCTTATGCTCGGACTCACTTTCGCACTCGCCAGTAACGGCAGCAATGAAGCATATCCAGCACTGCGTGGAATCTTCGATCCTGTCGGCACTTTCCGTTCCAGTTTCCTGTTCCTGGTGGAAGCAGGGCCTTTGAGCAGCATTGTAAAGCAATTGTATCATACCCCTGAGGTTTCAAGGTGCTTCAATTTTGACCGAGACAGGTACGATCAAGTTAATGTTTTTCATTACTGATTTGAGAAAACTGATTGCTCTTGCCCACTTTTGGTTGGGAGTTTGGATCTTTTGAACTACCCGTCATGGACCTTCGATTTTTTTTCCCCTTAAGATATATAGGGTGATATATAGTGAGGAATTATATTGAAGAGTTGATTTCTTTATGGGTTGTTTTCATATATTTCCTGAGAAGTTTGGATGAAAGTTACACTTAACCGTGTAATTGCAAAAATTACTTGGTTTAGGTGAACTCCAGATGTTTGACAAAATTCCAAAGTGAGCTTGTTTGGCTGAAACTGTACAGCTTATTATCTGTTTCTATTGGTCAATGGTGGTTTCTGATAAATTTGGAGGAAAAGTGCAGCTTGAATTTTGAGACTTTAAGGCATCAGTACAACTGAAAAGTTGCCACTGAGTGAGAGCTTGAAATTTAACTTGTTGACAACATTTGTTTGCTTTTAAGATTTAGTTGTTGTAATAGAAGTTCCTCGTCTTCCATTCCATATTATTAGTTCACTGTAGCAAATCTGGGGGATTAGATGGTCTGCTCTGCTTATGAGAAGAACTATGATTGTGTTAAAAAAACTTGACATTTGTAGTGGTTAGACTTCTTGTGGGAGGAGGGGGTTGAAGAGACAGTTAAGAAATGAATTTATAATTTAATTTATAAAGGCTAAAAATTTAAAGTATACGGACATCGCATTGGTGATCTAGGTGACATAATCAGGATTCGTAATTCCTGAAAATTTTATGGTCTTATTACTTGAGAAAATTACTTCATGCGTCCTATGCAACACAAGGGGGGGGGGGGGGGGGGGGGGGAAGGCATGTAGTGCTTTTGTTTGAGAATAAGATTGCTGTTGCAAGAAAGCATGCCGTATCAAGATGATTCAAGATTGCTTTTGCCTAGTGTATACAGAAAGGAAGATTAGATTTAGTTAACATTTGTGTCTGTTTGTTCTACCATTAAAAGGACAACAATATATAATTTACTTATTAAAAAATAATTTTCATATATCATAATTATGTTGAAAAGTTCAATTGCTTAAAAGTTATATTTAATTTTTTGAAAGGAGTATAGTTTTGTCTCAATAGGTATCCAAAATTACTTTTTAATTATTATAAAATCTGAATTTACTACTTATTAATGTTAAATCAATAATTCAATCACATGAAGCAAGTATAGTATTTAAGAAGCAGGTATATTTATCTATTGACATTTGGGATTGTTGTTCTTATTATTATCATCATCAAATTTTGATTTCAATTAGTTCTAAGCAGCAACTATGCAGGCTATCAATGTTCTTCCTGCTTCCACTTGGATGATCTTTTCAAGAGCAAAAGCTATTAATCCAATACAGCCAATTTCATTACCTTGTTACTCCAACCAAACCTTCCCTCTGCTATTTTGCACTCTCCATACCAACAATTTGCGAGCCAAACCCCGCCATGAACGTCCTCAGATCTCTACATCAAGGAGTCGCAAGCGCATACCTTTCATCACCCAAGTCAAAGAGGTGCGTGACCCAGAAGAAGCCATATCTCTCTTTTATGAGTACAGGAAACAGGGATTCAGGCATGATTACCCCTCCTATGCCGCATTACTCTACAGACTGGCTCGATCTAGAAGCTTTGAAGCTGTTGAAACTGTTCTTACACATATTCAAGACAGAGGCATACACTGCAAAGAAGCAATTTTTGTTGCTTTGTTTCAGCATTACAGTAATGCCAAACTTCCTGAAAAAGCTGTCAAACTTTTTCATAGAATGCCTCAGTTCAATTGCGTCCGTACATTGCAGTCCTTCAATGCTCTTCTTAATACTTTAATCAACAATGATCGGTTTACTGAAGCAAATGATACTTTCACAGGATCATATAAAATAGGTTTTCGACCAAACACAGTTTCATTCAATTTAATGATCAAGGGATGGCTGGCAAAGGATGAGTTTGATAAAGCATGTGACGTGTTCAACGAAATGCTGGAGAAGAAAGTCCAGCCAAGTGTTGTGACATATAATAGTCTCATTGGGTTCTTGTCTAGAAAGGGTGATTTAAGTAAAGCAATGGCTTTGCTTGAGGATATGACCCAGAAAGGAAAATACCCGAATGAAGTAACTTATGCATTGTTGATGGAGAGCTTTTGCTCCATGGACAAGTACGAGGAAGCTAAGAAGCTTATGTTTGATATGGCATATCGAGGGTGCAAACCTCGGCTAGTCAATTTTGCTGTTTTGATGAATGATCTGGGAAAGAGAGGGAAGATTGAGGAGGCAAAATCTTTTCTTCATGAGATGAGAAAAAGGCGGTTGAAGCCTGATGTTGTAATCTACAATATATTAATAAATTATCTATGCAAGGAAGGTAAGACAGCTGAGGCTTACAAAGTCTTAATTGAGATGCAGATTAAGGGTTGTAAGCCAAATGCCGCTACCTACCGGATGATGGTTGACGGTTTCTGCGAGATTGGGGATTTTGAGGGAGGTCTGAATGTTTTGAATGTAATGCTTGCAAGCAAACATTATCCACGTTCTGAAACATTTAATAGGTTGGTTGCGGGCCTATTGAACTGTGGGACGATTGATGGTGGTTGCTTTGTTTTGGAAGAGATGGAGAAGAGAAAGGTGCAATTTGATTTAAACAGTTGGGAAGCTATTGTGAAGTATGCTTGTGCTGAGGATAAAAATGCAAGTCAGCTTAAGCTTATAGATGACCTTACATCCACTCATCAACTGCATTAGATAAGGGATCAGCCATGGTTTGGATCTGTTGTGGTGACTCTTTTGCTGTGGCTTGAATATCTTGCCCTTGGATTTACACCTTATTGCATTAAGATGGTGGGTTATTCTGGCTCAGAAGTTCCAGGATAGGAATTGAAATTTTTATTTCAATTATTCATCTACAAGTTGGTGACAAGTGCGTTGGAAGATGAGCGTTATTTGTCGGGCAAAGATGAATGTAGAATCTAGGGCGTCTATTGATAATGATGCTATTATCTGAAGTCTGAATCTAATCCCTGCCAACTAGTTGGCTCAAAGAATGTTTTGCTGAAAATTGAAAAATCAAGTCTAACGTGATTGCAACCTGAAATTTCAAGAGCCTGTGTAAGTTCTCTGACTCCTTTATGTTGGCAAAATTATGGGAGTCGTTCACAAACATGTACGATATATCACCCCTGTATCAGCTTTCTTCTTCCTGAGTTTTGAGATTCTATTTTATGATAACGATTATTGATTAGAAGCTCTGGATGCACAAAACCTAGTTAATGATATCCTTTGCTTGCTTGAGTATAGAAACACCCGATCGTGAAGGGCAATGACAGTAAACAATTCAAAATTAATTCAGATCTTGCATCTATATATATATATATATATATATATATTGGCAATATGGTTTGCAAATGTATCATTTTTCTACTTTCCTTGATTAAAGGTGATGGTTACGCTCTTTAGTTGTAACTAATACAACGAGGACCACGGGAATTGAAAAATGAGAACACCAACCCTCGTCAACCCCATCACTGTGTTCCTTGTGGTCTCTTGAAACGGGAATTGAAAAATGAGAACACCAACTCCCCCTCGTCATCTCCATCACTGTGTTCCTTGTGGTCTCTTGAATCCCCATTATATATACTTGTCCCAATAACCTTCAGCATCCCATCTACTGAAAGTAATATCTTCTGAGTCATCAAAATCAAACACTCATGGCATGCCTTACATCTATTCCCTTCAAGACCATGATCTTGCTACTCTTCATATCCCTTGCGATCCCTTCTTCTACATCAATTCGAACACTTACGGAGCTAGAAACTCCAGCCATGGCACCAGAGGAACTTGAGCTGGAAACTCCAGCCGCCGCACCAGAGGAACCTGTTTCCAATGGTGACCCCCATCACCCACTATCCTTTTTCATGCACGACATCCTCGGCGGTTCAAACCCAACGGCTCGAGCTGTGACTGGAGTTGTGACAAACCCAGCTCTAAACGCTCAAGTTGCCTTCGCCAAGCCCAACGGAGCAAACCTTCCTCTCAACAATGGCGTCCCCCAGAACAACAACAATGCCGGATTTCTCAATAACAACAACCTCCCTTTCCTCACTGGCTTAAGTGGTAACCCAGGGAACGTGATCAACACCAACAACCGCAACAACTTTATCAATGGTGGAGCCAGTTTCCCTGTGACAAATGTGAATAATCTTCCTGCAGGAATGACACTCCAGAAGGTGATGTTTGGGACAATGACTGTGTTTGATGATGAGTTAACAGAAGGTCACGAGTTGGGGTCAGGTTCTGTGGGGAAAGCACAGGGCTTTTATATAGCGAGTGCGGTGGATGGTACTAGTCAAGTCTTGGCTTTCACAGTCATGTTCGAGGAAAATGGATATGGAGATAGTATAAGCTTGTTTGGAGTGCACAGAATTCAGGTGTCGGAATCGCAGCTCGCAGTGATCGGAGGGACTGGGAAGTATGTGAATGCTGAGGGGTATGCTATACTGAAGACATTTCCAGTGACCAACGATCAGCAACATAATAGTGATGGAGTGGTGACTCTGCTTCAGATTACTGTGTATCTGGCGTACTAGTGCCTTTTAATATAGTTAGCCTTTTAAATGAATTTGGTGATGTTTTGAAGTTTTAACTATATACTAAAGTGTTATCTTATGAAAGTGATTGTGTAAGCATTAAAGTTGTATTCATCGGAAAACGTTACGATTTGAATGCCTATACAGAAGTTTTCTTTCTCCGCTTCTGTCTTATAAATCCCAATAAAAAATTCAGAAATTGAAGGCGCTGCTCTAGCCATTAAGTGTTTTTTATTCCCCATATATGCTATAGAAATTTAAATTTGCATGTGGTTTTAGATTTTTGTTAAACTTACAAGTGTAAATTGTCAGGGGGTAGGCAAGCATGACCTGAAGAAAGTAACTGTGTCCCAGAAAGTTGTTCACTACTTGGAAGCAGAAAGCTAGCAAGGAAGGTATACAGAAGTTATAAACAGAAAATGTATAAAGATGTTTGGTAAAAGAAAAAATGGTGGAATATTTACTCATGAGAAGTCGGATTACAAGAACTTTGGGGTTGATCTCAAGTTGGAACTATCACACCCTTTTCACAGATAGCTTTCTAGTTCTGTGTATTATTGAAACAAATTTCTGGTCAACCAGAATCTTGAGTTTCGGTTGTCTATTTACTTCCACAACCTAAAACAGTTCTTCTGAAAATTATATGCCAGATGAATTATCTATCAAAATTAGTATAATCTTAAAAAAAAAACGTATATTTCGCTCCTTAACTTTCAAAAGTATATCATTATCATCAATGCTTTGATCTATTTCATATGTAAATGTCAGTACTTAGTATCTTGGGTTAACTAGGAAAGGGCCAATAACATATCAGCTAACAAGAAAGTGCCTCTGAGAGTTAGGAGGCGAAGGGAAGGGGATGGAACTAAAGAAAATGGAAGAGGAGAGAAGGGAGGAAAGTGTAAGGTTAAATGCTAACTTTTTTTTTCCCACCTCTGGAAATTTTTTTTTCTCTTCAAAATCTTTTAAATGGAAAAAACTTGAAATTATGAAAAAGATGGGACTTTTCCCATCCATTAAAATAAGCTCCCAATTAAGGGAGAGGTTTCAATGAAACCTTCTCTCCACATCAATTCCCATTTTTCCAGACATGTCCTAAAGTATTTCACTGGCAGTAAATAATTTTAGTAAGTTTTCAAATAAGGGGCATCGTATGGTTAATCATTACATAGTATCTGTACTAAATCAGTAGCCAAATGAAGATATTAACTCACAAAGTCGCATATGTATAGTTTATTTTCTGAGGAAAAAAAAAATTTCTTAGTCAACATAATTATCACTATAATTTAGGTTAGGGACTCGAATACAGAGTGAGGTAAACAGTAGTCTGAAGAACTGTCTCCACCCCATTACTCGTTTGTTGATCAGGTAATAAATGGGTAGTCTCAAGTTTCGCATACCCTTTTGCATTTCCATATTTTCCAGTTCCTCCAACCACAGCAATACAAGACTCAATCTCAGCCGTTCGATGCACTCCAAAGAAACTAATAGTATCCTCCTCATCAGCAAATAACACAGTGAATGCCATAGTTTTGCTGCTTCCGTCCCAGGAACTAGCCAAATGAAACCCCTGTGCTTTACCAATAACTTCCGAACCCAAATCACGTCCTTGTGTGACCTCATAGTCAATAACCGTTATTCTCCCAAACAGAACCTTATCCAGTAATGTTGCTCCCAGTGGTAGGGTACCAGGTTTCACATATGGAAGCATGTTGCTATTATCAATAACAACGTTGTTGTGTGTGCCGATGTTGCTTATCACGGTGCTTGTGGTTAAGGGATTTGGATTATTATTGCCAGTAATAATGTTGGTATTATCAACAAGTGGTATGCCATCTGGAATGGGAAAGATTCTTTTATTGGGTTTTGAGAAAGGGAGGTTATGATTGGTTTGAGTTATGGCTACGGTGGTACCAGCCACCACTCTTTCTGAGGGAGCTAAACCTCCTAATATTTCATGCATGAAGAAAGTGAAATTAGAAGAGGGTTCCATGGAAGCACATTTGAGAGTGGTAAAGGCCAAGAGTGAGAGGTGGAGTATTATGGCTTTAAAAGAAGGGAATGAGAGCGATTTGGCCATTTGGGGTTTAAAGTTTGTGATAATTAGGGTTCATATTGGGTGAAATATTGGATATGGTGTCCTTGAAAGAAGGATTATCTTGTAAGCTTTGGTGGGTGTGTGTGTGGGTATATATATATATATTGTGGGAGACTGTAGAAAGTTGGAGCAGATACGAGGTGACGTTGGGGTTCTTGGACTAGTCTTTTGGTCCTGGAGTTGTTACACTTGCACCCCCAATTAGCTCCGATTGTTTGATTTCTATCGAAATTAACCTCACCGGCTCACGTAAAGGGAGCGGCTAACGCGCGTGTATTTATTGTATTAATTGCTGAAAGATTTTAATGATATTTAGTCTTTAAATTTTTTTTATTATTATTAATTTAGCCTTCCAAAAATTTTAATAATATTAATTTAATCTTAAATTAAAACTCAATTAATATCAATAAATTTTTTAAAAAATAAATTATATTTTTTATGAATATGATATATCTACAAACTCTTGATAAATTCGGAGTTGGGTAAAGACTCTGTAGAAGAAAAAAAAAATCTTTAATTTATGTGCTAAAATAATATATAATTGTTCATAAAATTATAAAACATTTTTTTTTTCACAAAATTCTCTGTGGTCAAAGCGCAACATCATTTTATTAGGGACCCGGCAGAACAATAGCGTTTATTGTTAAAAAAAAAATTATGTGCTATTATTTATATTTTTATTATCAAAATTTTCAATCAAAATATGATATATATATATATATTAAAATAATTATACAATTTTTTAATTAAACTATATACTTATTATATTTTTATTAAAAAGTTATACACATATTATATTTATATTAAAAAAAATTGATAACAAACATATAAAGAATTATACTTAATTTTAATCTTTATTGTTAAATAACAATTAATAGGTTAGCAATACAGACAGCACGAGTTTCAATTCTCCATGACTCAAAATTTGATGTTCCCAACTGTTCGATTATGCTTTAAAATTTGTGTATAATAGTAAAATTTTATACAAATTTAGACAATCAAGTTAATTTAAAAAAACGTAACTGAACCCAATTAAACAACACAGACGAGTCACGAATGAATCGCCGGATGCTATAAGCCCACAATAAAGCTGAAGGATAACCCAGTTAACACCTAAGACTTAGACTATTCTGCCTGCCGAAGGGCAAAGGCTTTTTTCGACCTAGAACATAAAAGAGCAAAAGATTTGAGCTACATGCATACTCCATTTTTCTTGATTTTTTCTGATTTTTACACTGATTATCACGCAAGTGATATTCTAGTTATGTTGAAAATTCTTAAATTTTATCCGTGTAGCAATTCGAAAGATAATTTGAAAAATGTTATTGATGCAGTTGATTATATACTAATAACCTAAGAAGCCCTAATACTCTAAAACAGGGACTTATCTGCATTGGAAACATATTTGATGTGATATGCATGTTATACTTCAACATTTGTATCCAACTTTTTTTTTATTTGATGTGTTTCTTCAAAATGACTTAAAAATGATTCAAGAACTTATGGAAGATTTTAATAATGTGAATAGAGATGAAAATTGATATTTAATTTGAATTGAAAACTTTAGTTTTCAATTGTTTCATGCTTTTATTTGAAGATCGTTAGAGATATCTTCTTTTATATTTGAAATGCTTGTTTAAAATTTAATTTTCTTATGTGTTGCTTATTTTTTCATGTGTGAATTTGTTGAATGTATATATATGCATATATAATTATATATATTACCCATATCTTAAAATTTCAAAAATATCCTATCGTACATATTGTATAGTGTCATACTTGATGAGCACTTGTATTACTACTTCTTAACTAATAACATATCCAAGACTTTCTTATAAATTTGTTTCTCTCTAGTTGTTAATAGAATCCAAATTACTCACAGCAAGTGATTTAGGTTGTTTAAATTAAATTTAGATGGTTTTAAATTTAAAGGTTTTATTTTTAATTTTTTATTAAATATCATTTTTTTAAAGTGAGCAATTTAAAAAATATTTTATTTTATATTTTACTTTATTTAAAATAAAAAATATGTTAAAATAACAAAATAAAATAAAATAAAATTTAAATTATCTAAATTTGATTTGAACGAAATTACTTCTCTTGGGTGTTATTGCTTGCTGCAGCAGGGGGAATGGGGTACGTTGCCAATGCATGATAGCATTGCGGGATGATTAATGAGAGAGATTTTGGACATGAAGTTTGATCTACTAGCTTGGCTAACCTCGCTACAAGGTAGGCGTGAGTACACTTTAAGACAAGAGTTTAGCCTATCTGTATCATTTTTACTAGGATAAACACTAGGATAGTCACCACTTCAAAGGTTCTCAACGACTAGGACTAAATTATGTGCTTATCTCTATTGAGGCTCAAATTATTAACATTGCTCATAAACAAAAGGCCTTGTTTGGTCCAAAAAAAATCAACTGCCTTGAAAAATATAATCATAACCTCCGCTCTATATATAGCTCCACAACTTCAGAGTTTTTATGGGAGTCTCTCTCCTTTAAAAGAATGTGTGGACCACGATCAAGAAGTAATTTATCACAATTTATGCTTCAGTTATCTACTTGCGTGCCCTGCTTATTTCATGTACCATGAGAGACAAAAAAACTTGTTCTAATGGCAAACCAAATTAAAAAAAAAAGATAGAAAGATAAAATATTCCCTCTATTAATATGTGTGGAAGTTGAGAGGGGAAAAAATGAGAGGGAAGGAATTCAAAAGATATATAAATTAAGGAAGAGATGATTAAATGATAATTTATCTTTCTTTTGTTTTAAAAAATTTTTATACTCCAAAATTTAGGCAATTTTTTAAGTACTACAAACAAAAAGGCTTAATTGGGTTTAACAGAGATGAATTAGAATGACTTATAAATTATTTTTTTATTATTATCTTTAAAGTAATTGAAAATAATAAGTTAAAAAGAGTATAATTGTAATTGTACTATATTTTATTTAAAATATTTTCACTAATCTATTCCATATCATTCCAAATTTCTTAACTAGAAAAAATACAAATTTTAAAATTTTGAATGGCAACAAGGATCTTAGAGTCCATATCATTCCTTTGTCATTCTATTTCATATTATAAAAATATTTCAAATAAAAGTTTGAACTAAATTGATTATTCCACTTCATACCATTTCATCCCCTGCCATTATCATAAAAAGAAAGAAATGATGAAAGAATCATTAAGACTATGAAGAATTAAGATTGTTCAAAGGCTTTTGTTCAAATCATAAAATTTTGATATAAACATCTAGCTATGTCTATATGCCTTGGTGCTATATTAATGATATTTCTCTTCCAACCCATGTGTATGTGTATATTAAATTAGTAGTAACTTTTAGTTTGTATGCACTGCACTCCATGAAGAAACAATCCTTTAGTATGTTAATGTTAAATTTATGTCCTATTTGGTTAAATATCCAAGTACTTATATTGATGTAAGACAACGTAAAATTAAGACTCATAAAAAGGTGATGGAAAAAATAAATTATCAATTACAAGCTTGGAAATTGGTTTTTATATCATAGGTAGGGAGATTAACTTTGATCAAATTGGTCTTGAACTTTATATTAACATGTCCCCTATTGTGTTTAGAACTCTAAAAAAAATATTGTGACGAGATTGATATGAAATTGGCTAACTTTTTTGGGGAGTATTCAAACTCTAAACCAAGGATACACTTGTTAAAGTAGTCAATGATATGTTGACTAACTTACATAGGGGTCTTGGTATAAAACAAAAAGAATTGTTCAATAAAGCATTTTTAGTGGAGTAGGTTTAGCATTAAATCTCTAATGACACTAGGTCACTATTTGCATATATTCTAAGACCTAAATACTATTCAAAGAGTTTAGTGGGGATTTTATCTAGTCACTTAAATTTCTTCTTAAATTTGGAAAGAGATTTAAAAATTATGTTCTTTGACTTGTGAAAACTTAATGGAGAGTTGATGATGGTCATAATATTTTTTTATTTAGCTATTACTAGTGGCTAATGTAGCCAAGTCGTCCAACCCAATTTAATAGGGTGGAAGACCTTATTTTGCATAGTCATGAGAAATGGGATATACAACAACTTTCTCAAATTTGTGTTTCAAGTTTAGTTCTTAATAATAAGTGAAAGAGATGCTCTTGTTTGGATGGGAAATTCCTTGGGACAATGTATAATTTCATATGGTTATGGGTTACAAGATTTACAAGTGGGGGATCATTTGCAACATCAAGATTAAGTGAAGATCAACAAGCTTAAATTGTCTTTTAAAGTGGTTATTTTCTTATGGTGATTGTTAAGAAACATTTTCTCATAAACAGTGATTCTTCATTAGCACCAAGAAGAAAGATGTCCTTTTTGTCATGAAAAAAGGGAAACATTCAATCACACCTTTATATTTTGTCATTTGCTAGAGTGGTTTGGTTTTCTTCCCCACTAGGTCTACAAGTTTATCAACTTGAGCCATCATATATTTGGATTTGGATATAGTATTGGTTAAATTTTAATCCATTAAGAATCATAAAAGAGGACAGAGGTTAAACATTGTGCATATTTACTTTGTATGTTTTAGGGCAATGCCATAAATTGAAATTTTTTTTTAAAATAAGGCATGTGGACTAGAGCAGGTATTACATTTGATTGCTGAGCTATCTAATCAATCTTGCCAACATAAATCTTACATGTGATCTTTAACATCACCAATTAGTAAGGTTTCCTTTTAGCATGGTTATTTGAGCCAAGTGCAGTGGCGTATTTGTTATTGGGTGGAAGTCAGGGCTTACTGGAAAAAGAAACACTACATTCTAATATTTACTTGGTTTAAATAGAGTCTAGTTCGAGTTTTGGTTTTGGTTTGGAAAACTAAATATAAGACTTCAAAATTGAAAATGCTTTCAAAAGTAGTTTGACAGGCCTTGGAATTTATAATTTTACAAGAATTGGTGCCTCGCTTTCATGGTTTTTTAGTTAGATTTTTGTTCTTTGAACATGCACTATATCTTCCAAATTTTGATATCATTATAGGATATAAGTTTGGATATCCAAGCCCTTTTTTTAAGATTTTTATCTTTTTTCTATCAAAGTAATCTTGAATTGTTTGCAAGATAGTTTTAAGTCTTACCACCAACAATTGTACAGTTGTTTTATGTTTATTGTAGTAGTTTAAGGTAATAGTTGTTATTCTATTTTTGTTGAAAAAAAAATGTGTCTGTGTATCAAAGGTCAGATAAAGAAATTGAAAGTCTGAGTGAAAAGGATACTGAGTTGAGATGAAGAAATTATATATTGGGTAAAATTTTTGTCATATTTAATGGGCTATTAAGTGTTATTTTTGGGCTTTAGTCTAAGATTGGGGCTTTTTTTTACCAAAAATAATTTCTTTTTTTTTTTTGAGAAATTAGTTTATGCCTTACAATGACAGCCAAAAACAATTAAACTTTGTAATTTTTGTTTTTTTTTAAATAATTCTTGGTTTTACTTTAATTTCAATATGTCCCTTTAAAAAGAATTAAAGATTGTTATTAATACTTTTTTTTTATTCTAGATGTAAGAGTTTAACAAATACTTTTTCATTATTTGCAATTGAATGGAGGATTTAGAACAATCAGGAGAAAAAAAACATACTTCTACCATTCACACTCTTATTCATAGCTAGATTCCATATTTCATGCTAATGTATGGCAATATAAAAAATCTTCTGAATAGTGTATTATTCTTGCAAAATATGAAAGTGAAGAGTATGCAATTTTTTCCAAGCTTCGTTCAAGTTATTAAGGTCTAGCACTATTTAGCTCCCCTCCCCCCAAAACATGAAAAAAAAAGATCTTACACCATGTGATCTCTGCAGTAATCCATGAATTAGTTATAGTTATGTTTATCACAAGAAATAAACTGAGTTAAAGGCAACTTCACATTCTTTTCTACACTTTCCTTGTAATGGTTTTCTCATAGACACATTCATGTGAAACATCCTGAAGTGTGGTCCATGATGTTCAATAATTTACATTTATCCAATGAACTTAGTAGAAGACCATAATTAAAAACTTGAATAAGAAGACTAAGAGAGAGAGAGAATGGAGGAGAAATTAAGTAAGGACAGAGAAAAGGCCCTTAATCATTTTAGCGATAGAAACCCTACATATCTTTAAATGTGTGATTATATATTAAACTTAAAGTTTGTATCACAAAAGGAGATCCACATATGGCAAAAGCTCTATTATGTCATGAATTTATATAAATAAGAATAAAAAAAAAACAGTTTAAAGTGAGCCTACACACTTGAATGAGAATTCATGTGCACCCCTTTATATTATTAGCTTTTGATTGTTATTGCCATTTACCTTAACTCCACACACACACACACACACACACTCATATATAAAGAATCACAGGCTTCACAGGCTCATTTAATTCCTACGAGGGTTCAAATTGTAGATAAAAAAAATCATATATATTAATTGGGCTACAAAATAAACCCAAAAAAAGGCAAAGTTTGATGCATCTACAAACATTCGAGTTATAAAAAGTTGGAACCTATTGATGTTATATTATATAGAATTAGTTTTTGGACTTCTAATTGGAATATGCCAAGCACTAATGTTTTCGACACACACACTAACTATTATCAATGACAAAATATTCTTACCACATAAATATAACTAATATGTTAAACAATCTAATAAAAACTAGTTAATTCATTGAAGTTATTTATAGTGTAATATATGTGTGTGTGTAGTGTGTGTGTGAACTTTTCTATTGATAAAGCATGAGATTTTTTGCTTTCTTTCTTTCTATATTCAATATTAAAGTATTTGTTATTAACAAAAAAAAGTTTAAAGTAGTTAGTCATAATAGCATATAAGTTGTATCTAATTACAAGGCACTTGATGAGTGCATATGTCATTATTAAACTTTTAAGTATCTTCACAGACAAATAAAAGAAGGTTTAGAGTTGGACCCACCAAAGAATAAAGCTAAATTCTATAATAACCACCATTGAAAAAAGACTGTACAAAATCAATTTGTAACATGTTTCACAGAAGTTCAATAAATTTGTTCCTAGTGTTAAAATATTAATGGCAAAGTTAGTTCAAATGTGAAGATTCTTTTGCTAGTAGACATGTAGTACATCTTACCTTGCAACTTATCTATATCCAACACAGTAACTTATAATTAAGAGATTAAAATTATTAAGTTTATGCTGACATAAGTTCTGATCACCTAGTAACTAGAAGTATCTTGTATTAGGTATAGGAGTTTGGAGTCAAAATTTCAACTTTACTGAAGAGGGGGTAAATAAAAAATAGTTAGGTTAATATATGATAGTGAAATTTATAAACTATCAAGAATAGTATAGCTTTTGTGATTGTAAAAGTCAAAGGAGTAGATTTCATGCCGATACTCCAAAAGAAGTAGATTATGTGTTTGCATTAATAACAACCACCCAATTACTTGATACAGGTGAACACATTTCTTTTTTTTTTTTTATGGAAATCTCAAGTGTTAGCATCTTTTGCTAGGCATGGATGCCAATTTTGTATTCATGGTTACATTGTCTACAGTTATTAATAATTTTGCTTAGTTTGCATCAAATTTATGATTTTCCAAGTTTTTTTTCCCATCTAATTTTATTTAAAACTTGTGCAGTCCACCATAACCGACCATTTCCCCTATTACTTGTCCTTTCTGGTCAAGAAGTCCTGAAATTCAGAAACAAGAGTTCTTAATCTTCAAACATATCACAATTTTTATTAAATTATGATATGATAACCCACAAAAGTCTATTAGGCTACGCCACTACTTCTGACAAAGGAGTATTTAGAGTAATCTCACGTCCTTTATGCTCAGAAATTCCAGTTTTAAAATCACGGAGTCTTATATATGAGTTTTGTCAAAGTGGTGTATATGGCCATCATATTTCTCATTTCCTAGCTTAAAGCTTTTATTTTCACTGTAATTTCAATTAAAATAGGTGCTAAAGAATTAAAAAGTTTCTTTCTAGCTACCAAGTTACTCTCAAAATACGGAAGTAGCACTTCAGCAGCTCCTCTCTGAAATTCCTTGAAGTGTCTTACAAGCCAAAACTTCTGTCTACTAAAAAAAGAAAGAAAAAATACGTTAAAAAAAAAGTAAATTTATGAAATACTTCACGAAACTTCAAAAAGTAACACTTGAATCTGCTCTCTTCAAAATACACCATCTATCTGTGACAGATTGCTAAACCGCCATTCACATCCAGAACATCAAAAGTACGAAAGAGTACATAGTTTTTTTGGGAAATAATATGAAATAGGCATTTAATTTCCTATCGATAACTTGCACAAGAATTCAATATACCTCAAATAAAAAAATAAAGACGTGTGCTGTCTAAAATGCAAAAACAGAGAGATGTGTCAATAATAGAAGCTTTCTTTATTCTTCAACTAGAGCTAGTAATCACGTCGCAGCAAAGATGATCACAACCTCTTGGCCCCACAAAGAAGAAAAATAATCAGAAGAAAAACGAAAAAGATAAAATAGAACTTTGAAAATCCAGATTAGTCGCATATCTTTCAAATCATTATTATCCAGTGCTTTCAACTAGGACCATAGGCTTTTTTTTGCCCCTTTAAAATTATTGTCTATTTAAAAGATATTTAAATTATATTATTTTTTATTAAAAATATGCACAAATTTTTCTTAAAATCAAAAAATGATCAAAACATTTTTAAAGATAATATTGATATCTTAATTTTTTAAAAAATTATAACTTATTAAAAAATATTTTAAATATTTATATTTTCATATGATTTATTTAATGTTGAAAATTTTACATTTAATTTATTTTAGATTTAAAAAGTACTTATTTTTATTTTTTATTTTTTGCTACAATTATTTATTTATTTATTAAATATATACTTAATATTTATTTATATTATATTATAATAAATACAAAAATATTTTAATTAAATTATAATTATAGTTTAGTTTATGTTGAGAAGTTGGTATAATATATCTTTTTATTCCAAAAAATAAAAACAATTTTTTTATACATAAAGGAAGGCCTAATAATTTAAACATAAATTAATCTCATATCCTATACTATTATACAGGACTTATATGATAAGATATTTAAAATAATAAAATTTCTATACTTTTATATAATATACAAATTATCTCTTCTTTTTTTTTTCTTATTTTGTCCTTTCTCTTCGCCCTCCCTTTCATCCCCCAAGTCTAAATAACTTGCATCCTCTCCCATCAAATCCTCAAGTTTCAAGTTTCAACCATGAAGGGGGTGGATCTGTTCTGTTCTTCGCCTGCTTCCACAGCAGTAATCTCTAGCATGGATCAACGGTTTCTGGTTCGCCGAAGCCCCAGATCCCACGTTCATGATCGAAGAAAAGGCCAACCACGTGTCCCTTGTTCATCCCACTTGCCCATTAATCCTAGTAAGCCTTACTACGACATTCAACACAGGAAGAAGAGTACTTCTCCTTCAGCAGATAAGCAAAACAACGACGAACGTGGAAAAAGCTGTGTTGAAGTTAGCGACCTGTATAATAGCCACCCTCCTTGTTCATCATCCAGAAGATATTTACTCAGAGACGTGCCTTTCATTGATTGGGTGTCACAGTCTGATCAAATCCCAGCAATAGTCAAGAACAAAGATAATTCTCCTGCTCCTTCCAAGGACAAGGTATTTTTTATTATTAATATTATTTTAATTTCTTGTTTTCTGTTTTGATTTTGTAACGTTTTTCAATTCTTGTCATTTTGTTGCTCATTATTAACAACGAGGGTGATGAATGACGATTTGTCTTATGCTTGAAATTTTATAGGTTGTGGTCTTGAGGGTGTCACTGCACTGCAAGGGGTGCGAAGGAAAAGTTAGAAAACATATTTCAAAAATGGAAGGTGAGATCTGGTAAATTAATGCTACATATTGATGATTTTCCAAATAATAATAATGAATATCGTGCATGATTATTAATTCTGTAGGTAGTAATAGCTTTTCCAGTACTCCTAAGCAAAGCAGTAATTTACCAGCTAGACATCTAACTTTACACTTGTAATATATATGTGTTAAATATACATGATGCATGCATGCATGATTCTACATATGTTCTTTTAAAGGATCGTTGAGAACCTAGATTTTTGGGGAACTATATGTAGGAGTAACATCGTACAGCATAGATTTGGAGACAAAGAAAGTGACGATCACCGGAGATGTGACTCCATTAGGGGTACTGGCGAGTGTGTCGAAGGTGAAGAAAGCACAGCTTTGGCCATCTTCATCATTATCATCGCTATCATCATCGTCTACGCCATCGTCTCTACGGTCAACATGAATTATATCTTTTTCATGTTTACTGTTTTCTATTGATGTTTTTTGTGTCTGTACAATTACAAGCTTGATGACTCTTAGGTCCTTTACAAGTTTCATGTTTATCTTGTAAATGGAAAGTCTTTTAGTTAGATGTGTGGTAATGGAGCCTTTTTGTTTGTTTCGTGAAATAGAAATTTCGTTCCTTTATTTCACTTTGAATCCATCCCTCGGTTGGCAAGTCTGTCAATGTTTTGTTGGTCACTCATGCCCATATGAAACTCACCTGCTTGTGGGCATCATTGGCTGCTGAATTATCGAAAGAGAAAGGGAAACAACTGAAAGCGTCTAGTAAACTAAAACCCTTGAGCCCACATTTAAATTGAAATTCGAAAACATCACATGACGTTCCCTTGTACCATATATGCTCTCCTAATTAATTAATGATATCAATTTTGTTTTGTACAAGATTCAGAAATTGAAAAAAAGTTATCATAGTTTGACCAAAAAACAATCATGGGTATTATGCAAGAATCAATTTAAAAAAAGTTAGGATCGATGTGAAAATTTTCATTCCAGTAAATTATATTAATTCTTTTAACATTGATATATATTATGAAAAAAATTCTTTTATTATTTACTTTATGTCAATAAATTTAACCATTTATACAAAATACATTCATTCCAAAAATGAGCAAAAAGTAAGTAGTGAAAAAACTTGTATAACACACACACACACATATGAGAAGTCAGATGATATTTAAAAACAAATATTGTGTAATTTAGTAAAATATTAAAAGAAGTTAATGTTTTCATTTTGGGGAGAAATGAGAAAAATATTAATGGATAAAGATCCTCTCGTGGCGCCAATGGGAGAAGCTTCAGTTGCATTTTTAAGTCATTTTATTTTTATTTTTATTTACTTTTTAGTTTATAAATGTAAAAGTGAAAATAAAAATTATAATTGGAAGGTTAAAAATTGTAATTGTGAAAAAAAAACTTACACTTTAAAATTTTAGCAATATAATATAATTTAAAATTTTAAAATATAATTTTTTCACAATTATAACTCTTAACATTCTATACATTCATAAACTAAAAAGTAAAAAATATAAAAATAAAGATAAAAATAAAAATGACTTGAAAAGCCAACTGAAGCTTCTCCGATTGGCGGCACAACAAGAGAGGATCTTTATCCATTAATATTTTTCTCATTTCTCCTCAAAATGAAAACATTAACTTCTTTCAATATTTCACTAAATTACACAATATTTTTTTAGATTATAAATGTAAAAAGTAAACATAAAAATTATAATTGAAAGATCAAAAATTGCAATTGTAAAAAAAAAAAAAGCTTACACTTTACAAATTTTAATTGTATAGTATAAATCAAATTTTTAAAATATAATTTTTTTTCACAATTATGGCTTTTAACATTCTAATTATAATTTTTATTTTCACTTTTTACATTTATAATCTAAAAAGTAAAAAATAAAAAATAAAAAATGATTTAAAAGGCCAACTACACCCTCTCCTATTAACACGACAGAGGATCCCTACCCAAGAAAAAACAATCACATGCAAATGCAATAGTACTTGAATATGGTTGGTGCACTTTTAGATAATTAGTGGAGGAGACAGAGTAATGCATGCGAGGCAGGGATAGCAGAAGGCACTCAAGTCCAGGCTGGTCTTTGGGACATCCACACTCACTTATTTCACCTTCACTTTTTCCTTTCTAATTTCTATTCCCTTTTTCTGCTCTGATCCTAACGTTTCACCTCAGTTCCACCAAAAGCTATTTCACCAGCATATGTCATTAGTGCTTCTGCAATTTTTAAGAAGCTCAATACAGTGTTAATTTTTCACAAGTCCCAATGTTGGAAGCTTCACTTTGCCTGTCTTTTTTTTTTTTTTACTTTTTTAAATAAAGAGCTTAATTTTTTAAGAAGTTTAATTTTTTTTATTACTAATTCTTTATAAAATTTGTGTGAAATAAATAATTTTTTATCAACACATACAGATTTCAAAGTAATCCGAGAAGAGCTCAACTTTTTCAACAAAAAAAAAACTCTTCATAGCACTTTTTTTTTCCTCTCTGTCTGTCAATCTACCTACCTTGTCCAGAGCAAAATCAAATGATGAAAACAGGAGGGTACCCTTTATGGTTGTCTAGTCAAGATCAGATTTTCGTGCCGTAGGGTTCCTTCGTGTCTCTCCGTTTCATCTTCCTTTTTTGCTTTAATTTGGAATTCTGCCATTTCAAACCCATTTACTTGACGAAAAGAATTTTGAAATTTGACTGTTTGAGTGCAAGGGGAAACAAAGAGCTCTTCTCTTTTATATCCGTATCTTCTTGATTTGTTTATTTTACTTTCTTTTGCTCGGTATGTTTGGTAGTTTTGATTTCTTTGACTAAACCTTGGGCGGCTGCACAAAGAAAATACCAGAATGAGTTGAAAAGCAAACACCCATGAATCATGAATATGGATTATATATACATATATATGACGGGTAAAAAATCCATCTCTTTTTTAAGCGTAAGTAGGTGTTTGGACCCAATTTGTGCAAGCCATGATAAGGATTCTATTAGAAGTTATTTGGGATGTTATAATTTTGATCTGGCAAAACCAATTTAGTCCTTTTTCTGAAGGACCACCTGAACAGTAAAATGCTTTCGGCCCAAGCTGATAACAACAGAAGGAGAAGCAGCACAATCCCAAGAAATAAAAGAATAATCGTTATAAGCAAGCAAAGAACAAATAATGAAAGTTGAAAATGATAGGTTTAGGAAAAGCGCTTTGACTTGAAATAAAAGTAAACAGATTTTATGAATTGAAATCCCCATAGGATTAGATTGTAGATACTGAAATTGATGGTTCTTGAAATAAAGGCTTTGTTGGGCACGAAGTCAACTGAAGCATGTGTCCCAAAAAAAAAAAACTATAAGAGAAAAACACTCCTGGGCAAGTCACTGAGTTTTGTTTTACAAACATTGTCCTGAGTGATACAGACTAAGAGTTTCATGTATAAGCACGCGTTTAAAGATATGTGGGGTTTTCATCAATAAAAGGATTAAGGACCCTTTTTCCCTGTCCTTAAATTTCTCCTATATTCTCTCTCCCTCACTCTTCTTATTCAAGTTTTTAATTATGATCTTCTACTAAGTTCTTCGGCTAAAAGTAAATTATTGAACATCATGGACCACACTTCCTGGATGCTTCTAACATCAATGGACATGAGAAAACAAATAGAGGGAAAGTGAGGAAAGAAACTGAAGTTGCCTCTAGTCAGGTTTATGGACAAAAGTTAACTAATTCATGGAATATTGCAGACATCACATGGTGGTACACCTTAATAGCCTAAACTAAGCTTAAAAAAATTGCATACTTCTTATTTCATATTTTGCAACAGTAACACAATATTCAGAAGACTTTTCTGTTACCATATACAAGCGCGAAATATAAAATCTGAGACTGTGAAGGGTAGAAATAATTTCTCCTATTATTTTTTCCACCATTTAATAATGAAAACAACAAATGGGAAAGAGGTTTTTGTGCCACGTTAAGAACCATCCCTTCAAAATAAAGGGATTTTGTAGATGCCAAACAATGGTTTTATTCTCCGGCATTGCTTTAACGTTTATCTCTTGCAAAGAATAATAAATAAAAATAACACAATCTTCAATTGGAATTAAAGTAATAACACGAATCAGGCCTCAATTATTATTGGCTGTTATTCTAAAATATTCCTCATCCTTCTTGTAGACTTTGAGGCATTTTTGTGTAAATACTGAATAGAGTTTGTATAGACTCATTCATTATTTTCTTTTTGACAAAATGATTCTCGCCGTTAGAATACAAAATGTGATTTTCATATAGGACCATTCAGTAATTGGCCCCAGAGAAAAGTCTACAGGCCCATATCTTATCAATCATTATTTGCCAACGAGGCCCAGATTTACCTGACTTTTGCTATGGGCTTATGGCTCATACGTAAAATGATTTCTTTTTTAGTTTTTTTCAAGCAATTACCGCTGAGAGTAGCATCGAGATTAGGGTTTTGGCACAGAAGGGTAAGCTCAACCCAATCCAGGATTTCACACTGCCATAGTCTTTTAGAATTGAAAGGCGGAAATTACAAAGACTGTTTTTTTTTTAATTTTTAAAATATAAAATCTTTGAAAAAAATTTATCTTATAATTTAATTTAATTTTAAATTTTTAATTAAAATATATTTTATTTAAAATTTTAAATAAAAGATATTTTGAGTCAAAAAATTTAAAATTAGATTAAAGTATAAAATAATTTTTATTTAAAAAATTATATATATTTCAAATATATTAAAAAAAATCTGTATAATTTCAATAATTTTTAAAAGAAGTTTGTATAATTTAATTAATTAAATTTAAAATAATATATAAAGTGAAAAGTGAGAGTGTATATAAAGTTTATTTTCTTTTCTTTTATATATTTTTTAATCTCTTTCCATTCAAAAAACAATTCATTATTCTTTAGTAGTTTGGGAGGATTAGTCATTCCTCTGCGGCATGACACAAAAGCTTCGTCATGGGCGAGAAGAAACGACTACTTTATATGCAGTTGATTATGAATTTTCTTCAATTGAATTTTTATTTTCCATTTTCGTGAATCCTGGTCCATTTGTGAATGTGTAAAAACGAGGATTAAACTTCACGAGCTCAGAAACAAAACGAAAGCAGAGCTTCTGAATCAGTTGAAGGATCTCAAAGGAAAGTTCATATAATTTATTTAAATTTGTAATAATTTTAACTGTATAGTACTGTTTAAATTGCACTGTTTATTTCTGTAACAGTTTTTTAAGAATTTATTTTCTTTTTGTAAAATTACAGAATTGTGCACGAGATTCACTGAAATTTGAATTCATAATCTATTGCTGATAATATATATATATATATATATATAATTCGTATTTGATTTTTGTGTTTTTCACAAATTTATCTTCCCTTTCTTTTCGGCCCCGTGCATTCAGGGGCCCTACTTCTCTTTATTTAATAAAGCGCCAGACATTAGGGGTAAGCTTATAAGGCTAGACTTAATGCATGGTTTGACAAATTATTCATTTCCTATTCATTATTTGATTGAACTAAACTTATTTACTCCTGGTTTTTCTTCGAGTCATATTTGTCCTGTTATATTATATTTATTGAGGATGTCATTTATGTTTAATTAGGTCTTACCTCGGAATTCAAAAAATATCCTATGAGTTCTATAAAAATAATAAAAAAAAAGTATAAACAATACTTAAACTGATATAAACAATATATATATAATATCCGGCACACAATTTGTGAAAATTATATTGTTTATAAGCTACGACTCTCACAGATTATATATATACATATATATATATAGAGAGAGAGAGAGAGAGAAAGAGGGCTGAAGATCAATGATTTTAAAAGCTTTAGTTTTATTGGGTTTGATATTCCAACTAATTGTCTCTCTAAGCAATACGTGTTAGAAAGACTAATGGCATGTTTGATATGATTCAGAAAATAAAAAATGAAAAGTGAAAGTTAAAAAATTTTTAATGTAATTTTTATAATAATTATTAAATTATTATTTAATATTATTTATTAATTATTATTTAATTATTAAAAATATTATAAATATTTTTTATTTATAAAATTATTTTTTTTATTTTCATACCTAATTTTTTGTATAACAAACTACTTTTGCCATAAAAAACAATTAAATTAAATGGTTAGGTCAAAGAATATATCATAATATTCTTAGACAACAATAATGCCTGATGCCTCTGTGTCTCCAGCTAAAAAAACGTGTCATCCAAAATGCATGTGAAATGTGAAAAATAGAAATAAAATAAAGTTGGATGACCATCGGGCAGGTCATTTTCAACGGTGTGAACGGTTTGAGTTTCGAAGAATTTCAATGATTTTTCAAAACAGAACAAAAATTGCAATCTAGAATTTCCTAATTTATATGCATAGTTAATTTGTCTCTGCCAGTGGGACCCGCCGTGGTGGTGGGGCTGTTTAACGCTCCACGCCGAAAGGTCAACACATTCTGAGTTTCCCTTCTTCACTCGTATGTACATCTTCTTCACAATTTTGTTCTTTTTTATTTTTAATAATTTGTTTCACTATTTTTGGAGTTGATTGTTGCTGCACTTTAATGCTATACTTTGTCAAGTCAAATTTCGAAACATCACAATTTTTAAGTAATATATTTAATTAATTATATCACTTTTTATAATTATATTTAATATATATTATATATCAAGATGTATATATGTCAAAGATGAAGATTACTTTTTCCACTGACCTAATCAACAAAATTAGATGGACAATTCAGCCACGCCGTTCAAATTTTATGATCGAGACCTTTGGCGAAAAGTTTAATGACTAGTGGTTTCCTGAGTTTAAGCTTTCCTAAACAATTGAAAACATCCCTTTTTCCCAAGAGCCTTTGCCAAATGGGGCAGGAGATGAAGGGTTTCAGAAATAAAGAGGGAGGGTGTCGATCTGCCTCTTGATTTTCCACTCGAGGAGGATTTTATTTTTACTCTCTGCATTAATTTCTCCATATCAGGATAAATAATCTGAAGCAAGCATATGCCACCTTAGTGAATGAAATATATCTAATTTAAAAAATACTTTAACCTTATAAAACCTAAAAAGAAATCACTTTCTTTTCAATATAATATATACATTTGTCTGATGGATAAAAATAATCAGCGATGAACCAGAATGTCAATTTGTGCCATAAGCTTTCGGACTAGAGAGACAGTTCGCGCAAAATATGAACCTTGTTTCTTTTTTATTTTATTTTTATTTTTCCTCTTCTTAGTAAAAGTTGGAACTAAGATAGTCTCTGCAAGATCAGGGAAATACATATCATCATTCAACGAACTTCATGATTAAACTATTCGGTTAATTAATTTATAATATAGAAATATATTTCAATATGATAAATTAAATCAACTTGCTGAAACATAAGGGGCTACAACTTTTTTTTTAATAAAAAATTACGTCCAAAGATCATAAATTTACAAAATTTATAATAAACAATTTTAAAAATTTAAATTATTTAGTTGAACCTTAATTTATTTTATGAGTGGATGAAAACACCCACCAAACCTAGTACCAATTAAACATCTTAAAATTATAAAAGACTTTTAAATTTATTACTACCAAATTTTAGATTTTTTACCAACTAAGTATGATTATTACTACCAATTAAGCAACTTAAAACTTGATAATAATAACTCTAAAAATCCTTTGTAACTATGGGAGTCCTAAGTAGTAATTAAGTCTAGTGTTAACTTATGCATTCAAGTAACGTGATACAATTGGGAAGGAGGGCGATAACAATAAATCTTTATAGTAATAATGTTAAAATTTTTTTATAACTTAAAAAAGTTTGAGTTATAAATTTTTCTAATGTTATAACTTGTTCATGCAAGTGACTTCAGAATTAGAAAACAAGATAGTAAGAAATCTAAAACTTAATATAATAACTTAAAAATTTCTTATAACTCTACAAAATCTAAATAATAACTAATAGAAGAAGTAACAAACAAAAATGGTGAATTAATGTGATAAAAAACCTAAACACAGGCTGTAATTAGTCATTCTAAAAGTTCTTTTGTAATTTTAAGATGCGTATTAACTAAGTTATTTTCGTCCACTCACAAAATAAATCAAATTCTTCAAGTTTTCTTAATGTTTATAAAATTCTTAATTGTAAATTTTATAAACTTAGGTTTTTAAATATAATTTTTCCTTTTTTAAAAGAGACACTGATGGCTGAAGATAATCATTTAATTATTTGAATAAAGGATTAGATTTAGATAAGTTTCCTATATTATTGTTATTAAAAATTTTAATTAAAATATAATAAATATATGATTCTCTAATAATAATATGACTTACATTATTATTGAAAATTTTAATAACAAAAATATATAAAAGACTATATATATATATATATATATTTTCTTTTTAGAAAAATTATATGAGGGGCACATACATATTGAAAACTGAGTATGCTTGGTGAAAATTTTAAATAATATATCATAAATACTTTATTCTAAAAACGATTAAAAACTATGTAAATGATGTAAGCCTATTCACATAGATCAACATGAATTGCTTACCAACATCGATTTATAGCAATCTCCCTACCACATTATTTACAGGCTTACATATCATGAATTCACTTTTCTCTGTCATAGAATTTCTATTCAATACAAGTTTCACTGAGAGATTCAAAAGCGGAAGCATAGTGATCATTATAATGTCCAATGCAAATTTTGAAAGCCCTAAATAATCAACCAGAAATTCCAACACTTGCCATCACATTCGTAGAAGAAAGGAAACAATATAGTGATGTATGCAGACGCAATTTTCATGAAGGTGGTTGATTTCCGTAATGTCTCTTAGAGAAAATCATTCTTACTAATAACCCTCTTAAACTTAATATGGTCAGTAAAAAATAATGTCGTAATTCTCCTGTTAAGGACTGCGATGTATTTAACTGTTAAAAGATAATAACCAACTATTAACCCATTAATTCATTAATTATCTTATCTGATAGAAATTGAAACCAAGATATAAGGACCACTAAATCAAGGACTACTGAATCAGACTATTTAAAATTAAAAATAAAAAAGAATCAGAATATAAAATATTCTAACTTATCTTTGTTTAAAATATTCTAATATTAATTAACTTAAAAATATTCTAACAAATTATATATCAAAAGCAACCTTAAACTTCTTATATATTAGGGTATACACGAACGCGAAAATTCATGACTCATAATGTATTGATATGTGACATGCAGGTTACTGCTTACTTACGTGAAAGAAACAAAATCGTAATCAAAGTTATTTGTGAGACTATTTAAAAAGAAAAATAAAAATTGCCTCTAATTAGATTAATAAAAGAAAAAAAGAAAGAGATAGTAGCTATGACTTGATCAGACTGAGAGAGGACAGGGTTTGGTACCTTAAGATAAATTAACTAGTGGAAACGACAAAGCACGAAATGAAATAAGATTTGAGATTCAGTTGCTCATATTTTATAGATAGCTGACGTTCATGAGAAATTAAAATTTCCTGGAAATTTTATTAAAAACTTACACCAGATATAAAATCCCTAGCTTTCTAGAAAATCAAGAGAAATCTCTACCCCAAAAGCCCCTAGTTTCTTAATCAGAATTTGAAAATCGAAGGCATACTTGTGTTACAGGGTAGGTGTGATGAGAAAAATAGAAACACAACAATGTTGTATGATCATTGCGCGCGGGGTAGGTGGGTCAGTTTCAACAATCGGAACGCTTGCTCTTGATGAATTTAAATGATTTTATAGAATAAAACAAATATTGCAATCTATATTTTTTTTTTGGGTGACGTCAATCTAAGATTTTATGCGTACATTAGGCCACACACAGTCCATTAGTGGCCACCAGATGGATACGCGGTGGTGGGAATTCCAAAATATTTTAATCAATATTTTAATCAAAATAAATCTCACCGCCAACTATATATTTTAATCAATATTTTTACTTTAATATTATATATATATATATATATTAATTTAATTCCAAAATATGGCAATTTTATAATAATTCATTTAATTATATCACTTTTTGTCATGTGGGGATTGAGGAAATAGCAAAGATAAAAAGAGGGTAACTTAGTCAAATATAAATGATGATGCATTGCTTAAAGTCTTGGATGAATAAGTTCTTCCTTTTTTTTGTCCCGGGCCATGGAGAAAGAGTTAGTTTATAGCAACTAATGGACAATGATATTTTTGGCGGGATGCTGAATGCTTAGTGATTCTGCCATTTAACTTCTTTTTATATATAGATGGAATTATGCCACTACTAATTATTGCTTTAAAGTTATATGGGGTTACCTTAGTAATATATGTCTTGTTGGAAATAATTTAAAAATTATGATAAATTTAAATCCGTTAGAAATTAGTCAACTAATATAATACAGCAGTATCATGGAGCATCTATAAAACACACTAATCGATTAGTTCAATAACTAGTTGACTAGGAATCAACTCCTAGTTAACTAGTCCAATTTAGATGAATTCTTAAAATTGTTGCAGGATATAGTTAATTGGTAGCCAATGTTAATCGACGAGCTGAAAACAAAAATATCGAAAACTTGATTTGTTTGATGGATTTGGTGCTTATTTAAGTGAGTGGTTATGATGTTTCACTATATAAAGGTTTAGTGACAATTGGAAGAAGTGGAAATTCTAAAGGAAAAAAATACTCAATCAACATGATTGAAAATTGAATTTTGAATTCAAATGGAAAGATATGATGGTTTATAATCAATTTTATGAATAATTGATTCTGAACACATGAAAACCAAGGAGAAGAGATCAAAAAATTCTCTCAAGATCCCACTCTCTTAAACCTTTTACAAGCACTCTCAAAAGAAAAGATTCCATCATTGTTAAGTGAAATCCTCTAAGGTGCTTTGAATAACTCTAGAAGTAAATTTACCTATATCCAAAAGCAACTAGTGAGGGGAAGTATTATTTTAAAGAGTGTTTTAACATGTGTTTCAAAATTTTCTTCTATATTCCTTGACTCATATCAATTATGATTTTTTTTGTTAATTGCTCCTTGAGTTCCTAACAAATTTTTATTTTATAACTTCATTGCAACTCAAAATAACTATCAATCTTAAAGCAATATTTTGTGGTAGAGTTAAATTTTGGAAATTTTGAAAGTTTGATAGACTAATCTTATAAAAGAAGATTTGATTTTCATCAATTGTTGAAAAACATTGATATTGTAATTTTTCACATCAATTTCCTATGGCCATTTCACTTGATGCATGGAACTCAAATCACAAAGAAAAGGTATAAATTTGAATTTAGTGCATAATAAGGATAATCACCTCGTCCAAATTAAATTTGGATAGTATAAATTTTATTTTAGTTTATTTCAAATTTTAATTTTCTTTTAGTATTAGAAGATACAAGATGCAAAATAAAAATTGTTTTTCTAATCGCTAATTAAAAAATAATAATTAAAATTAAAAAATAAAATAAAATTTAAATTGTCTAAATGGCTAAATACTACAGTATTCATCACTAAGTAATAAACATCAAATTCACAGTCGAACTATATATAATATTAATTTTGTACTGATTTGACTCTATCGTACTTGCAAATAATGGAAAACTCATGAGATGAGATGGTTTATATATATATATATATATATATGTATACATATATACAGTGATTTGATCTATCCATGCAATTTGATAGAACAGTTTCTCTTGACATGACCAAAATATGTGATTTGATAAAAAGAGATATGAGATATTGCAACTTTGTGTGTCATGATTGAAATTGACTGTAAAACCTAAATGAAGATATATATATATATATATATATATATTCACAACAAACACACATAAAGGTAGTGTGCTAGGTTTTAAACCCTTGACTGTTGCCCTCTTTTTTATTATTCTTCTGCCACTTCTTGTTTTGGTCTTGTCGAAATTGCCCTTGCCTTCTGTATTGCAGGGTTGCGCTTTTTTGGTCATTTTTCACCCAAGTCTTCTACTTCATGTTTCAACATCAAAGCAATCTTATTAAACAGCAAACTTGGGATTAGGATGACCAGAAATCATTGGCTATCATCTCTATTTTGCTATAACTCATGCTCCTTCTTTACTGCTATTCCTACGTGGTATTCTGTTGCAAAAACCATGTTTCATTATTACTTCTTGGCTACAAGTTCCTTTCAAGCAGAACCACCTCCCTTCAGGTTTGAAACTTAGTCATTGGTTACCAAAATATGCTCGTATCTTTTTGTTCTTTCTTGTTGTTTTAGTGCGTCTTCTTTCCTTTCTATTTGTCTTGAATTTATTCTGCATAGTCCCTCTTATTTGTCATGGATTCTGGTCTAAATGTTCAGCATATTTGTTGTTGGTCAGTTGCCTTTAATATCCTTTGAGTTCTCTTTGCTTTTTGGTGTGTGGTTGCTTTTCTTTTGGCTCAAAAATCTGCTTCGCATTTCCTCCCTTCCTAACTTTCGGTTAAGTAGAACAGAGGTGTGAGTAGGGTTGTCTTGTGTGTGCCTCTATTGGTTTGGGGAAAGGAAAAATGTGAGTGTGAAATTCAGGACTCAATTAGCTTTATTTTCTCTTGGTTTCCCATGTAAGCTGTCCATTAAGCCATTATTTTTGTGAATTTGGGTTAACAATGAAATTTTCTTTCTTGGTAGTTGCTATAGACAAATCCCATATTGTAACGACATTTGAGGCTTAAAGAAAATATATATGTATACTAATAATAATAATTAATTAATAAAATGACAATTTTGAATTTTGGTGGATTGGTAGTTTATTGTGCTAATCCTTAAACTTTTTGGGGTAAATGGTTCTAAATCACATAAAGTAAATGCCTTACTTTTACCTATTTTGGTTCATGTTTTAGACTTCGAGTTATTGGGAAATTTCTATGGTAAATGAGGAAAAAGTTCAAGAACTCTAAGTTGGGAATTTATAAGAGGTTCATTAATTTTGAGAAACTTTAATTCCCTTAAGATAAGGTTTTATAGCTAACATTTAATTGAGGTATAAAAATTAAGAAGGAAAGTTTCTAAATGAATTAAGTATGGGATGGTAATGCTAGATAGAATAGATAGGATACTTGAGTATCAACAAAATTGTAACTTAAATATGTTAGGTTGGTATTGTAAAAGGAACATAATTGATTACTATATTTAAGGAAATTTTTTAAGATGAGATGTTTGGGAAAATAAGATAAATTTTCTTATGGGGTATTTTAAGGTCATCTAAACACTAAGATCTTGTGAATCGGAGTTATAGGATGTTTGGGAGAATTAGTTACAACTAAGGAAATAGCAATGGATACAATAGAGAACTTCTTTGTGTCACATTGAGAGGTGAGTAAATAATGCGGACTATATGCTATATATATATATATACATGAATATGCAATACAACTTCATTTCAAGATTTGTGGTTAAATAGTTCTTAATTAAATGTATTTATAGTATTAATTATGGTTCTAGTTATTTAATTATTTGAATTTCTATTTAAGTATTTCTGGACTTTGGGAATATATATACCGATATTAGAAATTGCCTCTGTAGACTATGAGAATTTTAAATTCCACTTCTTGATTTTTTTTGTAAATGAAAATATTTAATGAAATGCTCTATTTGCATGTTCGAACTACAAATATGCATGATTAATAATTTGTGTTACTTTGAGCATGTACTTATAAGATGATTTCTTGTGGTAGCTATCTATTTCAAGACCTTGTAGCTAATCATAGTAGTGGTTAGTCATGGTGCATTGTGATATGTACCATAGTTAGTGGGGTGTTGCTAGCCCCATATGGCTGGCCACTTTACATAGATTTGTTTTTATTTTCGCTAGTGAATTGCTCAACGCCTGTGTTACCCTCGTGAGTTGTGTGCTCTACGTCTGATTCAGTTGATACCATCTAGATGCTCATATTGAATTTAATGAATTATTTTTATTAGAAAGAGTTATTAATCATTATATTAAGTGTCTTAAATTTTTAGATTGCTATTTTGAAATGAACTTTAATTTAAATTTTTTTATGCCCTATAATTAGCCTTGTTTACTCACTGAGTGTTTGACTCACTCTTTCTATTTTTAATTTTTCTTATCAAATAATAGGACTGAACCTAATCCTTTTTCAGCAGCTTAAGATCAGTCATCTTTCCTCATTCTTCGTGATTCCCTCATTTGTTCACACAAGCATATTTTGATGATTTACTTGAAATTTATTTTGTTTTTGTACTATGTTTGTATGTAATTCTACTGAACCACAGATAAGGTCTCTCACCCTTAGAAATTGATGTATACTAGTCTGGATTGATAGTAGAACTCCCTTTTGATATATTTGTGTTAATTAGGTTTATTGTAGAAGTATCAGGAGGTCTAAATTACAAGGAAAACTCTACTGAAATTTCTTAAAAAGCCACTTACAATTAAATATGTTTAATGCAAGTATAATCTACAATTATTCTATTTAGTTTTATCATCTGATATTGAGTTATAGGAATATTCACCAAATGTTTTGTGTTGGCTACATTTGTAGTTTTAGGGTGTGACATTAACCATTGGTTTTCAATTTTTCATAGAAAAAATTGTATCTTTCAAGTGAATGCAATAATTTGCTAGAAAAATTATATTTAAGGATTGAAGTTTTATCAAATTTATAATAAAAAAAATTTAAAAATTAAAATTATTTTCAAGAACCAAAATTACTACTATTTATTATTAAGTTTAAGAAATTTATTATTAAATTTTAAGAAAGTTATCATAAAAGTTATTTAAATTGTAACTTTTCTAAGATTTAATAATAATTTTTCTAATTAGTAATTAGTCTCCGATGTTAATAATTTTGGTATTTAGAAATAGTTTTAATTTTAAAAATTATTTATTATAAATTTTACAAAATTTGAATATGTTTCCTGGGTTGATTTAAATATGAAATAATATAATATGTGAGGAAGACAAGGCATCTATTTCCTATCTCATATATATATATATATATATATATATATATAACTCGGTCCTCCAAGAGTAGTTTGTTTCAATGGGATGCATATTCATTATATAATACTTTGATGGAGCAAATGTCGTCCTAACATATATAATATTATATTGGATTCTTGTAAAAGGATTTATGTCCCCATGGATTTTATCTTTCATATTACTGTTTTATGCGTTTGATTACAAATTATAGTTTCTAAATTATTAAGCATATGTTGAAAAGTATATGAGTGCATGAAAATTATACACTACCAAAATGGTAATAGGAATAAAATGATTTAAAAAGATTTTGTTTCCACTCAATTTAGGGACTCATACTGTTGGCACAGAATTAGTGATGGTTTTTGTAACACATAGTTTGCTTGATTAATATCTACTTTACAAAAATAGGCATGGTGAAATAATAATTTTTCCTTGTCTAAGATTTTTTTTGAGATATGTTTATACACAAATAATTATAATTATAATTATAATTATTATGCCATGAGAATTTCTTTTAAGAAAGTTTTAAAGATTTATCTTATGATTGACTAAGCATATGATGAATTACTAGATAAGGTGCAAATTTATCTACTAAGTTATATGCTTAGATATTATGAATAGTAGTTTTGAAATAAAGTGGTTAATGTAAATTTATAAGAAATATTTATTATTACAAATGGAATGAGAAATTTTGTGAAGATAGATTTTAACCTGTATTAAAATAGAAAATATGCTGAGGGCTTATCCTTGAAGCTATTAAAAGGTCATTAAATTCAATAACTTAGTTTAAAATAGATAAAAGACTTCTTATGGTGATTCACTCACATGTCATTAAAGCCATTTGAATTCTTATGGCTAAAAAGCACTGGATCACTAGATCCCTTCTGAAGTTTTGGTCATTGCAAGGAATCCCTTGGATTTTAAAAAATGACACTAAACCTCCTTAAACTTTTAATATTTATACAAAGAACCTCTCTCTGTTAGTAATTCTTTTAAAACATTAATAAAAGTTATCACATCAAATATTTCTTGGCCATGTGTTATCTGAGTTAGATTAAGGGGGCATTTTAATCATTTACTAAAGCAAAAAATGCACAAAATCATAACCTAAAATGCAAACTATCATCTTCATCTCTAAAATCGTCTCCTTCCTTCTCCTAACATTCTTTGTCTTCCTCCATTCTCATCTTCTTCACCAACCTTGGTTCTACTACTTAGAGACCAACATCATCGTATACTCGGTTCCTTTACTACCAAAGAAACAATGAATACCCAAACCAAAATCAATTGACAAAAAGCAAAATCAAATTTTTTACTTCAATAAAGGTAAAACAATAAATGCTATAACTAATAAGTAAAATAGCATTAGATAGAAATAAAGAACAAGACTAATATTGAATAAAATATGAATTGCAATAATAGAAAAAGACCTACTTCAACAAATTTGACTTTAACATGAATTTCAAACAAGGTAAAGCATGAATTGAATTCAAATAAAAAAGACAGACAAAAATCACAAAATTATAGTAAAATCTTTAATTGTAGGAAATTTATATTAGTAAAATACACATACTTCTATTTTAAAAGTGCAAACTTTGGCACCATCCTAAGTGTACCCACAAAGCCAAACTTATGGAGGATGAGAATAACATCCAACCAAAAAAAGTGTTTAAAAGTCAAAGCAGTATACTTTGATGTGTAATAGACTACATTAACCCTAAGCTCGGATACTCAAATCCAAGCTCAAAAAAATCAAAAATCAAAATCACCTAACTTGCAGTAAAATTTACCAAAAATAACAAGATTATATTAACCAAACTTGCATTGGAATTCTAATGGGGTTGATGGTAATGATAGTTTTATACTTATTTTTCACAAATTGGAAGCCCTAGCACTAGAGAATGAGGAATACAATTTTAGGGTGAAGATGATAGTTTGCATTTTGCATTATGATTCTATGCATTTTTTTGGCTTCAATAAATGATTAAAATGCCCCTTTAGTCAAGCTCAAATGATATATGGCCAAGAAATATCTGATGTAGCAACTTCCATTAGTGATTTAACAGAGTCACTAATAGAGGAAGGTTTTTTTTACATAATATTAAAAGTTCAAGGGGGTTTAGTATCATTTTTGGAAACTCACATAAGTTCTTCACATATAATCCAAATTTCAGGGAGATTATATGCATTTTAGCCAATTCTTGTAATGTGTACATGCTCAAGTTATACTAAAAATAAATATGCTTCATAATTTACAAACTACAAAACAATGAATAAGTATTGGTTGTTGAAAGTAAGGGATAGTCCTACGATACATTGGAAGGAATATAAATCTAGGATTGAAATTTTAAACACTTTCATGTAGTATTGGATGGATAAATAGTTGACTAGTTAGATAACTAGTGTAACTCATTCTATCATAGAATATGAGTTATAATATACAAAAACAATAGACATATAAGAATATGGTAGAAGAATAAGAAAAAATTTATGGCTATAACCAAACCCATTCATTTCTTTGTGCTATGTCTATTAAGCAAATGTCTAATGTATTATATATTTCAACAAACATCAAGATATCATAACTTGAAACACATCACATTTTGTAATAGTAAAATTACAATTCAACATCTAAGAACAATAAATAACTTGGTAGATGTTCTTTCATAAGAACTCACAAAGTAAGTTGTGAGAAAATTTTGATTAAACTAAATCTAATCAAGAAGTTCAATGTAGTAACAACAAGTTACTAATAAGTGGTTGGAGTTACTAAGCAATTATTAATTCAAAAATAGTCCATATATAAGGTCAAGACGGTGAATGCTATACTCTTAATGAAATTAATATAAACTTATGGGGTTTTAAAGAACACTTCACCTATGTGAACATTCAAGAGTGGAATCATTCTTCTCATAAATTGAAGTAAAAAATTCTAAAAATGTTCATAAAATTTAGAAGTTGGACATGGCTAAATATATGCTAGTTTTTTGTTACTCTTGTTAAAAACATTTAAGATCATGTCTGTGATAGTTCCAGTTTTAATTAAATAATTATGCTTCAATGCTTTAAAGCAACCATTAATTTTTTTAAAACTTTAAATTATTTATAGTAACGAAAGGTCCAAGTTGAAAGATACTTTTCTTCATGCATGATTATATAAGAAGAGAAATTACTTAGTTTTTAAACTAAGTGGAAGATTGTTCGAAACGATTTAAAAACTATGATAAATTCAAATCTATTGGAGACTAGTTAATTAGTCACTAATACAATATAGAAGTGTCATGAATTATCTTTAGAATATACCTATTGACTAGTTTGGGGACCAATCAACTAGGAAAATCAACTCTCGGTTGACTAATCCAATGTAAAAAGATTCTTGGAATCATTATGGGACATACTAATTGTAATGAACATAATTTTTGTAAAATGATGAAATGAGTTATATAAAAGCAAGTCTTTTGAAATGAGATAAATAATGTCCCAAAAAAATTGAGTAGAGTCCTAGGCTCTTAAAAATGATAATTCCAAACTCAGACGAAAAGAAAACGAAGTTAGGATGGTGAAACAAATTGCGACAAAAACTGACGAAACATAATGATATTTTCGTAATTAAGTGTAAATTTTGGAAAAACATACATGAGGGCTTTTTAAACAGAAAATTTGAGTTACCCAAGGTTTTTAGAGGCTCCAAAAACCATGAGAAGCCCTAGAACTAGTAAAACCCCTCCGGTGTACTTTTTTCAATAGCAGTGAGCCTGAACAGCCTGAACTTTGATAGATTCGTTCGGAAAAGTTTTAACTCTAATTTAAGTAATTCCAAAGGTATTTTATTAAATTAGGAACCTAAATTTTATAATAAAAAATATGATTCTAAAAAAGGAGCTAAAACGAAACTTAAATGGAAAGCCATTACAAAAGGGATAAAATTGGAATTTTTCTTAAGAAAAGAAGCTTCTTGAACTCCCTTTAAAGCTCACGTTTCTTCTCCACTCTTCTCCATGATTCTATTCTACCTGAAAACTAGAAAAAATTCAAGGGTGTGTGGCGCACAAGAGAAAAGGAAAGAGAGAAGAAACCAAGGCAAGAAAGGTAGGTAAATTTATGGAATTTCAAGCTCATTTTTCTTCCAATCTTGCTCTTCTCCTTTCATGCTTTCTTTCTATGGTTTTCTTAAGATGATTGATTTTATTTTTGGTCCAGAACTTAAAAAGGCAGTTTGAAAATTTTGAGAATAGGCAAACCAAGAAGAAGAATCTTTGAAAGCATACTTGAAACCAAGATAATTGCTTGTTGTTGTCGCTTCTTTTCCTTGCTCCATGGATGTGTGTATTTCAGCCAAGAATAGAACCAAGGGAGGGGAGAATTTTCTGTCCAAAAGCAAAAGGAGAACTAGGGTTTTAAACCATGGAGAAGAGAAATATAACAAGAAATTCTAAGAAAAATTAATAGAAACTAAGATAGAAAAGTATGGTGTTCTTTAGGGTTTTATGAAACTTAATTTTATGTGAGTGTTTCTTTGACTATCTAAGTGTTCTCTTGAGCTCTTAAGATTCTTAGAAACCTCCCCAAGTGGCTCTCCTATCAAGAAAAATTTTAAAACCCTATAAACCTCATTATTGCCCTATGTTTCAGCCAAGCAAGGTTCCATGGGTTAATAAGTGTTTTAAATTATTTTAGCCTTAGTTTGAGACTTTAAATGATATTAGAAGATGGGAGATGTGACAACCCTATCTTCTAATCATTGTAATTATAGCTAAATACAAGATTATTAATTAATGATCAAGGTTTGAGGTCATTATATTTTACCGCATTACGAAAATGTGAGGGAATTTGAACCTTGATGTTAGGGTCATCACCATACCACCACAACAAAACAAAATTTGTATCAAAGAAATCCTACTACCATAAGGGGTTTATGACTCAACCGTCCATCAGTTTTAATACCTAATAACCTCCCACAAGTGTTCTTATATCATCTCATATCATTACCGTTGAAGAAATTGGGATTTCTAGGTTCAAAAGAGTAGGTTGGGGACTTACGCCGCGGCCTAAACCTTCCCCGCCGCGGCTAGATTGTTCTCTGGAATCATTGGGCAAATTTCACGAATCTATCACCGCGGTGTGTTGGACCTTTGCCGCGGCCGACCTATGTGGCGCCGCAGCAGAACACCTCCTGGAACCACTGCTCTCACTCCCAGGGTTCTTGCCTCAGCGCAATATATTTGTGCCGCGGTGAGTTTTGCTTCTGTCCAATCCTTATTTAATTTTCTCGACTCACACCGCGGCAGGACATACTGCGCTGCGGCGAGTTTTGGTTCTGTTACCCTTCTGGGTGATTTTTTTTTTCGCTCTGTGCCGCGGCACAATGAACCTCACCGCGGTGAGGTTCATTGTGCCGCGGCGCCTTTCGACACTGTCTCACATTTGGCCACGACGAAGCCTTCTTGGCCGCGGCGCGACTTCCTCCTGTGACCATGTTACCCAAATTTCACCCTCTACACTCCAAATCTCATCTTAGAAACACTCTAGGTCCACCTACCCTTGTCTTATGTGATCCTAATGGTGTCTATCTACCCCATTTACCCATCAATCCATCCATTACCTTTGCAAAACTTAAATGCTACTTCCTACTTGTCCCACTAGCTCATCTCAACAAATTCAAGAATATATGATAGCAAGATCACATGCATTAGCAGCAATTTACATCCTATGGAATTTCATAAAGATTCCATTCAACAATAGCTTACCTCCAAGGCATCATATGATTACCATTCCCATGAGATGATCCATATCACAATTTCAGCAGAACTACATATATATATATATATATATATATAATGCTATAAGTTCATACATTAATCTTCAACTACGATGTGCCTTGAAGCCTTAACGGTTACATTTCAATCAAACAAAATATAAACGCCTACACTTGGCAACATGATTACATGATGATGCTATGTAAACTAATAACAAAATTGCATCTACCATATTCTACTCAGACCAAGTGTAGCTCTCCACACCCGGCCTCAGTTCATGGATGTTCATCCACTTACTTACCCTTATCCTTACCCGAGGAACTTTCACCTGAAATATTAATCCCATAAAACAGGGTGAGATATAAATCTCAGTAACCAAGGCAATTCCATCATATATCCAATCTAATTAGCATATAAGCATGAATCAAAATCAACATCAGAATTATATCCATCATAACAGCAAATGAAATAATTAGGCTATCATGATTATTATCCCATACTAGCAATCATATTATCACATGTTAAAGGCCATTAACACCAGGAGAGGCCCGTCCACGGCACCCACTCCCTATTGAACATAACCGGGGCTTAGTGCATCTGGGTTTGATCATAACTCAGTGTTCGATCGAAGCACATGCACGGGTGGCAGCCGCATCACAGCTCCACCATGGACTCACAAGGTCCAATACAATATAACAGATAGCCAATCAATTCATTCGACATTTCAAATCATTCATTTACAGCAACATATGAAATTAAAACAAATATATACATGGAATTGATATAAACCCAGTTACCTCACTTGTAGACACTTGCAACAGTCACCAATGGTGCAAAAATCCTCTTATAACCATAGCATCATATAATTACTACTCTAATTCATTATTAACAGTTACAATCAATACCCAAAGAATTTAAGATGCTAATGACTACCTAAGAATCACTTACCTAGCCACTATAAGTCCCAAATTCAGATTAAATTGTCTTCTACCAGAAAACTCAATGTTCCACCCAAAATCCTAAGTAAATTCGTACATAATTAATACCCATTTTATAAATTAGCTATGAGGGTCTCAAATTAACAAATGAAGCATTAAAATGAAGGGTTTAAACTCACCCAAGGTCAGCCCTAACCTCAACCTACGAATTTCACAAAGAAAACCCCCAAACACTCACATTTCAGATTTTGGGTAGGATGAAAATGCTCCAAATGAAAAACTAATCAAGCCAAATTAAAGAAGAAGATGAAAGGATTAAGTTGTATGACTATTACCTTGGCTAAATCTTACTCTAAATGTGAGAAAATGCCAAATCTTTGCCTTCAACCCTAGCCTCCTTCTCAACCTCCGAATTTTTGCTTTTTAAGTTTTATGTTTCAGCAAGTGGGAGGAAGGGGCTAATGCATTAGGGTTTTAGGTGGGTTTAAGTTGGGTCAAAGATGGGTCATGGGTTGCTCCAAGGTCTAACTTCATTTGGGCTGCAGATTTTAGCTTATTGGGCCAGTTTTAAAGTGTTGGGTTGCAGAATTTGTTGGGCCAGTTCTTGTCCATTAGGTTGCTAAAGTTTAATTAAGTTTGGGCCAAGTTTGAGAAGCTCAAAAATGTGGGTCTGCACAAGGGTTATTGGGCCATATAGAGGAGTCTATACAAGGTAGATTTTGAGCCTCCATCACACTAAATTGGGTTGGGTCTGCACTTAACTAATTGGGCCCCCATTAGCCTTTTCTCATGATCTATTAATTTAAGCCTAGATAAAATTTTTATCCCAATTAAATCTCAAACCCATATTAATTACGTTTAATTAGTCTAATCTATGATTAACACCTTAATTAATTATGGGGTGTTACAGGAGAAACCATTGAAAAAAATTTAGGAGCCATAGATTGGAAGATGAGACAATGGTGTCCATAATAATACTTTGTAAAACAACTTAATTCTAAGCTTGTGTAAATGATTATGTGAGGGCTCCAAGAAATTTGAATGAGGTCAAGAGGCCTAGAGATGGAAAGAAATGGGAACTTAGAGTTTGAATTGTGAAGGTTGCTTCAACAAACTATTTATGGAACTATTATGCCACTTATAGAACCAAGTATATGTTTAAGAGTGAGTTTAGTGTCTTAGTTTGTTTCAAGTGTATAATTATGTGTTAATTGTGATGTTTAGGTCAAGAGAACCCTACTCCACCTCATTCTTCTTGCATTCTTGTGCATGTGTATGTTTTTGTGTGCATGTATGTATTTATATTACTTGAAAACATGCCACTTGATGTTTGAGTTTGCATTGGAACTAATGTGTATTCTTGAATGACTTTGCTTGTGGAAATTGCTCACAAGAGTGAGGTAACGCCAAAAGACCCTTAGTGTGGGTGAAGAGATGCCAAAAGTTTTAAGGCATTGGTGAGACTAAGTTAAAAGTCTCTTGGATGAGTGAAGCCAGGTCAAAAGTCCCTAAGCCAAGGGTGAGGCATATTTAAAAGTCTTAAAAATAGAGTGAGGCAAAACCAAAAGTCTCTAGAGCTTCTTGATGGTTTGATTGTGAAATTGTGGCATAAACATTTAATGAATAAGCATTTATGATCCAAGTAGCTTGTTTATTTGTACATTTGATGTATGTATGCCTTGAATGTATGTGTGAATGGGTGTGTGAGCTATTGAAATGTCTAGGTGGTGCCTAAGAACCAAGAAATGCAAGCCAATAATTTTGAGAAGTTGTATTTTGTCTATTATGTAACCTTACTTGTAATTGAATATCAAAGTGAGCTTGTACATGTAATTTTTGAGATGTAAGACCATGAGCAAATGTAAATTGATTTATGAATATTGTATAAACCTTTGATGGCACCACAACAATGTAAATATGTAAATTGCTTCCTTGATGGCTTGTGTGAATTAGTGTATGAATGGATGTGAGATAACTAAATTGAGATGCATAGAATTTAAGACCACTTGGGCAGTTCTTACAAGTCATATTCATATTTTTAAACTTGCCAAAGAGATGCCAAACCATTAAGGAAGCCATTTGGGCAAAGTTGACATCTAAAAAGAGATAAAATTGACCATATTGTGAGGCTATATCACTTTCTATCCAAATGAGCTCTCATTGATATGAAATTTAGCATGCATCTAAAGCTTATTCAAAGCTTTTTGAGAAGCTAAAGTGTAAAATATTTAGAGGTTTATGAAATTTTTGAAGTTGACAAATTTTCTGGTTTTTGGTCAGTATACTATTCATATAGTCCGAATTATATCTCTATCACTTATGGGGCAAATGAAGTCAAATTGCCATGAAATTTTATAAAAGAAAGTAGACCTTCCTAGTGACTGTGCCAATTGGAAGCATCTCATTTGGATATCTAGAAAGGAATATATAAATTTTTGAAGTTGTTGTTCTATTCTAGGCCAACCTCTAGACCCATGTTATTATTTGATTGATTTTCAGAATCTGAATGAACTTAAATTGGTCTGGAACTATTTTTTTTTCTCTAGTTAACATCTGTAGTTTTCCAAATTAGTATAGATTGCATAGATTGGATTTTTTTTGAAATTAATTATGAATTTCTAAAATTTATATCACTAAACTATATCAGATTTTTGGGTAGCTCGACCTCCTTATCTTTTTTTGTTATCAAATGTGGTCAAGATGAAATTTCGTGGCTGAAAATTATTTTTATTGTAAATTTGACATTTAGGGCTTGCCAACAAGCTATGGTTTGTATGATTTCAAATTTTCTATATTTAGTTATAATTTTTTAAAATTTCTCTTAAAATTTATCATTGTACAACCGTGAAGAATGAAGGCAATTTTAGAAGTCTTGATTTGAAAACCATTGATTGCTTGATATTTTGAGTTGATTGTGATTTGTCCCAATGATAAATGACTAAAGATTGTTGTCAGATAATCCACAAAGCCCACATAATGCTAGTTGAGAAAAATTAACTCCAATGTAATGCGATAAAGTGCATGAAAATATGATTTTTTTTTTAATAATTCTCTATGAATATGCACATAATTATTTTGAATGGAAGGATATAATGAGAGAAAATATAAGGTATGACACTAATCTACTCATGGCCAACGCTAGTTAACAAGGTGAAAATAGGAATATTAAAAACATGATTTTTTTTTCACAAATTTAGTACCTAATAAAGTGAATAGTTATAAGGTTCTATTATATAATAGTTTAGTGACTTTTGGAAGGAGTATAAACTCTAAAAAGACTTCCAACCAACATAATTGAAATTTGAATTTTAAATTCAAATAGAAAGACATGATAATTCATAATTAATTTTATAAATAATTAATTTTAAACACATATGAAAAACATGAAGAAGATAACAAAAAATTATGTATGAAATCTTACTCTCTCTAAAACCCTTTACAAACACTTTTGTAAGAAAGGGTTCCATTATTACTAAATGAAATCTTCTTGAGTTCCATAATTAGTTTTATTGCAATTAGTTCATTGTTATTTAAATTTAAAAATTTTGACTATATAAAATTCCTTCTATAATTTAAAATTCTTTTGCATTAGTATTTATCTTCAACAAATTTATAGCTTCCTTTTCATAAAGTCACCTTGTCCTTTCCTCTTACTCCATACTTCAAAAGCTCTTCTCCAAAAAAGAAAAACTAAAAATTTATGATATTAAAGAATTGTCACTCACTCAACCAATCCCACAAGCATGACCACCGGTTGAGAAGATAACGATGGAATAGCACTCATATTCCTAGCTAGCTTAGGTGTTTGTGTGTGTTGAGTAACACACGTATTGCTTGCGGGATTAGTCCTCAGGGAAAGGGACAGATTGCCCATCTCAATTTACTTTAGGACGAGGAGATATTATAATTAAAGGTAATTAAAGACTACAGTGAATAAATATAATTTTTTAATATAAAATATTATTATATTAAAAATGCTGTATTAAACATGATAAGTAGAAAGTTGTAAAGCAATAATATAATTAATATAGTATAAAAAAGTATTGAAGTTAAAATTTTAAAAATGTGATGTCAAATATAGCACTCATATTCCTAGCTAGCTTAGGTGTTTGTGTGTTGAGTAACATACGTATTTCTTGCGGGATTAGTCCTCAGGGAAAGGGACAGATTGCCTATCTCAATTTACTTTAGGAAGAGGAGATATTATAATTAAAGGTAATTAAAGATTACAGTGAATAAATATAATTTTTTAATATAAAATATTATTATATTAAAAATACTGTATTAAACATGATAAGTAGAAAGTTGTAAAGGAATAATATAATAATTAATATAGTATAAAAAAGTATTGAAGTTAAAATTTTAAAAATGTGATGTAAAATTCTTATCAAGTGTTTTGATAGTATAAGATGCTATTTAAATTAACGTTACTTTATATCTTTGGATATTTTATATTTCACTAATTTTTTTTCATATATGTATCATGTTGATTCACATTCACATGATTAATATAAAAATAACATTGTATTAATAATAGAAGAAAAACGAAACTATCCAGAAGGACTCACACAACAAATGAAGTTCAAGTAATAACAATTCATAAATAGAGAGGAAAATAATGACAGAACGAAAATGGTTTTCAAAATAGAATGTCAAGGGTATTAACAGGCTTCAATAACTGAGTCAACTCAGTTTTCACTTTCATCTCACCTGTCTAAAATTTGATATAGTCTGCACTGAATCTTAATGGAGCCATCTGCTAGTTAACAATTAAACTTGGTTCCTCTGAACTCTGATCACTCCAAACAATATGGGACACGTGCGTAACCTTCAATATATTTCTTGTGAGGTCGCTTGGTTCAATTGAAACCTCAGTTAATTTTGATATAAAACTTATTAATCATAAATCATTACCATTTAGCTAGTTAAAACTAATTAATCATAAAACGCAGTTGTTTTATTGTCTCCAAACACGTAAACAGACATAGCGATTTGTTGGAAATTTATGCCGTCTAAAATAATGCCAATCAATTTGCTTACATGTGTTTGGCTAATGACAAAAAATTCGCTTACTGTGTTGATTCTCTATTAAGGTAATGTAGCATATGCATATCATATGACCGAAAACCATCATTGAGTAAGATAAGAATTCCTCAAAAATCTTTAGACATCATTAGCGTCTATAGCAGCTATATATTTCAGTATTATCACTTAAATTTGCAAGGTGATTGTTCGATACCATTTCCCTCTGGACCTTTCTTTCTGCCCAAGGATTTCCTATCTTAACTACACAACAAATAAAAACTAGATTCATCGAATATTTAGAATATTATTTAAAATTAATGTAATACTTTTCATTTGAGGTTGGAAACGCGTGATGAACAAGGTCCTTAACAAGCTTTCACATATATGACTCCCGTTAGTAATACTGAACGTAAGCGGAATCGTCAACAGCAAACCCAAGCAGAAAAAGCGATACCCTCCCGCGTCAACTGTTCCCATTTTTCGTGTCTATAAATACCCATCCTCTTTCCACAATCCTCCCAAATTAACACAAAAACAAGGTCATTTCTCCAGTAATATTCTGACTTGGAGGAGCAAATCAATCTCTGAAACTCGAACAAAATGCCGAAAAAAGGAATGAGAAGCGTCTTCTTCAAGCCCTCGCCTCCCACTTCTTCGGTGTCGTCGCCGTCTTCTTCCTCACCATTACGCTCCTTCTCTGATTCGTTAATGGAGGAGAATATTGAAATCGCACACTCTCTCATAACCAAATGGGATTCTGAAAATTCCAATTCTTACGCCAGAATCACTTCTCTTTTCAACGCTAACCGCCGAGAAGCAAGACAGTACCTCCACGCTGTCAAGGGCTTACAATCCGCCATGCAGTACCTCATTGCACAGGATTCCAACTCCCAGAAGCTCGTGCGAGCTCAGCTCCTCATGCAACTCGCCATGAAGAAGCTCCAGCAGGATTTCCATCATATATTAGCAGCAAACCGGGACCATTTGGATGCCGAATCGGTTTCGAGTCGTTCCTCCACGTCGGATCCGAGGACCAGCCTTTCGGATTTCGACGACGAATTATTATCCTCGGAGGATGAATTTCGTATCGCCGGCGATTCCATCACTGAGACTGAGAGAGTGTCTATGCTGGCAATGGCAGATTTGAGAGCGATTGCGGATTGTATGATTTCGTCGGGATACGGTAAAGAGTGCATCGAGATTTATAAAATTATGAGGAAATCGATCGTGGATGAAGCTCTGCATCATCTCGGAGTGGAAAATTTGAGTTTCTCTCAGATCCAGAAAATGGATTGGGAAGTGCTCGAGTTGAAGATTAAGAGCTGGTTGAACGCAATCAAAGTGGCCGTTAGAACTCTCTTTTACGGTGAGAGAATCCTCTGCGACCATGTCTTCCAGACTTCAGAGAAAATCAAAGAGTCCTGTTTCGCTGAGATTTCTAGAGACGGTGCCATGCTTCTGTTTGGATTTCCGGAACTCGTGGCCAACTACAAAAAAACCCCCGAGAAAATGTTCAGGACTCTGGACTTGTACGAAGCAATCATTGATCATTTGCCTCAAATTGAATCCATCTTCTCTTTCGAATCAACCTCCGCCGTCCGATTACAGGCCGTTACTTCCCTAGCCAAGCTTCGACAAGCCGTCCGCACGATGATCGCCGACTTTGAAACGGCCATTCAGAAAGAGTCCTCCAAGAAGCCTATGCCAGATGGTGGGGTCCACCCTCTCATGAGCTACGTCATGAATTACATCACATTCCTCACCGACTACAGCCGTGTACTAGTCGATATCGTCACCGATTGGTCATTACCGTTACAATCTTCGTTGCCGGAGTCTTACTTCCCGAGTACCAATCTTTCAGAAAGCGAGTCGTCGGAGATAAGGGTGCTGATCGCTTGGCTGATATTCGTCCTCCTATGCAAACTCGACGTCAAAGGAGAACTCTATAAGGACGTCGCACTCTCGTATCTATTCCTCGCCAACAACCTCCAATACATCGTCGTCAAGGTTCGAACATCGAATCTGAGAGTTCTTCTCGGGGACGAGTGGTTGACGAAGCAAGAATCCAAGGTCAAAGAGTACGTGTTCAAGTATGAGCGCATGGGGTGGAGCAAGGTGTTGACATCGTTGCCGGAAAATCCTACGGCGGAGATACCGCCCGAGAAAGCCAGGGTCTGGTTCAGGAGCTTCAACGCCGCGTTTCATGAAGCGTACAGGAAACAGACGTCGTGGATGGTATCTGACCCGAAATTGCGAGACGAGATCAAAGCTTCGATAGCTGCGAAGCTGGTGCCGCGGTACCGGGAGTTCTACGATAAGTATCGGGTCGGGTTGATAGGGGACAAAGGGTCGGATTCGGTTGTGAGATTTTTGCCCGATGACTTGGGGAATTATTTGTCTGACATTTTGCATGGGATGGGAGCTTCAGGTAGCGTTTCGTCACATTCTCCGCCGACTTCTCGTCGCTCCAATCGTTTGCGGCGTTGAAAGTCAAACATGACGTAATGGCCAACGCCTCCTGTTTTTCGTTCGTTGACCAGAGCAACTTGAAAACGTCGAAGGAAGGGAGTCTTCCTCAGTGTACTAGGGATTGGGAATCAATTTTGTGCCGAGGCACGTGTACATCAGAGACCAGAGACCCTTCTGGGGGAAGCTGTTTAGCATTAGTAATCTATTTATTTTTTTATTCAAGCGATAATATTAATAATTGTTAACTGCATTTGGAAATATAATTCAACCATCTATAAAATTGTCATAGAACATTAATATGTTAGTTTTATTATAAATTTTATAATTTTATAATTTCAATTTGAAGATGTGGGGTGTTTCAATTTTGAAACCATTCTCTTGGTTTTCTCTAAATGGATGCTCTTTTTATCACTGTTTAGTATTTGTAATTCAATTGGTATTGGTTACACCGGCAAGATAAAAGAGAAACGATAACATTATTCTAATTAAAGTAGATGAAGGTGTAAATTAAGAAAATTGTTCGTAGACAGAAGTTTATATGTTTCTTTAAAAAATTATTAAAAAATAAATTATACATATCTTCTTTTTATTTTTAAGGTATATATTAAAAAAATCATATTATAGTTCAATTTTAAAATTTTTTTATTAAAATATATTTGATTAATTTAAATTTAAAATTAGATAATGAAATGTATTTTAATTAAAAATTAAAATATATTTTTTAAAATTAAAAATTTTATATAATTTTAACAAAGCTATTTTTATAATTTACTAAAAAAAATCTAAGTTCCAACAATAGAGCATACGTAAGGACTGAGGGAATATGACCTCTGTTGAAAGAGGAAGCTGTTGTATAAAAGGCCCAAATATGGGCTACTAGGAAAAAAAAACGTATATCACAGCAGTTTTTGTTAGAACAAAAAACTGCTTTTGGCAGAAAAAGAAAACAAAAAAGAATTGAACAAATTGTTGTTGACCCAGTGGCAATGAGCATTGGGCAGAGTCACGATATTTTTAAACATGGATGGAACATTGTTCAGGCAAGGCCCATCACTTGTTCACTATTTATATTGGTCCATTACCTCACAGATCCAAGCACACATAAACATAATAACCCAAGCGAATATCATAGACCTCTTTATCAATTCAGGCATTGTGTACTGTTAGTCTGATTGTTTTCGTCCCACAAACAAAAAATTCTGAATACTATTTTGTAATTGAACTAGTCCTTTTCGTTCAAAGTGAGTGAAAAAAATGAGGTCAATTTTGAAATTATTTATAAAACTTTTGGGAGAATAAACTAACTGCTAAGGTTAAAGAGACTAAGATCGTATACAATTTCCATTCTCTACACTTTTTAAAAATGTGAACGCGGTGTACATCTCTAAAAAATAATATGAAATCTAAATGGTTTAAATTTCAAATTTTTTTGTTTTTCCAAAAGTTTGTAGTTAAAATTTATTTTTCCATTCTACTTCTTTTAAAATAAAAAATATTATATTTTCAAAAAAAAAATTGACAATCCAAATAAAAAATATATAGTGTGGTGTGCTTTTTTTAAAACTGAGATCTTATAAATATTATATTAGAATATCATATTTTCAATGTGAAACTCAAATTTCATATCTTACAATAAATCCTAACATAATAGTGTTACAGTAATTTGAAGTGTCTGTAGATTTATTTTCTGGTACGATATATCCATGAGGAGTTTCAACTTTCCAAGTTTAGTCCCATAATTGGGATTGTGCGGTGGATGATGAAGCGAATATCATAAGGAGTACCTTATTGCAATGTCCTATGACGTACGATTCCCAAACAAAATTAACGCGCAAAGACAAAAGATTGGGCCACTCCTATGTGAGATATGTAACTTTCTCATTAAAAGCCGAAAGCTGTCTCGTCCTTTAATGCCACCAATCCTTTACAACACAAATTCAACACCGACACATCATCAATTCTCTTCAAAAATATCTAAGCCTCTCCCTGCAGCTGGTACCAATTTAATCTGATACATAATATAATATAATAATAATAATAATAATATTATTATTATTATTATCTTGTGATACTGATGATATATGACCGTTAAATCAGTTCCAACACAAGAACATGAAACACACCAGGGTTGACTCAATTTCCATCTAAAAGATCGGCTATTTAGAGCACTTCACGAGCTCTTTTTTCTTTTTAATTTTAGAAGGACTCGAACTTGAAAAATAAAATAAAATAAAACAGAAGTCGGAAAGCTAAGGTAGTTGTTAGCATTAAAGATTTGCCCCAAAAAAGGAAGTTTTCTTTACATCACACCGAAATCAGAAGAAAGTTATATCAACGTCAGACCTGAGATTTAACAAAAAGAAGTTTGACCTTTAGCTAAATAAACAAAAGGGATAGTAAGGGCTCTAATTTTTTTTTTGGCAAAAAACATAATTTTGACTATATATAATATATATTTTTAATGGGGATCCGCCCTCTGTTTTCTTTTTTTTTTTCCTTTAATGGATTTTTAGCCTTGAATTGAAGGTCCATCATGCATTCAGCCAAAAACACTTTACCTCAACGCCTCAAATTTTGCCTGCTAAAAAATTATGGTATATATTTACCAAACTCTCTTTATTGTGATAGGAAATTAATTTAGTGACTGATACAACGTACCTTGTAATTTACTAATTAATTTTCTGTTAGACTGTAACTGCAAGAGATTTGAATTTAATTGGTGCCGGGAATCCACATATTAACCATTATTTTTTCTTCTTAATTTTGGTTCTTTTTCTTGTCATGAATTAAACTAAAACTAAAATCTTTTGGTCTGTGTATAGGATCTGTGACAAACAAAAGAAATTAAATTTTTTTTAAAAAAAATCATCACTTCATAAATAGTTTTAAAACATTAATTTTACAGTAAAAAATTGAAAGATAAGATATGGACACCTGGCATGATTGAATATTCGCCATTTAAGGAGATTTTGCATTCAAAACTAGATTATATGCATCATTTTTTTAAATTGCATGATTGTAGGGTAGTAGGTGATTTTAGCAATTCGTTGTTATGATTATAGCTATTGTTTGTTGAGCTTTACATGTATATATGTACATCATACTGAATGAATAGTATTGAAGTGAAACACCCTTGCGAACGTTTTTGCAAGGGTGTTTACCTTTCATGGTATCAAAGTGAAACTGATTTGGGACCAAGAATGTGAGGTTGTGCTTACTCTAAAGCTACAATGAGTGATTTAGCCACCGAGAAAACCACAGGCAGCAGCGATGGACAAGGGAACATTGTACACCCGATGTCACCATTCTATTTGCATGCCTCTAATAGTCTTAGGCAGATCTATGTGGGTGAACTTCTAAACAACTCCAACTTCAATGAGTAGGTGAACGATATGTCAAATGCACTGTTTGCCCAAAACAAGATTGGATTCATTGACAGAACCATTGAAATGCCAAAAGTTGACTCACCAAACCTCACACATTGTATGAAGTGCAATGCCATGGTGAAAGGTTGGCTCAAAGTTACCATGGAAAAGGAGATTAGAACCAGTGTGAGATACGTGAAGACCGCTCAAGAAATATAGGTAGATTTGGAAGAAAGATTTGGAAAAGGGACTACGCTGAGATTGTATGAATTACATCGAGACATAGCGATGTTGAGGCAAGAAAAGATCTCGATTCCCTCATATTACACAAAGCTTAAAGTTTAAAGCATTTTAGGATGAAGTATAGTCCATTGCACCATGGCCCAAGTATTCATGTAGGGGGTGCAAATGTGATTTGCAGAAGCAACTCGTGGAGATGAGAGAGAGAGACCAACTGTATGATTTCCTCACAAGCCTTAATGAGGATTTTAGAATGGTGAAAACGCACATCTTAAGCATGAAACCAATGATAAATCTACAAATGGCTTATCATCTTGTTGCTGAAGATGAGAAACAAAAGCAAGTTTCGGCCATGCAAAAACCAATGGTGGAAGGTACAACATTCTATGCACATAATACACAAGGGAACAGAGAACATCTAGAACGAAGGGATAGGAGAAAAGAGAAGCCAAAATGTAGACACTGCCAGAAAATTGGACACATTGAGGAAGTATGCTATGAATTGATCGGATATCCACCTGACTAGAAGAAGCCAAATCGAGACAAAAGAGTAAGGCAGGACCATATACTGAAAAGCGAAATGGATCTAGAGCAGCACAAGTTGGGCTCACAGAAAGTCCAATACCTGGATTGACACTTACACAATATGAAAAGCTTCTACAAACCTTAGAACGAGAAACAAAGACAACAGAGGCTTAGCCAAACTCAAGTTCGTAAAGTCAAGCAATGATAAATTTGGCAAGTAATATTGATTTTACTTTTGAGAAACTGTGGATAATCGACTCAGGAGCAACAAAACATATCACTTGTGAAGGTGATTTGTTAATAGAAGAAAATACAAAGAGTAAATTATTGCCAACAAAAATTCCTAATGGAAATAATGTACCTGTAATGGGCTCAGGGACTGCCGAATTACCGAATGAAATGACCATTTATAATGTTCTAAACGTGCCTAAATTTAGTTGTAATTTGCTATATGTAAGTAAGCTTGCAAGAGATCCTAATTGTGCTGTGATTTTTGTGAAGGATCATTGTCTAATTCAGGACTTACTTACGAGGAAGATGATTGGGACCGGGAAATATTGTGATGGTCTTTACCTACTAGAGCCAACAAGATACACAAGGGTAGTGATGAATATACAAAGAGGCAAGGACCCAAACTTGTGGCATTGGAGACTTGGGCATGCATCAATGAAGAAGATTAAGCAACTAAATATGAATATTGAGAAAAATAATATTTTTAAAATTTGTGATTCTTGTGTAAAGGCAAAATAGACACGTTTGCCATTTTCTAATAGGTCAATAAAAACTAAGTCATATTTTGAATTAGTACATTGTGATATTTGGGGACCACATAAAGAGGGATCCATTTCATATGCTCATTACTTCCTGACAATCGCAGATGACTTTAGCAGAGCTGTTTGGGTATATTTAATGAAGCACAAAATAGAAGTTGCCTATATACTATCCTAATTTTCTCAATATGATAGAAACTCAGTTTGACAAAAGAATTAAAAGAATAAGAGTTGATAATGGGTCAAAATTTAAATTAAGGGAAATGATGAAAGAATACAGAGAAAGAGGAATATTACTTGAAACAAGTTGTGCCTACACCCACAGCAAAATGGGGTAGTTGAACGCAAGCATAGGCATTTGATTGAGATAGCTCGAGCAGTGAGGATGCATACAAGCTTACCTATTTGGTTGTAGGGGGAATGCATATTGGCAGCAGCATACATAATTAATAGGCTTCTCACAAAGGCAACAAGCAATAGAATACCATATGAAGTTGTGATAAAAAAGAGGCCAAATTATGATAGACTTAAAGTCTTTAGATGTCTATGTTATGCATATGACATGAGAAAGCCGGGAAAGTTTGAAGTAAGAGGGAGACCATGCACATTTATAAGTTACCCAAGTGGTCAAAAGGGATATAAAGTTTATGACATGGAAAGTCAAGAAATATATGTCACGAGAGTTGTGGTGTTTCAAGAGGGGAGATTTCCATTTAAGGAAGAAAAATCCACCAAAGTAATAAAATTGAGTAATAAGCAGAATTGTGATGAAGAAGCAAGTGAATGGCCTAAAGTCACTGAAATAGAGCAAAAGGAATTGAGCTCAGATTTAAATAGTTTCGATGAAGAACCAAACGAGATCGAAGCAGGGAATAAAATGAGGTCCATTATACCTGAAGGCCAAATAGATGAAGCAAGCCACAGGGAACTCGATTATGCACGTGAAGCAATAGAGTGACCTGTTGAACAACGAAGCCAACGTACGAAAGCCCCACCGAAACACTTGAGCAATTTTGAAGTAAAACTTCCACAATCACTCACACAATTAGAGACCACAACAACGATATACCCTCTATCTAATTATGTCTCAATTAATCACTTCTCACCATCTCATGCAGCATTTCTAGCTGCCATCACCAAGTGTGATGAGCCTAAGAACTTCATAGAAGCAGTAAAGTATAAAGAATGGTGAGAAACAATTAAGAAAGAGATTGAAGCTTTAGAGAAGAATGGGATGTGGACATTGGAAGAGTTACCTCAAGGCAAAAATGTCATTGATTTCAAATGGGTGTACAAAATAAAGTACAAACTAGATGGTCAAGTTGAATGTTACAAGGCGAGATTAGTAGCGCAGGGATTCACACAAGTAGAGGGAATTGACTTTCATGAGACGTTTGCGCTAGTAGCGAAGTTGGTAACTATTCGGGCCTTGTTAGCTGTTGTGGTGAAAAGAAACTGGGAAGTATACCAGTTGGATATGAACAATGCATTTCTTCATGGAGACTTGGAGGAGAAAGTATACATGAAGGTGACAGAAGGCTTTGCTAGAAAGGATGAGAATCGAGTTTGTCGTTTAAGGAAGTCACTATATGGATTAAAGCAGGCCTCGCGAGATTGGTACCAAAAGTTCACTAATGCTTTGATAAGTATAGGGTTCAAATAGTCCCACGTAGATCATTCATTATTTACATGCGGAGAAAGAAAAATATTTTTGGCAACTCTCATATATGTGGATGATGTAGTTTTGGCTGGGAATGATCCAAAGAAAATGAAGAAAGTGATAGAGTTTCTAGACAAAAGCATCAACATCAAAGATTTAGGACCTCTTAAAGTATTTCTTAGGGATCAAAGTAATGAGAACAATACAAGGAATGGTTCTGAGTCAAAGGAAATATGCAATAGATATATTAAAGGAAGCAAAAATGAAAGACTGCAAGCCATGCGAGTTTCCAATAGAACAAAACCACAAGTTCAGGGATGACGAGGATCAACTTAATGCTGACGCAAGGAGATACAGAAGGCCAGTAGGACAATTACTTTATTTGACAATTACGAGGCCATACATTACCTATTCAGTCAATGTGCTCAGCTAGCATGCGAATAGACCCAAGCAAGCTCATATGGATGCAGTAGAACAAGTGTTAAGATATCTAAAAGCAGCTCCTGAGCAAGACATTTTGCTGAAGAGTGAAGGAAGTTTAGAATTAGAAGCTTTTTGAGATGCTAACTGGGGTGGATATCCATTACCACGAAGGTCAAGTATAGGCTACTTCATGAGACTTGGAGGATCTCCACTATCTTAGAGATAAAAAAAAAGTGTGATTGCAAGGTCATCTGTAGAGACAGAATATAGATCTATGGCAACAACAATGAGTGAACTGATATGGCTGTGTTAGCTCATGGAAGAACTAGGAGGGCCTCAAACTAAAGGAACAATACTATACTATAATAATCAGGCAGCTTTACATATTACTATGAACCCAGTTTTCCATGAAAGAATGAAGCATGTAGAGATGGACTGTTACTTTGTTCGAGAACGAGTTTGAGCAAAGGAAATAATGCCATGAAAGATCCACACATAAGAACAAGTAGCTAATGTATTTACAAAGGAATTGGGCAAAGAAAGGTTCGAGTACCTGAGGTGCAAGTTGGGCATTATAGACATACATGTACCAACTTGAGGGGGAGTGAAATATAAGATATGGACACCTGGCATGATTGAATATTCACCATTTAAGGAGATCCTGCATTAAAGACTAGATTATGTGCATCATTTTTTTTAAATCCTATGATTGTAGGGTAGTGCGTGATTTTAGCAATTTGTTGTTGTGATTATAGCTATTGTTTGTTGAACTTTACATGTATATATGTACATCATAGTGAATGAATAGAACTGTTACCTTTCAAAAACAAACATCCTTTTATTATATATGTTGATTTATGTAGAAATTAACCTATCTGTACACATGCATAACTACTAATTGCGTGCAGGTCATGTTTGCTTTGATGATTCGAGTATAGTTGTTTTCCATAAAATTGCCTTGACTTATTGTACTTGTAAATTAATGTATTTTGCTATTTGGCCTATAAATATATATATTCAAATTGAAATTCAATTCCTTTAGAGGAAATCTCTATTTTATTTCCCATGGATGGGTACATTTTTAGTTTTGTCTTTTAAAGATAAATTTTTTTGATTTAAATCTTTTACCTTTAAAATATTTTTAATATTGTCCTTCTATTTTATTTCTAACAAATTACTTATTTTAACTAAATAATTTAAGATTTGAGTTAACTATGCTTTGTAATCATATTTCTGCAAGTCAGCATTCTGCTATGTTTCGTATTAATTTTTTCAGATACAAATGGATTAAATGACAACATTAAAAGTATGCTAATGATTCAAGAATTAAACTTAAAAAAACAATATTCGTAGAGGACCAAAATAAAAATGCAACGGATTACCCACAAACCAAAATAAAATTTTCTGTATTTATTTTGTATTTGATTATTTATGCAGTCGCAAATTAATTGTAAATTGATTTGATATTATATCACTTATCGCACTTACCTGGTGGCTAGGTCAAAATGGTGATTATGAAGAGTGACTACAATACTAATTAATGATGAGGCCTACATAAGATAACATCAATTTTGATACTGAGGCATATTCAAATTCAAGCCATAATTAAATACCCTTAGTCACTACCATGCAAAATTATGAAAGTGCCAGTGAAGTATTGGAAGAACTATCCAAATTACTCTATTATATAAAGTTTTAGAGATTATAATAAAGTTATTCACAAACTTTTAAGTGAGTAAAATCAAAAGACTCATATAATTAAGACAATGTGTCCAAAATATTAATAAATTTAAAATTTTAAACTAAAATAGTCCTCGAGAACTCCTTTCTCTTTGTCCCCTCGTGGTAAGAACTTAGATTTCAGTCGTAGCTACATATTGTTAATGAACCATATATATTACCATGGTGGTATTAACTCTCGTACCTTCAGGAGATCAAACAGACCATGATGTAATGAAACCAACCATGGTTTCTTGCTCGTCTTAATTTTTTCAAGCTTCTTGAACATTGAATTTGATGACCTAACCAAATTTAAGTACTTTCTACCACGTAAAATCACACACAGTTGTTAGTTCCCACTTCTTTTCTGTTCATAAAAGTAGATGAATGGGGCAACTTATATAACTAAAGTATACATAATTTAGTAAATTATATAATTTTTTCTTAATTTTATTAAAAATATACAAATCTTTCTTTTGTTTTTAAAATATACATTTTAATTCCATTTTAAAATTTTTAATTAAAATACTCTCTATAAAAAAATTATAAGAGAATATTTTAGTTAAAAATGTACATTTGTATTAATGGAAAGTATTTTAATAAAAACATTAAAAATTGTATTAAAGTTTAATGTAATTTTTTATTTTAAGAAAAGTTATTTATATTTAAAAAAAATTGGTGTAGTTTTAATAAAATTTTAAAAATTTGTGTAATTTTCCTTATATAATTTTATGTAGGGTTAGTGTTTTCCCTTATCTACCACACTTCGTATTTCTTAAATGTGGATAACCACATCGGGTAAGCCATAAACTATGCTCTTAATGGCCTTCATGTCATCAAAGCCTAAATTAGTTAATAGTTATGGAAGTATGCTGGACGGATCTTTAGTGCTTGCTCTTTCCTTTTTTTTTTTTAGGTAATAGAGGTCGAAATGAAGGTTTCCGAAGATGTAACTTGTTATCCTTTTGATACAAAGGAAAGATCGAAGTTGCATTTCAGAGTTCTTACTTTGAAAAATAATGAAAAAATTTAATCTCAATTTCATTTGCAATTACCCTTATTAACTTTTGAAATCAAAAAATATTTTCATAAACTATCAATTTGATTTAGATCCTTCAATTCCTATTAACGACGTGAACTAAGGTATTACTTTTGACTATTCTCATTTATTATGTGGTACATTTCTATTGGTCTATAACTAAATATTAGTAGTTAAAATATTAAAAGAAGGGTTAGATAACAATGAGATGCCAGCTAACTTTGAATTCCTAAATTCCCATATATATAAGAAACATATAAAATTTGATAATTATAAGTTGAATACTCATCAAAATTTTACACCTAAAATTACTTTAACTGCATGGAAAATTTGTATTCAATACTATATTCTTTGGTGATCTGATAGATAGAAGCAACTTTCGGGGTGGAAGGAGGAGGGTTTTTGACTCAAGTATAACAGCAGTATTTTTTAATTATCCGTACACATCGTTTGATATCTTATTTCCCCAAATACATTAAGTTTTTTTTTTTAAAAAAATGGGTCACGCCTCATGCTGAGGCGTGACCCATTTAAAAAAAAAAAATTATAAAGAGTCACGCCTCATGCTGAGGTATGACCCTTTAATTTTTTTTAAAAAATTTTGGAATTACACCTCTGCATGAGGCATTTAAAAAAAAAAATTTATGAGTCACACCTCCCTTGTGCCATGTGTCAGGGTTAAAATTTGACCCTGACACATGGATAGAGTGAGACACGTGGCAGCGATATTACTTCTGATGTTAGTACTACATCTGCGATGCCTAGTTCTTTTTTTTATACTTCAATAGAGATGCAAGACCCTCATAGTGTTGCTGAACCATCTTCTTTTCCAATAACACAATCACAAGTACACCATGATACAACAAGTTTATCTTCTTCCACGCCACTAGTGTATTTTCCTGATTTCAGGGATGTCAGTTTTTCATTTTATATACTAGGCGGTTCTGTCCCTTTTACCCCCTATTCTTAGAGCAAGCAATGTCTACTTTTAGATTTGCTTCTGGGTCATTTGTACATGTTAGATCACAACAAACAGGATATATCACACCAGATCAGCCTATTCCTCCAATTCAGTCACCTCAATTGAATCTTAATCCTGTAACCTACCAACAAGTAGAAGAAGAAAGAAATGATAATAACGAAGCAAATGAAAATGATGGCGATAATGAAAAAGAAGATGAACAGGAGTCTAGGGTACAAGAGACAGAAGAAGAATAGCATCCTTCTCCACGACGCGGCCGATGATTAAGACCACGGATTAGATGTGCCACTGGGAGCCATTTCTTTTGAAAGTTTTATCTTTTTTTTGTACTCGTACTTTTATTTTTTAGATAATGATAACATATTATAACTACTTTATTTTAATATTGAGTTCAACAGTTAATTCTGATTAATTTCTCATTTAAATTTTTAATACTCTTGCTTATTTATATAATTTTAAAAAAAATTTACTTTCTCAATTAACTTTCATTTTATAATTTTGATGGCAAATAATTTTTTTATCTCTTATCAATATTTTTGTTTAGTTTCATGATTTTGTTGCCAAATAATTTTTTTCTCTTATTAATATTTTCGTGACTTACTACTCCCAACAATTTTTAAAAAAATATATCTGCGCAATTACATGAGAAATATATTATATATATTTCATATAATAGTTATAATTTGTATTATTTTAATATTATTTATCTTATTTATTTCTTAAATTTTTTAACACCAATATTAATTATTAAATTTTAAAACACTTAAAATTTAAACTTTAAACTACTTATTTATTGTTTTCAACAACAAATTACACTTTTAATATCTTTAAATTTTTATGGTTGAATTTTTAATATTTTTAAAAATAAATACGGACATGATCCATAAAAAATATATGTAAATTTTTTTAAATGGCATGAGACGTGATCCTTTATAAATTTTTTTTTTAAATGGGTCACGCCTTATGTTGAGGCGTGACCCATTTAAAAAAAAAACTTAATGTATCCAAAAAAATAAGATATCAAACGATGTGTACAGATAATTAAAAAAGACTGGTGTTGTACCTAAGTCAAAAACTAAAAGGAATGTTAAAAGCATAAACCAAATGTTGTAGACAATAAAAGTTAGCATAGTACGTAATAATTGAAAGACTTTAAATAAATTAAATTATGAAAGATGAATTTAAAAATTAAAAAGGTGTTTGCAAGTGATTTAAAATTGAAGAAGACATTTATATTTTGTATTTTATTTTTATAACTGTAATCGTGAATTTATATAATTGTTTAATATACACTGGTAAGATTTAATATTTTTACATGTTTTACTATTTTATTTTAAGATGTGATTTTTACTAATCTAATCATTATTAAAATTTATAAAAGTTATAGCTATAAATATATAATCAAATAGTTAAAATTTATTATTATTAATTAAATAATTATATTAATTTTTATTTTGTTTAAAAAAAAAGGTGGAGGCCATTTATGGATGTGGACAAGCGATATTCATAGTTTCATGCCCTTCGTCTCACTCACTCCCTTCTTATAAAGTAGGCCATTTTGAAATTCTCATCCTCTCACAAAAAATTCTGCGTCTACCTTCTCTTCCTCTCTTGTCTTTCATTCTCTGCAATGGACTCCCTCACTTTACTCTACATCGTTCTAGCATCCTATTTCTGCTTCTTGATCTGGAAATTCTTCGACCACAAAAAGGACCAAGAATGCTACATCCTCGACTACCAATGCTACAAACCCACTGACGATCGAATGCTCTCCACCGAGTTCTGCGGTAGAGTCATCAAGCGATCCGAAAACCTAGGCCTCAGCGAGTACAAGTTCCTCCTCAAAGCCATTGTCAGCTCCGGCATCGGCGAGCAAACTTACGCCCCAAGAAACGTATTCGTCGGCCGCGAAGCCTCCCCAACTCTAGCCGACGGCATCTCCGAGATGGAAGAGTTCTTCCACGACAGCATCGCCAAACTTCTCGCCAGGTCAGCAATTTCCCCCTCTGACATCGACATCCTCGTCGTTAACATCTCAATGTTCGCTTCCCTTCCCTCCTTGTCCTCTCGAATCATTAACCTTTACAAAATGAGAGAGGACATTAAGGTTTACAATCTCACCGGTATGGGTTGTAGCGCTAGCCTTATTTCCCTAGACATTATTAAGAACATTTTCAAGACACAGAAGAATAAGTACGCGCTTTTGGTCACTTCGGAGTCTTTGAGTCCAAATTGGTATTCTGGGAACGACAAATCGATGGTTCTAGCCAATTGTTTGTTTCGCTGTGGAGGGTGTGCCATTTTACTTACTAACAAAAGGTCCCTAAAGCATAAGGTCATGTTGAAGTTAAAATGTCTAGTTAGAACCCATCATGGGGCTAGAGAAGAAGCTTATAATTGCTGTATTCAGAAGGAAGATGACCAAGGAAAGCTAGGGTTTCACCTTGGGAAGACTCTTCCAAAGGCGGCCACGAGGGCATTTGTTGATAATTTAAGGGTAATTTCACCCAAGATTTTACCCATGAGGGAGTTACTTAGGTTTATGGTTGTGTCCTTAATTAAAAAGCTCAACATTAAGAGTAATTCTACTAAGTCTTCAAGTAGCGGACCAAAATCCCCATTGAATTTCAAAACAGGGGTTGATCATTTTTGCTTACATACAGGAGGAAAAGCTGTGATTGATGGGATTGGAATGAGCTTGGATCTCAGTGAATACGACCTTGAGCCAGCGAGGATGACACTACACCGTTTTGGGAACACTTCTGCATGTAGTCTGTGGTATGTGTTGGGTTATATGGAGGCCAAGAAGAGGCTGAAGAAAGGGGATACAGTGTTGATGATAAGCTTTGGTGCTGGCTTTAAATGTAACAGCTGTCTGTGGGAGGTAGTGAGAGATGTGGGAGGTAGGAATGTGTGGGACAATTGTATTGATGACTATCCACCAGAGTCTTTGGCTAATCCTTTCATGGAGAAATATAGTTGGATCAATGACCTTAAGGTGGAGGATCTACCCTACGTGCAAATTCCAGATTTTCTCAAGTAGAAGGATTCCATCTTTCTGATTTTTCTTAATTTCATCCTAAAAAGGATCATTGTTGGTATGCATTTGAAATATTTGCATATTTTTCTCTACATTATAGTTATAGTTGTTATTGTTAAGCCCTCCAAGGGTACTTTACCCAATAAGCTGTGCTGCTTCTAACCCGCACAACTGAAGTATGCCACTGTTGAAAGGGTATTATGGTTCCCTTGTTTGTTTTGTTCTTTTAATTTGTTGAAATGGGTTATGGTTAATATTGTTTTTCTTTTCTTTTTGGCAAAAAGGAAAAAGAGAAAACAAAAATTACTGTACTTTTTTCCCCTTACAATCATATAAATTGATGGGACTTGATTTTTGCTGGGCTATTTTTTTATAATTTTTTTCTCTATATAATTTTTTGCTTTTGTCAAATAATAGTGTCAATTGTTAATTTCCACTCCATTACAGGAATTTGTTTTTTGTTTATGTGCACTGTGCAGTGAATTCAAATCTCCAGTGTAAAAGATTATCTTTATACCTCTTCCTACCACATGTTGGTAATTTATTGCAGTGTTATGAGGCTGCTGAACTAAATAAATAGCAGTGATTGCCACCTAGTCTCTTTTATGCTATTTTATTGTTAAAATGAAATTTCAATTGGCCAAAAAATAAATAAATAGCACTGATTGCAACTCTCTGAAAATTAGATGTCAGTTAGAAAAGCTGTACTCTACAACATGAATAGTCAGTTCATGTAATTTTGGCTGAAATTTGCTTGAAAATAGATTGGACTTGAGGATAATAATGATCAAGTAATATTATTTACATAACTTCTTCTTTAATAAATGCCTACAGTGGAATTATAAAAGTAAAGTCTCCTGCCAACTTACACCGAGGGATTGACAACAATTTTCAATTATTGCATAATAGAATGAGATAGCATGAGATAGAATGTAATAGTGTTTTAATTCAAGTGATTTTTTTTTTCCATTAAATATTAGGAGAAAGTGTTCCTTTTTGTAGTAGTTCGATAAAACTAAATGTTACGTTTTAAAATTCAAAATTCGTGTATGAAAATAATGATTGGAAAATTATATGTAGTTTGGTTTTAAAAACAGAACACATGGATAATTACTAGACTGCCTTATATGCTTAAACGCAATAAATACCGAAAAAAAGGTTACGAACTGCAACTGATTCAACGGCCACGCATTAAATTTCTAACATCACCCCCTCGCTGTAAAAATGTCTCATACCAAATGTTTAATCAGCTTCAGCAACTTCAGATAGTTTCATCGAACCTAAAAATCTCCAGTAAAATGAAGTTATGGCAAACGCACATGCTTCTATCAATGGTCAATATAAACTCTTGAATCACCATTTAATTACATACATTTCATGGTCCTTCTTTATAAATATCTTTCTGCACTTTTGTCAAACCAAAGGCAACGTGATGACAATTTTGTCTTTTAAAATATTTTTAGTCATGATTAATTTAATTTAATTAGTTGCATTACGAGTTTAATTGAAAATTTTTCTTTCCTCTATCTCTTTTGGTATTTTGGGTGAGGAGGCGGCCAATCAGACTCTCAAATTTAAACCTAATATAGAGGATGAAATAGAGCAGCAGGTTAAGATTCTTCACTGCTAGAATATTTTAAAATATGTATTTACAGTAATAAAAAATTATTTTATACATTTTTGAAAAAATTAAGGTAAAATAATTCAATTTCTTGAGAGATTAAACTTTTTATAATATTGCTTAAAGAAAAATGCAAAAAGAGAAATTGGAAGGAACATAACATAAAATTCGTTCCAAACTTGTGTAAAGGACAAAACTGGGAAGAAAAGAAAGATCTTGATCAGAAGAGAAGGTAAGGGAGAGGATCCAACTTAGAGAGCAATTTTCACCATTGAATCACTTTACAATATATGTGTATGAGAATAAAAAGAAATTAACAAAAGAACTTTCTACTCATTAAATCTTCTCTTATATATTTAAGAAAAAATTCAGCGAGGAAGAAAAAATATGAGTTATGAGACTCACGTGAAAATTTTTTCTCGAGACTCATTTTACATTTCTTTCTATCATCAATAATTTTTTTTTTTTGTGGATTGGAGAAAATTCATGTGCGCTTTAAAGGGGAAGAAAGAAAGTCATGATAGCGTGAGCTGTGCAGTGCAATGAATAGAAGGAGTTGCAAAAGCAAAAAACCACCGCAACGTAATAAATGTAGGGCAAAAATGGGTTGGCCAAGAGCACAAAATTGTGAACTCATTTATTTATTAGTGCCTCCGGAACGTGTATGGACTCTGCAAATCTGAGTCGTCTGGTGAAAGGCTTATTTTCATTGGTCTTTTTTCATAATTCAGTGAATGTTTTGGTGGGACAATGCAGAAACGCCAACCCTATTAATTCCTGCACAAACACCCACTCTCACACCTTTTATAAAACGCGGTGTATATTCCAAAATCACGTTTGTTATGAAGCAAGACAATAAAACTTTTACGTTAACGTGATTTTTTATCATATTTTTAAATTAGAGCTTATTATATTTTTATTTCTTTTGCTCTTCTCTTTTTCTTTCTTATCGCAAATTTCTTTTCATGCGCCCCGTAATAAAATTTATATTAATATTACTTTACTTTAATCAACTAAAAGCTATTTTGTTCTTTAATTTTTTCATTCTAAAAAATATGTTCTTATCTCTGCTTTTTATAAAGATTTAGTGTGATATTAGGAGATGATTTTCTTTTTCCTTATTTTTTGGTAACCATGTTGGTATTAAAAACATATTAGAGTTTATCGTGTCAATTATAAGAAAGTTTGATATGATATTTGAGTTAAAGTTATTAAAGGAAAAATAGAAAGAAAAATGACCTATTTTCTTGAAGCATAAAAGTTTAGGATTGATTTTTTAAATTTGAAAGTTCATGAGATTATTTGCAAATAACCAAAATTTTAAAGCGAATTTTTCATTATCATACTATCATTTGTAACCACCGTCCATTTTTTTTAATTTGAAGGATTTTGTTATATAAAACTTTGACTTCTTAAAAGATTGAATTCTTTATGTTAGATTATCCTGAGATATGTGTGTATAATAATTTTTAAAAAAATTGTTATACAAATTTTAAGAAAATCTACCAATGAGAGAACTCAACTTTCTAACAGCATTATCCTAATTCAAGGAAAATACAAAAGGAAATGAAATTCTTCTACTTTCTATTTTGGTTTGTCGTTAGAAAATGAGTTTTTCGCACTCATCCTTTCTATTCTGTTGATAGATATTTATATGATTTTAATTTCAAAAGCAGATGGTCCCTACCACCCTACACACTTTCATTCCCAATTCGGTAGAAATAACTGTCATGTCAATTATGCATATTAATTTTAAAAAATTGATAATAATAAGTATCTATTTAATAGTCTTTTATATTGAAAAAAACATATTATATGTTAATTTATTAATATATTAATATATTATAAAACAATGTTAGATTGATGTAAAATTTTATGAATATAATTAGAACTTTTAATATAACAATAAATTTATAGGAAATGTATCTTATAATAAATTATTCAATAATACAAGATTAATTTTAATTAAAATTAATGTCATTTGATCCTTGCTTTCTGAATATATGTTATGAAAATTATATTTTTTGCATGTTACAACTGCGGACAACTTTCGTTGGCATCAATCACATCTTCACAACTCAAGAAAATGACAGGGAACATGGCCTGCCAACCAAGTCCGTCTAATTAAAAATAATCGACAAAGTGGATAGCTAAAAGATGAAAAATCAAGGGTCTTTTTTTTTTTCTTCTTTTGAGTGGGATATTTCTTGTCTTTAATTTCTTACATTTTTTTGTGGTCGTGGATTATAATTCTTTACAATAATATATTATATATATAAAATAAAAATATATATAAAGGTTACTTTCTTCCTTTTCACTCACTTTTTATTTTCTTTCTATTTTTGTCTAAATATACAATAAGACAAAATTTATATATTTAATTACAACATTACATGTGTATCCTTTAATAGCTCATCATCCTTCTCACTCTTTTTCTTTTAAACATTGTTAACACTTAACAGACATGTAAATAAAAAAACTTTCCCCAACTCTGGCAGAGAAGACGACTTGCCCTACTCCATCATGAATCCAAGGAAGATGATTTCCCCAACTCTATCTTACACCCTTTTCCATTTCAAGATCAAACCGTCCAGCAAAAGAAGGCACAGTACCAATCTCCTTATCAAGAGTCAAACCTGTCAAAGTTGTCGTAAAAGTCTCCGTAACTTGCTACTTCATTCGCTTTGTACCTCACAAGCAGGCTTTTCATTTTGATTTCATTTCTTCTCTTTACTTTAAGGCTTTTCATTTTGATTTAATAATTATGTTTTCACCCTCTTGATTGAACCTTTTGCTTTATAGAAATGGGCCTCTTGGATTCTTTACTTAATTGGCTCTGCAAGTATGCTTTTTCTTCGCCTCTTCTTATTTCATGAATTTCTGCACCACATCATACATGTTGAGATAGCTCAAGAAAATCTATTACAAAATTGCCTCAAAATTCCTTTTTGAACCAAGGAAAAAAAAAACTTCGTCCCAAGTTAATGCTACTTCTTGGCATTGAAATATGATGCTTAGTTGTTTTGCTAAATCGAAATTTAACTAACAATTGCATTGGGAGTCAACTTTCAATTAGTTTTTCATCCACTCTCTGCTTGGGCAAAGAAGTTTTGGATGTTGTTGTAAACTTGTGAAGCGAACCAATAATAATGATTAGTGATAGAAAGAGTCATTGATTCACTGCTTGTTTTAAAACTAAGCACATGTTGAAGCAAGATTTCATATTTTAGTGCTCTTTTTATAGAAATTTTGTCTTCTTAAGTTGTTTGCTGCAAGCTTATAACTATCAAACTATAGATAGAGCCTTCTTTTAAGACTAGTTTATGACAAGCCAATATAAAGTATTGTAAGTTAGAACCTTTGTAGCATCAATCATTAAGAAGAAGAAGAAGAAAGTGGATACTTTCCTAGATTTAAATTGTCTTTTAAACATAAGTGGAGTGAAATGGGATACCTTATGTTGAGTGAACCAAAGAAAAAGCAAAACTAAACCTCACAAACAAAGAAATGTGTGGAGAATGAACGAATAACATAAAAAATGGAGTAGTAATCTAAATGGAGAAAAGAGAAAACATGTATATTTTCTTGTCAAGCTTATTGAATCAATTTGTAAATCGTATTATGAATATGAGAATGAAATTCATTGGGAATCTTGTCTTGCAACATAGAGAAAACAGAATTAAAGGGAATGAGACAAGATCAAGGATTCCAAATTCGAAGGTACAATAGAATGTTATTACTTGAAAGTGATTTGTAGATAATACGGTAGATTGCTGGGAAAGAAGTTTAGGTTGTGTGGAAGAGTTTAAGACCATCATTTATCAACAAATTGTCTAAACATCTTCATTATCTTATAATTGCTTCTTTTAACTTTACTAGTAGAATTGACAACTCCCTTACTGATAAAATAATTATTTTTGCTTTTTTTAAAACATAATGCTATCATAGAAAATCATACATCTTTGTCTATGAATTAGATGATCCCCGATGATGTTGTTGAACTAACATATTTTGTGCATGCAAGGGTTGGTACCCGACTTTGATGAGTGGCTACCAGGGGTGGAACATAGATTCTATGTGAGGCATTCATATGCTAACTATAAAAGGCAATTCGGTGGTAGCATACTATTACAAAACTGAAATTCTTGGAGTTGTTGTAATGTCCTATATTTTATAAATTAAAATAGTTCCTAAATAATATAATAGATTAATTAAAAAGGGATCACAGGGTCAAAAAAGACCAATCAGAATTAAAAGGCACTAATACAGGCCTAATTGATGGAGAATTTAGGAATTTAGAAGACATGAGAAATAGCTTGAAAATTTAATATTCCTTATCATAATATGATGAATTAAGGTTAGTAAAATAACCAGATAAGGTTGATTTGATTAAATCTCTGATGATGTATGGTTTAAAGTTTCAATTGACTATAACTTTGATCGAACTTCTTTTGATATTTTGTATATCCTTGTAGCCTTAAAATAGATATTTTTAATGAAGAGAAGAATCTAAATTTTATTATAGAATGGTCAATTTCCAAAAAACACAAAAAAATAAGTTCAAGCGATGAAATTGAAGTGTAAGAAAAAAATTAAAATTTTCAAAAATTGTAAACCTTAACTGTCTTATATAAATAGGACTCCATACTTCTTCCTTCTCATTTTGGCAACATATACAAGCTCTAAAACCAAACCTAAAGGCGTGACAAAGGAGGAAGAAAGCTACATAAGGTAAGCTTACATGCCAAATTTGCCTATGATGCTATTATGAACTCTTTCATACTCTTTCTCCACTTTCTTTAGGTGGTTTTGGTTTCCTAAAAGAATGAGTTTTATAGCTGAACTTTTGGATGAAGAAGCTTCTTTAAGGAAACCAATTACATTAAAATAATCTCCATTTAAGGCACTTTCAAATGATATATGGAATAGGCTAGAAAACTTGGTGTGTGTGGAACCTTAGCTCACCTCCATTTCGGCCAAAAGAAAGGAGAGGAGATAGAGACTTGAGCTTGATGAATCTATGGTAGAATTAGGGGTTTTGAAGGGTGAAGATAAAGAATATGTAATTTGAATTGATAAAAACCCTAAAAATGGCTTATGGCTCATTTAGGGTTTAGATTGACCTTTAAGATATTCAAAATCCTAAAAAAGCTAATTAAGCTCTCTAATATCATAATTGAATGAGATATGAATCATGGATATCTTAAAACTTTGAAATTCCTTAAGAATTGAACAAAACTCCAAGGAAGGTGCTATGGTGTATGTCTAGGCCACATGAGGTTTTTAGTACTTAAAAAGTTGTTTTATTAATTCTAAGATAATAAGCAGTTTAGATATGAATTATAAACACTAATAAAACTATTGGAATGAATTTAAGAGCCTTTTTTGAAAGGTGAAAATTTTAAGTTCAAATAGGTTTAAAAAAATGACTTGGTATTCTGCTTATTTAACCATACATAAAATGACTCTAATTAGTTCTATTAGAGTCATATATCTTATATCAAGTGAGATTTTGAGTTGAAAAAAGGTTAAATTATAAAAGTTACTTCTTAAGTCATACAAGTAGGTTATAAGTACATATAAAGCCCTAAATTATATATGTAAGATTAACATGAGTATAACTATAGTTTCATTAATTATTTTGTACTCTATTTGATGTGTCTAGACCAAACAAATGAATTCACATCTAAGGCTGGGTGTAAGGCCGTGGAAGAAGGAAAAGAAACTAAGGGGAACTAGTTGGAATTTTGTGTCAAAGTAGCTTTTCATTCATTATTATTTGTGTATGATTAGTTTGCTTGAGTTTCTTAGTTTCTTATATGTGTTGTTTGTAAATTATAAGAATTGTTGATTGCTTGATCATGATATGCAATGGAATGACATTGATTTGCATTTGGAATTAGATTGGCTTTTGAATAGGTGAAGCTATGCTAAAGGTCCCTTGATAATATGTGAGGTGAGGCCAAAAGTTTCCAAATATGAGTGAGGCTAGGTCAAAATTCTTAATTATAGATAATGTTAAGTCAAAAGTCCTTAAAGTGGATAAGACTAAAGCCAAAGTCCTTAAATGTTAGGCAAGCATAGGCTAAAAGTTCATAGCGCATAGATTTGCTCTTAACAGAGAGCTATGGGATCTCTAAAACATGAATTATGATTTGGTTATGACTGTATAACATGCATTATTGCTTCCATATGCTTAAGTGAACCATATGTATGTTTGAATGTTAGATTAGTTATTGAAATTCTTTGAATCTCACTCTCTCCTATCTACACTAACCATGGCCAAGTAATATTCAAGGAAGGGGGCATGATAAGTAAAAGGTCTAAAAAGCATATTTTTTATAATGGAATCTTGTTTAAGGGATATTATTGTATATATAAATATGTGCTCTTATATTTTGATGTATACAAATGTAAACATGTTTAAAAGTACTAGATTATGCTATAGAGACCATTGAGGCTTATAAGACATGCTGTAATATGAATTGGTATCTTGAGTTCTTATATATCTATATGCGTTCTTATATGTGAGATGGTGATTTTTAGTTGTAAGGCCATTGTTAAAGGATGGATTAGCTATACATGATATATTTGAGCAGTGAAATTTACTCAAAATGAGAAATAACATTTTAGAGCTTGTTTGGTACTAATTGTAACTAAAATTTGTCAATTTGAGTCATAAACAATTCTTTTACCCTTAATAGTCCAAATGACCTAATTTGAGGCTAAATTTTCGCATGCAATTAAAGAACATATAAAGCTTTTGGACAAAGCAAAGTTTGCATTTTTTGAAACTCTATATAATATTTGGTAAATTTTTTAATCTAGTCCAGAAAACTTGAATTATATAGTTGATATTTATTTTGCACTGGTCTCAAATTTCATACTTTTTGAGAGGCCAAATAGATTCATTTTGACCTAAATTTTTTATAATAGAATATTCATATCATAAGTTTTGGAAAGATACTTAATTTGCATTAATTGGAGTTGTGTAACTCAATTTATGAATTTTCAAAGTTTGGACCTAATTAGGTGTTTTAAAGCCAAAATGCTCAATTAACTTATTCCATGGACTTGGTTTTTGTTTATATGTTATACTCATTGTAACAAATTGGTTATATATGAAATTATAAATTACAATGGTAAAAATCCATGGTTATGCATTATTGTGTTATTTGAAGCTTTTGGCAACAAGAATTTTCGTTGTTAAATGTGTGAGCAATATAATTTCCCACCAAATAATGGTTATAATATAACATATATATGAAATATATGATGGTATGACAGTTGCGAAAGCCATAAACTTTTGAACAAGGGAGAAAAAATAAAAAATATATATATATATATAGAAAGTAAACAAGGACTGCTGCAAGTTGCATATTCTTCCAAATACCTTTTTTTTTTTTTTATGCTAAGCTTTAAGTTTTCTTTTTTTAATGCTGCATAATGTATTGGTGGTTCCAACTTACATTGTTATGAACTATACAGGTTGATTATTTTGTCATTCACCTTTTGTGAGTATTTTGACCTTTGTAATGCAATTTTTAATCAATTAGATAAATTAATTCCATTTGTTATTGTTGTTGCTTGCAATTTTTCATTTCATAGTGCTATAACACGTTTAGCTTGCCTTTTTATATTGCAATTGTTGTAATGCAGTATTTTTGTTGCTTGCAATATGGTTGAGTGCTTGCTATGATAGTATTATCATGGTTTTGGTCCTTCATTGGCTTTCAATATGGTTTTGGTTTGTATTGGCTTGTCTTCTTTAAATTTAACTACTCAAACATATTTTTCCATATCAATAACATTATAACTTAGTTCAATAGCTTAAATAACTTGGCTTGGCTTCTTTCATTTTAGTTCACAAATCAATAAAACCAAGCTAAGCCATTTCAATTTAACAGTTTAAGCATAACACAACAAAAAGAGTTGGTCAATAGTATTTCATCAAAAAACATTAACTTCATTCATTATCTAATTGGTACAAAAAAGAACATAAGTCTATTTGAGAACAAGACCATTCCATCCTAACTTCATTCATAAACATCAACTCTATAATACGTAAAAGTACTGCACATCAATCTTGTTATTAACTAATAAAGCATATGTAATTAGTAGAATTCCAATTTGAGATCCAAAAAATTGTAATATACTAAATTACCAAAAAAAAAATGATGTGCAAAAAGAAAATGCATAATTTGAAAAATAAAAATCTATAAGGTTAATATCTACATCCATAACATGGTAACCTGCCATTTCAAGCTAACCCTCCCCCTTCTTGTAAAGCATCAAAGGAACAAATAATCTATGCATCCCACAAATCCTTCCAAAACTAAAAAAAAGAAAAATGCACATGATAAAAGTGAAAAGACACTTGTCTTATAGAAAATTATTAAAGAAAAATAAGTATACTTGTACAAATGAAGCTGAAAAAAGTGTTGACACTTATGAGCATCATTTTTTTGTCTTTTAACTTATTTTCCATGCAACTTTTAAGTTGGCCTTTAACATGACATACACCATCTTTCCTTTTCATTTCTTTCACTTAAAATGCATCCTTTTTTTCAGCTGTATTGGTTTCATCTTGCAAGTTTGGTATGGAAGAATTGCCTAAAGTCACATCTTGTTGGTTTGTTATAAAAGAATTTTTATTCAAAATTTTTTCAACTCACATGCTTAATTCAACTAATATTTTTGTCAAAAAGTTAAAGCATCACTAGATTTAGTAGCCTTGCTTGCTATATCAATTGCATTGTGACATAAGTCCTTGAAACAATTTAAGATATCTAATTTTAAGTCTTCTTTAACTATGCATCCATTATTATCTAAAACACATCCACTACAAAAATGCTTGGTCCACCTCTTGAAAATGTATTTCGGAGGAATATTTATTATATTCTAATTATTAAGTACTCAAAGAGCATGGCTACATAAGATCCTGATAAATTCATATTTCTTACAATTACATATAACTATTTTATCTTCTAAGTTAAAAATGACTTTGTACTCTCTTATATCTCCTACTACACACACCTTATACTTAAATAATGTTGAAACTTGAGTGCATTCTTTAAAGATTATGTTACACGACTTCTCAGACTCTTATAGAACTTGATAAAAGGTTGCTAGTGTATAGATATCTTTTATATTCTTCAGTAAAAGGATATCCAAATTTAATATAGGCATTTTTTTTACTCATTTCATAATTAGTCTCTAACTTCTTATATCTCATGTCATTTAACATCCTTTCAAAATGCTTGAAAAAATCTAACACATTAAACATAAACTTCATGTAACCTCTTAATTGACCATTGAAACTTTCACTTAACTATGTCGATGTAACACTTGTTGAAAAAGCATGTCGCCCATATACTAATGGCCATTTTCCCCTATTTCTAAACATACCTTTGCATCCATTTACTTTCATGAAAGTCATGCTTGTCAAGTATTGATTCCCATGCATCAAGAAAGTCATTCTTGTAATAATCAGAATTTCTGAATTTTTTCTAAGTCTGCTGGCTATAGCCCTGCTATAGGGAATGTACCTATTCGCTATAACGAGAATCTACTTATTTATAGCGAATGTACCAGTTTACAATAGCAAGAATGCTTTTAACTATAATGAGTTTGGGCGTTCCATACAAAAACCAAGGAGTTCCTCGCAATAGCGCCCGCCGTAGCGAGAATAGGGGCCTGAGACTGATACGTACTCGCTATAGTAAGGGTTATTTTCCATTATAATGAAGGTGGGTCTGAAAAAGCGTGAAAAAGTATATTTTTGCTTCTTAAAGACCCCAGAAGCTTCTTTTCCTCTCTAACCAATTTAAGCTTTGCCCAAAACAGAGAAAAGGGACTTAAGAGGTGAGAGACGAGAGAAATTTAAGGAGAAAAAAGGAAGGAAACCAAGGAAGAAAGATAAGAATCTTTAAAGATTTTCATGCTTCTTCTGCTTGAGACTTTACCCTTCTCCTTCTAAGCTCCCTTTTTCATAGGTTGCTGAGTAGTATGACTCTGTTCTGACCTAAAATAAGTATGAAACCCTTGAATTAAAATATGCGAAGTTGAGAAATGCAAAGGAATTAGGAGAAGAGTTAGTGAAATTTAAGAGAAGGGAAACTAGGGATTTCTAAACACTTTACAAAGTTTACTTTGATGCAAGAATCCTCTAACCTTTGTGAGTATTTATTGAGTTCTAAGAGAGTAATTGAGTGTTATTTGTTGTGTCTAGCTCCACGAGAAGTAGCTCCATCTAGTTATGATTGTGAGACCAAAAAGAGAAAGGAGAAATCAAAAGGAAAGGCTTGTGTTGACTTGTAAGGTAGCTCTCTACTCTTTCTTGATGCATTCTTGGATATATGGTAGTCATTATATGCTTGTGTGTGCACTTATATTGTGAGACATATCATCTGAGGTTGCTTTAATTTATTGGTACCAATTTGCTTATATTTTGGGTTATGAAAATTACTCTTAAAAGGTAAGGCGATGTCAAAAGTCCCTTGTGATGGGTGAGGTAGAGCTAAAAGTCCTTAGAAATGAGTAAGACAAGGCCAAAAATTTCATGGATGAGTGAGGCTAATTCAAAAGCCCCAAGACCAAGGGTAATGCCAATCCAAAAGTCTCCAAAATAAGGTGAGGTTAGACCAAAAGTCCCTAGAACTTATTCTTGGCATTGATATGGTTTTCATGGCATGTAAATCATGTATTGTATGATTTTGAATGGTTGGATGCCTACTTGCATGCTTTAACATGTTTATATGCATTGATTACTTTCTTGAATGAGTGTATAAGTTATTGAGATTCTATGAATCTCACCTCTTTTCCTTTCCCATCTCATATGGTCCAAGTGAAGCTCAAAAGTCGAAGAGTGGAGGCCATAAGGCATAGATGGTCATCTCTTGACACTTTTGTACAATTATACATAGTTTTATGTATAAGAAAGCTAAAGTGCTTATGTATGCATATTTTTTTTTAGATGTAAATATTTAAACAAGTGTAAAAGTATGTATAAATAATGTATGAATCATGTATAGAACTCAAGTAATGAAAAATATGATATTTGGTCACTTGGTGGCTTGTATGTAGTAGTGTATTTTTGCCTGTAGCATGATGAGTTTAAGATGTGTGATAATTTGGACCACTTGGGCAATTTATATATGCTATGTTTATGCTTTAAAACTTGACCAAGAAGTGATAGAACATGTAGGAGACTATTTAGACCTATTTTGAACCATATATGGTGTCAAATTTGCCAAATTCGTGAGTTCTATCAAGGTATGACTAAATGAGCTCTTCTTGATATGAAATTTGGCATGAATTTAGAGCTTGTTAAAAGATTTTTGAAAAGATAAAGTATAAAATATTTGAAGGTTTAAGGAATATTTGACGAATTTTTGAAATTGGAAAATTTTCTAATTTTGGTTAGTGCATTGTTACCACTGGTCCGAAATGAAATTATGTCATTCATAGACCAAAAGGTGTCCGATTGCTATAAATTTTTGTGGGCATAGACTAGACATTCATAGTAAACTATACCAACTAAAAGCACCTCAATTGAAGGTCTGTAGAGGGAGAAATAATTTGCTAAAATTATGTGTCAGCATTAAGGAAGTCAGCCGACCTTTGTTACTGTTCCATCAGTTTTTGAAGTACAAAAGCTACTAAAATGATCCAAAATTATTTTTCTCCTCTAGTTAACATCTGCATCTTTCCAAATTGGTATAGTTTGCCAAGATTAAATATTTTTGAAATTAATAATGAATTTTTGAAATTTATGACAACAAACTGTCAATACTAGGGACAGCCAGACCTTTGTATTTTTTTCGATGTCAAACATAGTCCAAAGGCTATATTCATGTCCTGGAATTATTTTTATTATGAAGTTAATATCCAAAGCTTTCCAAAAAATTATGATTTGCTTGATTTTTATTTTTTTAGAATTAATGATAATTTTCCAAAGTTAGAGTCAAAAATCTGACTTTTGGGCCTATTTTGAGAAATAACAATTTTTTGTTTTTGGCTTCATATCCGTGGTTCATGGGTTGTTTTATACTATGTATGAGTTGTATAAATGGAGTTTGAGTAGAAAATGTGATTAATGTATTCACGTGACCCATGAGGCAAAATGTGAGTGTTTAAACCCCGACACAATGCATGAAAATACCATAGTTTTACTCTTTTTCTTTGGAAATCATATGGAATCAAACTTAAAGGGAGATTAGTTGAGGTTAACACATTATGATGTTACAACTCTCATACTCAAAGTCATAAATGCAACGTCTCAAAGTTTAAAGCAAAAGAACCTGATTTCTTAAAAGAATGATTGACATTGTTTAGAGCATTTTGAAATGGGTGCTAAGAACAAAGGCAATGATATGATTTAGGTAAAATCACTAAAATTGCTTTTGCCATTGCTGCACCTTGATCTATAAAAATTATTTTTGATTTCTTCTCACACATGGTCTTTAAACAAGTTTTAAATAAGCATTCAAAACATTCAATGTTTTCATTGTACAATAATACAACATTAAATATAACCATTTGTTGATGGCGATTGAATCCAACAAAGGATGCAAATGGTCAAAAAAATTTATTAATCCTATTAATAGTATCAAAAGATACCATATCTCCAAAACAAACATAATCTACAACCATTTTTGCATCAACCTAAAAAATGTTTATGATTCGATCTTCAGCATCAAGTTGAATTTCATAAAAAAAAAAAGATAGATTATTATATTATTGTGATGAAAATAATAAAGTTTCTTCTCTTTTTTTTTCTTTTTTCATTTCTGTCATCCTCTTGGATTTTGCCCTCTAACTTGTTGACTCAAAAATTCAAAGATTAATTTTTAATGTATGTTAGAATGATTCACCAATTCAATTTAAATAGCTTGAGTAGTGCAAACTTTTCTTTGTAATGGTAATTTGTGTTTGCTCCTATAAGTAGCAAAATCATGATTATGTTGCTTCTTAAAAAAAGTAACAATATATTTTTCATTTCCTTGTTAACCAATGGTCATTTGGGCTAAACAACTAGTTCTCACATCTTTACGAACTCTCTTTGCTTTATAATTCCTTGTCTTCTTGAACCCTTCTTTAAAACATACAATTTTTTTAGATATCATTGTATGATTCATCTTGCTTTTGTTTATCCACTCTTTTCTAATACTAAAACAAATAAAACTAGTATACACATTATAAAATCTATATGAATGTTCTTCACTTTCGAACTCCATGCCAATATATGAAATCAAATTTGTTTCATTGACTTCATGGCTTGAAGGAGGTTTAGCTGAAACTTTGTCATCTACTAATATTAGATTACATAAGACTATATTATCCATCAAGTTTGTTGTCAACAAAAAAAAAAATCACTACAACAAGCAGAGATTTTCAATGCAAGATAATAAAATATTGATGTACCTTTTCAATATATAAATTTAATGAGTAGAGCATGGAAGGTCTTAGCCATTCAATAACAAAGTCACTAACAATCTATCCAATAGTCTTATGCAAATTAATGCAACCTCAAGGTACAATTTGTTCCACTAAACAGAAGGGTAGGTGATGAACACTCCATTCAAATATCTTTAAATAAGTACATAGCAAAAAATAAAATCCATTACAATTTGATCAATATCCCACCCTTTAAGCTACATGGAAGGCCACAAGTCTAGCATTAGATAAGCAATGGTTCCACCACCTTGGAAGATTTAGAAGCAATATAATATTACCTAAAAGGACACCTATGTTTTCCAAATATCATTGACTATAAATTTTATGAAATATCTATACCATTTGTGGGTGGAGTATTGAAAACCAATAAAATCGCTAAAACCCATTTAACCGCTAGAGAATATAACTAAACTAATTTAAGAGCCTTCACTAAATGATTTAAGCTTTTGAGTTGAAGCAAGTATGATTTGTTTAAAGTCTGTGTACCAACGTAAATTGAAATGTAGTTTTTCCAAATAACTTTGCTGTCATAATGCTAGAAAAGAAAGATTAAAATAAAACTCATGTGCCACTCACATTTCTTTTCCTTCAAATTACTTGGAGTTACTTAAGTCTGACCAGAAACAAGATCCAAGGTCTTCTTGGAGTAGATTTTATCCAAAGTCTCCTTAGGTTGGTCACTCTTCTTTACTCTGATTTGGTCAAGCTCTTGGATAAGCACCAATCTCATTCTCATGATCACCTAATTCTCATTCTCACTCTTCATTCACTATATACAATAATTAATAAATCAAATTCTTGAATGACAATGCAATTATAAATTAATTAACAAGAATACCCATAAACACAGAACACACCCAGAGAAATGTGAAGCCTAAAGCTCAAATCCCTATTGAAATCAAAATGAAAAGCATGCAAATAAAGAGAAGAAGTGAAATCGAATGAAAGGCTTGCTTACGAGGTCCAAAGCGGAGGAAGTAGCGATTTCCAATGGCAACTTGGACGATTTCAACTTGGACATCGATATTGTGCTTTCCTCTGCCTTTCTCTGCTAGATGGTTCAGTCTCAAAATGGAAACAGTTGTGAGATAGGGAAATCGTCTTTCTTGGATTCACGATGGAGTGGGGCAAGTCGACTTCTTTGCTGGAGAAAACTTTTTTTTTTTTCCTTATTTTGGACATCTGTAAAGTGTTACCGGCGTTAAAAAGAAAAGAGTGAGATATATGATGAGTTGTTTACAAGATACGCATATAATGTTTTAACTAGATAATAGTATAGCAAATATATAAGCAACAGTATATAAGTTTTGTCCCACACAGTATGCATTTATTTACTAAATGCAAAAGATCTATTCCATTTCTTTTATAATTAATTTCATCTTATTCCAGTCATAAAAAAAAAAAAGGATGAAGGCCCAAGACTAGTATGGTCTTACTAGATAACAACGCAGCCCATGTATGAAATAAAATGTACTAAGCCCAATAGAAAGCCCAATTGCTTTCAGTCATCGATGTTTCTCCAGGGGCAAGAGTTTGTGTCCCTGCGTTTCCAAATTGCAATGGAGAAGGAAGGGAGACGTGCGATCGGTGCCATTGACCCTTGTTCTGTCAAGCTTCTGGTCTCGTGTCCCTCTGGTCTTTCACCCTCGCAGGTTTGTTTCAACTTCGAATCCTCATTCTTTGTGACGTCGGGATGTGAATGTGCCTTAAGCGTAATTTATCAAATTATCATTCATGCATTTCTTGTTTGCTTAAAGGTTTCCGTGGTATTCAGTGACACCTACGATCGGATTCCCCACCCTGATGTTAATCTGGAGAATACAATCACTGAGGTGTGTCGGATTTGATGCTTTGATCTCTCGTTGTTGCATTTCTGCGTACACAAAACGCAACTGTTGATGGCATGTTGCTGAAGGTGTTCATTTTTAGTGTTGAGCACTTGGATCTATGATCATGATTCATTTAGTGAAATATTTGAGCATTATCTATGGAAACCAGATGTAGTTTACTAAATTACAACCTTTATGCTTATTTTCAATTTCTATTTTATAGATATGGGAGCAGAGGAGTCAGAAAAACAAGTCACTGTACAATGGGAAGAAGTTCAGGGTATTTGAGCCTTATTTGACGTGCATTATGTTATTTTTGCTAACTAAAGAATAGTTTGTGCTAGTTAATGCGTGTCTAGCATTAGGCTCTCATATTTTGATCACTTGGTTTCTTGACTATTGTTATTACACAGATATAAGTTAGATGACGATAGATGACTATTAACATAATTTTAGCATGAAAGTTGACACAGCATCTAATGATCCTTCTCTTACAGTATGGGGGATATATGTTGCACAGTGGAGGTGGATCTGACCATGAGCCTCATTTATGCCTCCACCTTGGTTTGACTGATTATAGGTCTCTTCTCTCCCTCGCTTTTTCAAATTCTTTCTCCATCATCTCTACCTACTAGCTTGTCATTGTATGATAAAGTAACTAACATAGGTTTGTTCAGTTGACTAGTAATTTGTAAATTGTCCATTCTTGAGAGTATTTGTTTATGTTTTTAGCATGATTAGTGACATTTAAAGGGTGATAATTTAATTTTGTTTTCTTTTGTGATAAAATCCACCTTCAATTTGTTTCTTAGATATTTTGTTGATCTTACTACTGTCTATTGATTATTAATATTCGTGTTCATGACTTCTTATATTTGTAGAGTATTGGACAGGAAGAAACATCTCTTCTCAATAGAGCAGAATGCTCTGATGATGCAAGTTGGCAATAAGACTAAAAAAATGCATTAGTATTTTCAAATATATATAAATGATCTGCTAACATGCCAGTTGTAAAATTTATTTGTACTTGACCTCTATTCTGTTTAATTAGCTTTGAGTTTATTTGAAATCGACTAAAAGATACAGCTCTGAATAATGTCTCTAGTGTTGTCAGTTAGCGAAGCATAATTTTATTTTTTAATTTATTGTTTGCTCATATTATTATTTATATATTCTGCTTTTTATCTATTGACAAGTATTGGTTAAACTTATTTCCAATTCCAGGACTTTTGTTGGGACAAATTTAAGTCATTTGTGGGAACAGTTCCTGGTTCCATCAGAAGGTATATCATCCTATCCTCTCTCTCTTCTCTTACTCTTAAGTACTAACTATCATGGAGACCCCCTGACTTCATATTTTTGAGAGCTTTAATTTATGGGAATGTTAAATGTAACTTCCCACTATCAGAGTTGTTTGGTGGAGCATGACTGTGATCTGTTCTGAAAGTATGGTGACTGTCATTCTGAAGTTGCACACCATTATTGTGCAGCAATAAATTATCAGGAGGGCAGGGAGCGAGGGGATGAAGGGTGAGTTAATTAAAATTTGCAGCTTGAGGTAGTAGGACACCTCTTTCTATTGCCCAACTTGGACCTGGTGAACTGTCCTTGTTTGTTGGATTTTGGAACATACAATGATCTGTTGTCCACTCTGTTCCTAAAGTAGAGTAGGTACCAATAGAGCCAGAAATCATTGGCCACTTGGGGTATTTGTTCGTGGGCTTGGCACCAATCTCATTACCTCATCGTCATATAGCATTCCATTACTATGACCAGTTTTTACTGTGATAGTTCAGTCTCAGCCGCAGTGATAGCCTCCCCAGCTCAAGAAAGAGAAGGATTTAAAGGCATTGTATTTTTTTCTATCAATAACCAAGAATATATGATATGATCACCTTGAAGCAGGGTAGAAGAAAGATTAGAATTTTACAAATTTGTTGTTTCATGAGGTGCTTTAGAAGTCCATCTATTCTTTTGCTGGAAGATGGAGAAGTTCATTTTTAATTAGCAGAAGCAGGAAGAGTGTGATCCTAAGTCAGATGCTTCATAAATTAGCATTTACAAGAACCAAGTAGGCACAATTTAATCAAATTTTGTTCCAACGTGATGTTTTGACTAGTGGATTGATTTTATTGCTTCAATTAAGAGTCTTGAGCATAAATTGTACAATGATGGATGGAATCAAGTGGAACAAAATAGCTAAGCTTTTATTTTCCTGCTGCCTTGTTTCCTTTCTTCATTTCTTATCCTTTCAATTGGTGCTAATTGATTCTATCAATAATTTAAGGTGCTCCTATCTTTATTTTTTCTCAGATGATTCTGTTCTTTGTCAGCATACTGCCAGTCCACTGGGAAATGGTGCAATTGTAGAGACTATTGACAAGAAGATACTTGTATTACAACGAAGTAATAATGTTGGTGAATTTCCTGGACATTTTGTTTTCCCAGGAGGTCATCCGGAGGTATTCAATTGAGAAATAAAAATCTTAAATCTGTTATATGGCTGCTAATTAGTAGTGATGCAATAGATTTATATTTAATATTCATATCAATTTAAAGGGAGCAGATACTTCTGAAATTGGCCTTGATTTGTTTATGGGTGCACGAAGTATTTTGTGCGGTGATATCTACTCATTCAGGTGGTAGAATGACTACTGATCAAAAGCACATAGTTTCTGTCTATATATGTCTGAGAAACAACTCCTATTTTGACTGGGATTTATTTTAAAACTTCCGTTGATTGGCAGCCTCAAGAAATTGGAATAGCATCCCATCAGCATAGCAAGGAGTTAACAGAGTCTATTAACAAGAAGGTTTCCCAGGAGATGTTTGACAGCATAGTTCGAGAAGTAGTTGAAGAAATTGGAGTGCCAGCCTCATCCCTTGTAAGTCAGAATTTTAACTTTAATTTGAAGATGAACACAGTCTAGGAAATGGCTACTCTTACCTTCCGTAAGAATGAACTTCAGAAGTCCTCTAATATGTTAGCTATGGTAGACATGATGAATCATATGTTTTGGTTCTTGTTATGCACCTTTTGTTGTTTGACTGTGTTGATTATCTTTGATAAGTTCAGAGTTTGAGTTGCTAATATCCTGCCCCTTGTCCTTTTAAATTTAGTGTAGGATGGCAATAAGATTTGCCCTTGGGGCTTGGGGTTGGATGGGTTGATAGACTTAGTATCTAAATTTGATCTTTTGATTGTGTCATGTAGAGCATTCCAGCTTTCATTGGTGTATCTCGGAGAGAATTGAATGTGAGACCTGCTGCATTTTTCTTTATCAAATGCAGTCTTGATTCAAAGGAAGTTCAACAGTTTTATTCTAGTGCACAAGATGGCTACGAGTCAACTCAGTTATATGCTGTCACAATGGTAATTTAATGCTTGTTTTTATTATTGGTATGAGATCTATCCAGTGATAATAATATGCTTGGTTAATTATTATTTTCCTGTTTTGAGTGCACTGCTATCAATTAAGAGCATTAGTGATGGTTAATTAATTTTAACTCGTTGTTTCCACCTTGAAACTACTCTCGGTTTTGTATTTCTCAGGTCGACTTAGAAAACATGGCTTCCAAGATGCCAGGCTGTCATCGAGGAGGTTTAGCTCTCTATAAATTGATGGTTGACAACATCCTGAAGAATACTTGATGGAAGTTTACGAGGGCTCCCAGTTCTCAGGCTTTGATGTTTTGCTGCATGGTATCCTGTGGGATTCACTTTGGGGCTGAGTTGAAGACCTCCCTTCTCACCCAAAGTAAAGGAACGGAAGGATGAAATTTTATACGCAGCTTGAATCTCGCTGGAATTTTATGCAGATGTTTATCTCATTGTGATTGATTATACAAATGCTTGTGTTACAGTTCAAGCCCGATGTTGTATTTGTTTTACCTTGTCAAAATTGAATAGCATTAGCTTAATACTATTTGCACTGAGCAATATATCATATATTTTCATATTGGGTGTATTTTCTATCTCAATAACTTACTCTTTTATTGCTTATTGATATTCTGTTTACCATGTATGGACAGACAAACTGATTTTGTTGAGTATACTCGTCACAGTTATATATGTGATTCTTCACTTGCTTGTGTACTAAGCTCTAAATATTTGTTGACGATTGTTATTGTAAATTTCTCTATCAAGTGCTTAACTTGATTAGTTGACTTGCTTTGGGATTTTCTTTGGGAAGCCAGTTGCAAATTTCTTTGCCAAGTTGCTTAATAATTTGAGAAGCGACATTGTTGCAAATTGCAATCTCCTTTATATTTCTTCGCTTCCATTGAAACCTTACGGTGCTTCTGCCACCATCCTATGTCGTCGTTTATTCAAGCAACGTTGAAACCCCTTTGAAGAGGATATAAGGTATTGTAGAATCTAGTGGTCTAGGCGAGTGTTTGAACTTAAGACTGTAATTTTTTTTTTTTAACTAACTTATACCATAGTTAATACTATTACTGGCTATACGATTTCGCCTTGAGTCAGATTTTGAACTTTCTATGTGTCTTTAAAGATCTGGCCTGATGAATCTCTATCTAACCAGAGTGAATTTTCACATGTATATCTCTGGAAAAACTAAGCACACACCCTATCTTAAAGAAAAAGAATAAGGAGAGAATTTAATAACTATGTAAAACTTATTTCATCAGATTAAAGTGAATTATCAGCTTAATAATTTAATAAAATAAATCTTATGTTCTCAAATTGGATAACTTCAATTATTCTGAAACTCCATATATAAATTACAAAAAATGTAAAAATATCAGTGTATGAGTGTTTTTTTTTTAAGAGATAGGGATAGGGATAAAAAATTCATGACATACATATGTCAAATTTTTGTTAGTGCCATATAAGCTACTAGCTTAGTGGCAACATCATGTATGAGCAAACCATAACATTTTCTTATTTGTTAATAATAGAAATATTGAAATCGCAGGTGTGGTTTTGTCCTTTACAGTTAGGTGCTCTTGGCTCTTTCCTGAGTACTATTACGAAAAGAAGAAGTAAGCTTTGTTTACAAAAGATGAATCTATAGTATAATAGAATTTTTACACACATGCGCGACCATACACGCGCGCACACAGAGAGAAAGAGCACTTACAGAGAGAGAGAGAAAGGGGTTAGCAGCGTGCGGATTCTCCGCGAAGGACAGAGAGCAGCACGCCCATGCTCTTGCTTCAACGACGCCATTTTTCCTTCATTAATTTGGCCAAGGTTAAAACGCATCTGGGCCGTTGGTTGAAATCAATCGTAACCGTTCCTTCAATATAATCTTCCTCACTGTTCCTTTCTGCTGCACGACACCAGCAGATGCATCGTACTGAGGCAACGGCACTCCTTCGTCAGTTCTGCCGAGGTCAGCATGAAAGAGTCTTGATTCTCTTTTAGCCTCCTCATGTCTTAGCCTCTAAAGGTCTGTTCCTGCTCCCTTCTCTTGATTCTCTTTTAGCTGTTTGCATTGATCAATGGAATTTCTTCTTCCTTCCAGTGTGCACTAATCATTTTCATCAATGGCCTTTCTTCTTCCTTCCCCAATCCTCATCTCCGCCCATCTCTGTTCATCTCATTCCTTTCATTGCTTTCCAAACTAATCCCACAATGGACAAGAACCTCATTATACTCAGTAAGTCAAAACCTCCTCCTTTAATCCCTTCCTACAGTGGGAATGCCACCCAGTTTGAATGCCATCACAAGAACATCAGATCCATCTCCGTGAGAGCCAAAACCTATATTAGTTTGCTACAATACTGAATTGGCCAAGAATGTATTGGGATGGGTCGGGGGTTGCATGCTCGGATTGGTTTGGTGAAAGAGGTGAACTCTTTTGTTGAGACAAAGCTAGTCAGCATGTATGCCAAATGCGGGTATTTAGAAGAAGCAATGAAGGTGTTCGATAAGATACGTGAGAGAAATTTGTATACTTGGTCGGCGATGATTGGTGCTTGCTCAAGAGAACAGAGTTGGAAGGAAGTTGTAGAGGTCTTTTACATACGATGGAAGATGGGATTTTACCTGATCAGTTCTTGATCCCGAGGATTATGCAGGAAAGTGCAAAGATTTTGAGACCAAGAAGTTGATGCATTCTCTTGCTATTAGATGTCGGATGAGCAATTCTAAGCGTGCCAATAATTCTAAAAGCAGAGATAAAAATAAAAAAGAAAGAAGGAGATGGAAAATTGCCGTATGTGGTTACTGTGAAAGGCTTACAATATATACACTAAAGAATAACAAATCTAATCTAGCAAAACTTCCTGATAAGGGCTAATAACAAATCTAACAAATTTTCTTGATAAAAACTAATAAATACAAGAGATAAATTAACATAATTATCATATTAACATAATTATCTAGAATGTAACATCCCCCTCAAACTCAAAATAGCTTAACAGAAAGCAACTTGAGTTTGTTTACTAGAAACTGGAAGCGACATGTATTAAAGACTTAGTAAACAAGTAAGTTGGCTGGTGCTTTGTTCGAATAGGAACAAGTTGTATAGTTCCATGAAGAATATGTTATCGAGTATAATGACAGTCAATCTCAATATGCTTAATCCGCTCATGGAACACATTATTGTGGGCAATCTTAATGGCAACTTGATTGTCGCAATAGATATTTGTGGAGAATGTCTGTGATGCCCCCATCTCATTAAGTAACCAACGAAGTTAGAGAACTTTAGAGGTCATGTTGGCTAGTGCATGATATTTTGATTCGGTACTAGAGCAAGAGGTTAAAGTTTGCTTTTTACTTCTTTGAGAGACAAAGGAATTACCAAGGAAAATACAGAAACCAGTAGTAGACCGTCGATCAGCATGGTCACTGGCCCAATCAGCATCAGAATAGGCCTGTAGAGCAAGAAAAGAGCTAGCAAAGAAGTGAAGGCCATGATACAAGATGCTTCTGACATATCAAATAATTCTAAGAATAGTTGCATAGTGGGTAGTCCGAGGTGTAGACATAAACTGGCTGACAATGTGAATTGCATAGGCAATGTCTGAATGGATCATTTTAAGATAGATGAATCCCCCAACTAGTTGATGATAATGAGTGAAATTTTTCAAAGAGGTGCTATCAGTAGAAGGAAAGTGAACATTAGGCTTAATAGGAGTATTGTCGACCTCTGTGTTAGAAAGATATGCTTGAGATATCAAATCAGTGGCGTATTTAGCTTGAGAAAGAAAAATGTCGTCCTGCCCATAATGTACCTCAAGACAAAGAAAATAGCTTAGTTAGCCAAAATCCTTCATTTTAAACTACTTTCCTAAGTAAGTCTTAAGTTCTTGGGCACCCGTATCATCACTACTAGTGATAATCATGTTATCAACATACAATAGTAGTAGAATAAGGCCCCAAGCTGTAGCTCGAACAAATAGAGTAGAATTATGAGGGGTAAAAGTAAAGCCTAATTGACTCATAGTAGTGCTGAACTTAGCAAATCAGGCACGGGTGCCTTCTTAAGGCCATACAAAGCTCGATAGAGGCGGCAAACCTTGCCAGTCGAATGCGGATACCCAAGAAGAGACTTCATATAGACTTTTTCCTCTAAATCACCATTCAGAAAAGTATTTTTAACATCCATTTGATAAATAGACCAATGCTTAATAGCAGCAATGGCAAGAAGGTTGCAGACAGAGGTAATCCCAGCAACAGGAGCAAATGTCTCTTCATAATTAATACTGTACTCTTGTGTAAATTCTTAGACTACCAAGCGGGCCTTGCGTTGCTTCAAAGAACTATCAGAATTAATCTTGTTCTTATAGATCCATCTACATCCAACTAGAGTCTTACCAAGAGAAAGATCAACAAGATTCCAAGTGTGCATTTTTTTCAAGGCCTGTAATTCGTCATTCATAGCTTGTTATCAAAGGGGATCACAAGAGGCTTTTTTAAAGGATTCAGGTTCTTGAAACTGAAAAATGGTAGAAAAGCAATGGTAATCATTAAGGTAAGAAGGAGGACGCCTTACACGGGTGGGCCGAGGGTCGTCGGATGATACGGGCTTAGTAACTTGTGTTGAAGGTTCAAAGACAGTAGGATCATCTGGAAAGAGCACGGAGTCAAACGTGTGATTAGGCTCAACGATGGAAGTTGTATCTAAGTTACTAGAAAAAAGATCAACAGAAGGATTTGTAAAGATAGAAGGGGAAGGAGGAGAAACAGAAGAAAGATCAGTCAACGATGAAAACTATATATGCTTCTAAAAAATTACATGACAAGAAATACGGATACGGTGAGAGAGAGGGTCCCAACAACGATAACCCTTGTGCTCAGGGTCATAACCAAGGAAGCAACAGACACGAGCACGAGTGTGCAATTTAGAAGTCTCATAAGGAGGAAGAAGAACAAAGAAAAAACTTTGAGAAAATTATAGTCAGGGGGTACCATGAAGATGCTCGAATGGAGAAATGTTACCTAAAACAGGGGTAGGGACTCTATTAATACAATAAACAACAATCAAACAAGCTTTGCCCCAGAAATGTTCAGGACAGGAAGATGAAATAAGTAAGGCTCTGACAGAATTAAGAATGTGACGATATTTTCATTCAGCCCGCTGTTTAGCAATTTGACAAGAGACGCAATCCAAAAACTGAACATCAACATGACCTAAAAGACCACTAAAGAGTAAAGGACACAATGCAATTAAAGAATGATGAGCAAGACGGCGATGCCACAATTCGAGAGATGAGGATGTAAAAGTAGCGCACAATCTAGGAAAAGTGACTTCAGGAAGATGCATTGATTAGAGCTCAAACATACACAAACATACACCTAACCTTATGCCCAGTCCTGACAATTTGTCCTGTATGAGAATCAAATGCAGTACAACCACGTTTGTTAAATAATATATCATAACTCATATCAACAAGTTGTCTGACAGAAATAAGATTAAAACTAATAGTAGGAACAACATAAGTGTCATGAATAGATAGAGAAGGCAAAGAAATAATACCAACATGATTAACATGCATTTGGGAGTTATCAGCAGTATGTATGGGGTGAGTAGTGGTATTAGGTGACATAAAAGAAAAATAATTTTTCTGACCAGACATATGGTTGTAACAAGCAGAATCAAAGAGTCAAGAGGATGAACTTAAGGGAATGGCTAAGGCAATAGGTGGGCTAGAGGTACCAGAGATAATTTTGTGAAGTAAGGCATCAATGTCAACAGTAGAAGATCCCAAAATAGTAGCAACACCAGGTGTCTCATCAGTGGCAAATAAAGCAGGCTTGAAGGAGGAGGAACCAAATCGAGTTGATTTCCCTTGGTTAGATCTAGGAGGATGAGTAGGGCACTGATCAATGAGATGCCTGGTCTTCTTGTAGTATCGTCAAAACAAAGTTAGATAGTGTGCAGCAATATGACCCTTCTTCTGGAAAGTTTGGTATTCAATAAACAGGTACTAATTAAAGGTGTGAGTGGATTGAGGACAGCGATAACAAGCTTTAGAATTGCTCCCAGAAGTAGCAAAGGCCATCTCAGGGGTCCAGTGAAGTAGGCCCAAATAGGTTTCCTCAGATCGAAGACGAGGAAGAGCGTCTTCAAGAATAGGCAATGGGCTTTGGTGTAGCAAAGAAGCTTGAACAGGTTCAAAGTCATCAGTAAGAGCCATTAAAAATTGAATAAGGCGAAACTGATCTCTGTACTTAAGGAAGGCTTGAGCATCTGCCTCACACTTGAATGTGGGCTCGAAATAGGCTAGTTGATCCCAGATAGATTCAATCTTGGCAAGAAATTCAAACAATGGTTGACATCGCTTTCGTTTAAGAACGCTAAGGTTCTTCTGTAGTTGAAACTGGGTGGACAAATCAAAAAAAGTGTAGCGACCAGCAAGGTGGTCCCATACCTTTTTGGCACTGTCAAAACGCCCAAACTGTTGATGGATACTGGGAGCAGATGTATTCCAGAACCATATAATAATCTGATTATTTTTATTATCCCATTCGTCCAGGTACTTAATATATTTCAAATCAAATTTAGTAGCGTCGCAGGTAGGAAAAGTAATATCACCTGTAACGTATCGCCAAAGCTTTCTACCTTTTAAAAAATCACACATACTTTCCAATCATAAACTATAGTTGGAGCTATTGAGAATAATAGAAATAGGTTAAGCAACATCTAACTTCTCCATAAAAGATAAGAAATTCTAAAAATTTTGAAAATTTTAAAAATTCAAGGAAGTAATGGAACAACCAACAGACCCTAAGAACAAGACAAATGCAGAGAAAGGAGCACGGTGAGAGAAACAGTGGCTTGAACGGAGATGACACACGCCTTCACGTGCTAACAGAAGTTTCTGGTGTAGAAAAATATGCACGGCGCATGGGAGCGTGTGTGATGGCGAAAGACTATAAGACTTGGTAGTCTGAAAGAACAGAGGACGATGAACATAGTGGGGCGGCACATGTCTGCAACGAAGTGTAGAATTGAAGCTCATGAATAGTGACTACGAGATGAATAGTAACGACGAAAGGTTTTTATGAACAGTGCTCTGATACCATAAAAGTAAAGAGAAAAATAAAAAGAAGATGATGAAAAATTGTCGTATGTGATTACTATGAAAGACTTACAATATATACACTAAAAAATACAAATCTAATCTAACAAAACTTCTTAGTAAGGGCTAATAACAAATCTAACAATTTTTCTTGATAAAGGCTAATAAATACAAGAGATAATATTAACATAATTATCTAGAACATAATTATCTAGAATGTAACAAATTCAATTCTTGTTGTGTAAGGTTTAATAATCTTCTACGATATCTCAAAAAAAAAACACAATAATAACTCAGTTCAAGAATGCCTCTCTCTCTCAATAATCAAAACCCATTTGCATAAAACATGATTTCGTATATAAATATAATGACAACAAATTATAGGCAACAAAAAAATTGGCAATAGTTGATCTTGCTTCATCTAAAACCATACCTTTATAGTGTAAGGCTTCTTCTCAACCAAAATATGGTTTGGCCAAAATATGATTTTCATGTGCAAAATGAAACGTAGTTGATAGGAACAAGTATGAGGTGCAAGATGATTTTGTTAATGGAGTTGAAATGCATTATAAAACATGGCTTTGGAGCATTGGAATGAATGTCTCAAATTTACTCGCGACTAACGGCTCACAAACTAGCTAAAAAAAATCCATCAAAACGCACCGTTTCATAAACTCAAATAATGAAACGGTGTGTTTTGGCATTGCGATAACCTGGCGTTTATCTGATTTTTTGGATTGACCAAATGGGTGGAATTGAAATAGCAGCACAAACATGCAGCTTTTTTCCCTTCGCAAAGAATCCTGACGTGGGGTTAGCAAAGTAAGATATGAAAGTTTTAAAGCTTCTTTTATAAATTTTATCATTCTTTTTTTTGCTTTATTGTTGAGGAATCTATCTTTTTCATTTTTTTTCAAACAAAAAAACTAATTTGCTCTCTACTCTTATTAAATTTTTAATTTGATTTTTATAGTTTAAAATTTTATAATTAAAAAATTAATTTAATTTTTACTATTAAATTTTAGTCAATATTAAAATTAGTGGATCTAATAAACTATATATTATAGTAGTACTTTGAATATACATAACTTAAATCCACTCACTCATCTTATTTAACATAAATTGTATCACATGTTATATATTTGAGTTAATTTTATTTTTTTATATTCTTTTATTCTTTTTATTGATAAAAATTATGTATATTTATAATATCAAAATAATATATGATTGATTATATTAATAAAATTTAATGTATCATTGAATAAAAGTTTAATAATAAAGATTAAATTAAAAAATTTAAATCATAAGAATCTACTTAAAAAATTTTAAATTATAAGATTTAAATTAAAAATTAAGTAAAATTAACTGACCAAAAGAATAATTTAATGTTTTGTTTTTATTTTACCAATGTTTTGGATAAAACTAACTAGCCACGTTTTGGCGGAACGTGGATGGGGCATGACGTTATGAAAAGTGGGCCTAGGATTTACCTCAGCTGGCCCATCGATAGCTCCACCTGACTTCCACGGAGTTAGCGTAGCATTTCTTGTTTTTGGAAGAAAGAAACAGGAGAGGATTTTTTCTAGCGATCGAAACGTCACATGCGACTGAAGGCTCCAGACAGCAAAATCTCAAATCAAATTTTGTGCGGTCGATCATGGATGATGAATTGCTTGAGTTGCAGAGACAATTCGAGTTCGCGCAGCAAGCAAAGTCGAACATTCGATTATCGGAGCGAAACGTAGTTGAATTGGTTCAGAAACTGCAGGAGCTACATATCATCGATTTCGACCTTCTTCACACTGTCTCTGGCAAAGAGTACATCACTCCCGTACGCTTTCTTCCCTCTTACAATCACTTTACTTACATGGAATTTTTTGGTAACCATCTAATGAATGTGGAGTATTTTTTTTTTTAATTTCGTGTTTAATATAATCGATTGGCGGAAAATGAAATGCTGAAAAATAAAAAGAGTATTTTGATCTGCTTCGCCTTTAGGTTTGCCTGTTCGCAGTTAAATTTTAACCTCGTTTAGGATGATTTTTTTTTTTTTTGTGTTTTTGCTTTCATGTATTGTGTTATGATTTTTCTGGTTTTTGATTCCTAGTTTTAATATGATCATGCATATTGTTAGGAGCAACTGAGGAATGAGATGGTAGCTGAAGTTAAGAAGTTAGGGCGTGTTTCTCTGATTGATCTCGCTGATGCCACTGGAGTTGATTTGTACCATGTTGAGAGGCAAGCTCAACAGGTTATAACAGATCATCCAGAGATGATGTTGGTTCAGGGGGAAATTATGGCAGAATCTTACTGGGACTCGGTAGCTGAAGAAATTAACGAGAGGCTTCAGGAATGTAGTCAGATTGCACTCACAGAACTTGCTGCACAATTAAATGTTGGTTTAGAATTGGTTGCCTCCATGTTGGAGCCTCGCCTTCACACTGTGGTAAGTTGGTGATTGTTTCTCCCTGTCAGGTTAACTTTTTGATGACCAAAAGGATTTTATTATCAGAGTTGATGCTAAATATAGGTGAAGGGCAGGCTGGAAGGTGGGCAGTTGTATACTCCTGCATATGTAGCTCGTGTTAGTGCCATGGTTCGAGGTGCTGCTAGGGGCATCACGGTTCCAACAAATTTGTCAGTGTTGTGGGGCTTGTTACAGCAATTACTGCAAGAAATGGATGGAACCAGCGGTGTGGTTGTTGAAGGATCTTTCTTCCAGTCATTGTTTAATGGGCTTGTGAAGGAATGCAAGATTCTAGGATCACTTCGTGCTGGAATACATTGGACACCAGCTGTAAGTGACATTCTTTCACATTCATTGGACACAAGCTCTGAAGTGACTGCTGAATCTAGGTTTTATATATATTTTAGGCCTTGAGAGAGCTTCATCTCTTTATAATTGAACCACTTCCTAATCCACAATATGTTTAATTGAAACTATGGGGAGGGTTTAAAAATACTTTTTGTGTGTAATATTTCCAGTTTATTGCTCTATTATCCTCTAATTTTGTTGTGCCTTCGGTGATACTAGTAAACAATGCTGCATGTGTGTGGCATACACCTCGATGCAAGTAATTGAGTTCATATTTTGATCATTGGAAGCTATTAGTTGTTGTTGTCAATAATACAATTACTATAATTTTGCTAAGTGAAGATAAAAATTATCATGGTTTCGAATTCTTGCATCACATGACAGGTCTTTGCCATTGCTCAAAAGGAATCTGTGGATTCATTCTTTTCACAGGTATGGACTCTATATCCTCCTACCCTTATTCAGATGCTAAATATTTTATTTGTTTAAACTTTAAAGTATGACCTAAAGTTGTTGTTTTTACAAATTAGTTGGATCTGTATAATTACTGTGTTTCTGTTTCTCTTATTCTTTGTCTATGTATCATTTTTAAAATAAGTTTTTGAAAATACTTTTCTGAGGTGCTGCTTTCAAATTTTGTTCTCTTTCGTATCCTACAGAATTCTTTTGTTAGCTATGAGATTCTGCAGAAACTTGGAATTCCCCAGCCCATTCAATTCTTGCGGGTAACTAAATTGCTTCTATGTTGATTTTATCTTCTGAAGTAACAGCTAGGATTATGTGAATTGAATAATTCATGCTGCATCACTCGTCTAGCTCTTAGTTAATGAAGTCTAAGTTTGTCCTGCAATGCAATTTAGTCCAGATATCCTGAAGGTATACCTCTAGTTACAACATTTGTTCACCCATCAATGATTGAAATGCTGGATGCTGCTACCGAGGATGCTCTTGAGCGTGGGAGCTGGTAAGAGCCTTAATTGTGACACATTCTTGATTTTTTTTTTCTTCACACCAGTTTCCATTAGCTTCCTTTCCTCATCATTGAATGGAGCCTTATTCAACACCATTAAGCACCCCTCACCTTAAATTTATAATGCTGAAGGTGATGATTTTGAACTATTGTTGTTGATATAGTGATTTTCCAATTTGCTTGATAGTGGGTGTGTTTTTTCACCCCATGTGCCCCCTTATCAATCTTATAAAAATTATATACTTTTGCATCACCTAGTAATTGGCCTACCAAATCTAAACAATTAAATGAGTTTGTAAAATGGTCTTAACTTCTTTTGTAGTCTCTCGTCTGCTAGTTGTAGTTTTGGGATGATAATGACTGATTCCTTTTTTTTTCTTATCTATCCCAAGCCTTTGGAAGGACCACTCTAAATGCTTCCATATGTTGTGTCCTTGGTTTTTAAAGTGATAGGCATGATTTTTTGTTAACTTGTTTGGTATGCATTCTATCCTGATGTAGCAATGATACAGGAGTGATTCTCTTTCCTTATTGCCTTCATCCTTCACTCCTCAAGATGCATCTAAAATGTTGGCCTTCTGTCGATCTGTTCAATCTGCTCTTAAGGTGATATTTGTTTACCTGGTAAATTTATGCTCACAACACTGTTGATTCACATGTTCATATGCTTTATGTTTCTTTGCAGTCTAACAAAGCACAAATTGTTGGGGATTTTTATGTGTTGAGCAACAGCTTTATGAAGGTATAGGCTTCGATTTAATCATCATCTTAAGTAGTTAATTTTGCAAGCCACATTTATGCCTATTTTAAGGTGCAAGTGCTACTGATAAGGTCCAGTTAGTACGTTGGGATACAAAATTAGGTAAATGGATTTATTCCTTTTAGCTGGTATGATCGAATGTAAAGGAAAAATAAATGTTAGATAGACATAGGATATGAAGCTTACTTACAAGAGATTCAACTATTTGCTGAATCATCCATTTTGCAAACCACTGTTCAAGTCTCCTTCATATAGCTATGAACTAGGGACACGAGAAAGAAAGGACTGTTACTGTCATGGACCATGCGGAATTGAGTTAAATGATAGAGTAGCACTCTTTTTGGTTTAAAATCCGACATTTATTTGTTGTACTGTAAGCAGCTTTTCATTTTCTTCTTTCTTTTCTATTTTTATTTATTTTATACAATATCTTGGCTCTGTTCTTTATTAAGGACCATGAACCTGGAATAAGAGTTCCTGTTGAAGTAAATCTATATCTACTCTTTTTTCTTTTTTAAATATTCATCTGTTTTCTACTGCTTATAAGATTATCTCTCCCTAACGACTAGGACATCTGTGAGCACTTGGTGAAAGAAATGGAAACATTAGGTGTTTCAGGATCTTCTGGCATTAAAATGTCTGGTGATTCACAAGTAGCCAATGAAGCAAAAGTTGGGCAAGATTTAATTAGATTGAATGAGTCAAGTGAAACAGCAATCGATGGCAGTGCTATTAAACACACTGATAGAGGATTGAAGAAGAAAAAGGGAAAGGCTACTGGGAATGCAGCAGCAAATGTATCTGAAAGTACTGCAGATATCCTGGAACAGACTTCCACAAAATCTAAAAGAAGCCTGAGAAGGGGCAAGGATACGTCTTCTTCACAAATGTCAGATTCAAAAACAGGTTCTAGGAAAGGATCACTTAAAACGAAAGAGGATAACCTCAGCAGTCCTTCAGAAGAATGGATCATGCAGAAGATTATAACTTTGGTCGCTGATTTTGGAGAACAATGTCCGTTAATTCTAACTTAAGATTTTTTTTTTCCATTAATGTGTTGCCCAATGTTCTCACGTGCAGTGCTATAATTTTATAGGTATGGATGATCCTGAAACAATTCTGAGGCCTTTGGCTAACCATTTAAGGCCTACAATAATCGCTTCTTGGATGGAGAAGAAGAAGGCATTGTTTATAGAAAATGCAGAAAGAATGAAATGTTTGATTGATAATTTGCAAAAGAAACTTGATGAGGTCAGGCTGCTGAAGTGGTAGTTTCATACTACAATTTTTCTGTCTCTTTTTACGCTGTCCACATAACTTCTCATCTCGTGTCATGAAATTATAATGATATACATCTATAGGATACTTATATACATTGTGTTGATTGTTTATTTCTCTGGCAGTCTTTCTTAAACATGCAGCTGTATGAAAAAGCTTTAGAATTGTTTGAAGATGATCAATCAACCTCCGTAAGTTTTGTTAAATAATTTGAAATTCTACAATGTCATGGTGAAATGTGTAAAAATTAAATTCTCTATGATACATAGGTTGTTTTGCATAGGCATTTACTGAGAACAGTAGCCGCTCCTATGGTGGACATGCTTCTTCGTAGCTTGGTATTGTCTAAGGCCATTTCTTGGTTAATTTATTGATATAATATATACATGATGCCCCCCCCCCCCTCGTCCCCTTTTTGTTTTTGTAATAAGATATAACACAGCGAGTTCATCATCTGTAGGATGAGCAAAACAAGTTAAAGAGTGGACTTGAAGTGGAGGAAACTTCAAATTCAGAACTGGTTACACTTAGTCCCGGAGACAGAGCTGCAATTGTAATAAATAAGCCACTGTTTTATGTTTTATAGATGGATAGATAGATAGATAGATAATCATTTATTTTTCTTTTCTAATATATGAAATTCTGTATTATTTAGATGTTTGGAAATGAACATCAATTGAGGAGGAACATGTAAATGGCCTTAAATTTCTCATGCATTTTTTTCACTCTTGCAGTCCAAGAGTTTGCCGGGAGCACTTGCAAAAAAGGCTCTTGGTGTTGTTGAAGCATTAGAAGGAAAGGTTAGTGTTTTCACTTCAGAAACAATATTCATTGTTGAGATTTACTTGAGAACTTTGCTTATTGTATGGTAGGGGAATTCAGGTTTTAGTCAATAGTACAAATATCAATGCAACATGTACATCGTTTGCTCACAAGTTTGAATATGCATAAATTGTTTATAATATATTATTTTAATTGGTTGTTGCAGTGTATACTGTCTTGTCTTGCTTGTTAATAAGTTTCAAAGGTTATATTACAAACAACGACTAACTTGATGAAGCCTTCTATTTTATTTGTTTAATCACTTTAGATTATTGCTAAAATGATGTTTTTCTGTGTCTGCTAATATAATATTCATACAGCCTGCAGTGTTTAGAAAACGGAACTAGGAAAGGAAAAGGATAAATAGTCAATGGTTCTTCCAGGATTGAACCTATATATGTAAAATTAATGTTGCCACATTCAAAATAATTTTTTTAGGTTTTTTTTTCCCCTCTTTTTTGGGGTGTGGGAGTCTACAGGGGTATATCTTTTTCTTTTAGTCGATAAAATAATGTCTACTTTGCACTAATTACCTGGCTTAGCACCAGTTCGGTGGGTCAATGCTTATTTTGAGGGGGGAAATGGTTGTTGGGGTGCACAGACCAGCCATAGGTCAGTTTCCTGTTTTCTCCAGTCATATTGGCCAGTCTGGGCCATTTCTGAACACATTGCAGTCTAAACTTAGCTTAGCTGATCGGCTGGAAATCCTTATTTTTCCTTGAACTTGTTATAATGTCTGATTACTTAATCGGGTGACTAATATTTGAATATTCAATGCAACAGTGTGTGGAAACATTCATGGATGCTTTTAGAAAGGTAGCAGAAGAGAGGTATTGTGTCTATATATGTTCGTGAAACTTTAGCATTGATTTGACTTGAGCTGGTTGTCGTGATCTGAACCTTGATATGTGGTTTGGTTTTAATTTTTCCAGTGGGTTGTCTTTGAAAAAGCTTGACAAGAAACTGGAAAGAACACTTTTACACTCATATCGCAAGGTACTAATGCTTATATTTATGTAAGAACTTATTAGAATCTTTTCCAGGTCAGATTAAAATTCTTGCTAGTATGTTGACAATGCTGATTGTGGCATTAAAACTGTGCAGACAGTGCTCCTGGATAACATCAAAAATCCTGCTAAAAAGTTCTTTTCAGTTATTTTAATTGGCAACAAAATTCCGCATAGACTGACTTAATTGTATGCGTTCCATCCCTGTTGTCAGGAATTGACATCCCAAATTTCTGTTGAGACTGATCCAATATCACTTCTGGCAAAAGTTGTGTCTTTACTTTACGTGCAGGTAACTTGAGTATATCTTTCCATTCTTTTCTGATGTAGGACAAGAAGAGAAAAAGGGAGAAATAGAATAAAGGGGAGATGTAGAGAGAAAATAAAGGGAAGGAGAAGCCCCCGATACAAATAAATCCTGACAATTTTATCAATAATCAATCAGAAACCCCTTAACTTTAATTGCTAAAGACTTTATATAGAGTTCAAAAGATAACTCTTAATAATTTAAAATAAAGATAATAGTAAATTCTAGTTCTAATAAAAGATAATTAAAATATCACATACTAACAAAAAGATAATTATTAAAGCTTAATAAAAAGATAACTAATACTAACAAAGTGCTTTAAATATTAGTTTTTAATACTAATTCTAATAAAATATTATTTCTTATATTTATCTTTAAATTATAATTTATAAATAATTAATAATAGCTTTCCTATTCTTTTCCCATTCTCCATTATTTTCTTTCTTCCGTTAAAGTTTATTTTTCCCCCAACTATAAACATGGATGTTTTAATGAATAGGTTTACCACAAAGCTCTTCAAGCCCCTGGAAGGGCCATTTCTGTTGCCATCTCCAAATTGAAGGTATGTTATTTTTTATCAGTTAGCTTAGTATTAATGCGTCAATATATAATTCAAAAAAATTGACTGACGTAATGCAGGTATTAAGACGAAGTCATAGGCAAATTGCAAAAACCAAATTAAGAATAACAACCATTTCACCCCAAAAAAAAAGGATAATAGGCACATTAAGGTTATCAACTAAGGAAAGCAAGATTCAATTAATATTACATTTTCCTATTTATTGATTTTGTCAACATTAAGTGGTTGAGTTGAGTAATAGCCTTGAAATCGACATTGATTCAAAACCTTAAATGTAATTAGGATGAGACCTGCCAGTGGTACCCAACCAAGAAATGATAGTTGTAGATGGAGATATGTCATGGCCAACAATGGAACAGAACCTAGAGCTGAGCACCGTATATTCTATAAGGGAAGTGAATGATTAAATAATAATGAGCTAGTAGATGTGATAGCATCTCCAGTCCAATTGTCAGAAATCTCCAAATACAATTCACCAATTGTAGACTACACGGAATACTTGATAAATAATAACATTCTCCAGAACTCTTCTCTAGAATTCATACATGTATTTATTTCCAGGACAAGTTAGATGAGTCAGCATTCAAGATTTTAACTGATTATCAGACCGCTACAGTGACTCTTCTGGCATTATTAGCGGCTGCAACTGGTGATGTGAGTAATTCCTAATTATGCGCTTGGCTTCTTATATGCTGCATGTTGATTTATAGCAGTTAATCGTTCACTTTGGAGCAACATTCAAACTGCTTCCTTGCATGCTTAAATGGAGTAGCTATCAAGTAGGCATAGTAAAGGGAGGGAGAATCCCTGTGAGCTTTTGGAAATCGTTTTCTAGCGTTCGTCCAAAAACTTTAAATCTGTTACAGTCAAGCTGTTTTTAGCTCCTCTGAAGATTCTTTAAATAGTTTTTCAACACCAGCTTTTCGTTTAAGTAATTCTGAAAAGCTTATCTAAACAGCAAAAGAAGTCATTAAGCAATTTTTAGCTTGTCTGTACGTTGAAACACACACAAATGATATGCTTGCGATCACCCAAACTCATGCAGATTAGTCAGAATTTCATGTTTACGTCTTACTTGAAACAGCTGATAGTAAATAACTTTTTTTCCCCCATTTTGGATAGGAAGCGGATTGTACATCTGATAGAATATTGAGTAAAAGGGAGCTTCTGGAGAGCCAAATGCCGACACTGAAACACTTGGCTTTGAGCCCCTCGCAATCTTTATAGCAGTCTTTGGAAAAGCCAAAACGAACACCCGAAACAAGCCTCAGTGTAGGGACGTATTACTTGTTTTTTTTTTTCCTCTTTCATGGGTTGGCCTGTAACACTGCATCACCTGCTGCTATAATCAAGTATATTATGCAATCTAGGAAATTGGAATTGTTAGCATCGAAAATTAGTTTTGTCGTGATAACCTAGTGATATTAGAGATTTTAACCTTGACTTTTTTTTTTTGGTTGGGGGAAAGGGGGAGGATATTGCATGCCTTGTGAAAATATTAATTAGGTGTAAGATTATCAATGTAACGGGGATTGCACTCTTGTCCCAGTCAGAGAAACGTGTCACTCCCAGAGCTCAATGCAATCCTCATAGACCGATACTCGCTAAGATTAACTCGCGTTAGAACCTTAATATATCCGTCAAAGGGCAGGAAAGGGCAAAGTTGTTACCAGGCAATTTACAATGAGGCATTTTTTACGTGACATCGTTCTCGGTGCCCAGCTCAACCACTGAATACCCGGGTCCTTTACTCATTTTTTTCCCTATTCATCTTTTTTTTTAATATAACCTATTAAAATCAAATTTGATCGATCTAAATTTGATAATTTTAATATTTATATTTTATTTTTTTAACTAAAAGGATGCAAAATGTAAAATAAAAAGTTTTTTAATTGTCAATTTTACAAATATTAAGAATTTAAATTTAAAAAATTAAAATATCAAATCTAATTAGTCTAAATTACATATGAATAGTTTAAATTTGAAAAAACACCTCATCTAGATTTCTTCCGCAATCATAACCGGCATGAATGTCTCACTACCGTAATTAGCTGTGTTGCTATTTCATAAGCTTGCGAGTTGCAAATATAGAATCGTTTAATAGGCTAGGGGAACTATCTCCCAAAAAGCCTCACTTTATGTCAATGACTATTATCCTTTCTCACTTAAACATCCTATAAGATATTTTTTTGGCCAATAATCCAGCAACAAGGTTAAAAGTTGCAATTTAGTTATTCGAGTAGGCACCTATGAATAATGCCCAGATAACATCCAATCAATTAAGGTGTATTACAAAACACAGCTGATATTTGGGGGGCATCCAACCCTCCTAGCCAGTGGTGACAGGCTATCCGTGTTAACCATCGTTAATTATCACTCATCTTAGGATAGGAAAGAGGGAAAAGAAAAAAGGGTCGAACCATACTCATTAGGTCAGTCTACGAACAACGATGGTATATGGTATGAGAAATGCCAAACTGAGGGTATACTAATGCTGCAAAATGACTCGACATTCTAACGAATTAAATCCATAAATTGAAACTTTACATCATAAGTTTACCTTCCCCCTCAATGCTGAGGCAGAGGTTGTTTTTTCCAACATTTCATAATGAATAACAAAATTATCCTGCAGTAAGGATGCACAATTAGAAGCCTAGAATAGAACAAATCAAAAAGAACGAAACAAACAGATTTTCTTTTTCTTTTTTTGGGCCGGGGGGGGGGGTGGTGGTTAATAGGTACAGTATATATTTACAAAATCTAACCTTGCGAATTGGTTGGAATGTGTCTGGATCAAAGCAGTGATAAGATCCCCTCTCATACGTGTTTGTTTTAACAAGTGGCTCCATGTTAGGAACTCTTATAAACCACAAATGATGCTCTTTGTGATAAAACCAGCCTCTATTGTAACTGAGAACAAGGAACCTAAACAGTTAGTAATTACAAAAAAAAAAAAAAGCAAAAATAAATCAGAAATAATCCAAAATCATAAGAAGAAAAGAAAAAACTTGACCAAGGAAAAAAAGATGCTTAGGAGGAAATGTGCATACAGCTCATTTGCGGCATATAATTGGGCTTCATCTTTGGGCATACTGCAAATGTGACAATAATCAGAACCTAATCATAATTTCCAACAAGTTAATATCACGACAAACAAGATTCGACTTTTAAAAGGCACCTGTAAAATATGTAAAACAATGTTTCCATTGTGAACTTCGAAAAATAGCCTTGCTGCACCACCCAAAAATCATTTCTTAGGCTAAAACAAAAGAAGGCACAATGAAATTATAAGACATCATAAAGATCATCTCACATGCAGGGCAGGTGGCTGTTTAGCATAATAACATTGGGGCACTGTGAACTCCGGATCACCCTTAGCCGGTTCATCAGACCATGGAGATCCAAAAGTCTTGTGGAGATTTTCTGATGAATTCAAATTTAACCCAAGTGTTGTAAGATCAATTCCAAGAGCAAGAGATGTCAAATCAGGATCGCTCATCCTGATCACACTTAACAAGCCAAGCAAACCAAATGGATCTGGAGTAGATTGGGAAGCTTGCATGGACTTCATTCCTTGATCCCTAAAAGACTGATTTCCAGTGGACATTTGTTGAAGGCGAAACTGGGACTGGGACTGGTTCTGTTGCTGTTGATATTGCTGGATGAGCTGGTCATATGATCCCATACCAGAAACCGTATTTGGAGAATTTAGAGGCCTTAATCCAATACCAGGAGGTCCACTGGTCTAAACCATAATCAGAAGTGATTAAAATGTCAGGAACATTTGCTTCAATGCTTTTATAAGACAATATGCATATTAGTTTAAATAAGCACCTCATACTGCAAGACAAGCTACACTTCACGAGAGTGTGCTTTGTAATACATCAAGTGCCCTCAATTACTTAAGCAACAAAACCAAACAGCACTAAAACTAGCAGACCTGGGAATGATAGGTTGAATGTGATGATGGAAATATATCTGACCCATGTAGATGGAGAAGATCCTGATTGTTTACAGATGAAAAAGAGACACCACTGCTGACTGATGAAGCATGCTGTTGTTGCTGCTGTGGTCGATGCGATGAATATGTTCCCCCTAAGCTAAAACCAGAAGACCTTCCCATCTGCATATTAAAAGCAATTAAGATCAAGACAGATTTCTATATTTAGGATCCTAAAATAATGATATGTAACTGTAGACATGATTCCTCAATCTATCAGAACATGCAACTCACAGAGAAATGCTGAGATTGCATCAAGGACACAGCACTGTCATGAAGTTGCTCTTTCTGGTGCATATCCATAGCATAGTCTGCATTACCACCTGTACACATACTAATATAACAATAAATAAAAAAGGCTGAAGCAACTGAGCAATCTCCACTCAGCGCAAGTGTGCACAAAGGCGACCAAAAATAATCAGGAAGTCATGAAATGCAGAAGACTAGAGAGATGTCATTCCTATCAGGCAATCGAAGATTCATCAATACAAACACATGAAAACATCAACTCTATCATTATGCAACAACAAAAGCCATTAACATACTCATTAAAGGCATAATCAGTCATTCCGGTATAAAACTAATACAGAAACTAGGAGCACAACTAATCGAAGTAACAAAAAGGGCAAAATATGGATTCATACTGCATAATAAGAACTAGGAAAAAATGCAATGAAGTTAAGCACAGAAAGTAATCATGAATGTGCATCCAGAAGCCCTTCCAATGGAGGAGAGCAAAATCTCATTCTACCCTCCGTGTCTACATATTCAAGAGCCTCGATAACAGGAGACTAAGATTCTACAAAAATATAAACAAAACTCCTAACAAATGCAACCAATTAGATCACATATCTGAGCCAAATGTTATACTATACCTTTAAATCCTGGTAAAGCTGGGAAATCTTCATTTTGAATGCTAAACTCTTGGTTTTGTTGGACAATGGGACTAACTCCAAGACCCTGTTTACGTAGAGAACCTAAAAATTTTTGCCTGTATCATTATTGTAGGAGGAAGTAGATAAGTATAAAAAGAAGAATAATATTTTCCTTCTCATACCCAACTGTCCTTGGGGCCCCCCAGCAGAATTGGGTCGACTTGTCAATTGAGGAAAGTCATTGATGTCAAAAGGAGAGCTGTCATTGGAATTCATATCATTCAACATCCCCATAGAGTTCAAATTATTTACAGCTTGAACATGGTTTTGGCTAAGGGGACCTCCAGCGCCAGGATAAGAATTTCCCAGCACTGAAATTACCTGGGGTGATCCTGTATCAAGAAGACATTGTCACTACAAAGTAGCACATACCTTATCTAAAAAAAATCAACTCAATATTTGAGAAGAAAAATTTTCAAGTCTTCAGCATACATCAAACATATAAATAATTTAATCACGTAATGCATATATATTTCATGCAACAAGCAGTTACTTTAAGCACATTTACCACCATAATAACATATAACATCAAGACATCACATGAGAAATCATTTCAAATTATTCCTATAATATAGGCAGTGACTGTGTTTAAGGTTGCCTTACAATATGAGAATGAAATACAAAATTTTCAATCTTTATAAGGGGGGATTGGGGGATAAATGAGGTATAGTATAAGACAATTCTGTATCCGAACATTCCTTGGAACAATAGGCAGAGGGAGAACAAAATAAAGATAAAAAGACATGCACCAGGGGACATAAGGCAGCCTATAATATGAATAATATCATCAGACCCATGATAAAGAAACGAAAAGAAAGCAAAAAAGGCGGGGGGAGTGAGAGAACAAAAGTATGTCCAATGACCATGGCTGGTGACTCAAGAAAACATTTAAATCAATTTTTAAGCGACAAATTTTTAATTACACAACCTATTTGTCATCTGATAATCAAGCAGATAAATTAAAAAAAATAACAATTTCATAGGTATAAAATTTAAGACCTGTATGAACGGAGTTTAATACCCATTGCTATTGGACCCTTTAGAAGGAGTTTGACATAATAAGATGAAGATAACTAATGCATACCTTGTGGAAGCACACCACTCATCATTCGATTATGTCCTTGCACACTTAAACCACCAGATCCACTGTTTGCACTTAAATTTAGACGAGAAGCAAGACCAGGCACAGACAATCCTCCAGCAGAGCTTATGTTCCTCCCAATGTTCCCTCCACCAACCATGTTTCCCATAGAACTTGTAATTCGAGAACCTGCATTTCCCAAAATTGGGGATACTCCCAATCCTGGAACAGCATTTCGGTTACCAATTGCAGCAGATGTTGGAAGAATCCCAGGAATAGAACCGCCAACTCCATTTGTGCTACTACTAAATCCAGGGTTTCCTACAACACTTATACCTCCTCTATTGGTTACTCCTGAATGTCCATGAGAGCTTCCATGAGATAGCTGCAAAAATGGTTGAAAAGAGAGATGGAAAACATTGTAAACAATGCAAGAGAAAAATGCAAGGACAAAAGAGGAGAAAATATGCTCAAAATTTCAGTTAGTACACTCAAAATATAATCAACCATAAATACATGCAAAATACCTGAGACAAAGCAACAGGAAGATTATTTGATGCAAATCTTCCACTAGAAAGGCTTCCAGTAGGTTGTTGAACCCCTCCAGATGGGATGCTATTTATTGTTGAATTTCTTGATGCAAGTGTACCTGGCATGTTGGGAACATTAAAGCTGCCATGGATATTGTGCAATCCCTGAATAGCCCCTGCAGCAAGGACCTAGCAATTATACAACTAAATGGGAGGATAAAACTGATTAACTCAAGCAAGATCAGCTCACCAGTATGATGAAAAACCGGGGAGGCAGCACCAGACTGACCAGAGAATGATGTGGCAAAAGACCGCCCAGTACTATCTGGAAGATTTGAAGCAGATCCATTCAGAGAAGACTGCAAACAGAATTCTATTACAATTTACATCCATGGTAACAAATGCCCAAACGTAAAACAGACAGAAGCAGGAATCAATATCTTACAACATTCAAGACAAACATAAAAGTTACAAAGAGTTTTTGCTCATTTTACACAATACACCCAGCAATCCAGCATCCATAGGAAACAAAATCTCCCAAAAAGCAGTTAATTACTTTTTAATAATTAGTTTCCAGAATCTTAGAGTCTTTGAATTCATAGAAAGAGTACACCATGACAACGGAAGAATAACTGGAGCTCCAAGTGAAAAGCATCAATAAAAGATCAGTGATCAACATAAAGCACTCAATAATTCCTCACCTCCTTCAGGAAAATCTTCCTGTTCTGTTCCTACCAGATACACTAAAATTTATATTGATTCCACTTTATTTTGGATAGCTCCTCATAAATATCTCACATTTCTAAAATCTGTTCAAGAAAAAAAATAAATGCTCATAAAATATTCTAACAAGTAAC